>CM070733.1:33847016-35047016 GCA_036346275.1 Otatea glauca | reverse complement strand
CGGACTTCTGAACCCGGATAGTCCGGACATTTCGGAGTATCCGGAGATAAGTCCCGGACACTCCGGCCTGAGTCCCTCGGATCCAATCCGGAGTATCCGGACTCCAGAACCCGGACAGTCCGGATATTTCGGAGTATCCGGATAAAAATCCCGGACACTCCGGACTTAGACCCTCGGGAGATTTTATTTAGCTGCAAATTTTTTATTCCGCTGCATTTAGTTACAACGTTTTTAATTCGCCTATTCACCCCCCCTCTAGGCGACATCCCCTGTCCTTTCAATTGGTATCAGAGCAAGGTCTCTCCTTTATTAGACTTAACCGTTTAGAGAGTAAAGGATGTCGACTAGAGGATTAGTGCACTCACATAATCCACTTGTGCTAGATGGCAAAAATTATGCTTCATGGAAATTAATTATGACTTCTCATTTTAAATCCATGAGCCCCCAAATATGGTGGATCGTAGATGTCGGCTTTTCCTCTCCATTGAATGAAGTTGCTCCAACTGAAGGAGAGAGGAAATGCCTACATCTCGACGCTCAAGCTACTAATGTTTTATTTTGTGTTGTGAGCGATGAAATTTCTGATAGACTATGCAATCTCAAGAGCGCTCATGAAATGTGGATAAAGCTTCAAGAACTATTTGAATCATCCACTTCTATTGAGGATTGCACTAAGGAAGAGATGTCGGGAGATGAAACATCAAGCTCCACCTCAAGCTCAAGTGATGAAGAACCGACATCTCCATCAACCTCAACCTCCGCCTCTAGTGACGATGAAGATGCTCTTCCATCACAAATCCGTTGCTTCATGGCGAAAGGTAAGAATGAGGTAAGTGATGATGATGAGCTCACTTATAATGAACTTATGAATTTGCTAGAGGAGCTCAATAAATGTCTTGGAAAGGAGAAAAAGAAATATAAAATTTTGAAGCTTGAACATGAATCACTTCAAAATGATTATAATATGCTTCAAGAAAATCATGAATCCCTCCTTCCCAAAGAAATTCATAAGCCTAAGGTGGATATAGGAATCTCATGTGATTTAATTGATGAAATGTCTTGCTTAAATGTTAATCCTAATATTTCATCAAAATTTGACATATCCACCTCTTGTGATGATTTACCTTGTTGCTCAAATTCAAATGTTTATACTTCCTCTATGCATGTTGAGACTAACCTTGCAGAGGAAAATAAGGAGCTCAAGGCCCAAGTCATTAGATTAGAAAATGACTTGAAGAAGTGCGTAAAGGGAAAAGCCGTTCTCGACGAGATCTTGAGCAAGCCAAGGCGCCTCAAGATAGCGAGGACTCGGCTACATCTCCAAGAGGAGACTAGCAAGACAAGGCACAACGAAAGACATTCAAGATCATCAAGTGCTTTGCTTGCAACAAGAAGGACACTTCGCCTCCGTGTGCCCTAATAAAGTGGAGATCAAGCCACAACCATCAACAATGAGGCAAACCGACAAAGAGCAAGTCAAGAAGAAGAAGAGACGCTCAAAGCCTACTTGCTACAATTGTCGGAGAAAGGGACACATCGGTAAGGATTGTCCCAAAGGTATTACTCCTAAACCTATTATTGTCAATGATCATTATTTGCTTAGGAAGGACAAAAATGGCAATGTGTTTGCCAAGTTTGTCGATTCTCCCAAGTATTTGCAAAATTATGATATTCAATTGCTTAGGAGAAATGAATCTAGAAATGTGTTTGCTCAAAATGCTAGACTTCCTAAGACCAAGAAAATCATGTTGATCATGTGCTTAGGAAAATAACAATAGCAAACCATTTGCTAGATTTGCTAGATCCTCTAAGCCAATGCATAATTTCAATTATCATATGCTTAGAAGAGATCAAACTAGAAATGGTTTTGCAAAATATCATTGCCCTCCTAAGCCTTTTCATAAAAATGCCAATCATTTGCCTAGGAGGAATAATTATTGCAAACCTATTTCTAATTATGTTAGTCAATTCAATAATATCCAAATTAGGACCATTTGGGTTCCAAAATCTATTGTGACTAACATTGTTGGACCCAACAAGGATTGGGTACCAAAACCGCCTAAAAGATTTTTAGGCAATATGAGATGGATTGGACGTTTGGCTTCTTCAAAGGGAAGATGATTTAATCATTTGCAAAATGGAGCCAAGCATGAGGATGATCACTCCAATCATGAACCAATGCCATCTCGGGTAACAAGTATTTAAATTGATTCTTATAGCTTATAGCCTTGTGTAGGTTATATTGCATTATTCATGAAAATCAATTTAGATTGCTTGATTATATGCTTGCTCATGCTTATTAATTGTTTTGATTGCAATCTTGAGCAAGTTTGGGTAAGTGGCACATTAAGGGGGAGTGTTAATTCATATCCATGTATATTGCATCCCTACATGTGCCCATATTTATATAAGTGCTAACATATATTTTCAAAATCAAGCCATTTAGCCAAAAGTCAAAATTTTGTATACTATTAGTATTCTTGTGAAAACTAATTGCAAAATGTATACAAATGTATTTGAAACGTTTTTCAAAGGGTTTTGGCTTCAAAAAATCTATTTTACAAAGAAAATGAGTTTCATGCCCAAAATCAAGTTTCTAGTATCTTGTTTTGGATCTAAACTTATAATTTTCATAGAATTAAATGTAAAAGGATTTTGAAAATAATTCCAAAAGGAAAAAGCTAGTGTTGGTCATTCTTAACAACTTTCGTGTTCAAATGATTTTCAAAAGACCAACTAATCAAAAGTTATTTGATTTTGAAACTCGCCCAAAAACTATACTTGACCCAAAATGGTCATACTATTGTACTTTGTGAGTTTCTTCATTTGGACTAGATCTTGTGTAGTATCTCAGTTCAAAATGATATTTAAGACTCATACACAAAATTCAAATCTCTATATCTCATCTTATTTTTTCATTTGAATCTTGTGTTGAAATATTTGGCTTTGTTTTACAAATAGCTATTTCAAAAGGACCATTTTGGTCAAAAGTCAAATCTTATGTTTAAATGGCCCAAAATTGTGAAAAGCTTTGTAAAAGTATTCTAATATGTATTTCAAATGTTTTACAAGCTTTCAAAATGAAAACTCTATATTGAAATCAAAATTGGCCAAAATTCTTGGTTTGAACTAAAATAGCTTATTTAAGCATATTGCTCAAATCTTAGCATTCAAGTTGGATTTCATTATAAATGTTGGCTAGAAACCATCTTGATAATCAATTCTAAGCCATAGAAATTGAAATTGCATGAAATCCACATTGAGTTGTATTTTGAGGCTTTTTATGAAAAACTATTTCCTATTTAACTTTCTTCAAAAAGGGATAAAAGCAAAATATTTGTTTGAAATGCAAAATCTTATGAAAATAGTCTTCTAAAATGTTTTAAAATGCATTTCAAATGTTTTCAAGTATCTAACCATTGTCTAGAAGCTAAAAGTCAAACTTTGGCCTCAAATGGATCTTATATGATCTTGTTTTTGAATTAAATGAAATATTTTTTATAAGTTAAAATCTATTGAGTTTTTGAAAAAGTTGTCAATACAAAACTCATAGGGTTGGTCATTTTAAGCATTTCTTTAGTTCAAAGTTTTTCCAAACGACCAACCGTTCAAAAGTTATAGCCATTTGAATTTGGCCAAAATCATCCATTTGACCCAAAATGAACCGTTGTTGCATTTTGTGGATTTCGCTATTTGAATTGGATTTATTTGTATATCTTGGATTGAAATAGTATTTCTAACTCATACAACGCTATGAAAGTTTAAATCTCCATAAATTTCAATCTGGAATTCATTTTGAGCATTTGGTGAAAATTCAATTTCTTTTCAAACCTACAAAGCGCATTTTGTCATATCTTTTGAACGAAAATTCCTTTTAATGAAATTCTTGTTGGGAAACCTTCTAAATAGTCCAATGTTTATTTCTGGAAAGTTTCAAACCATTTGGACTCAATTTGAAAAAGTTTTGACTTTTCTTCTCTTTGAGTAAAAATCATGCCTACAAAGCAAAATTTGGCATATCTTTTGATTGGAGACTCCTTTTTGGAAAATTCTTTTTGTAAAAGTTTCTTGGGAGTCTAAAGAATGTTTCTGCACAATTTCAAGTAATTTCAACTTAATTTGAAATAGTTATGCCTTTTTCTCTCTTTCGATCTTATTTGGCATACTCTTGCATTAAGTTGGATTTTACGATTTGAATGGATTTGATTATGCAAATAGGCTTATAAACATCTCTCTAAATCATATGAAGCCATATAAGTGCATATTACCATTCAAAACTCATTTGGTTCCATTTTGAGGATTTGGTGAAAATCTTAATCTTTTATGTGTTTCATATGCATCTTTCATCATATTTCTCGAAATGAAATTTATTTATTGAAAATCCTTGTTGGAAAACCTTCTCTCACATATGGAGTTCATATCTGAAAATTTTCAAATTTATTTGAACTCATTTGCAAGATTGTTGACTTTATTTGACTTAGTGTCAAAACTAAACGTCCAATGCTTCTAATGACCTATTTTTGATTGGAGAGTGATGTTTGAGAAAATCCTTTTGGAAAAAGTCTCTTGGATGTTCATGGATCATTTCCGCAAAATCTTATGGCTATTGGACTTCATTTGATCAAGATTTAATCCAAATTCAAAATGTTCAGTTTGGGGATGAATTTGAACAACCCGAGTATCCGGTAATCTATCCGAGTATCCGGATTATCCGGACACTCGGATCAAAAACACCGAGTATCCGGTTGTCTTCTTCGCCCAAATACTTAAATTGCTATCTATACTTTCTTGCAATATCTTGTTCATCCTATTTTTGGGGTTTCTCCTTTGCTCAAATCAATATTCAGTCTTCATAGCCCTCGAAGCGGATTTCGAGACGGATCTGTTCTGTGTTGATGATTTTTGCATTTGAGCAATGGTTTAAAAGCTATAATCGATTTTGTGCTGCTATTTGCATCTTTTTGAGATTTTAAGAGTTTTAAATTGGAATCTTGGCAAGCCTTTCAAGATGGAAACTAAGTGAACTTATTCATTGCTCCAAGCTTCTAAGTGGAGCATATCTATTTAAGTTTTCATTCCAATGAAAGTGCATCTTTTGGCTAAGTTATTCTGGAAATTGGATTTAATTGTAACTTAGCCTCAAAATGTTTTCTCTCTTGCATAACTTCGAGTTTATTATAGAAAAGAGAAAATTTCCCTTGTAAGCTCAAGAGTGAGGTTGAATGTGTTTCACCCATTGTCTCTCTTACAAGTGGATGTAAAGATTAAATTTGAATGAGTTTCAAATATTTTCATTATAAAGTGATGTAATAAAATCTTTAATTGATATCTTGAATTGTTTTAAATTGCATGCAAAGAGTATTATCTTGTATATCATCTATATCGTGCATGTTGTACTTAGACATTATCAAACTAACTTGGGTCAAATTAAAAGATATTTGTTCCCGTAAATCGTGTGCTTGTCTATTGATGTTCAAGGTATTGGAAAAGGGTCATCTTGACGATGGGATGAAGGAAATGGAGAGGAGCTCCATAGTACGAGGATCTAAGACCGGCGCGTGATCATGACCAATTCGAACATGCGGTGGACAAGAATCGACAAAGGGCGTGTTTCTTTTCCGACCATATTCAATAATGTCATGCACACCATTATGCTAAATTGTGTTATTCTAAATGGTGTTGTATCTTTCAATTGGTATGATTAATTGGTATCTTTCAAGAGGTATCCTCTAATCCTAAATTGTTTTGAAGTGTCATCTAACTTGCATTCGCATTATCAAGAACTAAAAGGTACATATGGGTGACACATTGCAAAGAGGTATACCCTTGATAAGTTTATGAAATTCTTGATCATGAAAGTGCATCTTACTTATACAATTTTGATTCATGATCTTGTATACATCTTGTGATCATATAAGCAATTCCTTCTTATGTAATCTTCTTTATATGATCTTGATTGTTAGAATTTAATTTGATCATGAGCATGTGCTTAAATTATATAAATTTGCTATATGATCTTGATGTTTAAAGAATATGTGAAATCATATTCGTGTGTCATGTTTAAGCATCACTTATATCCTAAGAATCATGACTTCTTTAATTTGGTATAACTAGAAAAATCTATTACCTAAATCTTGAAAATAATTGGTATCATATCTTGCCTAGATTTAGGGGGAGCTTAATATTATTGTACTATTACTAGCTCCTTATGTTTATTTTATTTTATTTTCTCCCTAATCTTTTTATTGAGTGTGCAATCAAGGGGGAGAACAGATTTTATTGAATAAACAATAAGAATCTTTTAAGCACCTTTTTGGGATTAATGACAAAAGGGGGAGAATTTATGGATTTATCAATTGTCCCCTAATCGATTGACAAAAAGGGATGATTTGTAAGTATGATCTCTTATTGTATCTTTATGCTTGTTTTAATGCTAAAATATCTTAATATTGTCATTTGGTGCAATTGATAATAGGTTTGTCATAAATCACCAAAAAGGGGGAGATTGAAAGTGCATCTAGGCACTTATGTTATTTTGGTGATTAATGACAAACACTCATAATGACAATCTATGCAATTAAGTAAATGCTTAACTTAGTGCTTAGCAAATGACAAACCTCTAATATGATTATATTGCTATGAGACTAACATGTTATTGCCTAGTTGAGTATCAGTCTCATCTTTTAGAGGAAAATCAAATAGGAAGGTTAAGCAAAGATAAGGTATGCAATTTTCGTATCTATTCTATATTTGTTATTGCATTCCTTTCGTGCAAATGCATAGTGAACTCCAAGTAGCATGTTGATTTTATATATGCACATTGGTTCATGTCATATTTATTTGTGCATATATATTCATTTGAGTTCATTATGGTATGCATGTATTAACTAGAGTTAAACTTCATATTGCTATAGATTGACTTGGTGCATGCATGTCTTATTTGTATATCTTCTCATGCAATTCTCTTAGTGAAGTTTATCTAGTGTTGGATCACACATTTACTCTTACTCCAAATATTATTTGCATATGTACAATTCGTGTATATTCTATCATGTGCTTCATTTAAGTAAAGTCTGTGATCCTTGCCATGATTTAATTGATTCATCATATTGGCAATTATCTCTCTAGTGCATGTAGATCAATTACATATTCATCATGATGTACTTAGTAGAGAACATTTATTATGTCAAGTGTTTCCATTTATGTTGTGCTTCCTTATATGAAACACTTGTTGAAATCAACTGTTCACAAATATCAATTTATTCATATCTATTGAGCTTTTGGGACTAATGTCTTTCATGAGTAATTTGGAAAGAATTAGGTCCCGTATGTGTATGATGACCAAGATATCTTGGAGGATGATCATTAAGCCGAGGTCAACAAGACGGCGGTGTCACCAAGAGTTGAGGACTAAGTCAAGAGCGACTTGGCGTGGAGATCGTCAGAGAGGATGATCAAGTCAAGGTTGATAGGACGAGAGTCTCATGAGGTGAATCGAGTCGAGTTGGACAAGGCGAAGATGTCATCAATTATATGGTGAAGGTCTTCATGCATCGACATCAAGAAAGAAGACGGCAAGTGACTATTTCTAGACTTATATTATCTTTGATTTATTTTTGAGTCTAAGGATTGCCATACTATTAAGAGGGATGCGATGTCGAATGCCTTTTAGATGTGTCAAGTGCTCAAGTGATCCATCCTTGTGAATCTTAGAAAGAGAGTGGTGTTGGTGATGCCGAAAAGTGAGGGTTGTAGGTCTCCCTTGGATTCTTTGTGATATCTGTGTTTATCCTTTGAGTTTTGGGTAGTGAGACCTTGTTAGTTGTGTAGCCCTCGTTCTTAGCTTTTGATAGAGTCCAAAATCGCTGAAATTGGAGTCCGGAGTGAAAAGTTATGCTCGTTTTCGTCGGGCTGCTCCGTGCTGTTCGGACTATCCGGGTTGAGTCCGGACTATCCGGACATTACGGACTATCCGAACATTTTTCCGGACTCTCCGGGTTGGGTCTCTCTGTTAGCCTTTCTTATTTAGTCCGGATTATCCGGACTTGAGTCCGGAGTCTCCGGGTTGTGTGCGGCTGTCTCCAACGGCTAATTTTTGGGGACCTCTATATAAAGCCCCCTTCTTCCCCACTTCAAAGTGGCTGTGTTCCCACTGATTAGAGGTGCTATACCCTTGTTCTTGAGCCCCCAAAACACCTCTTTACCCTTAGATCTAATTGATCCCCTTGGTGAGAAGGGTTGGGAAGAGTTTGAGGAGTGAGGTGCTAGGTTGAGTGGGATTTGAGTTGATTGAGCACTTGATTTCATCTCCAAGCTTGTTCTTCGTGAGCATTTGTTACTCTTGGAGGTTGAGGACTCCTAGACGGCTAGGAGGTCGCCTACGAGCCACCAGAGCTTTGTGTGGTTGGTCGTGGGAAGTTTGTGAAGGCCGGTTCCGCCTCCGTTAGGGAAGGAATTAAAGGAGTGAAGACCGGCGAGTGCATTTGTGCAACACCGGGAGGAAGAGGGTTGAAAGAGACCCCGGCTCAAGTGTGACCGAGCCGCCTCAATGGAGACGTAGGATCCCCTCAAGGATCCGAACTTCGGGTGAAAAATCATCGTCTCCAAGTTTGCTTCTTACTCATGCTTTAGTATTTGATCTACTCTTTTGTTGTGTTTGGCTCCAGATCTACAATTTTCCCAGGTACCTGATAGCTTTTAGATCTTTTGTATTCAAGTAGATTGTTGAAAGATTGCAGGGATTTAAAATCTCATTTCGAGGTCTTAAATCCGGAGTATCCGGACTTCTGAACCCGGATAGTCCGGACATTTCGGAGTATCCGGAGATAAGTCCCGGACACTCGGCTGAGTCCCTCGGATCAATCCGAGTATCCGGACTCGAACCCGACGATCCGGATATTTGAGTATCCGGATAAAAATCCGGACACTTGGACTTAGACCCTCGGGAGATTTTATTTAGCTGCAAATTTTTTATTCCGCTGCATTTAGTTACAAAGTTTTTAATTCGCCTATTCACCCCCCCTCTAGGCGACATCCCCTGTCCTTTCAGCCTCCCAGTGTAAAAGGCATCTATAATAATTTATTTATCTCGTGTAAAAACTCTCTCCTGCGTGGGAATCAGTGCCATACCTGCCCCTGCGCGGGAGCTAGGGCCTAGCAACTCCCGTCAACTCCCAACGGCTCCCGTCAACTCCCGGCAACTAACGACACCTCTCAATAATCCCCGTCAACTCGCCACGGGTGCCTGACGTCTACCTCGGGACCAAGCAGCGAAGCCCTCAGAGGGCTACAAAAGCGGCGGATTGCCCTGACCAAGGGGGCGAGGCCGACTCCTCAGACACAGACCAGAGAAGAGGTAGATCACTCGAACACTCCCTCACGGCTTCGCTCCTGAGTGACTCCTAGCTCGGGCCCCGCTTGTATTCTCCCACAGAGCTTCATTTACACCTTTTGCCTCAGGGCAAGACTGGAGTAGAGCTGTTACCCGACCTAGGGGGCTCGAATCAGTATAAACCTCGTGTTCATTGCTTCTTCCCCGACACACACCTCGCGACGCGTGCCCTTCCCAAACGAGCACGACTTCGGGCCTCGCCCCCACACGATCTACAACCATCCCCTTTTGTTGTTGACGGTCCCGATCGTCGATAGCTGGCGCCCACCGTGGGGCCCGAGTTTCCCTCATTCGGAGTCCACTGCTTCAGCGTCGCCTGCACCTCCGGCTTCGACGACAACATGTCACGATCAGTGAGCTTGGACTCGGACGCGGTTCTTGAGTGTGAAGGCTCCATCTCCATGTTCTCGCCTTCGTTGCCGCCGTGTGAACGCCTGGCCTTTATGGCCGGCAGCCGCGAGGCGAGCGCGGGGATGAGTGACGGCGACCCAAAAACCCCGGAGGAGGCGTGACGGTTGGCCCGGGTCACCATCAACCAGGCCATCACTGCCCTCCGATGGGAGGGACACAAAGAGCTCCGCACTTCATCCGGGCACCGCAGCCCTGCCCGCCTGGATGATCCCAACCAGGAACGCTTGCGAGCCATCGCCCGGGTCATGGCTGATCCTGCCAGGCGAGGTCGGCCCTCTTTCGACGGTCCCTCGTTGAGGAGCTAGGCAGGGCGGCTGATGAGGTCACACCCCCGCAGCGAGAGCAGCACCAGCGCCCTGAGCCTCGCTCCCTGGAAAGCGACGTCAACTCATCACGTGGGCGTCGCCGCTCTCACCAGCCGACTTCGTACCCGCGGGCTCGGAGTCCACCACAACTGTCCCCGCCTCACCAGGATCCGGGTCTGATACGTGGGTGCCCCCGCGATCAGCAGAGTGGTGGCAGTGCTCGCTCGAGTAGCGGTGCTTCCGGGGGCCTTTCCCCGGACGTTCCGCCCAGGCGTCATAGGGTTCGTGATCACCCGCGTCATGACCCTGATAATGCCCTTCCTGGCCATCAAGACCAACGCGGAGTGCACCATTGGCTCGAGTTCGATCACCCCACCGACCGCGACTCTGACCCCAGCAGCGGTGACCATGCTGCCCTGGCCTATGGCTGCCCGGCGTACTCCGTCGGCCTTCGTCGGGTGCGCTAGACAGCTCGGTTCAAGCCCTCCGCGATGGAGCGGCTCGACGAGATCAAGAATCCCGACGAATTTCTCTCAATCTACTCCACCGCGATTCTGGCGGCCTGTGGGAATGAGGCCGTGATGGCCAACTACCTCCCTACTGTCCTAGACAGCGCCGCTCGCACCTGGCTCTTCAACCAGGTGCCTGACGTTTTTTGGTCATGGCGCCAGGTGCGAAGCGCCCTCCGTTCGAACTTCCAGAGCTGCTACGAGCGCCCTGGACGAGAAAGGGACCTGGACCGCATCATCCAGGGCAAGGGCGAACCCCTCCGCGACTTTGTCCGCTGGTTCACCCGCGTGAGGAATTCGATCCCGAACGTCTCTGGCGAGGTCGTCATTAAGGCCTTCAAGTTCGGCGTCCGGGATAGGCGCCTTACCGAGGACTTGGAGATCACCGCCAACCTCAGTGTCAACAAGCTGTTCCGGATGGCGGAACGTTACGCGGACGCTGACGACACCGTTCGTTGGAAGCGTGACTACGACCAGGGCAAACTCGGCCGCATCCCCGGTGAGGCCGGGCCATCTGGTGCCAAGGGCGCTGGCCCGAACCCGCGCGGCAAGAAGCGAGGGCAAGGCCACAACGATGGCGGCGGTCAGCTGCGTGTGGTCGTCGCGGTGGACAGCGAACGCGAAGTGATGGAGGTGCAGCAACTCGACTGCAATGAGCCTCGACCTCAGCGCGGTCTGCCACGACATTAACAAGCACAACGCCGACCCCAACATGGGTAGCGTCGCGCTGGGCCACAGTAGGGACAGCGTCGGGCTGGACCCCAGCGGGGCGGCACCCGACCTCAAGCCGACGAGGCCCGACCAGCATACGACTTAGACAAGTTCTGCCTGTTCCATAAAGCCTACAACCACGACTTGCGGAACTGCTGAATGTGGCAATACAAGCTGGACGCCTTCTACGACGGGCGCGGAGAGATGCCTGCGCTTCTGAGGGAAGGCGAGTCGCCTGATGGGGGCGATGCCGACAAGGGCCTGGAAGGCCCCGACCTGGAATTCCAGCAGGGCAACCGCCACAGTTAAGGCTTGTCGGCCCTCGTCGCGGTAAGCCGACTATCCCCCTGTAGCAGGACTCGTACCCGGGACCGCCCTCGGTAAGTGTTTCGAGCTGGGGAGCCAACCTAGTATTAGTTTGCCGCGAGCAAGTCTGTTTTATCGTTCATGCTTATAACGCTCAGTTTGTTTCCTTGCATCCGGAGGGCCGCAACCTCGGGCAGCGGTCCTCGCTCATGCGCCACAGGGGTCAAGCCCGGAATAAGCGTTAACCCACAATGAAAGATTCTACTTCACTACCTGTACTAACACCTCTCTTGCATCTCAGGGGACGCGACGTCAGGTCACGTTCTCAAGGTCCGCCTCCGGAGAGTCAAATTAGCAGTAAGCCGGCTCTCGTCGCGGTAAGCCGACTGCTCCCCTGCGTCAGGGCCCGGGCCAAAGGCTTCTCTCGGTAAGCTCCCCACGCCCGGGGTCTGGCCTGGTGTCTTTTCGCAATAAAAGTTATTCTTTATTGCTCGCGCTTACGTCTCCTCGCACCTCGAGCGACGCGAGCACGAGGCGTGACCATAAGGACCACCTCCAAGGGGTCGAAGCCAGTTGTAAGTCGATTCTTATCGCGTCACGGCTCCCCCTTGTAGCAGGACTTGGACCAGAGGTCACGCCGAGGGCCCCCTGATCTCGAGGTGCTTAGTGGCTTCCCTTTATTGTCTATGTTTGCGTATGTTTTCTCTGCACTCCGCATGCCTTAGCCTCGGGTCCCGGTCTCTAGGTTCACCTCGGGGAGTCGAGGTCGCCGTAAATCGATCTTTATCGTGGTAAGCCGACCATCCCCCGCGGACAGCCAACTAGAGGCCGTCCTCAGATGTCACCCTGAGCTTGAAGCACTCCCGGGCTCGGAGGACATGGTCTCTAGATTCACCTCCGGGGATGCTTCGGCCGCAGTAAGCCGACTATTCCCCCGCAGCAGGTTTCGAGCTAAAGGCCGCCCTTAGAGGGAGCCCCGGACTCTAGCGTTTCTGAGTTCGGCTATCTCGACCTGACGCCCAAATCTTGGCCCAAACCCGAGTGTTTCCGGGCTTGGCCACCTCGACCTAACGCCACGGTTAAGGCTTGTCCTCGATCAAAAGAATGTCCAATGGCACTGACTCCGCCTTGAGCCTTTTTTTCAGGTCGAGGACGTTGGTGAGACCTGCAAGTTATCAGTAAGTCCGCGGTAAGCCGGCTCTCATCGTAGTAAGTCGACTATTCCCCTGCGGTAGGGCTCAGGCCGAAGTCTGGCCTCGGTAAGTGCCTCGCGCCTAAGGTCTGACCCGATATTTTATCGCAATAAAAGTTCTTCTTTATTTCCTGTGCTCACGTTTCGTCGCTTCTCGGGCGATGCGACCATAAGGACCACCTCCAGGGGGTCAAGTCAGTTGTAACCCGATTCTCATCGCGTTACGACTCCCCCCTGTAGCAGGGCTTGGACCAGAGATCACGACGAGAGCTCCTTGGCCTCGAGATGCTTAGATGCTTTCCTTTATTATCCGTATCCATGTATGTTTTTCCTGCACTCCGCTGCCTTGGCCTCGGGTTGCGGTCTCTAGGTTCGCCTCGGGGAGTCGAGGTCACTGTGAATCGATCTTTATCATGGTAAGCTGACCATTCCCCCGCGGACAGCCAACCAGAGGCCGTCCTCAGAGGGCACCCCGAGCTTGAAGCATTCCCGGGCTCGGAGGACATGGTCTCTAGATTCACCTCCGGGGATGCTTCGGCCGCAGTAAGTCGATCCTTATCGCAGTAAGCTGACTATTCCCCTGCAGCAGGTTTCAAACTAAAGACCGCCCTCAGAGGGAGCCCAGGACTCGAGCGTTTTCGAGTTCAGCTGTCTCGACCTAACGCCCAAATTTTGGCCCAAACCCGAGTGTTTCCGGCTTGTCCACCTCAACCTAACGCCACGGTTAAGGCTTGTCCTCGATCAAAGGCATGACCAGTGACCTGACTCTTCCTTGAGCTCCTTTTTTTTCAGGTCGAGGATGTTAGCTAGCCCTCGAGCTCTAGAAACCAACTCCTGCGCCCCAGGCCGGCGACAAGGACGAGGCGACAAGTCAAAGGCCAAAGTCTCCACTAAGATTTTCGGCTAAGTCTTGATAAGACACATTCAATTTTAAACATGAAGGGAATTTTATTTCTTCTAATCGAAATTTAAATAACTAACATTTACAAGAGGGTTGAGTTGCCCTCGCCCCTTTTCCTACCTACTGAACTATCTACAGGTCGGCCATCTCCCGAGCAAGCTTCTCCTGCTCGAGTGCGGCGACTCTCGCCCTCAGGGCCAGCGCCTCGGCCTCGGCATTGGTGACATGACCCCGCTCCTCTTGAAGCTGGGATAGAGCCCTCCTCCCCGTTCGGGTCACTCGCCCTAGCTTCTCCTCGAGCTCGGCCAGTTTCGCCTCGAGCTCTGCAGGGGCCTTTGCAGGGGCGGCGGAGAGCTCGACGACTTGTTTGCGGAGCGTCTCCACCTCTACGCGAGTGGCCTCGATGATCTCCCTGGTCGCCAAGCAACTGGCCTCAAGGGTCTTCACAGCCTTCTCGTGGACATTCGCGAGGGCCTCGGCCGACCGCTTCTGCTCGGCCTCGACGGCCTTTGAGAGCTTGAAGGCGTGCTCGACCTTCAGCTGTCGAATCTCCTCCTGCACCCGTGTCACGCTCTCCTCAAGGCTGAGGATGTACTCGTCGCGATCCTCGACCAAAGAGCACAGCACCCGGAACTGGTTAGCGTGGGTGCGCATGATCCCGAGCCCCCTTGCGACCAGGCCTAGGCCCTGCAGAAGCATGGGAAGGGTCACAACGACCATATGTGTGAGAAGAAAAAGAAAAGAGGGGGAAGATGGGCCCGAGCTCGACTGACCTCCTGGAGACGAGTTTCGAGCTTCGCGCGTCGTCGCCGAGGGATGATGCGCTCCCTTCGGTGGCCCTCTCTGGCGTAGGGTCAACCACGCTGGGAGGAGCATCGGTCTGGGCTACCTCGTGCGGGGCGTGGGGCGGCACAGGCGGAACCGAGCCTGCCGAGGGAGACAGAAGCTATGAAGGAAACAAAAACCCCAAAACAAGACAACAACGAATAAGGAGATTTGGCGTACCTGATGCTCAGTTGCGTCGGCCCCGACGGCATCGACTCCGGCTATTGAAGCCTCTTCCCCCCAGCCGCGGCTGCGGCCCCTCCCAGGCCAGCATCCGGCCCAGGGGGCCCCTGGTCGGACCCCCCGGCCGCGCTACCCTCCGCGGGCATCGCGATAGGCCGGGCTTGCTGCGGCCGTGTTCGGGGGACCAAGAGGTAGTCCCCTGCACCCTCCTCTTCGTCCTCAGACTCGCCCTAGACAACGGTCAGAGTCTGTGATGAGAAAGGTCGCTAAGACTAGAAAAAGGGGGAAAACCTAGACTCCCGACCCAGGGCAAAAAATGCACGCATACCTGGGTGATGAGCCTCCATCTCCTGGGTGGAGGGGGCGTGGCTCGACGCCCTATCCCTGCTGCGGCAGGGGGAGCATCGTCCCCTCGAGCGTCCTACGACCGCGACACTGGGCGCGAACTCGGCGGCTCGACGGCAGCCGCTGCTCGCTCTTGCTGCAGGGAGAGGAAGAGAAGGTCAGAAAAGAAAAAATGAACGAAAACAACAATGGAGCTGGGGCCGAGCCCGAGCATTCCCGGGCTCGGTGAGACCGACTTACCATCGCACAGTCATCCCACTCGACGTGGGGCTTCTTGGCGACATGGCTCGGGGCGTCCGGGGCCGGCCTCTTGGTCGCCTTCTTGCCCTTGCCCGGTCCAGGCAATGGCAGCAGGCGCCTCGCCGTCTCCAGCAGCTCCTGGCTCTCCTGCATAGCTCAACGCGGTCAGAGCAGGCCCGAGCCTGAATCAAACTCGACGAAGGGGTGAGAAAGGATTACCTCGCCGCTCCGCTTCAAGATATCCTTGGGGACAGGGTCGTCGAGGACGTAGGCGTGGGCCGCCTTCTCGAACACCTCCTGCATGCGCGCCGCCACCCACGACTCCACCGGTGCTGCAAAGAGAAGAAAATGGAGGAGGAGGGCAGTCAGAAAGGAGTTCACCCAAGCTCGAGGAATGTTGAAGTCAGGGAAATTTACCTTTGGTACTTTCCCGAGTGGGGTCGTCCCTCCCTCGGATCTCGAAGAACGGGTGCACCCTCTTTCGTAGAGGGGACACCTGACCCCGCAGGTAGTTGACGACCACCGCCTGGCCGGTGAGACCGCGTGTCGCGCAGATGTGGATGGCGGCGATGGCCTCTTGGTCGGCCGCCAAGTCCTTGGGCTCCGGGGTCTCGTGCTTGCTGTCCACGATGACGCCATTGTACGCAAGCTCACCTCCCTCGCCCTTCTTCAGGTAAAACCACTTTCCGGTCCACGGCCCGAGGGAGTCCCGGGTCGGGACTTGAAGAAAAGTGCAGGAAAGTCCATTCCGCAGCCGGAAGTATAGGCACCCGACTACGGGGTCCTTCGAGGTGCGAAACAAGGAATAAAAGCGAAAAAAGAGAGGGAGTGGGAAGGATCCCCAAGAACCCCTCGCAAAGATGTGAGAAGATGGAAAGGAGAAGAATGGAGTTCGGCACCAGACTGACGAGCTCGATCTCGCATTGCGCAAGAATGGCTGCCAAGAAGTCGCTCTCCGGGGTCCGCAGCCCGAAGAGCGTGTACTCCTCCGTGCTCACGATTTCGTCCTCCCAGGGATGCGGCTCGGCCTCCCCGGTCGAGAGCCACTAGGTCGCTGGATCCAAGAGTCCCAGCACCTCTAGCTCCTTCATCCTCTCCATGGTCAGGGTGCTCTTTCCGAACTTGGCCATGGCGCTCAGAGAAAGGGAGTTAGGTCGAGAGAAGAAAGAGGCTGCAAGCAAGGATGCTAGGGCACGGCGCAAAAGTGGGGAATTTCTGAAGTGTGCATCGTCTTCGAATTTTAAAGAGACTCGGTCTCTTACAGCTGGCGTCGGTCGTCCCTCAAAAGGCGCATCGAGACTTTCGAGCAGGGAACGCGAAGCACCACGGTCGCGCCTCCTCGACTTTCCTCCTCTGAAAGCCCGAGGCATCGTGTCCCGTGTCTGCCGCCCTACCGGTAAGGATACGAAGCATCGTGAACAAACTCCTCGACTCCTTTGTAGGAGATCAAAGTAGCAGAGCTCGGACGTCCCCGGGCACGGTTTTCGATTCGAAGACAGAACGGCGAGGGCCCGAGCGTTCCTGGGCATGACCACGTCGAAGGCCTTTTGAGGGGTTCTCGCGCACAAGGTCGGACTCGAAGGCTTCCGAGCTCGACCAAGGAGCCGATCCCTCCTCGAAGGACATCAGACTCAAGAACGCCCCGAACTTCAGGAACGCCCTTTGAGCCTCGGGGGCTTGCTGTCGGGGATCGGTACCCTCGCCACGTATAAGCATCCCCCGGGTCTCGTGGCGGCTTCCCATGAGTTCGGGGGCTTATCTCCGACCTAGGAGGCGCTCTCCTCGAGCCCGGGCTCGAGTCCAGCGCGCTCGGGCTCGGATGTAGGAGCGGAGACCCTGCTCGACCTTGATGCCTCGACCTCTATGCCTCCCAGTGTAAAAGGCATCTGTAACAATTTATTTATCTCGTGTAAAAACTCTCACCTGCGTGGGAATCAGTGCCATACCTGCCCCTCCGTGGGAACTAGGGCCTAACAACTCTCAGCAACTCCCGTCAACTCCCAACGGCTCCCGTCAACTCCCGGCGACTATCGACACCTCTCAACAGCCCCCGTCGACTCGCCACGGGCGCCTGACGTCTACCTCGAGACCAAGCAGCGAAGTCCTCAGAGGGCTACAAAAGCGGCGGATCGCCCCGACCAAGGGGGCGGGGCCGACTCCTCAGACACAGACCAGAGAAGAGGTAGATCACTTGAACACTCCCTCGCGGCTTTGCTCCTAAGAGACTCCCAGCTCGGGCCCCGCTTGTATTCTCCCACAGAGCTTCATTTACATCTTTCGCCTCAGGGCAAGACTGGAGTAGAGCTGTTACCCGACCTAGGGGGCTTGAACCAGTATAAACCTCGTGTTCATTGCTTCTTCCCCGACACACACCTCGCGACACGTGCCTTTCCCGAACGAGCACGACTTCGGGCCTCGCCCCCACACGATCTACAACCATCCCCTTTTGCGGTTGACGGTCTTGATCGTCGACATTTTGGCTTTCTAGCCTCATTGCTTCTATTTTTTTTACAAATCTAGCTCTCATCCGAATGTTTTTAAAAAATAGCTTCTTCTTTAACCGCAGAAGGAGCGCCGCGCTCGTGCATTGTGGAAGGTGTTTGGCGACGGAAAAATCCAAGCTATTTTTGCCAAAAAAAACTTCCGTGGTCACCTATCGCACCTTCCGTGATCGTAGAGAAGGCTATTTTTACGAAAACATTCAGATAAATGCTAAAATTTCCTAAAAAAGTACTTCATAGGACTAGAAAAGACAAAGCTTCACAAATCTCACCCTATTTTGAGTCGAGAGGACCTCGAGGGTTAGGTTGCAGCACAGGTTTGGTCATCTGGTCCCGAAGAATACTCGGGGGTTTCAACATTTATGGCTTCGCCGCTACATGCGATGCCACGCTTAGGGGTGAAAACGGGTCGAATACTGGCGGATATTGCTCTTCTCGTATAATAACCCATATTTTTTTCTGGATTCGAAACCAGATACGGGCTAATCAGATACGAATACGGATTTGGGTTATTCGGGATACGGATACGGGACGGATATGTGACGGATTTGGGTCAGAAACGGATAAAGATATACGGATAATGCACGCATATATAGAGTAATATATATTGAATTAAAATCATACGAGTACATGACTATAGTAACAAATTATATATCAATTAAATTCAACAAACATCGTAGAAAGAATATGCTATTTGAGGGTTAATAGAACCAACTAATTGTTAATATAAATGGGCTGATATGGAAAAAATGATGAAAATGGGCTGGGCCTTGCTGATATCCGAATAGGAAAATCCGAATATCCGGATCTCGTCCCGTATTTACTGGATATTGGATGCTCCGAATCCGATCCCGAATCCAGATTCAAGTATCCAGATCTGGTCCCAGATCCGATCGGATCCGGTCCCGAATCGGGCGGGAGATATCCGACCCGTTTTCATCCCTAGCCACGCTGATGCATCAGAGTATGTTCTGAGGACTTACCTTATCGCGTACCTTCTCTTCTTGTTTGGCTGGGTATTGTTCCCTCATACATAGGAAGATTGCGTGTACCCGAGCTACATCCACATTGCACTGACGCCCAGCTGGACGATGTGACATAATTCAGTTTTAGATCATTGGTGCTTTGCGCGACATACCGGGGATTGTGCGTAGCTTGTATGAAGACAACGGGGGAGGAGCCCGTGCTTGCAGTATGTTACTCATTGCTTTAGATATGGTCATGGGAGTATTTTCCTGTCAGATGGCCGTACTTCAAGGAGCCCGTTCATCCGTATCAATTAGAGGTTCCGTTCTACGGTGGGAGTGGGACTCGATAGACGGGCAGCCAATTGGGATGGGCAAAGAAGAGACCTCGTAGAGTCTACTCAGAGTTTCATAACTACTTCAAGACCCTGCACGAGGATGAAATCATATGGCAACCCTAGACTGCATATTTCTTGGTCACTATAGCGCCGTATGGATTGCCATTGCAATGCAGGCATGATGTTGAGTACTGGTTGATGACGTGGCACCTCGTGTTCTATCACATGGTGGAGGCATATTGCTCAGCCCGAGTGATGCGCCAGTTTGGACTTCATCAGCAAATTCTCCCTCCGGTTAGCCCACCTCTATCACGACAAGTGCATATGTAAGTGTAATTCGTAAATTTCAATTCTGTTTCCCGCAACGAGCTTACATGATGTAATTATAATTTGTAACTTGTAACTTTGTTTCCCGCAGGCAATGTCAGAAGGGGCACAAGAGCGACGACTAGCGCTAGACATAATTACCATGGACCACTGCGTGGGAGCAGTCTGCCATAGAGCAGGTAGTGGTCAAGGATCGATCATATGACCTAGACTAGTACATCGCGTACTTGGAGTGATATGTGCCATGTACACATGATCGACTTACCAGGCCTACTTCTCTGAGGCCCGAGGAGGTCACGCACTGTAATACCCTGGCCCGTTAATGTGAAGGCCCATGTGGCCCATGTGGAGTGGTGGTGGGATTAGTCTCATATTGCTTGCACAAAGTAAGTTGTAGTAGTATATAATGCCTGTTGGGTCTAAACATAGCACTTCCGGGTTAACCCTTTTACACGAAGCGAGGACGAAAGTGTAAGTAGGGTACTATACATACGTAGATCCGCCCTATGGTAGGCTGGACTTTGAGCTAATTTAGGCCAGGGTGTTACAGATGGTATCAGAGCATCAACCTTCGCTGCACAGGCGCGTATGGGACAGGGGCGCGGGCATATGGCACATGGCGCATGTGGGCTGGGAGTGGCCACACGGCATGACATATGTGCCGGCACTGGATGCACGACCGTGTACTGAGGGGTGGTTCTGGGTATCTGTCGTGTATACGGTGTGTTGCCGAGGGCGTCAACCCTTAAGGGTGGGTAAGTGTAATACCCCGACCCGTTAATGTGAAGACCCATGTGGCCCATGTAGAGTGATGGTGGGATTAGTCCCATATTGCTTGCACAAAGTGAGTTGTAGTAGTATATAATGCCTGTTGAGTCCAAACATAGCACCTCCGGGTTAACCCTTTTACATGAAGCGAGGACGAAAGTGTGGGGTGCTATGCATGCGTAGGTCCGCCCTATGGTAGGCTGGACTTTGAGCTAATTTGGGCCAGGGTGTTACACGCACGTTGACAGGTTGGGCCTCGACCACCCTCTACATAGTGCAGCACGACAGGACAACACGGTACGAGCATACATTACGTTTCATTTATATTTTCATGACTAACTTCTTGTATTGTCTATGCAGTTCGATTGTGCGAATCGTATCATCGATGAGTCTTCCACTATACTACAGCATGGGAAGCACAATACTGTGTTCGGCCTGCTTAGGGTTCTACATTCCGTCTTGGATGATACGAAGGGCATAGTCAACACAGTTACCTACGACTGTCATAGCGATGTCGCCGTACCGGGTGCTGAGCGAGGCAAGCGAGGCGCCCATCCTGACAGCAACCAATCCTCATGCATTTCAAAAGGGTATTGCTAGGAAGTGTGCAAAATTAACAATCAAAGAGGTAGACTTCTATAAAGTTGTTAGATGGCATATGTACAAACCTTCCCCTCTGATTGTTAATTTTCTGCACTTCTCAGTAGTACACTTGCAGATCGGTCAATAATTGGATAAAGGACCTTAGGAACGTTAACTGGAGTTGTAGCGCCATCACCTTCGGGACTACTATTAAATGGAGTTGGAGCATTAGGGACTAACATTAGCTGGAATTAGAGCACTAGCCCTATAGTCATGCTTCCAGTGTAAAATGCACGAGGGTTGCTTGTTGTTAGAATGGCTCCTAAAAGGAGGCCGTCAATAAGGTATGTTGTAACAAATTGTGTTCAATCATATATCATTTCAACGTACATGACAACATAGTCCCACCTGATTTACCACATCGAACACGCTATGGTAGGGCGAATTGACCACGCGAAGTCAGCATCTATGTCAGACAGATCGGACAAAACGAAGCCAACAGCTTTTTCAGGACGATTTAACAATACGCATCCATCAGCTTTTTCAGGCCGATTGTACTACACACTGTCTATTGCTTTCTCAGCCAGATTTGACAACACACGGCCCCCGCTTTCTCAGAGCGAAGTGACAACACATTGCCTATTTATTTGTCAGCCTGATTTCACAATACTCTGCCCACCGCTTTCTTAGAGCGAAGGGACAACACGCTGCAGCCTGCTTTCTCAGACCAAAGTGAGGACACCCTACCCCTACTTTATCAGCACTGTATGGACTACACACTGCCTATAAAACCATCGGCCTTCCAGGCAGCACTTCTTCACTAGCCCAACCTCCACTTCATTGCAATGACAAACATAGGAGGCACCTCAAGCCGTGGGAGGGGTAGACATGGAAGACGGGGTTAGACATTACCTCGAGACCCCGACCCTTCACGGTTTCGAGGTCACGACCCTTCACTCGAGACCCATCAAATCTACGGTCCCAAGACTCCGATCCCTCCAGCCCAAATCTTTCTATTCGAATAAGGGACTACTGCACCCCTATAAATCTAATCCACGATGGCCTTCCGCTCTATCCCCTGAAGTGGCCGACATGCAAGTATGACCTCAACGCCGTTGTGCAGGTTTGCGACGAGTTCAATTTCAACTCAGGACGTCGTTTCTATTGATGCCCTCTATTCATGGTAACTGCTACAACTCTTACATACCATTCGGCGCATGTCTCTCTATATGACACAAACTCTTGCTTGCAGAGCACAGATTGCAAATTCACTGAATGGGTGGACCCATCGTATCCTATAAATGCCCAATGTTACATCCACACATTGATGTATCCCTCGATGAAATGGGAGAGGACCTCATGGAAGTCAAGAACGAGAATGAATAGCTTCGTAGGCAAAACTTAGAGCTCCAGACCTAGAACGACGGCCTATGCTGTCAAAGACTCAGGGAGAGAAACAATGAGGAGGTCGTCCATCTCAGCAGTGACTATCAAACTTAATGCTGCTGCGACAATGCCAGCTATAGTTGTGCTTGCCACTACCGTGACCAGCAGTCTCGTCCACACCGTCCTAACGATTAACACTCCTTATGGGTACCGTATGGTTACCCATTCGAGTCTTAATATCCTCTGCCTATAAAGCGTAGTCCATCCAGCCCTTTTACAATTCCAAAAGGCGTACTTGTATCATACTTTTGTTCATGTTCATGGCTGCTCTGTGCCGTCATTTGTACCGTCCAAACTGTATGCGCCGTGTAATTCCTCTTTATTATGAAATTGTATATTTAATTTATTTCGTTGTTTTCCAACTTTAAACATGCAATGACTTTACCAGTTTCAAGAATAACATCAATGGATGTGACAATACAGTCCAACCTGCTTTACCACATATAACAAACAACATGCAAATTCTTGTGGGCAGCAAGTGCGGGCCAAGGGGCTATTTTTCTAAAAAAACCACACTGGGGCTAATTCTACAAAAATAATTTTAATATTTATTATTTACGTACAAAATTTGTTGACGGATATATATATAATTTCCATATTCTCTTAAAAAAATTGTAATAACAATTATAAAAATTATGCCACAACAAGGCTTAATGTCACATTACCCCGCAAAGATTCGACGATTGTCGCCGGGCATTTATGACTCCTTCTCGCATGTATTTTGACGCTGCAGTAGCTCCATGGGAAATTCAAATTTCACGCTTGGGCAGAGCGGAATGGGACCATTTCTGCTAATACGGATGAACGGGAGATAAAAATGAAAAAACCGAAATGAAACGAGCCAAATACATTAAAACTTCTATTATTTGTCAGTACCATTATTTGTATTGACCGATATACGACATATAATCCGCGAGACTCATTGGTAAGTATTTCATATGTTTATCGTTTTCGTAATATTGTGCATCGGCGTCACTACGTTTCTCATTTATCTCCGAACCATTTTTCATACCATTCATTGTTTGTTACAAACAAAATCCGATTATAAAAATAACACTCGAGTTAGTAAAAAAATTTCACCGCATATTTTTCACCGTTGTCATTTTATCCAAAAATTTCACTCGATACTCTTTTTTTATAAACAAAAAAAGAATTAAAAAAATACCGCAGCAGGGCATGTGCCGCGCTGCCCTGTCGCGGCATTGGCGAATGTCGTGCAACCTTGTCGCGGGAGGACTTCGCCGCGCCACCGGCCCACGGAATTTCGCGGGATTTCCTCGCTGCTTTCCTTGTTCGCGGCATGTTCAATTGCAGCGTTCCCTGTCCGCACCAAGAGGCTAGCTAAAAATGAAAAAAAAAACGAAATCAAAGCAGCCAAATACATGAAATCTTCCCAAATCTCATATGATTATTTTTCGCAAGCAACCCCACCCAGTATTCCCTCAGTCATACACAATTGTACACACCTAATAGTAAACATCTCTCACATGATCGGACGGCCCATGTCGCAAGATCACGTTTCAGTGAAAAACAAAAAGACGAATGAATGTAGATTTTGTATGGACGTTAATCGTGCATTGACCTGCCTCATCCGGTCCGGAGCGTTCGGTGAGAGTTGCCATTATAAGCGCTGAGCACAGTTATGACCATGAGGCCATGAATACCGGCAACGCCGCGCATTCAAGAGCGCCACCGGCCGGCTAGCCTGAACCAGAGAACTTTTAATAGAGATATATATTTGTATACAATAGTTCCGTAACGTCGTAAATTCAATACATATATTTAAAATCTGCTAGAAGTATAATATAAATAGTTTTAATATTTTTTAAAAAATTAAAATACCGATATATATCCGACACCTCACCTATATCCGTGTGTACAGCTCATTGACGCCCACACACCACTCCATCTAGCACTAGTCGCTGATAATCTTTTTGTTTGTTTAATACTGGGGCCAAACAATTAGTACCATTACCAACTTCTCCTTAGAATGTAGGAGTCGTCATGTCAGTGTTGACATTCGGGCCACTAATCAACAACACCCTTTGCTAATTCACACTGGGTTGCTAGATTTTTCGACCCAACTCAACTTATGTTTATCCTCACAAATTAATTGACTCGCCTTCACTTCCACCTCAAGCGTCGAGTAATTCCGATAGTCCACGCCTAAATTGACAGCCAAATCATCTAACCACTGCGGTTTCTTCCTCTGTAGCAGGAGTGAAAAAAATGCAGCCTGATCAAACCCGTTTAGAACACATAGATTTTGTAGAAAATTTTCTAAAAAATAGTTCAAGCTTATAGGAATCGGGAAAAAAATTTCTTATTCTAAATTAGACGTTAAGATTGAAAGTTTGAGGGTTAGACCTAGTTTGTTGGTGATTTTTTTAAAAATAATATATTTTTAAATACTTTTACAAAAATAATAAATCAGAAAAAAGTTTACAAAAATATACCTCTATTGCCATTTCAATCGCCAAATAAATTGACGATAAGATTATGTCGCCAATTTATTTGGTGATAGAAGTCTCGCTTGCCAACCAAATGAATCCAAGATAAAATAATCCATCGATCAATTCAACTCGTGACAAAACAAGGTTTCTCTTGTCATTTCGCGGCGAAGGTATATTTTTGTAATTTTTTTCAATGTATTATTTTTTAAAATTATTTTAAAAAATGTATTATTTTAAAAAAATTGGTTGGGTGGTAACTTGGCACCCATGCTCTGCCGGTTAGTAGTGAGTAGTACCCACACTGACAGTCAAATTAGTTACCCCTCTCTCTCTGACCCTTCTTCCTCCTCCCTACAAAACCCCAACTCTACCACCATTAACAACCACTCCATACCATACCATCCCAAGAACTGACACCACCACACTCCATTGACGAAGCAGTCCTAGCTCTCTCCACTCTCCACTCCAATGCCAAACCCTGCACCCAAACCCCTCCTTCCTTGCTTCGTCTTTGTCTTCCTACTCCCCGCTCTCGCCGCCTCCCAAGAATTCACCTACGCCGGCTTCGGCGGCGGCAACCCGAACCTGACCCTGAACGGCGTCACGGAGCTCCGGCCCGACGGCATCCTGCTTCTAACTAACGAGACCTCCCGGCTAATTGGCCACGCCTTCTACCCGTCTCCGCTCCGCCTCCTCGACTCCGGCTCCGGAAAGAACGGCACCGCCGTATCCTTCTCCACGGAGTTCGCTTTCGCCGTCGTGCCAGAGTACCCCAAGCTTGGTGGCCACGGCTTCGCCTTCGTGGTCGCCCCCGACCCGCGCCTCCCAGGCGCGCTGCCCAGCCAGTACCTCGGCCTCCTCAGCGCCGCCGACGTCGGCAACGCCACCAACCACGTCTTCGCCGTCGAGTTCGACACCGTGCAGGACTTCGAGTTCGGCGACATCAACGACAACCACGTCGGCGTCGACCTCAATAGCCTCGTCTCCAACGCCTCCGCCTCCGCCGCCCCCGTCAACCTCAAGTCCGGCGACACCGTCCTCGCCTGGGTCGACTACGATGGGGACCGGAAGCTCCTCAACGTCTCCGTCGTCACCTCGACATCAAAGAAGCCGGCGGCGCCTCTCATCTCATTCCACGTCGACCTGTCCACGATCTTCCGGGAGCGGATGTACGTCGGCTTCTCGGCGTCCACGGGTCTCCTCGCCAGCTCGCACTACCTCATGGGCTGGAGCTTCAGGCTGGGCGGCGGCGCCGCGCCGTCGCTTGACCTGTCGTCCCTCCCGTCGCTGCCTCGGCCCAGGGCCAACAAGAACAAGACGTCACTGATCCTGGCGTCGGCGTTCTCAGCGTTCGTGGCGCTGGTTGTGCTCGCCGGCGCGGGCGCCTACGCAGCGTACCGCTTCAAGAACCGCGACGTGATCGAGCCGTGGGAGCTGGACTACGGCCCGCATCGCTTCAAGTACCCGGAGCTGAAGCGCGCGACGCGCGGCTTCCGCGACCGCGAGCTCCTCGGCTCCGGCGGCTTCGGCAAGGTGTACCGCGGCGTGCTGTCCGGCACATCGCCTTCCGAGGTCGCCGTGAAGCGCGTCTCCCACGAGTCCCGGCAGGGGCTCCGCGAGTTCGTCGCCGAGATCGCGTCCATCGGCCGGCTCCGCCACCGCAACCTGGTGCAGCTCCAGGGGTGGTGCCGCCGCCGCGGCGACCTCCTCCTGGTCTACGACTACATGCCCAACAGCAGCCTGGACAAGCACCTCTTCGGCGACGGCCTTCGGGCGGCGCGGCTGACTTGGGCAGTGAGGTACAAGATCCTCCGCAACGTCGCGTCGGCGCTGCTGTACCTGCACGAGGAGTGGGAGCACGTCGTGCTACACCGCGACGTGAAGGCCAGCAACGTGTTGCTCGACGGCGACATGTCCGGACGGCTCGGCGACTTCGGGCTCGCCAAGCTGTACGAGCACGGCGCCAACCCGAGCACGACGCGGGTGGTGGGCACGCTGGGGTACCTGGCGCCGGAGCTGACGCGGACGGGGAAGGCGACGACGGCGGCGGACGTGTTCGCGTTCGGGGCGTTGGTGCTGGAGGTGGTCTCCGGGCGGCGGCCCATCGAGCCGCGCGCCCCGCCGGAGGAGCTCGTGCTGGCGGAGTGGGCGTGGGAGCGGTACGCGGCGGGGGAGGTGGAGAAGGTGGTGGACGCGAGGCTGGGCGGCACGTTCGACGCCGGGGAGGCCACGGCGGCGGTGAAGGTGGGGCTTTGGTGCTCACACCCTGCGCCGGCGTCGCGGCCGACGATGAGGGAGGTGGCGAGGTACCTGGACGGCGGGGACGCGGCGGAGGTGCCGGAGCCGCCGCCGCCGCCTCCTCCCCCTCCAGTATGCTCCGGCGAGGTGGGGTTCGACGACTTCGTGCACTCGTACCCGTCGTCGTCGTTCGAGAGGGCGGCGGCGGCGGACGGCAGGACCCAGACGTCGGTGGCCACATTCCCGTACTCGCCGCTGTCCATGAGGTCATCCCACGTCAGCATATGACCCCACTACCCCGGGCTCGTTAGTCAGTGGAATCGACCGATGGGACCCAGCTGTCGGCCGCTTCGGTCCAAGTGGGACCAAAGGGCCCGTGTCAGCATCGGCGTCTCTGACAAGCGGAGCCTTTCATTTTGTCTGAATTTTGTTTAAACTCTGGACTAAAAGAAGGCATTTCCGTCTGTTTGAGCTGAATTTATCCCCCCTTGTTGGGACCCACCGCCAGCATGCAAAAACTGTAAAGAAGAAGGAATTGCAGATGTTGGGAGTTGATTAGCGTGGTTGGTTTGGTTTGTTTCACACATGCGTTGATTAGTGACCAGTAGCTGTCTGCCTGTCTCTAATCTCTACTTCTAAGGCCATCTCCAATAGCTTACTCAAACCATTCTCTACCTGATAATATGAAGAATCCGTACACACCATCCCACTCCAACAGGTTACCGATGTGCTTCCCTACTTTTACAGACCGGAGAGAGAATCCCGAAATATCAGGATTCTCTCTCTGTTCCCCATCGCATTCCCGTCCGCTCGCTGCAACGATCCTTCACTCCCGCGCCTGCGAGGAACGATCGCTCTGTCCCAAATCCGGTGTGGAGACGACGCCCGGCTCCTTCTCGTGCCCACGAGGAAGCGTTAGAGGCGGCCAGGCGACGAAAGAGGCGAGCCGCCGCTCCGCTTCAAGGGCGACGTGGAGCTCATACGCGTACAAACTCCCCGAACTCAACCCTATCGCGGGCGAGGAGTCCAGAGGACGCGACGGAGGATGCGAGCCGGCGTCCCCGCACGGCGATGCAGCCTCGGGCCTCGCGGTGACACCGGAGGCGGTGTCGCCGCGCCGCGTCGGTTCCGGGTGGCGCAACCGAGATCATGCGGCGGCGGAGAAGAACGACACCACGCCATCCACATCACCGAGGCTGCGCGATGCCTTCCGCCACCTCTTGGTCCGCAAACGCCCGCTTCCTCACCCCTGGCGCTCTCTTGAGCTTAGCTTTGTGTTTTGTGATTTTGGTGGTGAACTAAGGTGGTTTGGCTTTTGGTGATGATGCAGTACGAGTCTCCGTTGCTTAGCAGATCAAGGTGAGAGCTAAATTGGCATGTTTTTCTACTTAGCTTGTGGCGATTGATAATTATCGAGTTATGCTTGAAAAACATGTTTTTGTGCATTGCTTGTCGCATAGTCCGAGCACTACTAGTTGTGAAATTGTTCAACTGTTGGACATGAGCTTATAAATTTGATATGAGTGGCCGTGGTATTGGATGTTTTCGTGAGGTTGAGAATTTGGTGTAGTCAACTATGAATTTAGTTGAGCACCTAGTTATTAGATCATGGACTTTTGAGGCTTGAATCTCAAGTTCTCAACCTCGAGAGAGTAGGATGATTATTGTCTTTGGGTAGAACGGATACACAACTTATCCTGTTTGGCAGAGTTGCTCGAAATGATCGTGACAAGAGATGGGATCCTTGGCCCGAACCGCTTTAAGGTATTGAAGAAGCTAGGTCATGTGGTGACATTGGTAGTGTGTATCTTTCGTAATTGATTGGAACAAAGAGCTATTTTGCAATGAAAGTTATGGACAAGGCATCACTTGCAAGCCGCAAGAATTTGCTTCGAGCCCAGATTGAGAAGGAAATCTTGCAGTGCCTAGATCACCCTTTTCTTCTGACATTGTACACCACTTTGAGACAGATAAGTTTTCATGTCTAGTTATGGAGTTTTGTCCTGGGAAGACTTGCATACTCTTGGCTAGAGAGTAGCATGGCAAGTATTTCCGGAATAAACAAAGAACATGAATAATATTTGTGTCATTCCATAAAATCAATTACATCTTGAATTTACTTAGTTTTATGACTTAATTTATTTGTACTAAGTAAAGACTAGCATACTAATATGATATTGTATTTGCCTCTTAATTGCAGATTCTATGTAGCAGAAATCCTCCTTGCATTGGAGTATTTGCACATGCTCGGCATCATATATCATGATCTGAAGCCTAAAAACGTCCCTGTCTGTGAAGATGGACACATTATGCTATCCAACCTCGATCTCTCCCTTCGCTGTGCAGTGAGCCCAACATTGATCAAGTCAACCGTTCTACCTGGCTCATATATATGCGTGCTTTTGGTAGCAAGTTCCAATTTTTCAACTCCTTTTGGTTTGTTTCCTATATATCACCCCATCACTTCAGAGTTCATATCTTGTAGCTTCGTTGTGATTGAGAACATGCAGTGGCAATGTTACTCATTGCTTGTTTGGTTGGCAAGTCGGATTGTTTAGTCCATGTCCATGTTCATTTGAATTGTACTGCTTAACTTCCAAAGGATTGACAAACTACATATGCACTTTCCAAAGTTCATTTCCGACTTCTCGAATAAAAACAATCCTAGCAACTACTATAGCATGCAATATACGAAGAAATAGATAACGACTCATTCTAAACTCGCTACTAAAAGAAGAATGAGTCATAGACAAGATGATCAACTAAAAATACAAAGAAATAAAATATTTCTCATCGTAAACTCATGCGTAAAGAAGGTTGGGCCAGACTGAGGATCGTGAAATAGTCTCGGTATAGCCCGGCATGCCCTTCCTCTCTATTATGATGTATGTATTGATGGCCAAAAATAGAACCCCATGATGTCGAGCATTCACACACCTATCTAGCTCTTGTGCTAGGTTATCTCAGAGAAGCAGTAATAGTTCATGACTTCATGTACAAATAAAATAGGAGGGGAGGTTCATGACCACCATGCAGAGGAAACTTACTTAATACTTGCGCACTGGCTTCCAAATACGACTCATACATTACCTGTAAATTTCCAACTGGAGTTGTTGAACCAAGAAAAATTCTCGCCTGGATATGTAGAGATTGGTCCGGTAGCCTTTGATGTTCAAGATTGGTCCGGCGTAGCCTTGAAATCAATTTCCGTCATCACCTGATTCAGTCATCTTGCAAAGGTTATCTTTTGATCCGTAGATTCGATCGAGTTGATTTTTATTGGGTTAGATTCATAATTGAATCTAGTTTGTATAGTTAAAATTTCATGTCAATCTAACGGTTGGATCTTCGGTAATCTTGTTTTTAAAGATAAGTCCGTCGTAGCCTTTCATGTTTTGAAGATTGGTCCGGCGTGGCCTTGGAAATCAATTTCCGTCATCACCTGATTCAGTCATCTTGCGAAGGTAATATATTTTGATCCGTAGATTCGATCGAGTTGATTTTTATTGGGTTAGATTCATAATTGAATCTAGTTTGTACAGTTAAAATTTCATGTCAATCTAACGGTTGGATATTCGTTAATCTTGTTTTTAAAGATAGGTCCGTCGTAGCCTTTCATGTTCTGAAGATTGGTCCGGCGTAGCCTTGGAAATCAGCTGTCTTGCGAAGGACATAACTCTAGATCCACAGGTCTGATTGAGTTGATTATTTTTGGGTTAGCTTTGGAATTGAATCTAGTTTCTACAGTTAAAATTTCACATTGATCCAACGGTTGGATCTTAAGTAATGTCTGTTTTAGTGAATATGTGTCAGGCTGTTTTCATGTGGTCCGGCGTAAACTGATTTTTTCCTGCTACAGTACAAATTAGGTCCGGCGTACACGTGAAAATCTCTATCCGAATTCCGAAGCGAAGTTTGGTCTAGCATACATGTGCAAATTTGGTCTGGTGCAATAAGGTTCTTGTTGAATACAACTCAAGTGATCTGAGGTTGCATGTCCTTAATTTTGATTGTTATGGTAAAGCATGCAATGTATGTGCATAAGATGATAATAACCTTACTGGGACCTACTGACGATTAACTCCAATGTGGGTATCTAACTGTTGAAAAGGGTTCTTACTCTTGATATTAGTGTTGTAAAGGGTTCTTACTATTAAAAATATTATATTCAGTAGGTCATAGAGTCATAAACTTCTTCATTTAAAGATTCCCATTACAATACATATAAAATATAAATTAGTACATAATTTAAACACTACTAAATTACACTCCTCCATAACGTTGCCATAAGTGCTCCACTAGATCGTCTTGAAGCTGGTGGTGAGCATTCACACTCTCATCTTACTCCTGTGCTAGGTATGCTACTGTAATAAGAGATTCATCGTCATCATCCGACGATGAGTCTTCTGAGAGGAAATGCTGAACTAGGTTCTGACGACTCATTGAGATATGCTAGACAGTGAACATTCAGAAATAGGCAAGGTTTGAAAGTGCAAATGTCTATGTATATATAGCCTAAAAATATAGCCGTTATAATATAAACGTTGCAATATAGCCGTTACGTTCACCGTTAGAATAAATTTCAAATTTTAAATTCCCGCAATTAAAAATAGCCGATCAAATTTTTCCTGGAAAAAAAACATGGCTCATATGGCGGTTATGAAATATCATTATAATATAGGAGAGAGAAAATAGAGAGTGAGATATAGGGAATGCTGTTGGAGAGGGAAGAGATATAGGGAAGGAATTCTTTTAGGGAATTCTGTATATGGAGATATAGGGATCCAGATTTAGGGAATACTGTTGGAGATGGCCTTAGTACTCCCTCCCGTTTTAAAAAATAGGCGTTTTGGATACGTGCAATCAATTTTTTGAAATTTTACCTATATATATCTTTTTAAATATTTAGTGTGAATATTTGAAATTCATCTTGGGTTTTATAAATATATTACACTAAAAATTAGTGATCAAAGTTATATTTTAGAGACGCATCGATGTCAAAGACAAAGCGTTTTTTTTAATCCGAGGGAGTAATCTCGGCAAAAGAAAAGCACAACTGCACAAACTTTCCCTATACCGAGAGGCAGAGAAGGAACATATCCATCTCTTGATTCGTTTCAAGTATAACCGCATTCACAACAGTACGACTTTGGCAGATAATGTAGCAAGCAGGGACTTCTGCTAAAGTGGGTTTTGTTCTACCGTGAATGACATTGTATGCCAACTACTTATGTAGTTCAGGGAGCCAGGAGTTGGGTTGGGTTGGTTGTTTCCCTTCCCCTCCTTTTCTTTTCTGAACATTTCATTTGCTGCTGCCTAAGCTCTTGCTACTTACCAGCAAACATTTCAAAAAAAAAAAAAAACACCCTTAGTACCCCAGCAATGCCATTGCCATGCATGCAGAGTGTGGCTGTAGTACACACACCACACTACCACAGCTGGCTTGAGCCTGATCAGCAAAGGGACTACTTCATTAGCATCACATTGCATGCCCTATGTAGCTGATCATCTGCATGATAGCATTAAACTTAGGGTTCATAAAACAACATGAACAACATTAATCCGGTAGCCAAAAACTAGAACATAAAGATGCGGAAGAAATACATATACCGTTCGGTGAAGCCATTAGTGGTGGATCGATGGAGATGGAGAGGAAGAAGCAGTGGTCGCCGACAGCAACGTAGAAGGAGGAAGCCGTCGCGGAGTAGCCACCGGCGATGAAAACGCAGTAGAAGGTAGAAGATCTTCGGGTCACTTAGCACACCTTAGGATCGGCAAATCTCGGGATTGGCTTTTGCTAATGATCAAAACTTGTTAATCATTAGGCGTCTGCACCTCCCATTTATATATATGTGCTAATGACTCGGGACCTCAACCAATAGATGGAAAGAGCCTCCGATCATGGCACAAAAGGTGGGATCTCATCCCCTTAATTTCGGATCTGATTTGGGATCTCTTCCCCTAAAAATCGGAATACATTAGCTGGATGGTTAGCCCAAGATTAATTCCAACATTCTCCCACTTAATCGTAAGGCTAACATAAGTCCATACTTAATAAAACAACACACCAAGATAATGCGTTTACAGCAGTCAATTAATGCTAATGAAACCCCATCATCTATAGTGTACTATTCCATCTCGATAGGATAGCCATTTAAACTTAACGGGAGTTGGTTTGTTTTCTTATGGTCCTTAATTTTCCAAGATCAGATTCTGAATTCTCATCATAATTAATTCAGAATCATAGGCTTTCCAATAAACCCATGTTAGCAACATGTTCTCGAAAGATACTGGGTGGTAAGCCTTTAGTGAGCGGATCCGCAAGCATAGACTTAGTGCTTATATGCTTAACATTAATAGTTTGATCCTGGATTCTATCTTTCACAACATGATATTTAATGTCAATATGCTTGGCAAAGACCACTTGACTTGTTGTTACTCGAATAGAAAATCATGCTAAATTATCGCAGAGTATCGTAAGTGGTTTTGATATGCTGTCAACCACCATTAATCCGGGAATAAAATTCTTAAGCCATACAGCCTGTCCGGTAGCCTCAAAACTAGGGATGGCAATGGGGACCCGATCCCCGTTTCCCCGCGGGGAATTCCCCTATTAGGGGACGGGGACGGGGACGGGGGGAAATCTCTCCCCGCGGAGGACTTATTGGGGAAAATATTGCCCCTGTCGGGGATCGCGGGGACGGGGAAGTTCCACCGTTCCCCGTCCCCGATCCCTGTCCCCGTCCCCGTGTTATCACTAATAGGTGGAAGTAAATGATCATTCTCAAAAGAAAAAATATATATGTGAGGTTATTATTAATAAATATGCTAAATATGAATTACTCTAGTGATTCACTCACACTTCAACCACACATGCACTATTACTCTAGTGATTCATTCATGTAGCATGTGATCTTTTATATAGCATTTTCGGGGATTATTCCCCGTCGGGGCCCCGCAAACCCGTCGAGGATCGGGGACAAGGGAGAATTAAGCCCCGTGTACGGGGACGGGGACGGGGGGGAAATTTTGCTTATCGGGGATCGGGGATGGGAGGGCGCTCCCCGCGGGGATTTTCCCCGTTGCCATCCCTACTCATAACATGCCACAAACTCAGCTTGCATCGTTGAAGATGCCGTAAGGGTTTGTTTGGAGCTTTTCCACGAAATGGCTCCTCCCGCAAGTGTGAAGACATAACCTGACGTGGATTTCTTAGAGTCAACACATCCTGCAAAGTCAGCGTCTGAATAACCCGTAACCTCAAGGTCATCAGACTTCTTACATGTGAGCATGTAGTTCTTAGTGCCCTGTAAATAACGCAAGACTTTCTTATGACTCTCGATGGTCCAAACTCGGATTAGATTGATATCTACCAAGCATCCGATTCACGAATGCTAAGTCGTAGCGAGTACAAACTTGAGCATACATAATGCTTCCGACAAACAAGCGTAAGGAATCGACTTCATTTGATCAATTTCTAATTGATTCCTTGGACTTTGGAATAAACCAAACTTATCGCCCTTAACAATTGGGGCAAAGGCGTAGTGAAACAGCTTATGCATATTATATCTCTTAAGCACTTTGTCAATGTATGACCTTTGTGATAAGTCTAATACACCTTTGGACCTGTTTCGGTGTATTTCTATGCCCAGAACATAAGAAGCATCACCAAGATCCTTCATGTCAAAATTAAAGATAGAAATCTCTTGGTTTCATACAGCATATTCTTATCGCTGCTAGCCAATAAGATATCATCCACATAGAGCACTAAAATAATAAATTTGCTCTCTTTAGTCTTAATGTAGATACAATTATCCACCTCATTTTCTTTAAAGCCAAATTTCCTTATTACTTCATCAAACTTAAAGTACCACTGTCTGGACGCTTGTTTTAGTCCATAGATGGATTTCTTAAGGTAACATCCCATTTGTTCCTTGCCTTCCACGACAAAACCTTCCGGTTGAGCCATGTATACTTTTTCATGCAAGTCACCGTTAAGGAATGCAGTTTTTACATCCATCTGATGTAGCTCCAAATCATAATGAGTGACAAGTGCCATGACAATTTTTAATGAGTCTTTCTTAGACACAGGAGAGAATGTATCAACATAGTCAATCCCCTCTCTCTGTGTGAAACCTTTAGCTACAAGCCTAGCTTTGAATCTTTCAACGTTTCCCTTGGAGTCATGCTTAGTTTTATAGACCCATTTACAGCCTATTACTTTAACTCCATCAGGTATGTCTACTAAATCCCAAACATCATTAATGCTCATAGATTTCAACTCATCCTCCATAGCCTCGAGCCATTTGTCTGAATTCTTATTACTTATGGCTTCTTTAAATGAGATAGGATCATCCACTTTCCCTATATCGTTAACATCTTCATTCATGTATACGACATAGTCACTTGGAATGGCTGATCTTCTAACCCGCTGTGATCTTCTTAGGGTTTCATTAGGTATCACAGATGGCTGTTGAAGTTCTTCATTAATTGCTGATGTAGGTTCATCATCAGGAGCAATATTACTAATCCCAGAATTATTAACTGGGGTTACAACACCAGGGTTGTCACTTAGAGGTGTTATTATTTGCGGCACATTAATAAAAGTCTCTTAGATTATCGGTGATGGAATATAAGTCCGAATCTCCTCGAGATCTATATTTACGGCCTTTGAGCTCCCAACGATTTGACCATTCTCCATAAACACAAAGCATGTCTTGTTTCTACAAATTTAGTATGACGATCTGGCGAGAAAATCGATATCCTTTAGATCTATCGAGTATCCGATAAAATGGCGACTCAACATTTTAGAGTCGATTTCCCAATATGTGGGTTAAAGACTTTAGCTTCAAAGCAGACAGCCCCACACTCGTAAGTATTTTAAGCTCGGTTTCTGCTAGTCCAGTTTCATAAGGTGTCTTAGGGACTGATTTGCTAGGAACCCGATTAAGTATGTGGGCAATGTTTTAATGCCTCCATCCATAAGGTTATCAGTAACTGGAATAGCTGAGCATACTTCGCACCATATCCATAAGTGTGCGATTTCTTCTTTCAGCTACACCATTTTGTTGAGGTTCATCAGGAGTTGAGTATTGAGCTACTATGCCATTTTCTTGAAGATATCTAGCAAAGGGACCAGGAATTTGTCCATAAGGAGCATGTCTACCATAATACTCTCCTCCTCGATCTGATCGCACCACTTTAATCTTTAGATTGTGCTGATTTTCTATTTCAACCTTAAATATTTTAAATTTGTCGGCGATTGCACCGATCACGAATGGGAAAATATATCCATAACGGAGTAATCATCAGTGAATGTAATGAAAGAATCAAAACCATCCACTGATGTCACAGGAAAAGGCCCACAAATATCAGTGTGGATTAATTCTAATATCCCTGTGCTTCGAGTAGCCCCTTTCTTAATTTGTTTTGCGTATTTACCCTTAATGCAATCAATGCAGGGGTCTGAGTCTGAGAAATCAAGCGGGTGGAGTATATCTTCCTTAATGAGACGTTCTATTCTCCCCTTCGAAATTTGGCCTAAGCGACAGTGCCACAATTTCGATGAAGTCTCATTAGAATTCATCTTTATTATGCATTTGCCATCCCCAAACTTACAATAAAAACCTTCATCATCTAATAATGAAACTGAGATAAGGTTCCTACTCAAATTAGGAACATAAACTACATTATTTAGATGAATTACAAAGCCATTTTCTAATACTAATGGTAAGGTCCCAATGGCTTCAACTTCAGCCTCCTTCCCATTAGCGACTCTAAGGCTTCGCTCCCCCCTTTTTAGCGTCTTCACGGAAAGGAGTCCCTGTAAAGAATTTGAAACATGTACAGAGGCACTTGAGTCAATCCACCAAGAATTAGGAGAAAAACCAGCATAAAGAGATTCCTCAATAAAGGTGATTTCATCATTACCCTTCTTCGCGAGCCACTTCAGAAATCCTCGGCAATTTTTCTGAATGTGCCCATCTTTCTTGCAGAAGCGACATACGACGCTGTTGGATGAAGAGGGTGTTGCAGGATCTTTGCCTTTATGCTCTGCCTTATTTGACTCAGTTTTGGGAGAGAAAATGAGTTTCTTCTTGGACTTATGGTCTCCTTGGAATTTTCTTTTCTTATTGCCAACAAAGTGGACAACATCTTTCTTGTCGGCCTTCAGTCTTTCCTCCTCCTGAACGCACATGGCAATTAACTCGTTCATGGTCCACTTCTCCTTTTGAGTATTGTAATTGATCTTAAAAGGACCAAACTCATAAGGTAAAGAAGTCATTATGAAATGAACCAAAAAGCCTTCTGAAATAGCCATGTCCATTCCTTTAAGCTTGGAAGCCATATCGGTCATCATCATGATATGCTCCCTGACACTGCCCTGTCCCTCATACTTGGAAGTGAGCATTTTCATGATTAATGTACTGGCATAGACTTTTGAGGAGCCTTTGAATTGCTCCTCTACCGAATCCAGATACATTTTAGCATCTTCGGAGTCGGGGATTGCTCCCCTAATTCCTACTGATATTGTGCTCTTCATTATCATCAAGGACATGCGGTTAGACCGCTCCCATTTCTCTGCTGCAGTTTCATAGGACTTCTTTAACTCAGAGAAGTTCTCATCATCAACAGTAGGAGGAGTGGGAGCAGCCTCACGAAGTGCAAGGTCCAAATCCATTATTCCAAGAGTTATGAGCGCTTTTCCTTCCGGAGGGAAGTTATTACGTAAAGTTGTTCCATGCTATTTAAGGTACTGGCAATGTTTGTAGTGGTCATAGCTGAATAAAATATATACAAATATTAGTAAGCAATTTTAATGTCTGGCACAAAATTAACCCTACGTTGGTGCAGTTAATAATATGCTAATGATGATTCTAATTCATAATCACCGTTAAGGCGAATATGAAAAGAACTTAACTTTTAATTTAAATGGGTATGACTCATGAATATAATCAACTTTGGTCAGAATATAATCATGATCATAAAATTAATCCCAAAACATTATTAAATCTCTAATCAAGATTTCTCGTTGGTTCCATCTTAATTAGAGACAACTTAATTAAATATTTTATCCAGCAATTTACACTCTTAAAACAGTCCAATCATCATATCAAAAGAATAAACAACATTTGAATTATGAGAAAATGCTGAAAATTAAATTAATCCCATAAATTTCTAATTTTCAGGCAAAATACCCCAAACAACAATTCATAAAAGAAAACAGCATTTAAATACATAAGAAATGCTGTAAAATAAGAAGCCCAAAAGCTTAAACATTTCGGCCCAAAGCACGGCGGCCCACCGAAGTCTTCGTTCCCGCCGTGGCCCGAAGAAGCAACGCAACGCCTAAAACAAACGCAGGCGGCTCGTAAGCACACGCGCGACCAGCGAGCGAAGACGAGGCGGCGAATACGGCGCAGAGCGCGAACGTCGGCAAACAGCGGAGAGAAGCGTCGGCCGGGAAGAAAAAGGCGACACCGCGAGGAATCGAGGCGACGACGGCGCCGACGCCGCTCCGATTTGGAATGGACGGCCGAGATCAAACCCGAGCGAACAAAAACACACCGAAGAAAACGCTAACCCTAGCCTCTTCGATCCGGTTTTCACGCGAGCGAGCAATGGCGGCGCGACGCACTCGGCGAGGCGAGGCGCGCATATGCGACGGAGAGGAGGCGAGGCGAGCGCGCGCACATGCGGCGGAGCGGAGGCCTCGCGAGGCTCCGTCGAAGCGGAGGCGAGGCGACCGGCGGGCTAAGCGCGACTCCACGCGCGACAAGACGTCGGCGCCAAGACCCGGCCTGGTGAAGACGGCCAACGGCGCGCGGAGGCGATGGACCGGAGCGTGGCGGTGCCGGCGAGAGCGCCAAAGGTAAGCCCAAAACCCCTTTTTTAGACATTAGGTTTTTGCTTGATTTGGGGATTAGGGTTCGTCATGATTCTAATTTGGGGATTAAATTTAGGGTTTTCCATAACTCATCTCCTTCCAAATGCTTAAACCGAAAACCACAAACACATAAATTTGGGGTTAAACACCACTTAACCGAATCAAAGATATATGATTTAAGCGGTTCAAGTTAGGCTATCGGTTGCTCTGATACCAATTGATAGCATTAAACTTAGGGTTCATAAAACAACATGAACAACATTAATCCGATAGCCAGAAACTAGAACACAAAGATGCGGAAGAAATACATATACCATTCGGTGAAGCTATTAGTGGTGGATCGATGGAGATGGAGAGGAAGAAGCAGTGGTCGCCGACAGCAACGTAGAAGGAGGAAGCCATCGCCGGAGTAGCCACCGGCGATGAAAACGCAGTAGAAGGTAGAAGATCTCCGGTCACTTAGCACACCTTAGGATCGGCAAATCTCAGGATTGGCTTTTGCTAATGATCAAAACTTGTTAATCATTAAGCGTCTGCACCTCCCATTTATATATATTTGCTAATGACTCGGGACCTCAACCAATAGATGGAAAGAGTCTCCGATCATGGCACAAAAGGTGGGATCTCATCCCCTTAATTTCGGATCTGATTTGGGATCTCTTCCCCTAAAAATCGGAATCCATTAGCTGGATGGTTAACCCAAGATTAATTCCAACACTGCACACCATGAACTGGCAATATACAACATTTCAAATCTCCCAAACCACCTTACCTGAATCTGAATCTGATAGAAGCTACTGAATGCATGCAGATTCACGTAGAATCTGACCACCCAACAGTGCAACACCAAACAAATATGCAGAATTGCCGAGAATTAGGCTAAAACAAAGCACTCAAAATCCAGAAACACCTTTAGAAGTCTCAAACCTGCTAACAGTACGACGAAGCAAACAGTAGGTAGGGTCATACTCATACATGTCTGCGACAGGCATTGTAGTCTCGCCTTGTTACAACACAGAACTCTTACTTGCATAGTTCATATGCACAGCACACAACTTAGGTACATATGATCTTCTTCGGGTCGATTGTCGACTGACATTACAGCAACAGTATCGATTATTTGCCAATGTACCATAGTATATTAGGGTTAAGTAGAGTGCAGGGCTGTAGGCAGAAGCAGCAGAGATCTTCCTTTTTTCAGCCGATCACCAAGGGCTCCTTTCCAGGTCGCCGGGATTGTCTGAGGGGCTGCATACTGCTCTCTGAAAAACAGTTTTAAAGTGTTTGTTACAGACAATTTTTTTTGTGGATCTTAATCTGAAAAAATGAGTGAATTTTGTTTCCATGCGATCCTCTCTGATGTTTAATTCTTTATGTAGCTAACCGAGCACGTCTACCACGCTATGACCATGCTACATATGCACCCGAGGGAAAGCTCTGATTTCTATTTGAGAACCATTTGAAAATGAGGGATTATTCAGGGAACAAATGGCGTACCTGCAGCTTGGATGAGCCTCTCCAGGCGTGTTACAACATGCCTTGCGTAGGGGTAGGAGCGGAGCTCGCCATGGTGAGCCTTCAGCCGCACCAGCATCCGATTGCGCTGCCGCTCACTGCAGGTCTCAATCACCTTCTGTACAACGTAGTTAGCATACTGGTCGTTCACCAACACCTGCATGCATATCCACAAGGAAACATTTTAAGATTGAACTCACAGAATCAATGGGAAACGCCAGTTCACCTGAAACATAATAGGCAGCTAATCAGATTCATCACAGCTAGATACTTATGTCTTTTCAATTCTGTTCGTCTCCCGATATTACATAGTGGTTGCTGATGAAGTCACATAAGCATCAGACATTTAGAAGAACACTAAAAATACCTTAAGAACATCGGTTTCACCATCCGTGCTGAGAACCTCGTAGATGATCATCTGTTTATCCTCATAGCTGCCATACACTAAGCACTTCTCAATGACATTAGAAGCAAACTTTTGCTGGCTCATGGTCATAACCCTCCCAGTAAATCTCCTTATAATCGCAGATCGCAAAAGAGGAGTTCCATGCTCCAAAATGTGCTGCAAAAAGAACAAACAATAATGTAAATGGGAATATAGTTCTGGCACAACAAGTATAATGAAAAGTCATCATCCATCTGTAGCATGTAATGGTGTGAACAAAATTCTGATCCCAGAAACCTTGTGTATCAGTGGATACTCCAAGATCTTTTTTTTTTCCCAAATCAGGAAGGCGAAACAGAATACTCCAAGATCTTAACTAGAACAATGAACAACATCAAGACGGCAATACAAAGCTGAGACTACCTGCACAACATAGTTCCCATACTGGTCTTTTGCCAGCCGGTAAACTTCGTCCATAATCTCTGCCATAAAAATCTCCAGAGTTGATGGATCATGGCAGTGCTCCAGAATTCTCTGGCAAAAGGACAGGACAGCGAGGAATTCAATCGCTGAATGTATGTTACAAAAAAATTCGAACATTCAAAAAAGAAATAAAGAGAATCAAATAACCTGGATGACGCGACACCCATATGGATGGACAGATAGCTCCGTGACATGGCCATACATGCACTCCACAATGAATTGTAAGTGCTGGTGTGGCACGTGTTCTATACATTTCTGGACAACATGGTTTGCATTTAGGTCATGTATTAATGCTCCAATATTGCCTTGAAGTTGCTTGGTAATCTGTATCTTCTGATCATGCTCGCCAATTTCTACTGCCTGCACAAGAAAGCAGGAGAAATGAAATGTACAAAATGGAGTTGTACGTGTGTCAGCTAACCAAACACAGGCAACAGAACAGAGGCCAACTTCAACATAAAAGCAAGACTTCCTTTCAAGCTATAGCATATGTGCAGATGTCATCTAATGAAGCAAGGGGCTGTCTATCAGTGGCAGAGAATGAGGGGAAAACAAGAGGGGGGCCAATTGCCCAATGCCATTCAACAATTATACAAGTGTTAAATCAACAAAGGAATCATGGCATTTCACCAGTCACAGGAGAAGAAAGATCAGCAACGCATTAGCCTTTTCAAGTTGGAAGGTCTGAGCTTGCAGGAAATTGCTTCTACGAATTGGGAGCTTCAAGTTGACAACCAGTGGTGGAGAATGGGAGGATGAAGAATGAGTGTGGTGATAATTTTGGGGTCTAGGTGGCTATGCAGAGGAGAAGCACTTGATGCTAATGAGCTATAACTTGACCTAAAGATTGTGGTAACAATGGGTGCATTATGAGGAAAATTGAATGGAAGTAGTGCTTAGGGTGGGCCAAAAATTGAGCCAAGTACCAAATGGGCTTAAGATATATAGCTAGGTCCAGAAGAAAATTTGCTGCCAGCTCTGATGGGCTCCGCCACTGCTGCGACTGTTTCTCCCCCCAAAATTAATCGAAATTTTGGACCGTTGGATGCACAGATCATCACATCCTCTCCATATATATTCCCATCCCCACCCACTAACCGTAATAACAGCCGACACCGCCACCTCCCCCTCCGGCACGCCGCCACACCCATTTTTTGACCGTTGGATGCACAGATCACCCCATCGTTGCCTATATATTCCCACCCAACCCCTAAGGCCCTAAACCTAATCCCAGCCACCGCCGCCGCCCCGTCTCCCACACCGCCAGTCGGCGCCGAGGGCAGCTACCAGCGCCGCCCTCGGCGCCGCCCACCTCCTCTGCCACCACTCCATCGCCTCATCGCCGCCAAGTCAGCGTTCTTCCATGTCACCAACGGCTCACAATTGCTAGATCTGCCACCCCCACCACCTCCTGCCACCCAAGACCCTCCTCGGAGCCATCACCGTCCTGCCTGATGGCCGTCACCCACCACCCTCCTACGATCCCGTGGCTAGCGGCGCCACTGCTGCACCGCCTCTGCCTACCCTAAAACTAGGGTTGGTGCCTTGGAGCACAAATCAAAGGTGTGAAATTCTACCGATTTCTCCCAAAAAATTATTAGACTGTGCTATAACATATACTATGAAACGAATCGTATGCGCAATAGTCTGAAATGGAATTTTTATTTGAAGGTAATCTGAAATCGAATTAGACATCAAATGCACATTACCCTTTGGATTACTCTACACCCATACTGCTGGAAGCTTAGGCTTAATGCACTTCCAATAAGGCATTCAATTATTTTCCTTTTGTGAAATGGGGTGCCATGCTCCATAAGCTGATGGAAGAGGAAATAAATATAAGTTGGAGATATTCTGGTATTTGCTTGCATCTTCAAAAGTTAAAGAGTTGAAATCAATCGGAGTAAAACCTTTTGCACCACATAATTTCCGAAGACATCAGTCACCAGCTTGGCAACATGAGGCAAGATTTCTTCAAAGACCATAGCTTTCTCTTCATGTGTCGCTGTTGGAAGCTTCTGCTGTATGAAGCGGCTCCCATACTGATCAATACTGCAAAAGGAAAAAAGAAATACAGAAATTTGGTCATCGTTACAGCTTCTTGACATGCAGATAATTCTTTAATGGTGCACGAACTACAACTTTAGAGTTACATCAAAGTTCACATACCTGCAGCGGAACACATGGCCTTTAATGTGAAAAAGCCGATAATTTTCTTTGGTCAAGCTGTTGAACAACCCCAGAAATGATGCAGCGTTGCGCTCTTCACTGTTTGACTTTCCATAATCATGGATTTGAGTAGAATATACACCTGATCTCTTGAAGCCGGAAGGTTTATTCTGATGAGCAAGCCTCGGAATACTAGGACCAGGTGCTGAATGAATCCCCATTTCCATAGCAACAAGAAAGCACTGATCCAAAATATCCATGATATGGGGTGGAATATTATTAGGATGGAAATATGCACGGAAGAATTCCCCATGAAGCCTTATTATTTTGACAAAATCCTCAGCTGAACCCCTCCTAACAGAGGGCTCATCATTGACACACGATGCCTGCACTTCAGGTGCGACTGCTTTCCTATGCCGCTTCTGAAGCAGCTGAGCAATCAACATGTCTGAATTTCTAGCTTCACCAGGGCCCATTTCTTGAACAGCAAGAGGATTTGATTGGCATATTGGAATGAAACTCATGCCATGATTGATCATGTTATGATGACCACTGGAACTTGAACCTTCTGACATAGAGGAGAGAGGGCTTCTTGGCAGAGAAGCACCAACAACTCCTGATACTGGGTCTAAAGAGTGAGCATGATTCATCATGGTAGATTGCTCACCCTGTTGTCCTGGCCTGATTGATGAACTCCCAGAGCCTGCTAAACCTCTGATAGCAGCGCTATTCATTTGTGAGAATTCAGAGCTTTGCCGGCGCAGAAGAGTTGGTGTGCTTCGAAATTCAGAATTGGTGACAAGAGAGTGAAATGCAGTGTTTTCATGATGACCAATTTGCCTCTGAATATTCAGCTGGTTGAAATCAGCGTTCCCTACCATTGTCTCACCCTGCAAGTTGATCCTTGGCAATTCAGCAGAGATGCCATCAGTATTAGCTCCATGAAATGAGGACGAACTGAAGAGGAGCTCCTTCTGGAAATCACCAGGTCCAGCCAGTATGTTGGGATAGTTGCTTCCATGCAGGGACTGGTGTGCTGGATGTTTTACAACCTGACGAGCAAGCTGCATTTGTGTGTTGTTGACTGCAGACTGGTGATCCAAAGTGGAGTATATTTTTGAAGCATCAGCATAATCCTTAGTGGAAATGGCAGTGCGGCGAAGCAAATGCATATATGGATTGCTACCACCTTCCATTCCCCAAACACCACGAGTACTGTCTGCCAAACTGAAATTTTCTTGGTAACGTGGCTCTTCGACATGGGGTGTGATAGAGTTGGCTCCGGCTTCAATGGTTGGTTGCAGCGGAGAACAGGTGCAATGAACACTTGGACGGTATTCTGGACATTTTAGCATCTGTTTCACCACATTTGGGAGTTGTGGAGACAAACTAGAGCTTGCATCGCGAGACACAGGAAACACAGGGTAGTATGGCTGAGCAGAAAGAGCCTTCACCATACGTTCCTCAACCTGCACTCCTGATCTTGCCAAGGGACCTCCTGTTACAGCTAAAACTCTGGAATCATCCCTACTCAGCCCTGAGCCAAATTCAAGGTTCTTATAGCCATCTATTTGCCCCTGAAGCTTTGGCTGGTTGTATCCATAATTTTCTTCAGCACTCCCGGTGTGCAACTTTATTCCTGACAAAGTGTTAGAGATGCTACCAGTATTGACTCCTTGAAATGAAGATGGGGTGATGAATTTATCATGGGAATCACCTAGTCCAGTTGGTTGATAAGGGTTGTTGCTTCCATATAAGGCTCCATATGATGGTTCTTTTGCAATCTGACAAGCATCTTGCATTTCTGTATCTGAATTTCCAATATATTTGGCCATTCCTGATGAAGTGACTGCATTAGTCTGTTGGGAAGATGAACTATGGGAAGCAACACCTCGTGACACGGGGAAAACAGGGTGATATGGTTGAGCAGAAAGAGCTTTCGCCATACATTGTTCAAGCTGCTTTCCTAATCCGACCACTGGACTTCCATTACCTGCCAAACCCCCAGTTGCATCTCTGTTCAGTTCTGACCGGGATTCAATGTTTTCATAACCACTTATTTGCTCTTGAAGCTTCATCTGATTGAATCCAGTGCCTTCTTTAAAACTATCGGCATATAACTTCAATCTCGACAAGCCATCGGAGTTATCAGTAAAGACCCTTTGGTGTGAGGATGAGCTTGCCAATTTTTCATGTGAATCCCCAATTCCAATCTGTTGGGCAAATTTGTTGCTTCCATAAAAGGGTTTGTATGATGGTTCTTTTGCAATCTGACAAACAACTTGCATTCCTGTACTCGAGTTTCTAATATCTTTGGTGGCTTCAGACTGGATATCAAAAGAAAAGGGCGTTTGTGCAACCTCAATAGGCACCTTTTCATCTTGAGTGGATATTTGTTCGCCTGGGACATCCTGAGAAGGGAACAAAAGGGGTTTTAGTACAATAAAGAAAAATGTTATGCTGTAACTTTTACATATATTGCATGCAAAATTTTAGTGGTAAGTAAAGCAATCCCAGAATGCATATGGTTATTTTAGCAGCTTACATCATGCTTTATGAATTTGGTTCTTCTGTGAGCACTGTGTGTAGTCTGCATTGTGGTAGCTATCTGATGCAATGGTGCTTAGAATAAATCATTGTAGCAGATAAATGATGAAAAAAGTAGGAAGATATCTAGAGATTTCTGAAGTAGAACACGAGCACATAACATAAAAATATGACAAGCAAATATAGCGACAGTTGAATTGTCTTGAGTAAAGTAGTTTTTACTGCTTGATAGAGATATAGAAAAAACAAATTGTGCAATAAAAAAAGGTAGTAAGAAAGATCCGAAGTTCTTAGCTGATCACAAGGTAATGTATTTTGCATGACTTCATGAAACTTTAAGCAGTCTTGATATTTTGAACATGACTCACTGTTTTGTAGAAATATATACCATGAAAGAGTATTGAATCCAGATATCTTGAAAAAAATGTATGCACAAATAAGGCCCATATAAAAAGACAAATAACAATGGTTGATATCACAATACAAGTCAGTCATAGGAAGAAGTCACATAAAAGAAAAGTGGTAATTGTGATAATGAAATATACCCACACATTAGCAACATATCATAGTATCCTAGAAGAAAAACAACCAGTCTTAGTTTTGGGGTAAGTTAAATTTCTCATATATCAGAGTCATCGCAAATTTTAACTTATCTCAAACAATTTTAAATAATTATTAGTACCTTCCACCATTCTCTAATCTCTGAAAAGGTATCATACAACATTTTTGGTACACGAGCTTCTATCAAGAGGCATGCAACCTATTTTTTGCGTCATTCCTTTGGAGGTTTGGAGTCAAGATAAGGCAGTAAACATAAAGGGAAAATAAGCAACTTGCATTAGAGAAGGTTGGATAGAGACAGGTGGTATAATCATGAAAACAATGGTTCTGACCAGCATTTAGTGTGTGTGTTCACTCCACCAATACCACAATAACGAAAATTGTAGGAACTTTTTAGACGCCTACAATTTGTACAATAGTTACTAGTTGATATATAGTAATAGGCAAACCTGTTGCAAAAACATAAATATCGATTATGGATTATCTGAAGGAATAATTATTTATGATATTAATGTTTAACAAGTAATGAAACATGTTTGGTGTCACCACAATAGCCAAAATAAGGTATATATAGTTTAAGACCTCCCTTGGTATGTCTATGTTATACCAACATAGGCACAAGATGTTAGTAATACACAAAACGGACACATCGACGCATTTTTATTTCTTAAAATGCCAGAAGGTGACACCGATATATATATGCCATAACATACCAACAAAATCCACATATACCTTTGAACATATTAGAGGATGTTAATTTTAAATAAAATAATATATACATCCAGACATGGTCTCAACATACTTCAAGATGTTTTGGATATTTGACACTTGTCACACAAGTTAGAGATGCTTTGAAAAATTGAAATGGACATGCCCTTTGGAAGAAGTACCGATATAACCTAATGTTAGGTACCTAGAATGGTAATTTAGTCAAATTATCCTACTTTATTCAAGCAAAAACACAAAAATGTGAATGCATGTTACTTTACTTTCTTGCAGACACACTCGCTGGCCATCGGATATGCTTGTTAGCAAAATCTTAGCCGTTGGATCTAAATTCCCCTACACACCACTGACCATGACTTAGCACTACAAGCAGCGAAGATTCTTTCCAGTGATGTGATGACGCTAGGAGCGAACGGCCTTCATTGTCCCTTCGCTCCCAATAAGTCACCCCACTCCTAAGCACGCCACCACTTTGTTGACTCGAGCACTGCCTCCCTGATGCCGACGAGAGTTGCTGCCTTTGGCTAGGTTACACGCCACCACACGAAAGTGTTCCCTTTCCACCGCACCAGCTTTGCAACATGCATGTCACCACACCACTTCCTTGTCAGTGGACCCTACGGGTTCCTCCACGTACACCTTGGCTCTGGCAGTGTGCCATCCTCGCCAACTGATGTGATCAGTTGGAGGATTAAAATCTTGCACTTTACTTAGGTGAAAGTCTGAAATATCCAGATAATTTTGATTGACTTAAAAGTTTATAAATTAGAGTTGAAAGTTTTGGAATTTTTTTACATGAAAGTTCCGAATTCAAGCTCAAAGAGGAAATTTTGGTTGAAAGTTTTGAGGAATTTGAGTTGAAAGAGAAAAATTTTGGTTTGAAGTTTTGGGGAATTCAAGTTGGCAGTTTGAAATTTTCAAATCTGAGTTGAAAAAGGGAATTTTTGGGTTGAAATATTTTTCAATTCTAATTGAAAAGTATTTTTTTAGCCTAATAGTATCACCCATATTCAAGTAATGAAAAAGGTGAAACTAGCACAATGAGAATAAAACCAAGGTTGAATGATAATAGATCATTTGATCGCTCAAGTTGAAATCTAATAAGAACTAATCGAATACTCATCTCTAAGGGTAAGAACGAAACCATGTTGATCTTCTAGATAGATAAATGTATGTTAAGAATACTAACAAATTGGCCCCATCCTAGGAAAAGAATTGAGTCCAAATTGATATTATAGTTGTGAGCTGGTTATTAACCTAGTTCATGACAAGGTAAACAACGGTGGAAGGAGGCCAGTCGAATATGGCTTGAAGAAAAAAGGTGATGCACTAAAGGGTTAGGGGCACAGAGTAGGGGTTGAGAGAGTGAGAGAGAGATTCGGCTGGGAGAGGGAGAGAACTAGACTTGTGATACTAAAATGATATATGCATGTCCATAGTGAGATAAAATGTGCAAACTCCCTCATTGGATGGTGTCCTAAATAGAGACGTCCCTAACAAGGTGAACTAATCATCTGATCAAGCAATTAGATAAGATTTGTAGCTAACCGATAATGAGACATGCTAAACAACCTAACTGGGAATACGGCTGACGCAGTTGGCTCATAGTACAATATCTGGGCTACAATAACTCATAACAAGGCCTATACCCATGATATTACAATCCTACCGGATAGAAAACTTGTCCCGAGTTGTGGCGGTAGTCATGGTTGATGTCCTTCGTGGCCTTCAGAAGGGTGTGGTGTCGGCCATAGAGCATGAGAGGTCAACAAGTCTTCCATGATAGCTGGAGGTAGTGACACAGATCCCTTGATGCAACTTGACATCAAGGAAGTCTCCCATGGCGAAGATAATCATTGACACTGTGTAGAAGCACTTGACACTTGTGATGTGCCCTAGTGTTGAGACAATCGTGCTGACATCACATTCAAGTATGCTATTGTCTCCTTGAACCACACCAAACATGGTAGGTTGTGACAACAGTGACCTCGACCTTGCGCCATAGTGGGGTTGGCACTTGCACAGCCAAAGATGGTAAGGTTGCCACGATCGGTTGAGACCCTACATGAGGCTGTGAGGTTGTTGGTGTAGCCATGACCAGCGTGACCAAAGATGGCCTCAAGATTGGCACAACAAGGTCATTGACCACCATTAAGATGTCGATCTTCATCTTTGCATGTTCATTGGTCGACACCTTCTCCAGGTGTGCAAGCTACACATCATTCGCTGCCATCTAGGTGGCAAGCTTATTGACCTTTTGTTGTAGAGCCTCACGCGCCTAGCGCACTTGGTCAAGCTTAGGACACATGAAAGCAGAGTGTTAGCTCTGATACCAATCTTTTATGAGCATAGTTCATGACGGGATAAACTCCGCAGGAAGAAGGCCGGTAGTCATTGGCTTGAATAAGAAAGATGGTGCACAACAAGATTAGGAGCGGACAAAAGGTGTAGATATTTAACCAACCGATATTGAGATATGTTGAGCAACCTAATTGCAGATATGTTAATATATTAACCACAAGTGCTACTATGCACATGATATAATAACTCTCTGTAGGCCCACACCTATGCTAGATCTTCCAAAGGAGAGGATGTTTATAGTAAAAATAAGGTGTTTTTGGTTCATTTACTTTTAGGTTGCTTATTCCCTTTTGTAGCATCGAACTTAAAGTGACCAATATTTTGTAATGCTAGGAAGCTTCAAGAAGAGTCAAAACTTGTAGGCCAAATAAGCCTTTGTATTAATGAAACTTTTGGTCCCTCAAGTTTCACCCACAACTCATGTTGGACCAAAAGTGCAAAATTGGCTCCTTTGTGAATTTTTGCTCAAACAAAGACATGTGTTGACAAGTCCAACCACATAGGCATTAATATGGCAAACTGAAATGACATATTGGCTAATGGTAGTACCAAGCACTCCATGATACCTCACGTTCCGTTTAACCATGTCTTCCCTTCCTGTTGTGCAAATGTGATGGGTTTTGTTCTTGTATTATTTTTTTTGGGGGGATAATGGGTATTTGGCGGCGTGTTGTGGTCAATGATGTTTTGCGCAATCAAGCATATGTAGAGCTAAGAAGTCCACAACCAACACCTAAGCCCCAAATCAACCAAGATGGCCATTTAATTTCGTCGCTTAGAAGAATATGTGCTAAAAAAAGTAAATATAGCTTCATTAATGAGCTTCTTGCCTTGGCGAAGCATCAATTTGTTGACATATAAATTTTCAATGGGTGGTACTTTCTTCGGTCACATTGACATATCAGCCTATGTTGATATAACAAGTAAAAGGAGGCAAGTGAATCGTCCTCTGTGGCAATACAAAGCACAACGCGGGCTAGGTCAGTGCAACAACTGATACACTACTCCTCATCAATCTGCAAGAACCACAATGGTGTGCTCAGCTAAATCCCTACAACATCAAGGGAGTCATCCAAGACCAATCGTGGAAACGTTTGCATGGCTGGGCACATCACATATCCTTGTTTAAGCCAGGATACAAAGAATAGTTCCATTATGGTCCATCCGATAGTTCGAGACTAAAATGAGCCTCCATGAAGATTTTGGAACTAAAAGTTGCACTATACCAAAACATAATATAGCAAGTTCAGACGCAATTTAGTCTTAAGCATGTTACCAAGATCAATCTACAACACCTAGCACGGCTCGGAACAAAGTGAAATACACAATTTAGACCATCAAAGGAAGTGAATGTGAGTTGGGCCTTGTTGTTGTGTGGTGTGCACACGCATGTGCGGACATACACGGAAGATGTTGTAATGTATTGAATGTTTCTTTGCAATAATGAATATTATAGCATACGTAAAAAATAATAATAACGTTATTCCTAAAACATTACAATGGAAGAAATCATGGCTATTATTAACAACCCCCCTCCCCCCTAAATAAGCTTCTTGCCCACTTAGCCATGGCCGCCGCAGTGGAGATAGTTGTGGCCATTGAGGACCACTAGAGATGGCAGTACCACTAGGGAAATCACCATTGCTATTGAAGTTGTCACCCACCAAAGTAGCCTTATTCCAAATGCTCACACCAAGATATTGATGATTGCCATTAAAGAGCTCATCGGAGAAGTTCCTTGTTGCCTGTGACGCACCACTAAAGCTGAAGGGCATGAAAAAAAGTAAGGAAGTGATGACTACCTTTTGGGTTCATGAGTTCATGAGATGGGATCAAAGCACAAAGGCAAGTTCGACAGTTTGTCTGAGTACAACCTGCAACCCATCCAAACCATACACACATTAGGCAGTTTGACTACTAACCCTACCCGGTCCACGCAAAACCCATAGAAAAGGTTCGATTTAGGAGGGTGCAACCGAAGCTTGAATAACCCTTAGAAGAACCCAAAGGAAAAGATACCATATACTTCATGGAATACCTAGGGGTTACACACTCGAAAAGCCTTTTGTAGGCCCAAATATGTGGCCCCATGTTTAAATCAAAAGTCCTAAATAGAAATGTATCTTATGAAGGACATCAAGGGTTTGCACAAATACAACAAGGAAGCACCAAGAGTGGCACCCGTAGCTGATGATAATGGTATATGGACTCTTGGCTACCAATTCCTATAGAAGGAGATAGTAGGTGGGCCTCTATCCATTGAAAATCTAAGAATGAAATATTTGAATTCCAATGATAAAAATATGCCAATTGCAATTATTGCATGATTCTAGTTTGATTATAATGCAAAACGCTTGCTTCAACCCCTTTGTCTCCTCCCTGTGCCTCTACAATGGTTGGCAATGACCACCCTCAGGGAGATCTCATCTAGTCAGAACTCTTAAAGCAAGCTTTCAAGTACTAGCAGTAGGTCAGAGGGGTTTCCTAGGTCCTTGTTTGCCATCTGGAATATGTATCTTCTTTTCATCAAGTAGATTCACCCACATTTATAGCACACTTTTGGCAAAATGGCAATTTTCTATATAAAAACAATATATTCACCATAAAAGCATATATATATACCTAACAAAGCACAAAAGCCAATGGCTTCAGGTATACGGAGACCGGTTGGAGGTAGGATGAAGGAACTATAACACTACGTGTACTAGCATGTTGTTTTGAATTGTTGGGTATGTGAAGAACATTAGATCTGTTCAAAATCGAGCTTTGGCTAGGCCTGGAAAAGCCCGGTCTTGAAAGGCCAGACCTGTGCCCGTCTCGACAAGGCAGACCTGCGACCCAGTCTGAAGTCTAAAATTTCCCATTTTTTAAATTTATAATCATTTTATTATTTAAAATAAAATAGTAGTTAAAATTTTTAAGATTAAAATATTAACTTTAATTATTTTATTATTTCTTTTAGGCTTTTGGGGCTTCGAACAGGGTTACGGGCCAAAAAAAGGGGCATGAAACCAAAAAATCAGGAACAGCCCTAAGCAAGGGTAGAATTGTGAAAGCAAGGAAATATCCGTTTTTGAATAATTTTATTGGCAAAATGGCAGTACCATTGTATCAAGTTCACCTTTCATGTTGGTCTTGAAAAAGAATCACAAATTCAAGAGCCAGCACAAATATGTAGAAAAAAAATACCTGGTAAAAGCTAGACGTTAGACAGGGAAAAGGCAGAAGGCAGTGCTGCATGTACATTACAGACAAGTAGACAAACTGAACCTAATGAAGTATATGAAATCTTACCAACTATTTTCCTAATGAAGTGCAATTTAAAATGGACAATGTGCCGGTTGTTTCTTGCTGTGTACTTGGAAAAATGTATTATTACTGAAAAGGATTAGTTCACTTAATTTCTTCCATATATTAAAGGTAATATTTGTGGAATGCAGCATCGATCAAAAACTTTAGTTTCCTAGCAGAGCATGTTCACAAGAGCCACTCATTGCAGCCTTTTCAGAGCATGAAAAACCTTCTTTTCAAAAAATCCATGTTTCTCCCTTACCAATCATTTTTCCTACACAAATTCACTTTCATGTGTTCTTATCAAATGCAATGTCATGAAACTAAGTAGGTAGCTGGCAGTCATAGTAACTATCATAACAATTCCATGAAAACCCTAACGCCAAACCTCACAAACCAATCTCCATCTACGCAAAGGCAACAAAACACTCGATCCTAACGCATAAATCCACACAGCTAGCGACGCGTAAATAAATAGAAGCAAACCGCGCGGTATCCTCCCGTGGCGGCCGGTGGGGACGAGCGGGAGGCCGTGCCATCCTCGCTTCCGGCGGCCGTCGAGCGCGGAGCGCCGCCGGTGGACGGCCGCCGCCTCCGCCGCAGCGCGCGGCCGACGCCGTCGCCGCGGCACGCCGCGCTCGAGGAGAACGGAAGGGGTTCCTTCTGTTCATTTCGGCCTTGTGGTTTTGGGCCGATTCCGTACCCAAAAACGAACCCAAGCTGAGCCCAAGTGCAAACTAATTGCACCAGTCGAAGGTTTTGAGGAAACTTTTATTTAGACCCTCCTAGTACGAATTTCTTACTAAAAAGTCCCTATCAATTTTGAGAAGGCGATGATTATTTATTGCACTAAATGATTAAAAAGAAACGTAAGTAAAAAAATCATTTTGACAGCCCATAGCATAAGATGGCGTCATGAATAATACTGAATGCAGGATGTTTAAGCATTTGTTGGACAATCTGCTAATTAAGTTGTTTAACTAACCACATGACATAATAGCTCATTGCATCTCTAAAAATAAGTAGTGATAAATGCAGACCTTAGTTCCTAATTATGCTTAAATACATTCACCTAATCACCTGTTACAAACACACCAAAATAAACATAAGAACATTTGCATATGTTCATGGCGAAGCAAAGCAAAAACATTTGGCTGTGTAAAATAAATAGGCCCAAACTGAAGAGGAAGAGAAAAAAAGACCAAAATTTGTTGTCACACCCTCAGGGGTGGTCAACTCTTTACAGAAGAGACAAAGAACACGCAATGAATAAAAAACAAGGCCTAGTTTTAGCCTCTGCCTCAAGCATTAAACTCAATGTCAGCCAGAAAATATACCTTAGTGAAGCACTAGAAAACGTTTGTGTTTGAATCATTGTTTGGATGAACCTAAGGTGATCATACAAACTACCCTCAGAACACAACATAAAGCTTTTCATGAAACAACTTTGATAAAAATAACGCAAAGCTAATCCAAGTTTCCAAACAAATTCTGGTAGCTTATGGATCAGACACAAAGACGATAGCTACTCCTCCCGGTCCGATGCAAGCCTTCTTGGTCTCCAGCAATGAGCAAAGCAGGACAGATCAAGCGCAAAAATAAAATGAACTCGTAAAAGCCGATTGATGGCTCTTTAAGTGTTCTTGGGCATAAAACCATCTCAAGCAATATGCCTCCTGTGAGTAGTGCTTCATATATATAAGGATATCACTCAATGCACATCATATATATGGATTTCACTCAATGCACATCATATATATGAATTTCACTCAATGCACATCATATTCATATACATATATATCACTCAATGTACATTATATATATGGATTTCCAAAGAAGGGTGAATGTGAGTGAGGTCGCTGACGGGGAGGCCGCCATGGGGGGATGCTGAGGGCGAGGGCAAGGTCGTCGACGGGGAGGCCGTCGCGGGGGAGGATGCTGAGGTGAGGACGCTGACAAAGAGGCCACTGGGGGAGCCGAGGCGAGGTCGCCGACGGGCAGGCCGCCGCGAGGGGGGATGCCGAGGGCGAGGTCGCCGACAGGCATGCTGCCACGGGGGAGGATGCTGAGGGCGAGGACGCCGACGGGGAGGCCACCATGGGGGAGGATGCCGAGGGAGAGGTTGCCGACGGGGTGGCTGCCGCGGGGGAGGACGCCGAGGGGTGCAGCCGAACGGACGAGGAAGGAGGCTAACAGTTTTTAATTTTGTTTGGCTGAGTGTGGCGAGCACAAAACCTAGAACGATATATATGCTAAGAGAGTGTTATTACATAGCTTCTGACGGTTGTGGTGCAAAACGTATCGTCTATGATTAGCTTTAATGCAGTGATTAGAGGTGGGCGTCGTCGCGCGTCGGGCGGCCACGAGCCCATCGTGCCGATGCTGAACCGTGCGGGCGTGGCGGCGTCGTGCTCGTCGTGCCGCGTCGCGTGCCGCTGCTTCCGCCGGCAAGCCGAGCACGCCCATTTGCGCCGTGCTGCCGTGCGTGCGGCCAGGTCAAACCCATTTGCACTATTTCAATCGAGAGGAAAAGCCGAGATACATAGAATTAAGGCGGTGAATGCAAATATTATGAGAAAAGAACTAAACTTTATTTATTATCGAACGAGTTACATGGAGCGGGAAGGATGTGCTCAATACGGACGAGAGAGGAGAATGGGCAAGAAAGAGAGTGGCGAGAGGCGAGAGAGATTGAGAGAGGTGAGAGAAAGAAGCGAGAGAGATTGAGAGGCGGCGAGAGAGAGCGATTTCTTGCATCTCTCAATCTCTCTTAGTTTTCTCTCTCTATTTTGTCCGTCTCTCGGTGTTGACGATAGGGGTGGCGTTCATGCTCTGGGTGCATCCATAGCGGTCATACTGTGAGTCGATGACCTTCATGCTAGGCTTCTTCCTCATGGCTGGATCATCGGGCCCGGTATAGCCCATTCTTTCTGTAGTAGCCCATGTGCTGATTAGAGCCTTTGTCGTAAGCATATTTCAATTATCTAGCTGTGATGAGGCGTTTTATATAGATCTTTAGAGCCTTTTGTAAGCATATTTCAATTATTAAAGGATAAAAAACTTTCCTAGCACATCCAAACCATGATAAAATAGTAACATTATAAATCCACATGACCACACCAAACAGCTAATCACAACTCAATATTCACGCAGGCATTAATTTGTAACTGATCACTGCAACAAAACAAAGAGATAAATAATTAAGGGAGATGCATGCATTTCATGGCTACCATGAGAGCCAGCCAAGATGAGGAGGTCATGTATGCATGCACGATGATGCATCCTCACCTGCAGGGCCGGAGCCACCAGTACACCCCTTCGGCGGGAGGAGCCCGGCCGCCCACCGCCGCCGGACGAGAAGCCCTCTAAATCCTCCCATACCACCTTGTTGTCGTCGTCGTCGCTTCCCAAGAAACCCAGCTCGCTCATCGTCTCTTCCATTCCATGCAGCTCAGATTCTTCACCGGCCATGGCGGTCTGGGAACAATCCTTGCCAAAAACAAGCAAGAACAACGTTAGAAAGTAAGAATCACATCAAAATTAAACTGCCGAACTTGTGAGGTAAACTAGAAAAAATAAATATATGAGCAGTGTTTCAATGTCTTTTCTCCTAATATAAGTTGTACAAATTTTAAAACAAACGAAGTGATAAGTAATCACCATCTAATCTTCAATCATATTTTAATATTTGTATAACTGTCAAAAAAAAAGCATGAAAGTATCTCTATATATATATATGCATGAACACAAAAGGCAGCTGGATCTTTAATTATCAAGAACAAATAGGGCAAGATTTCAGAAATGCATCTTCATGTGGGACGATAAAACATGCAGTTTCTCATCATCTCTCACCTCAATCAAAATCAAACCTCAGAATTTTTGAAAGAGCAAGCTGGGCTAGCACCTGAGAATTTCAATCCCAGCTGCTACAAGAAATCGAAAAGGAATATCAAGCTAAGATCGAGTCTTTGAGCCTTCACAAGCTGTGTATACCTAAACCCCCTGCAATCAGACATGCACAAAACCAAGAACTGATTAATTAGCTAGCTCACACCAAAAAAAGGAAAGAAATTCTCTCTGCGAAATCAATACAGAAAGAAAACAAGCGATATATGATTCTTCTCAAGAAACATGCATCAAGATCATCACCAAAACCTAGCGATCGATCACCTAGACTTACGCAGCCTGGCTCGCTCGCTCGAGGCCGGCCGATCGAGCGCGCGAGGAGGCTAGCAGAAATCCCACCTTATAGATTCCCCCAAAATACGTCGAGGAATCAGGAGGACTTGAGCTCTGTCCGTCTGTCCCCCTCTCTCTCTCGCAAGCGAAGGCAGAAGCGAGAGTGAGAGTTATGCGTGCGAGGAAGTGTGTGTGGAACCATGAAGAGCGAGACGAACTCAGGGAAGCGTGTCCACTGTGGACTGTGGAACGATGAAGAGAGAGACCAACGCAGCGAGCGTTTTGAAGGACGAGGGCGAGGGCTGCGGGTTCTCGCCTGTCGTCCGATCTGCAATGGACGTACCAGATCGATCGTTGGGTCTCGAGGGCTACGCAGCGTATCTTACAGGGATAACCCTGGAGTTTTGTTATTTTCCAACGGGAGCGTTGGCATTTATGGCTGCACATAGAGAGATCCTTCGGCCAAGAATTAAAACGCTTCCCCCTTTTGATAATGTTCATACATTAATTGTTGATTTTCTGGAGAAAATTTTGTATTTATAGTGTAAATTTGTATTTATTTGAACCAACTTAGTATTTATTCACCTTTTTCGAGTATCCAAAACATGGGTTTCTTGTCAGTATACAGGGCATATTTACCGTAACAGAGGCTATACCAGTTTGGCTTTTAGAATAGTACATTTTAGACCGGTCCATACTAGCGTACTGTTTCGGGTTTAATACAATAATATATATTTATAAGTATACACGTGTTTAATTATATGTACACCAATTTTACTTATAATATTACCTCAATTACATCGTAGTACTATCAATATAACATAAAGTTCAACCGACTATATTATTAACTTCACCGGTATAATTGGTATTGACCGGTATCAAAGCCGGTTTGAACAGTATTGAGATCGGTACGGTATATATAACAACTTTGTACCAGTGTTGGTCAAAATGCGGGGTAGTGGAACATGGCCTCATGTTGTCAGCGAGTGTGTGAAGGCATCTTCTAGGGCTCAAACATACACACTCGACAACAACGAAAAAGGAACAGTTACTTGTCTGCTCCCACATGTGGCTATGGATGTCACCCGATATATTTATTTTTAGCACGTAGACTAATGAGATATTAAATATGATTAAATTATTTCTAATTATTAACTCTAAACACTATATTCAATGTATATATGTAAAGTTAGATTTTTATTAGAGGTATAGGGAGAACACCACACTGATTTTGTATTAAAATATAAAATACACCTTATATTTGTAAATAATATTATTAAAAAATATGTCCTATATTTTTTTACGGAGGTAGGTGCTTTTTACGGATATACTAAAAAATTATCAGAGGATTGCATCGTTACACCACCAGTGACCGGTTAGCCATAAATATGTATCACACGTCTCACATAGATAAAGCATCAATGACAGGTGGACCCACCTTTCACTTGGGCCCAAGTGTCACTCTGTAAGTGTAGGCGTGGGCCCCGCATAATGCAAAGTGTCACTCCCCCGCCACGTGTACGAGCACCACGTGGCACCGATAGGTGGGACCCACTTCATGGGTGTTAAGGAGTTAAATGGGAAATTAACTTCCAACTCTTAGAATGAGTATCTTTTAGACATCATCAACTTTCACTCATTAGCTTGTATAAATACGTAACACATGTGCAATAAAAAATGATCTCTCATTTTCTTGAGTTCAATCTATACTCAACTTTCAACACGTTATCAGCATTGCTCTAATCCACGAGCACGGCGACCATTGAGCATGGGCAAACAGAGGCTAGCGGTAGACGGGAGGATCACTGGCTACATCCCAGACACGGTAAGTCCAATGGCGAAGAACAACGACAATGTCTCAAACGTAATTACCTCTATCGTGAACTTGGAAACGGCGATCCTTCGCATCCTGTCTATACAACATCATCGGCCGGGACGTCACCATTGGTGTGCATGATATGATCGACATTGGCGAGGTCATGCTCGGCCTTATCGCAACATGGTCGGTGGACCACCATTGGCCGCAGCGACTAAGGGGGTCGTAGTGCTCCTCGGTATAGCGCAGGCCATAGGGGCCAAAGTGCCCCACAGCGTGGTAGGTGCGACTAAGACCGTGGCGGCAACCACCTTAGTTCATGCGCAGGAGGCCCATGGCGAGGCCATCGCGACAGCCAGCGCGATAGCGACGCACGGGATAAGGCCAGGGAGGGCATCCGCCAAACGACGTTGGCCACCCAGCTGCGGCCGTTCCCCCATGACCCTGCCTAGCGCAGTGGTGGCGCCACCAGATGTGTCCAAGGCGGCGTGCGACTGTGTGCTGGCGGCACCCGACACCAAGGCGGTGGACGCGCCAGCCGTACTCGAGGGAGTGACGGCGCTCCCCGACGCGCCCCAAGCGATCGGATCCGGCGATGCGACCGGAGCACCCCTTAGACGACGTCGAGGACTTCGGTTCCCGCGCGCAGAGGTAGATCGCGAGAGCGCGGCGCGCGGCGAGCCTCTCACCGACGTTGGGGCGGCGGCGGCCATAGTGCTAGGGTTGGAAACCCTAGCGCCGGGTCTAAATGGGCTAAAATGGGCAGGTCGGTGTATTTAAGGGTCATGGCAAATTTACAAAAGGACCCCCGGAGAAAATGTAAAACTACGAATAAATAGGTCTGCTATATAAAGTTTGCAATTTAGCCCTCTGAACTTAGGAAAATCGCAAATTTTAGCCATCGTAGTTAAGTAAAAATTGCATTTTAGTCCATGAATTTTGGGAAAATGCAATTATTATACATTGACCCTAGTGTACTGATTTACAACAATTTCATGCCATAATTTTACTTTGAGAAAGTAAATTCATTACAATTGCATGAAAAACAAATTGTAGGACATGGCAAACATCTCCAAAAAGGAGTTTGCAGAGCTGGCCTTGGATGGCAGCAATTATCTGACTTGGGCGATGGATCTAAAGATAAATTTGATGGGTCGAGGTTTTGGTGCAACCATCACTGAACCTCAACAAAATGACCCACAAATTTCACAAGCCTCAAAATATGCAGCCTTGCATTTTATTCGGCATCACCTCCACTCAGACCTAAAAACTAAGTACTTGATGGAGGAAGATCCACTTCAATTATGGAACTCCTTAAAAGAGAGTTATGACCAACAGAGGTCGGTCATGTTACCAGAAGCTCAACGAGAATGGTTACTTATACATTTCCAGGACTTCAAGTTCGTGACATCAAATAATTCAGCAATACATAAAATAAATTCCAAGTTGAAATTTTGTGACCACGGAGTTGGTGATGCCGAACTAATAGAAAAAATATTGTGCACTTTTTATCCTTCTATGTGTATACTTTAACAGCAATATCGCCAAAAGATGTATACAAAGTACTCTGAGTTGATTTATACTTTACTTCAAACAGAGAAACATGATGAAATTCTTATGAAAAATCACCATACTCGCCCTACGGGGGCAATGGCAGTGCCTAAAGCACAAGCTAATACTCAGGGGGATAGTAGTAGCCATGGGCGTAAGAGGCGCCATAAGAAAAAGGGAAAGTGGTAATCCAATGATATGCATAAATTCAAAGACAAAGGATATGGCAAGGAAAAATTCAAGAAGAATTTTTCTAAGAAAAAATCAGGCCTTTGCCAAAAAATGTGGCTGCAAAGGACATTATGCAAAAGAATGTCGTACTGCTCCACATTTGATTGAGCTATATCAACAATCTGTTGACAAAAGCAAGAGGCCTAAAGGGGAAAATGTTGAAGTTTGAGCTATATCAACAATCTGTGGACAAAAGCAAGAGGCTTAAAGGGGAAAATGTTGAAGTTCACTTCACTTCACCAGCAGATAAAGATATGGAAATGGAGTCAGAGGATATTGCTCTGAATGCCGAGCACCATCAGATGGTCCAACTGAAGGAAGACGACTTCATGAAAACAGATGATATGTTGGTTGAATACGCTTCCCAAGATCGGTTTGGAGACACTGTGTAGTCTCCTAGTTATCCCCTTATGTAAATAGTCAGACATAATTGTTCTACATAATATTGTTGTATATTTTCAGTTAACAAAGTTATGTAGGAACATGGGTATTGTAATTGTATTGTATAAGCACATATTGTATTTGCAGACATACAATATGTATATATTGATGTACTTGTTCTATATTTGAGTTAATGATCATGATCTTTATTATAGAATTTGGTGGCACAATCTAATGGAGGACTAAATCTGTCTTATTGACAGTGGTACCATAAATACAATATTAAGGGAAACAAAATATTTTCAGACTTTGACAAAGAAAAGTGGAAATATAATGACTATCGCTAGAAGCGATAATCTGATTATCGGCACTGGAAGAGCCATCATAGTTCTCCCTATGGGTACACAATTGACGATTGAAGATGCTCTGTTGTATCCTCAATCAAATCATACCCTACTAAGTTTTAAAAATATCCGTCTTAATGGTTTCCATGTGAAAACTACTAGTGAGGAAGATGATGAACATATTCTCCTCACTAAAGTTGATGGATACGAAAAACAAGTGGTTGAAAAACTTCCTTCATATTCATTCGGATTGTACTACACGCACATCAAACCTGAACCACATGTTGCGTTCAATACAGTTTTTCAAAATCTTGACAAATTCAAGATTTGGCATGATCGCCTAGGTCATCCTGGTATGGGGATGATGAAAAAAATTGTAAAATGTTCTGTTGGCCATAATATTAAAATTTCAAATTTCCCGAAATCAAAGGATTTCATGTGCACTGCTTATGCTAAAGGGAAATTGATTTTGAGGCCATCATACCTCAAAATAAAAAATGAGTTGCTTAATTTTTTGGACAGAATTGAGGGCGACATCTATGGACCTATTTAGGCCTTAAGTGGGCCGTTTAGATACTTTATGGTTTTAATAGATGCTTCTACAAGATGGTCCCATGTGTGTTTATTAAGCACATAGAACCATGCCTTTGCTAGATTAATGGCCCAAATAATTAAGTTAAGAGCTAATTTTCTAGAAAACGGGATCAAATCCATTATATTGGATAATACCGCTGAGTTCTCCTTAAGGGCATTTAATGACTATTGTATGGCTCTGGGTATTAATGTAGAGCACTCTGTGCTATATGTCCACACATAAAATAGCCTAGCAGAATCTTTGATAAAGAGGGTCAAACTGATTTCTAGACCTCTTTTACAAAATTTTAGGTTGCTAAAAAGTTGTTGGGGTCACGTGGTCTTGCACGTCGTAGAACTAATCCAAATAAGATCAACTACATATCATACGGTCTCCCCGTTGCAATTAGTATGTGGAAATGAATCAAGTATTTTCCATCTACAAAAATTCGGTTGCATAATATACGTACCGATTTCACTACCACAGCGTACATCAATGGGTCCTCACAGGAAGTTGGGGACCTATGTGGGGTATAATTCTCCGTCAATAATAAAATATCTTGAGCCATTAACAGGGAATCTGTTTACAGCTCGGTACGCTGATTGTATTTTTGATAAGGATAATTTCCCGGCATTAGGGGAGATAAGTATCACAAAGAATGCTGAGAAATAGATTGAAATGCCACTGGCATTCAGTCCTTATATCCATGTACTAAAGAATCTGAACTGGAGGTTCAAAGAATGATAAATTTGCAACAAATTGCAAATAATATGCCAGATGCATTTACTGATTACAAGGGTGTTACAAAATCATATATACCCGCAGTCAATGTACCAGAAAGAGTGGAGGTACCTCAAAAAGCTACTCTTGCCCCTAATGAGAAGAAGAGGAGGAGAATTCCGGATAAAAAGGACTTAGTTCCGCGGAGACGTCCGCAAAAACGGAATTCTTTTAAAGGTAAAGGTACATTACTTGAATCAGTAAAAGAAACTCAATATGAGGTTGAGAACCATCGAAGGAATGGTAAACCTAGCATTAAAATGCGCACAAATTTAAATGTTGGGACATCGGAACCCCTAGACTCCGTTGTTATGGGAAATCACAAGGAGTTAGAGGATGTCAACGAAGAAATTTCCACGAATTATATTAATTCGGGAGAATTATATAAAAAAGATACTACAATTGTCGACATACATTTTGCCTCAAAGATTGCTGAGAGCCTTCAACTAGATCCAGAACCAAATATCATGGCAGAGTGCATGAAGCGCTCAGATTGGGTCAAATGGAAGGAAGCAATTGAAGCAGAATTGCTCTCGCTTAATAAATGAGAGGTATTTGGTCCAGTAACACCAACTCCTCCTAAAGTGTTTCCTGTGGGAAACAAATGGGTTTTTATTCGGAAAAGAAATGAAAACAATGAAGTGATGAGATACAAAGCGAGGCTTGTAACCCAAGGGTTCATGCAGAGACCCGATATCGATTACGATGAGGCATATTCTGCCGTTATGAGTGGAATAACGTTCCGATATCTAATATCTTTGGAAGTTAATATGAAAATATTAATGCAGTTAATGGATGTAGTGACCGCATATTTGTATGGGTCATTAGATTCGGATATTTAATATGAAAATATTAATGCAGTTAAAATTCTGAATCCTAATGCAAATCGCAACGTATATATTGTCAAGTTGAAAAAGTCGCTATATGGATTAAAGCAGTAGGGAAGGATGTGGTACAACCGACTAAGTGATTTTCTTTTGAAGAAAGAATACTCCAATAATGATGATTATCTATGTGTGTTTATAAAGAAATCCCAAAGTGGATTCTGTATCATCTCGGTATATGTTGATGATTTAAATATCATCGGAACCATAAGGGATATAGAAGAGGCAAGTAACCATCTTGTGATTGAGTTTGAGATGAAAGATTTGGGTAAGATCAAATTTTGCTTAGGCTTACAGTTTGAGCATGTTCCTGAAGAAACATTTGTGCACCAGTTTGCATATATCCAGAAGATATTGGAGAAATTCAATATGGATAAATCATATCCAACAAAAATTCCTGTGGTCGTGAGATCCCTTGATGTGGATAAAGACCCATTTAGACCTAGGGAAGAGGATGAAGAGATATTGGGACCAGAAGCTCCATATCTTAGTGCCATCGGAGCACTAATGTATTTTGCAAATTGCACCAGGCCTGACATTGCATTTGCAGTTAATCTATTGGCTAGATACATCGCATCACCAATAAAAGGCATTTGGCTGGTGTTAAACAAGTCCTCAGGTACCTTAATGGTACAAAAGATCTTGGTTTGATGTTTCAAAGAAATCAAGATATGACTTTAATTGGATACACAGATGTTGGCTATCTTTCTGATCCCCACAGTGCTAAGTCACAAACTGGATTTGTTTTCCTTTATGGTGATACACCTATTTCATGGAAGTCTTGTAAACAGATTTTAGTAGACACTTCCACTAATCATTCTGAAATAATTGCTTTGTATGAAGTATCACGTGAATGTGTATAGCTTCGCAGAATGATTAGCCGCATACAAAGGTCATGTGGTACTAATCCATTGGAATCTCCTACCATTATCTATGAAGATAATGCTGCATGTGTTGCTCAGATGCAAACAGGCTATATAAAGAGTAATATAACAAAACATATTGCTCCTAAGCTATTTTATCCTCACGGACTTCAAAAGAGTGGTGAGATAAATGTCTTGCAAATGAAGTCATGTGAAAATCTAGCTGATTTATTCACTAAGTCTTTACCGATGTCCTCGTTTCAAAGATGTGTCCAGAGGATCGGTATGAGACGGCCTCGTGAGTTGCAAGGTTCAGAGAGAATTAACCCTTGAACTAGAACATGTTGCACTCTTTTCCTTTATGAATTTTACATAAATGGTTTCTCATAGAAGGTTTTTAATGAGGCAACATTGAATGTGAACTTGCATCATAAAGTTTCTCCTTATATTTTTTCTCATTGGGTTTTAAAGGAGTTTTAGATAGCATATAATTGTGAGAACGAATTTCTCCTCATATTTTTCCACAGGGTTTTTGAAGGAGTTTATCAAAGCACATGAAAACTATGTTATTCGTCCAAGAGGGAGTGTTAAGGAGTTAAATAGGCAATTAACTTTCAACTCTTAGAGTGTATGTCTTTTGTTGACGAGATTTCTCAATCCATCAAGGATGAGGCTGCCAACTGGATTCTTGCGGGAGCAATTCATCTAAAAAATCTAGTCGACCGGCCGAACTGATTATTTTTTCCACTTTCTCCTTCCTTTTGATTCCTCCTTTGCTCTATGACCATGTATCTCTCTTTAGTGCAGACCTGTATCTCTCTTTAGTGCAGACTCCTGCACTCTCTGTACCTCTCTTTTTTCCTATCTAATATAATTTCAGCCTCACGGCTTTCAAAAAAAAAACTTTCACCCATTAATTTGTATAAATATGTAACACATGTACAATAAAAAATAATTTCTTATTTTCTTGAGTTCAATCTCTGCTCTACTCTCAACAATGGGCTCCCGCGCGTGACATGGCGTTAGTGTTGGACTCTGATCGACTGGTAGCTTATGCTTGCGTATTGCTGCACCGTAGTGCCATTGAATGAGAGCTTGGGGGCTTATCTGCAAAAAACGAAGATACTTCGACGACAGTGTGAAGTATAATCTCTCTAGTATATTTAAGGGTGAAATCAGGCTAGATATTTTCTACTTGATTCGGAGTTGGATTCGATCGAGATCGAATTTGAGACAGGATTTGACTATTCGGTCGGATCCAAGACGAGATTCAAATACTTGAATTTGGATTCTGGATCGGATTCGAAGCAGTAAATATCCGGTAAATACAGATGGGGTCCGGATATTCGGATTTTTCCTATTCAGATATCTGAATTTTTTTCAATTCAGATATCAACAAGGCCTAGCCTATTCATTACATATTTTCTACGGTAGCCCATTTCATTAACAATTAGTTAGTTCTATTGATCCTCAAGTAGTATATTATTTCTACAACGTCTATTGAATTTGGTTGATATATAACTTGCTACCATAGTTATGTACTCATATGGTCAGATTCAACATATATTACTCTATATATATACGTGCATTATCTGTATATCTTTATCCATTTTCACCCCGAACCAGTCACATATCCGTCCCGTGTCCGTATCCTAAATAACCTAGATTTGTATCCGTATCCGACTAGCCTGTATCCGGAAAAAATGGTTTAGGATACAGGAAAAGCAATATCCGCACATATCCGATCCATTTTCACCCCTAAGTATATTGCAATAGAACTAAAACTAAAATCTAATATGTACTTGATCTAGCTCACCATTGCCTTAGTAAGTAACATGTGACATGAACAAATTCAAGCAATCTTAACGAGTGAGTTGTTGGGCTTATCACATGATTCTTTTAACACCTCTATGTACTGTTCTGATTTTGAATAGACGGTGGAAATACCGGTTAGAGAAGAAGTACTACTGTCACAAAGGGCTCTAGGAACAAATCCAACGTTTGTTACAGCAAAAACCATGCACTTGCCACGCATGCACTCTGCCAATGGATTAATTGTAAAATCTACATGTTCAAATAAATTTCAATATATAGGCATTACTCTCCCCCTATACAGAATAGCAGTGCATTAATTCTTGTAACTGATGTCTAATTTTAATGGAAATATCATTGTAGCCAACAATTTATTGTTGGCATCTTATAGTATCGGTTTACTTAGCCATGAATGTGCCGGTATATGCTGAAGTTCCAGGTTTCTCCTCTGCTCTTTTGTCAGTCTGGATAAAGTGCCACTTGCTACCCGTCGAGTTGGTATACGGTCGGACTGTATCGGTATGTTGTGAATTTTTTTTTAAATAATATATTTTTTATTTAAATTGCAAAAATATATCTTAATCTCAAAAAATTACAAAAATATATCTATGTCGCCCGTTCATAAGGCGATCGCCTTTTGAACGGGCGATATTTCCTCAGTCCTGCAGTCAGTTTCTAAAGAAAATCATAACTTTTTCATATGATCTCGGATGGAGATGAACTTTATATGAAAATTGTAGCTCTTGACGGGATCTAAAACTTTGATATACAAATCTTTTCAATTTGAATCCATTTAGATGGTCAAAAATGGGGTAAAATGTTCAGATCTAAAAATCAGATCTGTTTTTAGATCTGAACCTTTTATCCCATTTTTGGCCATCTAAATGGATTCAAATAGAAAAAATTTGTATACCAAAGTTGTAGATCCCATCGAGAGCGACAAATTTCATATAAAGTTCATCTCCATCCAACATCATATGAAAAAGTTATGATTTTCTTTAGAAATTGGCTGCAGGACAGAGGAAATATCGCCCGTTCAAAGGGCGATAAGAGGCCTCTGTCGCCCTTTGAACAGGTGACATGCCTCTGTCGCTCTCTGAATGGACGATAGAGGTATATTTTTGCAATTTTTTAAGATTGAGATATATTTTTGCAATTTAAATAAAAAATTGTATTATTTAAAATAAAAATTCTGCATGTTGTTGGCCAGGACTTTTATTAGCCCCTGTATATTTGGGCTTTTTCTCTGGCTTAAAAGCTAAAAAGGATAAAGTCAAAAGTCTAAACAAATGAATGTCCTTTTAACTAGGCTTTTTCAAAATCCATAAGCTTCCATATAGCCCTATTTGTTTGGGCTTTTTCATTAGCTCAAAAGCAGAAAAACCAAAACCTAAACAAATATATGGTTTCTTGCCTGGGCTTTTTCAAAAACTATAAGTCTCTGTATAATTAAAAAACAAAAGACAGAAGAGGCGTTCTTTTGATTTATTAAGGGTTGATTTTAGACTAATGTCACTCACAAAAGAAGCAATTTTTTTCTTTAATATTTATTTTTATTCTTTTTTTCAAAACTAGGCGTCAGAGGTGAAAAATTGCAAGTTTGGGCTCCCGTCGTACGTACATGGGGCGATCGCCCCATGTACGGACGATCAATGCCACGTCTAACGGCACTCGACGGCGAAACGGACGGCGGCGCACCTATCGCCCTATGCACGGGCAATCGCCCGGTGCACGGGCGACGGCGGGGCCTAGTGCAATTTTTTATTTAGTATATTTTGTAATTATTTTATGCCTTTTAAATATGAACCCCATAACTTTTGATAGGAGTGTCCAAATGAAATGAAACTTTTTCTAAATTTAAGTTTTGGAATGAGGAGTTTGATTCAAAAATAAAAATCTATGTGTTGTTTGCGGAAAAATAATTCTATTTGAGTTCGAATGCTACGTTGTAATTATGGATTGTGAACGAATTACTTTGTGTATTGATCCATAAATCATGAAATAAAATAGAATAAGTTAGTACAACCTTATGCACTTCGTTTCTGCAAAAATATCTAAGTATGATTGCATTTTGAATCAAAGTTGGCTAATTTAAATCCTTTATAGCATTCATGTTTCAAGTAGTTAGAATAATGTCTAAAGGACCTCAAAATTTGACAGAACTAGTTTTGTTGCATTCTTGGGCTTGCATAGGTTACAATTATATAAAAATATTTAGATGTCATTTTAGGCTGCACTATTTTATTGTTGTCCGAACATGCAATCGTAAAACATCAAAATGGCCGTATCTTTCGCAAACGAGGGTCAAACTCGATGAAACCAAATCTGATGAACTTAAAATGCTATAACCTATCTTGATAGATAAAAATAACATCATTTAGGACAACTGGAGTAGTAGGACATATCGGAGCCCTCCGGAAATGGAATCGGTTCCCTCTCTAAGGCTAGTTGAGGACAGTGAGCATACACTTGAAGGGTAGGTCGCATTCTTTATTACGGCTTAAAACTGAAAGGAGTACCACGAGCAAGGAAAACCAAAGTTAACACCAGACGTCTACTGAGTGCTTCGAGGCCACTTCCCATTCGCCCATGCCTCCGTGGGCTTCTCACGCACGCCGCGCCTCTCTCGTTCCTCTCTCTCGGCCTCCTTCCCCTCCGCTTCCTTCCTACATGCCTCCTCGCGTGCGACATCGCGTTGTTCTTGAAGCCGCCGCGTGAACTCGTCCTGCCGGTTGGCTTGGTCAAGAAGCCGTTGGTCCTCGAGGTTGATCTCCGTATCAAACCACTACTCAAATTCACACAGTGGCGGAGGTGACTGCATGAAACGTAAATTAGCAAAGTTTCATTCACAAATGTTATGTAACCCGTACGATTGTTACCATGCGGCGATCCTTCAGGCTCTTCTCCGGCGGATCGAAGGCGTAGTTGCAGCACTTCCAATACCTCCTCTTCCAAGTTGAAATTTCTCAAGAGCGGACAAGCCTGCAAAGATCTCCGCACATACACATGGGTGCTACAGCTCCACGAGGTAGGAAGAGATCTTGGTATGCTAAATTGCGTGGGCATGCACTTGTTTCTTCCTTTGCTTTCCCCTTTCCCTTTGCACTTGCACGCCTCGGCATTTTCGATTGATCCTGAATTTTTTCCCTCCCTCCTCTATTCTTTCTTCCTCTATTCTTTGCGAGACCGCTTGTGAGAACGAGTGTTATAAAGGGCAGATATCGCCAGGGTATGGAGCGATCGCCTCATATTTGGGCGATCGCCCCATATTAGGGTGATCGCCCCAACTAGAGGCGATAGGTGCACCGATTCGTTGGTATGTTGTCACGTCGTGTGGCATAGGTAAGCAATGCATACATGGATTTGCACAATTTAAAGTGATAAGGCTGTCATGTTACTAACTCGGACAGTTATACAATATGCTGCTGAACGTAAAGGCATTACAAAAATACGTCCGTACAACTAGTCAATCACGGCCACGCTTCCTGATCTGGCCCGTGGGGTAGGTGAGTGGCGACGGCGGACGGACGTCCCTCCTAGGCCGGCCCTGCGGCGCAGGCGTAGAGTAGTGTGGCGGCGACGTGGGCGTGTCCTATGGTGGCGCTCCCGAGAGCTGGGAGGGGGCGAGGTAGTCGGTCGAAAGGTACTCCTCCAGGTCAAACTTGACGTCCGTAGGGTCGTCGAAACCACCCTGGGGTCCTGCTGGGGTGCGAGACGACGAGGGAGCCTCTGCAGCCCACTGTCCCCACTGCTGCTGCGTGGGAGCGTAACGAGGAATCAGCGGAGTAGGGCGAGACGAGGAAGGAGCCTCCTCATCCCACTGTCCGCACTGCAGCTGCGTGGGAGCGTAATGAGGCACCGGCGGGGTAGGGCGAGGTGCTGGGCCGCGGGGACGTGGTGTGCTGCGTCCGCTGACATCTCTGTGGCCCCGGCAGGTGGCCAAGCGACCCAACCGCCTCATCCTATCGAGGACCCGATCCCAAGCTAACTCGGCCTCGGCGGTGGTCACCTGTATGCCCGCCAAGGCACGTCAACATGGAGATAGCCTCGCCTCAACCTCCCGACGAGATGTGCCTGCATGTAACGTCGATTGTTATTACGTAATTTACATGAGAAAGGTGTGACCATGTAGCCGATTGCGACACTTACCGAGGAGTTGTCCCTCCGGGACATCTATGAAGAATGCGTGTCCGCACCGATGCTGCCGTCGACATACGGTCTGGTGTGTACCCCACCACGAGGCGAGTGCGTGGGGCGAACCACTCCATGTACTCATCGTACATGTCGGTCGTCGACGGCCGGTCTCGGTGACTCTCTCATCGAGTCGGCGTCCCATCGCACCACCCATGGCGCATACGGTCGAATCGAGTGCCCACCGCAAAGACCCATCCGGTCATCTGCAATGCAAAAACAGGAAGTACACACCACATTCATTTTGCAAAGATGCGGAGTAGTAGGATCAGGGTAAGTACCTGTGAGCGCCACGTGCGACAACGTGACGAGGCGGCAAGGGAAAGGACTGGAATAGGCTGAACTGCCGTAGCACTCGGTGCGGGGAGTACTCCTCGACACACAGGTCAAAGACGAGGACCTTACGGGTGAGCCAAAAGGCCTCATCTCGCGTGCAAAGCACGAAGACCCCGTGAGGTGCTCGGGCGTGGACGTCGTACGCGCTGTATGGCGTCCATCGCACGTCCTCGTCGTGGAGGCGGTCGAACTCCTGAACGAACTCGAGGTAGGACCTCCTCACCTGTCGGTGCGCGAATGTCCGCTGCGAGGAAATAAGAAATGGTGGAGGTTATACAAGTGCCTAAGTGGGGAAAAAGATACGAGGGAGCATACCTGTCGTCGGACCCAGTAGTGGCCCACGGTGGGCCAGTCCACCGGGTCGTCTCCGTAAAGGTCCTGGGGGTACGGTGCGGTGTCAACAACAGGTCTGCCGACGGAGAAGCGCTCCCAGGACCACAACTGAAGGAGTAGGACGCAACCCGACATCGTCGTGTCCTGCTCCGCCCGAGAGACGGCGTCGCACAGACCTTTGTACGTCTCCGCAAGCACAGCTGAGGCCCACGACCACTGCATCATCTGTTTACAATGGGGAAGTTAGACATGCTCCGCTGATACGAGATTTGAACTTAGTGTGTTACCTCATCCTCCGGGGTGTCGGCGATGTGCTGGGCGTACTCGATCAGGTGCCGGTCCACCGTGTTCCCGTGGGAGGACGGGAACATCACCCAACCGAACAACAACAGGAGGTATGCCTCCAGATGGCGGGCCACGTCCTCCTCCTCTGCGTGCGGGTGGAGAAGCTGAGCCTGCAGCGTTCGCAACAAACATTATTAGCAACTTAGCGCTTCTCTGTTAAGTCGCAAAGAAAGAGGTACTCGCCATGAACTGAAGCAGTCACGCCTTCGTCGGTCCGTGCCGCTCACCCTGCCTGAGGGGCTGGTAGGGGGCTGCCCGGGGGTGCCGCTACACCACGGCGAACCGCGTGGACAACTCCGCGTGCCACGTGACGGGGGCGTCGTGTGGCACAACTGCCGGACCCGCACAGGGGAGGCCTAGGAGGTACGACACGTCCTGAAGCGTCGAAGCCATCTCTCCGCATGGAAGGTGGAATGTGTGCGTCTCCGGTCTCCACCGGTCCACGAGTGCGGCCAGCAGGGACCGGTCGTACCCGAACCGCGGGACATCCCTGCCCTCTAACGGGGTAGTCACCTGCTCCACCATCCTACAGAGAGGAAGTAAGCCACCGCCGCAACCCGCATGTAGTGCATTGCGTCGTTAAATTGCATTCACGGGTAAATACATGTCGTAAAAAAGCGATTGCAAGCGTTGGCAGCTTACCGTGGAACCCAGCGTGGGTCAATGCGAAGCAGCTCGTTGGGCACCCGAGGTCGGAGTATCCCTAGCTCTTGGTTCTGCTCTGCAGAGTACCTAGACCGGTGGGTCGCATCGACGGTAGCGTCGAGCAACTCAGGGCAAGGTCGCGCCATCGTCGCCTGTTAGAAAGCAAATACAACAAATTTGTCAGTAATTAAATTTGCACACAAAATGAAATGCGAAATAACGAATTGTACCATACTCAACAAATAATACAAAAGATGAAGATATGTTCGCTGAGGCACACAACGCCGAAAATTACATTACCCTCGTAGCAATTAATTGGTACATCGAAAAATACATGATGCGAAAAACAACTAACTGGTATATCGAGAAATACATGATGCAAAAAACAACTAAATGGTAAATCGAAAAATACATGATGCGAATAACAACTAACTGGTACATCGAAAATTACATGATGCGAATCACAACTAACTGGTACATCGAAAATTTTATGATGCGAATAACAACTAACTGGTACATCGAGAAATACATGACGCGAGCAACTACTTACTGGAAGTGCGAAAATTACATTATTGGCACAACAGTTCACTGGTACATGATCGAATCTTACAAGATGCGAAGAAGATCGAACATTACATTATCCGCGGTTGCGACGCGCCTCGGACTCATCCATATCGTTCCAAATGCGTCGTGTCCTTCGACGCCCGACCTTCAACTTCAGCATTCGGATGTCCGGTACCCATCGATGGTCCGGAGGGGGGGCTATTGTGAACGATCCATCCACTCGGTATCCGTACACCTCGTGATACCACGTGTTGAGAACACTTTGCTTGTAGTAGTAGGGGGAGATGAACGGACGACATGATTGATGCGTCTCAGCGGCTGCGGCAATGATGTGCGAGCACGACAAGTCAAAGCGGCGTGGTTTCGGCAGAGCACTCGCGATCGGTGCTCGAGTATGAACAGATGGGAAGTCCTCTCCCGATAGGCACCCCTGCGACCTCGGTCACCACAGTGCACGTGGTATCTCCGTTCCACACCACTCTCCAGTGTCACCCGATGTGTCTGCGCCTTTCTTGTTTTCTTGGACATGTACGTAGATACAACCGTTGAGTACGATAGTCGATTGTCCGACATACATGCTGCGGAGCTCTTGTATCGCTCAATGAAATATCTCTGTGTCCCTAGTAAGACACCTTCAACTATACCCACCAATGGAAGGCATCCGTGCCTTTCATTACCCGCTTATAAATCTCCGTCGAGTTCGTTGTCATGATTACATGCGCGAGCCACCCTCGTCATGCGAAGGACCATTTCTCCAAAGGCTCGTGCCATATCCAATCGGTGAAACTCTTTATCTTGGTCCCGGCCTCGCCAATGTTTGGGGCGTCTGTCGGGCGCACACAAAGCGTGGGGTCTTCTCCTTGCTCATGGTACACCATCGGGTTCCTTGATGAACCAATGATATCTCTTGGATTCATTGATCGCTTCTTCGTTAGTTCATCCAACGTCCTCCAAAGCGCGTCGAACTTCCTCCGTTGGTTCTGCTTACGGCCCGCTTGAACATGTTCACAAGGTCCTTGTTCTGAATCGACGGAAAAAATTGGCACCCATGTGCCTCATGCACCACCTGCTCTTCAGGTCCGGCCACTTTGATGCTCCCACGACGGCGGACCCTTGTTGCATATCCACGATAGCCCTTAGCGACCTCGCATGTCGGTCATGGATGACACAAACATCGAACTGTCCGAACAACCGCCACTTCACTCTTTCAAGGAACCAGATCACGCTCTCGTGTTTTCCCCCTCCACGAAGGCCAATGCGAACCTGGTTGTTGGCGTCCACCGCGATCGCAGTTAGAATCTGGCCCTTATACTTCCCCGTGAGGAATGTGCCGTCCATGCAAATGACCGGGCGACAGTGCCGGAATGCATTTATGCATGCGCCCAGGGCGAAGAATGCACGCTGCAAGACCCACTTACCCGCGCACACACCACCCGCAGGAAACTCCGCAAGGTCGACGGATGTACCGGGGTTCCTACGTGCTATTGCCCTCAGCAGGTGGGGAATATTCTCGTAGGAAGCCTCGTACGTCCCGAATCGCATTTCCAGAGCTGTCCTTTTCGCTCTCCATGCCTTTCCGTAGCTAATCTTGTACTGAAACCTCTCCTCCACGGCTGTGATAATAGATCGAGGCTGCAGGTGCGATTGTCCACGATCTGACCATAAAACACATTTGCCATCCAAGTGGACGACAGATTGCGGTGTCCCTGCTCCGCTTCTTTCAGCACGCAATTGTGTTCCATCACTATAGAGCATTTCGATGAGTCCTTCCACTTCCCCTTGTATGCATGCACCCGCCATGGGCACAAATCAACTACGCACTTCACGTCGTACTCCTTCTTGCTGGACTTCACTACCCTGAATTGCCGCCGGAGAGACATTGCCCAGTACTTCACCACATCCATCACAACCTCCTTGTCTTTATATATGGCCCCCTCCATCACCTCGTTCTCACGATACTCCCATGCATCAGTGCTCCCTTCATTCGTTGTTAGGTCTTCGAAACTTTAATTGGTCCACGCACCAGGGATAGGCACCTCAAGAGCGTTGTCCTCCTCGTCAGAGTGCTTACCATCAGGGACTTCCTCATCCGCACGGTCCTCCTCTTCCATCAGGTCAACTATGTCCTCCACCTCCTCCCCCTCGTCGGCCACCCCTCGCGCCTCCATCGCTGTCTCCTCTGCCCCTCCGATCCCTTCGCTACCGCCAGTCTCGTGCTCCTCGTCTCCATGGTCCTCGCCGCCTTCCTCTTCGCATCCTTGCACATTTGACGTCCCCTCCCCCGTAATGTCCACCCCGACATCACGAACTTGCGACACCGATGGAGCTACCGGGTAGCATTGTACCAACAACATGAGCGGCCAACCCCGCTCTACGGCAAAACCAACATAACTCCTCCATGTTGATGTCGAGTTAATAGGAATCAACTCTCCGTAAAAACAGTCTTGCGCATGGATCACTACTGCTCTGACCCGCAACCGAACAGTCTGGAGATCCAAACTGAACATGCGAGACATCCACTCCAACAAACCCTTGTATGTCCTATCGCTAAGTCTGCATATGCCCCGTACGACTCTTGAAAATGATGATAAATCCACCCCATCCGCCCCCTGTGCTATCTCCCCATCTCCATAAAATATTTGGAAATACAATTTCTCCGATATGCTGCAACGTCCGACGAAAAAATATTACTCTAAAATACAATATACAAAACGTACATTGATCGTACTACAAAATACGACTATAAATAAGTGATTCGACTATAAATAAGTAATTCGACTTGCCTACCATATGGCCTAACATTATATTTGTGTCACATTACATTAACCCTACCAAATTAAAGTTTTAAATATTGCCTACTATTTTCACTGTATTCACTTTCTATATCTTGAATTCTACAATAAATTTGTAACTAACTAAATACTATACAATCCTCAAATTTCTAAAACTAAATACTACATTAAAATTCTAAATATGAATCATGATATTAAATTTCTAAACAACACTATCCGAGAAATTCTAAACGCTACACAATCATAAATTTTCTAAACACTACAATAAATTTCTAATACTACAATAAATTTGTAATGTACTAAATACTATACAATCCTGAAATTTCTAAAAACTAAATACTACATTAAAATTCTAAATATGAATTGCGATATTAAATTTCTAAACAACACTATCCGAGAAATTCTAAACGCTGCACAATCCTAAATTTTCTAAACACTACAATAAATTTCTAATACTACAATAAATTTGTAACGTACTAAATACTATACAATCCTGAAATTTTTAAAAACTAAATACTACATTAAAATTCTAAATATGAACTGCGATATTAAATTTCTAAACAACACTATCCGAGAAATTCTAAACGCTGCACAATCCTAAATTTTCTAAACACTACAATAAATTTCTAATACTACAATAAATTTGTAACGTACTAAATACTATACAATCCTGAAATTTTTAAAAACTAAATACTACATTAAAATTCTAAATATGAACTGCGATATTAAATTTCTAAACAACACTATCCGAGAAATTCTAAACGCTACACAATCTTAAATTTTCTAAATATTAAATGCTACATTAAAATTCTAATAACACACAATCCTACAAAATTATGTAAACACTACAAAATCCTTAAATTTGTAAATAATAAATGGTACATTTAACTTCTACATAACTAAACAATCATAAAAAAATTAATAAAAGTACCTTCGCAGAAACGACGAATCGACTTTTTCCCCCTCTTCTTCTTCTTTCTCTTCTTTTCTTCTTCTTCTTCTTTCCCTTCTTCTTCTTCTTCCTTTTCTTCTGTCTCGGCTGAGGCAGCAGCGCTGGCTTTAAAGCCTCCCTGTCGCCCTTGGGGTGGGCAATCGCCCCTGTCTCGGGCGACAGGGGGGCCCACCTCCATTTCACCGTTTTTTTGCCGTTAGACGACTGTTGTGCAGTAGCCTATCGCCCGTGTATATGAACGTCTAAAACTATAAATTTTCACCTCGAACGTCTAGTTTTGAAAAAAAAATATTAAAGAAAAAAAATTCCAAAAGAAGCTACCGGAGTCCCTGGATTGCTAGCTCCCGTTCATAGTTTTACTATAGGCGATACACGAGAAAGATTTTTATGACGGTTCTTCCTTCGACGTCAATGTTTTCTCATATTACGGGTAATGTAGAAAACATTTCTATTTTCTCAAGGAGGACTTAATTATCTACGTCAATGTTTTCTCATATTATGGGTAATATAGAAACATTTCTATTTTCTCAAGAGGTCTTAATTACCTCTGCTTAACTTTCAATCTACCTTTGACCGTCAAATTAAATGTCAGTCCTAATAAAAAATAAAAAGACTTCTCTTCACGCACACACACTACAAAAAGAGTAAAATGGATGGCGGGTAACGGAACTTTCTGCATTTTGTCAACTGGGTCAGTTATGGAAGGCTCAAAATATTTGGCCCTGCATACTTTTTTTTTCTTCATTTTTTCCCCCTTTCAAACAAAATTGTAAATTTAATCCCCTTTCCGACTACGAAACGCCTATCACACTCCCCTAGCTCGGTAGGTACCTACCGAGCTTGGGTACCGTGATAGATAATTGCATAGCTTGAGCATCACGGTACCTTGTGCTATCAGGCTTGGGTACCACGGTAGCTCGTTTATCACGGTGGGTGCGGTGCCGACGACCTGTCATGGTAGGGGAGAGTGATAGACGATACATATCACCTACTAGAGTTTTTATCATCAAGAAAAGGACTAGATTTATGACTTTATTTAAGAGAGGGCCAAAAGTTAAAAAAGAAATGTACAAGAGGGTTAAATAGGGCAAAGCTATGCACATATTGGACACTTCTCGCCCAGGTGGCAGTGACACATCATACTACCGACACGTGTCCACAGGGAAATTTCTTGTTTTAATCCTCTTTTCTTTTCTTTCCATAGTTCCTTTCTGTCTTTTTTTTTACTTTTTTTTTCTGAATTCCTCTCCTTTGTTCTTTGCCCGACATATGCCCATGGTCATGGGTGTCGGGTGGCAACTTCGGCTGTGCTCCGGCGGTGCCGGGTGGATGGAAATCGGGGATGAAGGGGACAACGGGGAAACCGAGGGTGGTGTTTGCGACGGTGGCGGCGAAGACACATGCGGTGGCACTCCGGTGCGTTTCAGCCAAAACTGAGAGAGGGCAGTAGAGAGGATCAACATGAGAATCCAATGCGTGAGTTTTGTCCCCTTTTTATGGATGGAGGTGTCCTCAAGGACTTGCCGAATCACAGCGGCAGCGACAATGATTAGCAGGGACAAGGTGGAGATTTTTGCGGGGAGGTGGCCTTCGAGCTCCACGGCGTTGCCACCTCCATTGCCAATGATCTGCACGCAGCCACCACCTCCCATGAGCTTCACGCCAAGGCAATGTTGATGAGCTTGAGACGACGGCGTTGCGCTTGTAGACACTCGGTAGGGTCGCAGAAAATGACAGCAGCAGAGTGGGCGATGATGGAGTAACAATGGCCTTGAGGACGGCCAAAGGCGATGTGGTGGTGAGTGAAGAGAGCACCGCAGAGATGAGGCGGAGGGAAGAGAGAGTGTGAGTGGGAGGAAGAAGAGGTGGGTTTTTTTAAGCTATTTTAGGTATACTAAATTCAATATGTTTTTTTTTATCCAATGGATTGTTTTAGCTAGTATATATTTATAACTTCTCTGGTAGTAGAGAAGTAGAAATATATATCTTTAACAAAGCAATGTTGAATTATATGGGCTTAGCCCACTTAAATGGAAATCCAATAAATCTCAAAAGCCCATTCATGAAGGGAGAGGGGTGAGATGTCTTTAGTACCATATTACTTCTGGAGGTGGAGAGAGACCTACTTAAATATGAAGTTGGTTCTCTCCCTATTACACATGGCAATGGAGGGAAGAGAAAGAATCCACATGCGCGCTCGCCTCGCCTCGCCGGGCTTGGGCGGCGGGCGCGCGGCACCTACGTGAATGGTCCGTCGAAATCGGACCGGATGCCTTGCGCGGACGCAACTTCCTTTTGCAGTTTTATCTTTTGCTACTCGGGATCAGTTCGAGATATAGAGATAAAATTGTGTTGGTTTCGGATCCAAACTGAAAAACACGTTTTCCGTCTCTATATATACTGGCCGAGTCCATGAGCAAAACAACAGATCTATACACGAGTTTTTTCCTTCTTCCAGTACTGCATCGCCACCGTAGTCCGCCTCATCCCGCTGCGTCGGCGTGCACCGGCGAACAGGAGAGCAGGTCTCCGGAATCTGTCGTCTTTGCGATCCTGCACCGGGAGAAGGCGAATAAGGTTTTTGGGAAGCGCTTCGCGCGACTGCTCACGATCGTCATCACGGGTCGTCTACCAGTACGCTCGGGCGCCGTTGTTCGTCGTCGACGCACTCGGTGCCAACACGTTCTCATCATCAACAACGTACCATCTACATCGACTATTGCTTCCTCTACAGTAGATCGGTACGTGAGAATCATGTTTAATCTGTTGCTGTTTTTACTCCTGAGTATAGTAGATCTATTCATGTGTAGCTTTGTGATATGCATGTGTAGATTATACTCTCACGATATGATCATGTTAGTCAATCTGTTCATGTTCATGTTTTATCTCGGAATTTATATAAACCTGAAAGTGCTAATTATTCCAACAATCCAAAAACCTTATATTAGGCACTTTGGTTTAACGATGGTTGGATTTACCGATGCACTGAGGCCGGATAAATTTACCAGTGTGCACTTCAAGAGATGGCAGGTTAAAATCAATCTATGGCTTACTGCCTTGAACGTGTTCTGGGTGTCTAGTGGTAGACCTGAGGGGGACCTTACTCCTGAACAGGAGAAAGCGTTCTCAGAAGCCACTACACTCTTTGTGGGATGCGTTCTGAGTGTTCTTGCTGATCATCTATGTGATGTGTATACGCACATAAGAGACGCTAAGGAACTGTGGGATGCGCTGAATGCTAAATTCGGTGCATCGATCTTGGGCAATGAATCAGATATTATGGAGCAGTTCCATGACTACAAGATGGCTGGCAACCGTTCTGTAGTAGAACAAGCTCATGAGATACAGTGCATTGTAAAGGAACTCGACCTCATTAAGTATTCCTTACCTGACAAGTTTGTGGCTGGGTGCATGATTGCAAAATTACCTTCGTCATGGAGGAGTTTCGCCACTGTTCTCAAACATAAGAGACAAGAGATCTCTGTTGAGAGTCTCATTGCGTCTCTTGATGTTGAGGAGAAAGCTCGGGTTAAGGATGGACCTAACAAAGGGGCTGAGGGACATTCTAGCGCCAATATGGTGCAGAAGCATCCTCACTTCAAGAACAAAGGGAACAACAAGGCCAATAAAACCACCAATTTCAAGAAGAAGAAGATGAAGAACCCTAAGGAGGAGCCTTGCTATGTGTGCGTTAACTTGGACATTGGGTGCTCGATGTACCAAACCGCAAAGGCAAAAGGCTCATAAGGGCGAGAATCCAGTCCGCCAACATGGTCATCGATGACACCGAGATGCATCCGGAGGGTATGGTATTGTACTGCTTGTCTTTTCGGTGAGTCAATCTACCAATTGGTGGATTGATACTGGAGCTAATGTTCATGTGTGTGCTGATATCACGTTGTTTTCTTCTTATCAGGTCACTAGGAATTCCTCCGTCCTAATGGGGAATAGGTCGCATGCTGGTTCATGGAGTTGGCACGGTGGATCTGAAGTTTACTTCGGGCAAGATCGTGCAACTAAGGAACGTGCAGCATGTTGTTTATATTCACAAGAACCTAGTGAGCGGCTCCCTTCTCTGTAGAGATGGGTTTAGAGTGGTGTTTGAGTCCAATAAAGTAGTCGTGTCCAAACATGGATTGTTTATTGGTAAAGGCTATGAGTGCGGAGGCTTGTTCCGTCTTTCTCTTTCTGATTTATGTGATAATACAGTGAATCATATTTGTGGCAATTCTAATGGAGATGTGGCCAGTGTGTGGCACTCACGTTTATGTCATTTAAATTTTGGTTCAATGTTTCGGTTATCCAGTATGAGTTTAATTCCAAAACTATCCATTGCCAAAGGTTCTAAGTGACAAAGTTGTGTACAATCTAAGCAACCTCAAAAGCCTCACAAGGCAGCCGAGGAGAGAAATTTGGTACCTCTAGAACTTATACATTCAGATCTTTGTGAAATGAATGGTGTGTTGACAAAGGGTGGAAAGAGATATTTCATGATATTGATTGATGATGCTTCTAGGTTTTGCTATGTTTACCTGTTGAAATCTAAGGATGAGGCACTAGAGTACTTTAAGATCTATAAGGCAGAAGTTGAAAATCAACTTGAAAGAAAGATCAAAAGACGTAGGTCAGATCGTGGTGGAGAGTATTTCTCTAATGAGTTCGACTTATTCTGTGCGGAACTTGGGATTATACATGAGAGAACGCCCCCCTATTCACCCCAATCAAACGGGGTTGCTGAAAGAAAGAATCGCACCTTGACTGACTTGGTGAATGCCATGTTAGACACTGCGGGTTTATCTAAGGCATGGTGGGGGGAGGCTTTATTGACTTCATGTCATGTTCTAAATAGAGTTCTAATAAAGAATAAGGAAAAAAATCCCATATGAGGAATGGCTTGGGAGAAAACCATCACTTTCTTATTTGCACACTTGGGGGTGCTTGGCGAAAGTCAATGTACCGATAACTAAGAAACACAAACTTGGGCCTAAAACTGTCGATTGTGTATTTCTTGGATATGCTCATCGGAGCATAGCTTATAGATTCTTAGTAGTAAAATCAGAGGTATCCGACATGTTTGTCGATACGATTATGGAGTCTCGTGATGGAACATTCTTTGAGAATATATTTCCTATGAAGGATTTACATAGCATGTCTAGAATAAATTTTGAGATAGTTCCTGAACCTACTGAATCTCTTGAACACTTACCTGAGCAAATTCCTGAGGAGGAGGAGGATAGTGAAGCTCCAAGGAGGAGCAAAAGACCAAGGATTGCAAAATCTTTTGGTGATGATTTCACTGTGTACCTCGTGGATGACACTCCCACGTCTATTTCAGAAGCCTATGCATCCCCAGATGCTGACTACTGGAAGGAGGTAGTCCGTAGTGAGATGGATTCCATTATCTCTAATGGAACTTGGGAAGTCACGGAACGACCTTATGGTTGCAAGCCTGTTGGTTGCAAGTGGGTATTCAAGAAGAAGCTTAGGCTTGATGGTACGATTGAAAAGTACAAGGCTCAGCTTGTGGCTAAAGGCTACACACAAAAAGAAGGTGAAGATTTTTTCGATACCTATTCACCTGTCGCTAGAATGACCACTATTCGAGTGCTACTTTCCTTGTCTGCCTTATATGGTCTTATCGTTCATCAAATGGACGTGAAGACAGCTTTCCTTAATGGAGAGTTGGATGAGGAGATCTACATGGATCAGCCTGATGGTTTTGTAGTAGAAGGTCAAGAGAGCAAGGTGTGTAAGTTGCTGAAATCTTTGTATGGCCTGAAGCAATCTCTTAAGCAATGGCATGAGAAGTTCGATAGAACTTTGACTACTGTAGGCTTTGCAGTGAATGAGTCAGATAAATGTGTATATTATCTACATGGTGGGGGTGAGGGAGTTATATTGTGCTTGTATGCTGACGACATATTGATATTTGGCACAAATCTTGATATGATTAACAAAGTTAAGACTTTTCTGTCTGAGAACTTTGATATGAAGGACCTTGGAGAGGCTGATGTGATTTTGAACATCAAGTTAATCAAGGGTGAGAATGGGATTACACTTTCGCAATCTCATTATGTTGAGAAGGTTTTGAGTCGGTTTGGCTATATGGATAGCAAACCCTCTTCAACTCCTTATGATCCTAGTCTGATTCTGCGAAAGAATAAGAGAATTGGTCGAGACCAATTGAGATACTCTCAGATTGTTAGATCGCTCATGTACCTAGCTAGCGCTACGAGACCTGATATCTCATTTGCTGTTAGCAAGTTGAGTCGGTTCATGTCAAACCCGGGTAATGATCATTGGCATGCACTAAAAAGGGTAATGTGCTACTTGAGAGGAACAATGAGTTGTGGAATTCACTATTCAAGGTACCCCAAGGCACTTGAGGGATACAGTGATTCAAATTGGATATCAGATGCTGATGAGCTTTATGCCACGAGTGGATATGTCTTCATCCTGGGGGTGGTGCTGTGTCATGGAGGTCTTGCAAACAGACCATATTGACGAGGTCAACCATGGAAGCAGAACTCACAGCATTAGATACTGCTACCGTTGAGGCAGAATGGCTGCGTGACCTCTTGATGGACTTACCGGTGGTTGAGAAACCGATACCGGCTATTCTCATGAACTGTGACAATCAAACGGTAATTGTCAAGGTGAACAGTTCTAAGGATAATATGAAGTCCTCAAGACATGTGAGAAGACGATTGAAGTCTATCAGGAAAATGAGAAACTCCGGAGTTATTACATTGGATATATCCAAACTGAGAAAACCTGGCAGATCCCTTTACAAAGGGACTATCACAAAATGTGATAGATAATGCATCGAGGGAGATGGGTATGAGACCCACATGAGAAGTTACACCACAATGGTAACTCAACCTATGTGATCGGAGATCTCGTGAAGTAGGACCTGGGAAAAAGAAGTTGTTGGTTAACTGAAGGAGAGTAAAAGACCTTAACCCACTCCATGATGCAATACTCTCATATTCAGCTAATTGACTAAGGTTAGTCTGCTGATTGACTATTAGGCAGGTTGGCTAATGCCTTAATGTGTACTATTGGCTTTAATTAGCGAAGACGATGTTCTACAGGACGCTCTTGAAAGTACATACCTATATGAGCTCGATTATTGAACGTCGTAATCTATGAGACTGGGTGTTCTCTAGTAAGCTCATGAATAGACCAAGGAGTACGACGTATATGCTCCACCCGTGGGGTAGGCTACAGGCAGCCAAGTATCAGTTTGGTTTTAAGTGAAACTTGTCCACACAAGACATGCAATTCAAGGCCTAGTCCATTATTCAAGTTGTGGATCGGTGTAGTTTAATGTTCTAGATGGATGTTCAACTTAACAGTCTCCATCGAAACGCTGGTATATCAAATAGTATTGGAACAGGCAAATCTCCGAGAGGACCTTTGAGATTTGGTGGGGGATTGTTGAATTATATGGGCTTAGCCCACTTAAATGAAAATCCAATAAATCTCAAAGGCCCATTCATGAAGGGAGAGGGGTGGGATGTCTTTAGTACCATATTGCTTGTGGAGGTGGAGAGAGACCTACTTAAATATGGAGTTGGTTCTCTCCCTATTACACATGGCAATGGAGGGAAGAGAAAGAACCCACACGCGCGCTCGCTCGCCTCGCCTCGCCGGGCTTGGGCGGCGCGCGCGCGGCACCTACGTGAATGGTCCGCCGAAATCGGACCGGATGCCTTGCGCGGACGCAACTTCCTTTTGCAGTTTTATCTTTTACTACTCGGGATCAGTTTGAGATATAGAGATAAAATCGTGTTGGTTTCGGATCCAAACTGAAAAATGTGTTTTCGTCTCTATATATACTGACCGAGTCCATGAGCAAAACAACAGATCTATACACGAGCTTTTTCCTTCTTCCAGTACTGCGCCGCCACCGTAGTCCGCCTCATCTCGCTGCGTCGGCGTGCCGTGACGGGAGAGAGCAGTCTCCTAATCTGCGTCTTTGTGATCCTGCATCGGGAGAAAGCGAATAAGGTTTTTGGGAAGCGCTTCGCGCGACTACTCACGATCGTCATCACGGCTCGTCTACCAGTACGCTCGGGCGCCGTTGTTTGTCGTCGACTCGCTCGGTGCCAACACGTTCTCGTCATCAACAACGTACCATCTACATCGGCTATTGCTTCCTCTACAGTAGATTGGTATGTGAGAATCATGTTTAATCTGTTGCTGTTTTTACTCCTGAGTATAGTAGATCTATTCATGTGTAGCTTTGTGATATGCATGTGTAGATTATACTCTCACGATATGATCATGTTAGTCAATCTGTTCATGTTCATGTTTTATCTCGGAATTTATATAAACCTGAAAGTGCTAATTATTCCAACAAGCAATGCCTATATCTCATTTTTGCTACCATTATATACTATCAATATAATGTAACATAAAATTTCTCTTTTTTTTTAAATAAAAATTGCTGCTTACATGTCTGCTAGGGCGGATATGTCACATCCACGTGTGCATTTGTGACCCACAAAAGAACCACTTAATGCGCATTAATAACCTAAACATGTACTCTCTCTGGTCACAAATAGTTATCATTTTAGACATCGATATGGTCTCCAAAATACATCTTTGACCACTAATTTCTATTACAATATATTTATAAAACCTAATAAAATTATAATATTATGAAAGTACTTTTCGAGACAAATCTACACATATGATTTTCATGTATTCAATGTAAATATTTAAAAAGATATTGACAATTAAAATTTCAAAAGTTTGACTGTACCTATATCTAAAACAACAACTATTTGTGACCGGAGGGAATATCTTGAGTGTATAATGACCCATTTGACATAACGCAACAAGTTTAATGACTCACAATGAATTTTACTAAAAAAAAAAGACTAGCAACAGTTGGATGCATGAATGCCTCCTACTTGAGGATATAGCGGAGTGATAGATCTTTCAAATCGAGGCTCGTACTTTCGACTAGAAAATTTCCAAAATAGGGGAATAAAATTTTCAAATTTGAAAAATAAGTTCTATTCCCAACTAAATTAGGTGACGGGAGTGTTATTTGCAGGAACGGAGGGAATGGGAGGTGGTATTAAACTGAACCTAGAGAATACGGCGGTATTTTCCTGGACTCCAACTCTTTTGTAGGTGCCAACTCAAATTTTCCATTTCCACGAGATTTGGGTGGGAGAATGTTAGAGATAATCTTGACATACATTAGTTAAAGAGATAAGATTGAGTTTCAGTTTTAGAAGGTTAAAACTCCGCAAGTTTTATTTGAGTTTGTTAAGATTAGGAGTTCGGATTACTATCCGGTAACATGTAATATCTAATATAAATAGCAATAAAAAATCAGAAAAAACTGAGCAATTGCGTAGGCCAATAAAAAAGTTTTTTGATAGTTCCAACAATACACACTCCGGAAGCGACCACGCTTGAGGAGGTGGCGACTTCTGCAGGGGTAGCTTGTTTGTGGCTTTGTGAGGGAGACAAGCGACAGCTATGGTGATCTTTGGAAAGGAGAGTGGTAGTGCTCAGCAGAAGGGGGAAGAAAAGCAAATTACACATTTGGAAAGATGATAAGCATAGATCCAACGATTATCGATCAGACATCATTGAGTGGTGTCTAAGAGGGCGCCCATGGATTAGGAGTATCAAGAAAAAATATCCCTATCATGGGGTGTAAGTGGGATAGAGCAGCCATGAATCTATAGTATATATAATTCATAAAACACTATTATAGGAGTTATTGTCTATAACAAACACTTTTTTCTATACCATAATTAAAATGTGAGTAGTGCTTCAATGCTTTTCTTTCTAATACAAATTAATTGCACAAATCTTAAAGCAAACAAAGGGGTAATTAATTATCATCTACCCTTCATTCATACTTTAATATTTATGCAACTGTTAAAAAAAAGCATCGAAGCACCTCTCTTAAAATATTATGGTGCCCCGTAGAGTCAAACTTAAGAGACAACCTATTGTAGACGTTGTATTTAATTTTATCTCTAGATAACATGTAGAAATATATAAACAACATTCTTCTTTAGTATTGTACACTGCTCTTAGCCTGTAGGTATTGAAGAATATTGGCGTGGTCGCGTTCGTGTGTTATGGCCCCTATGGTCCATATATTTATCATGAGCACCCTTTCGGAGAATTGATGCACCTGCCACTATCAACTAGTATGGTCGTCTATGCGTGTTTGTTTATTTATCGTTAAGTGATTTGATTTATAATATAACAATCAGATACCGTTGAATCAAAATACCAAGCTAAGTCCAAATCAAAATAAGCCGTCTTACAGTTCCAGCTCAAGGCCAACGATGAAGTTGAAATATGTGTTGGATCTCTGAATCCAAATACTAAGGTAACTTCTTTGAGTATTGAGTTAAAATCGAAACAATCTGTTGTACGGTTTTCCAGTTCAATGCCAGTGACGATGTTTAAACACGCGTGTTGGATCTCACAGGAGGAAGCTGAGACGGACTCGGTCGGAAGAGGTCCTCATCGAGACACGTACGGAGGACAGAGGAGCGGGTGGGACCCACTGTCAGTGAGATGGAGTTAAGGGGGGCCCCCTGTCGGCCGGCGCAAACGCAACATGCAAAACTTATATACGCATATTCATGTGTTAACCAGTTCATAATCGCCTCTGTGCTGGAGTTCTTTACAGTATGAAATACATACGTGTATCCGTAATCACATCTTGGTTGTTGTGTAAGCACGAACAATTTTTTAGTTTCCTCCTTCTAAGATTAACGCGAGGGCTTTTCGGATCTCAAATTCCAAGCAACTATATAAAGGTGGCCACAACCGATTTAACACCAGCTCGAGAAAACCGGCTTCTTCGTCGCCTCATCTCTCTCAAGCGTGTTTGCTGGCCCTTTGCTCTCTATCTCTCCGTTGCGGTTGGAGACTGCATAAACGTCGCGAATTGATAAGGTAATGGTGATTTCTTTCTTGTTCTAAATAAGATTTCTTTCTTGTACGATGGAATCTGGTTGATGACGTACCTACTTTGTTTGCTTGACATGTTGTTCAAAATTTTTTTTTGGCAGAGATCGGCCATGGATCGCGACGAGGAGATGGGGCATGGTGACAGATCCTTGTTGTTCATCGGCGACGAGGATGACGATCTTGGGGCGGACCGGGACGGTGGCTCGCCGCCGTCGTCGTCAGACCCGGGCTCCTTCTCCGACAGAAGTGATCCCGGCGGGGGCGATGACGACGACGCCGCCGTTGATCAGGACGCGCCCAACGGCAACCAGCAGGGCACTTGGCCACAGAGTTACAGGTCGACCGATCGAACAATCATGATCCTCTTGATGATCTTGCATTGATGCGAGTTTATCTTGATCAATTTTCAGAAACTAACCGAATTGCACCATCCATGCAAGATTGCAAGTCCATGTTACCACGACTAATTTTGATGAGAGTTTTGTTGTATATATTGCGCCGCGCAGGCAGTCGATCGACATGATGAGCGCCGTGCCGTCGCCGACGGTGAGCACGATCATGGCGGCGAGCCCGAGCCTGAGCAAGTTCGGGAGCTCCTTCCTCAAGGCCGGGAGCTCCTTCTTCTTGAAGAAGGGCGCCAGCACATTGGGCGGCCCTGAGGGCTTGCTGCCGCTCACCAGGCCATTGCTGCCGCCTTCGCTGTCACAACTGTCGCAGCAGCCCGTGAAGCAGTCGACCGATAGCTTGCCGCGGCGGCCAGCGGCTAAGCAGGGGTCGGCGGTGTCGTCGAGGCCTTCCGGGGCGTGCCTGAAATCCAATTACATTGAGCTTCCGCCACCGTCTTCCAAGTGCAGCACTAACCAATCTATCATCAATGGTATGTTCAGTTAACCTTAATTTTTCATGTTGCAAAGCATGTGGTGCTCTGGATTCTCTCTCTTCAAACCAATCTGTCATCAGTTCTGTTGGAGTATGGACCGGTCAAATTTAGCACATTGTGGTTACAGTTTTAACCGTAAGATGGCAATTTGTTGTGGCATTAGTACTCCCTCTGATCACAAATAATTGTCGTTTTGGATATAGGTGCAGTTAAACTTTCGAAACTTTGACACTCAATATCTTTTTTAAATATTTAAATTGGATACATGAAAATCATACCTGTAGATTTGTCTCGAAAAGTGCTTTTATAATATTATAATTTTATTGGGTTTTATAAATATATTATAATAGAAATACCGGAGGTACTAGTAGTTATAGTTTCTGACTACTTAGATGCGGTAGGCATAGCAATATCAGGTTCAACTTGTTTTACAAGAGTAATTCTCTCTGACCTGAAAAGAAAACTGACGACGTGATTGGTATCCAAAACGTTATACCTGAATAGCACCAACTCTTAGATTTAGGTTCAGGATCATGAGTGCTAATGCCGGTAAGGCCTTAATTTGTTTCTGAATGCTTCTTTACTTGTTGAATTTGCAGGGCTCAATGTCCTTTGTGGTGTTGGAATTCTCACCACGTCTTTCGGAATCAAACAAGGCGGATGGTTAAGCCTCCTCCTGCTGCCCCTGCTGGGTGGCTGTTCATGCTACACCGGGTTGCTTCTCAAGAAATGCATAGACAGCTCGCCAAGCATTGAGACATATCCTGATATAGGACGAGCCGCTTTCGGCATTTCTGGTCGAATATTCGTATCGGTATGCATTTCCATATCCACTTGATAGTATATGTTTTGCAAAATTCACATCACTCGCTGTATATCTGAATTCTCACATCTCTTTGGCAGGTTGTCCTTTACCTAGAACTCTATGTAAGTATTCTCTGAATGCCGATATTATGTTCAGTAAGCCTTTGGTTTTTATACATCAGAAGTAAAAGATGTCACATATTTACAGGCATGCTGCGTGGAGTACATCACACTACTAGGCGACAGCTTGTCTTCAGTGTTTCCTTCTGCGCACTTAGCTTTTGCCGGCATCTACTTGAACTCTCATAATCTCTTTGCCATTACAATGGCCTTGGCGATTCTCCCATCAGTGTGGCTAAGGAACCTCAGCCTCCTCTCCTATCTTTCTGGTAAGTACGACACTAGTATTGCCTCCTAACTCTAATCTTTATAAGAAATGTTTGGACTATTCACAAACATTTTTTTAACTGAACAATAACAATACTACCATTGCCTCCCATTCTCCCAATTCTAATCTTTCAGTGCAGTGTTAGACTGTTCAAAACAATACATGTCTGAACAATAGTAATACTTCCATTCCATCCTACCGTTAATCTTTGAAAGAGTGATGGACCGTTCATGACCATCTTTTAACTGAAATTTCACAGCGGGAGGCGTGGTTGCGACAATTACAGTCATTGTTTGCCTGTTTTGGGTTGGCATCGGAGAAGGAGTTGGGTTCCACCGTGGTGGGACTGCGCTGAACCTGACCCACCTTCCAGTGGCACTTGGACTGTATGGATACTGCTACTCAGGGCACTCAGTTTTTCCAAATATATACTCATCGATGAAGGAACGCTCACAATTTCCTTTTGTACTCCTATTCTGGTAACGTTCTGAACTTGACAAATGAAACGCCACAGTACTGTTCTATACTTCTTTGTAGCTAAGTTACAGCTTGGCAATTACTTGTTAACTGTGATATATGCTACATATACTATTCTCTACTGTCTCAGTTTTATAGTAGTCACACTTGTGTACGCCGGAGTCGCCGTCTCTGGGTTTCTGATGTTCGGCGAGTCCACGATGTCGCAATTCACACTGAACATGCCGCAACAGTACATTCCCTCCAAAATCGCCATTTGGATGACGGTATGAGGAACCCACTGATAGTTCTTCCATTGCATCAAAATTAATGCACTGGTTCTCATTGCCACATTCGGCCCCTTTGTTTCAGATTGTGAATCCATACACCAAGTACGCCTTGACAATGACACCGGTCGCCTTGTCGATAGAGGAGGCGCTGCCTAAGAAGATGCGGAATTACCTAGTTGGAATGTGTGTTAGGACAGCTCTTGTCCTCTCGACTGTCGTTGTGGCTTTGTCGTTTCCATACTTTGGTGAGCAGTTATTATTATTGACTGTTATTGCTTTCATAATTAAGGAAATTTATCCCCAAACATCATGCATGCTAATGCTATGGTCTATCCCATTTGAGTTGCAGCATTGGTGATGGCATTGCTTGGATCTGTCTTCACAATGCTTGTTGTGAGTTTCTGATTGACCTGAAATTTTGCATTGGATATATATTGGGCTAACAGAACAAATTATTCAGTAACTTACAATGCTATTTTGCCTGACGATTTGCATTTACAGGCCCTGATCCTCCCATGTGCATGCTACCTCTCCATCAAGCGGGGTTCGGTACCTTTGTGGGAGGTAATTAACTAAAAAATGCAGAGATAAAAGCACCAACAAATACGGAACATGTAATCCTGGAAAATGCTGAACACCGTATACTTATGCTGTAACTTTGCCTTTCTTTTCAGGTGGCCTTATGCATAACAATCATATTGATTGGCATCGCTTGCTCGTGCATTGGATCATACACCTCAATTAACCAGATGATAAACAGATAGTAGGGCGTGTGATCTATGTGTAATTGTTACAGTTTATTTTGGAATTTCAAGGAAGTGGAATCTGCGATTTGCCAATTTTTTAATGTAATTATATTCATGCCTTCTTATTTCACAGAAAAGCTGTAAGGAAGATTTGTACCATTTTACTGCAATATGGTATCTGTTGTTTACCACAATCCATGATAACACAATGACTCCAAATTAGTTCTTGCAAGGAGTCAGGAATTGCCAATCTAGATCCTCTAAATAGAACAACTACAACACTGCTGTATCATTCCCTGTTTCAGTTGCTAATAGGGAATTTTTTTTAAATAATACATTTTTTTATTCAAATTGCAAAAATATGCCTCGATCTCAAAAAATTGCAAAATTATACCTCTATCGCCCTTTTAGAAGGCGAGAGGGAAATATCACCCATTCAAAGGGCAGCCAGTTTTTAAAGAAAAATCATAAATATTTCATATGATCTCGGATGGAGATGAACTTTATATGAAAATTGTATCTCTCTACGAGATCTACAACTTTGGTATACAAACTTTTTTCATTTGAATAAATTTAGATGGTCAAAAATGGGATAGAAGGTTCAGATCTGATTTTTAGATCTGAACCTAAATCAGATCTGAACCTTCTATCCCGTTTTTGGCCATCTAAATAGATTCAAATGAAAAAAGTTTGTATACCAAATTTGTAGATCTCGTCAAGAGCTACAATTTTCATATAAAGTTCATCTCCATCCTAGATCATATAAAAAATTATGATTTTCTTTAGAAACTGACAGGAAAGGAGGAATGTCGCCCGTTCAAATGTCACCCTTTGAACGGGCGACATTTCTCTCTCGCCTTCTAAAAGGGCGACAGAGGTATATTTTTGCAATTTTTTGAGATCGGAGTATATTTTTGTAATTTGAATAAAAAAATGTATTATTTTAAAAAAATTCTGCTAATAGGTTGATATATCACTAGCGGTAGGCAGAAACAGTTCTACAAATATTTGCTTTTAACTACTTGCTGCAAAATATTGCTTCAACATTCTTTGCCCCTCTAAGTGAGTTGTAAATAAGCCCGTACGAGTAGGAACGAAGGACACGAATTTTATGTGAAAAACCTTTTCGGAAAAAACTACGGACATATAAATGTTATATCACTATGTGAGGAGATGTTTACGATGAGACTCTTTTTTTCGGTTCTTGTCTTTCTCTATCCTATGGACTACAAGTACATATTTAAAGAGGTACTTAAAGGACTCTCCGTGTAGGAGTAGAATTTTGAGTTGGAGTAGAAAACGAATTCATATCATACTCAAACTTAGCAATTTCCACCTTGAGATAAATTCCTCCTATAGCAAAAATAAAATACAAATCTTGTCGAAATAGATCAGCATGAATACCTTATGCGCTGAAAGTCCAAAGGACTAGTGAGTGATACCAACTAAGTTTGAGCATATGGAACTCTATACATGTACTCAGCCTCATTATCTAATTGTGGACATGATACTGAAGAAAATCTTAAATGTGCAGCTAACGAAGCACTCACTGGTTTGGCCTTACGTATCTTGAACAATGAAGAACTTTATCAATATATCATTTTTGATTTTTTTTACAAACCGTCTATCTCTGGTAATTTTCATATCAAAAATCTTCTTTACTGCATCAAGACCCTTCATTTCAAATTCACTACTCAATTGTGCATTCAATTTTGAAATTTTTGCCTTGTTTTTTTTTGCAACAATCAGCATATCATCAACATATACGAGCAAGTAAATAATTGAACTATTTACGGTCTTCAAATAAACACATCTATCATAATCGAATCTTTTGAAATCTTGAGAGATTATAAAGGAGTCAAATCTCTTGTACCACTATATGGGTGATTGTTTCAAACAATAAAGAGATTTATTTAACTTGCAAACAAATTTTTTCTTTCCCAAAATGATAAAACCTACCGGCTGCTCCATATAAATGTCTTCTTCTAGCTCTCCATATAAGAACATGGTTTTCACATCCAATTGCTCAAGCTCATAATCGTGCATAAACACAATACTGAGGACAGTATGAATATAACTATGCTTCATAACTGGGGAAAAGACTTCTGTGAAACTAATACATGAAATTTGGCTATATCTTTTAGCAACAAGCCTGGCCCTATACCCAACCACTTTGGTTTGTGAAACGTCTTCCTTCTTCTTGAAGATCCATTTCCAGCGAATAGCTTTTTTCTCAATTGACAACTTGACCAGCTCCCAAGTGACTGCATCTCTTTATGCATGGCAGTCATCCATCTTTTTGGATCACAAAAGAGACAGCCTCTGAATAAATTGAATGTTCTGTAGCACCTTCAATTTCTTCTGCCACATTCAAACAATAAAGCCACAACATTGGCTTCAATCAATCTCTTAGGAGTTTCAATATTCCTCTTAGGTCTGTCAGCTGCAATGGAATATTGTGGTGGCCGCATAATAACAGGAACATCCTGTATGTTTTCCTTTTTGGCTTCTAGAGTAGATCCTTAATAAAAAAACATACTCTATCTACATGCTTGATTTCTATTGCTTCTCAACGGGAGCTTCAATAGATGGTTTATCATGTAACATAGCAGATTCATCGAAGGTAATATTTCTACTAATAATCTCCTTTCTAGTTTCTGGATTCCATAATTTATAACCTTTCACACTAGGATGCACCATTTTGTCGAGGAGTATAAAGGATTGTGTAATGTCTCACAATACCCTCTGATCTGCATAGAGCTTCAAATTCTCCATAACAGAACTCCAAACCATTGTCATTACATAAATTCTTTACATGCTTGCCAATTTATTTTTCAATCATTATTTCCACTCCTTGAATGTTTTGAACATATCTGATTTGTATGACCAAACTTTTCATCTAGGGATTTTTGAACTATCTAATATTAGCCTCCGCATCAATGATAGATGGTGCTTGGATTAAATTCCAAAACGTGGATGATCTTTTTTTTGGTTGATTTCAATGATTTTTGTTACGTAGGGACACGCCAAGGATTAAAATCTCGCTGAAATTTCACGAGATCTCATTTTCAAGACGTGGATGGTTTTGAAAATACCGACCAAAGCAAAAAAAAACATTTTTTTTGAAATGCTACAGTAATTTCGTTAAATTTCGCCGAGTTTTGGGGTTGTGGACCGAAATCATTACAAAATCTACCCTATTTGATGTATTTAGGACCAGATTTGAACCGGAGTGTGTGTGGTAGCTCAGTGGGTAGGATCCTCAGCATCGGGAGGTCTATGGTTCGATTCCGACTATGCAATTGTTGGATCATTAACCATGCAACACCTTATATAGTAGGGACATTCCACATATATCAAGAAGCTAACGTAGCTCAGCCGGTAGAGAGCTTGGTTGGCATGCAAAGAGGTTGAGGGTTTGATTCCCAGCCGACCCCAATTTTTTCGCTGTATTTTTTTCCTTATGCAGATTGTCTTCTAAACTACCTATTTTTAGTCCTAGTAAATTCATTAACAAAGGGATTGAACCTGAAATCACGGACTAGCATTAGCATGCATTATTGATCAATTTTTTAAAAACCAATTCATTATTGATCAATGGTCATGGTCTGCGGATCATCCTTCAGAAGCACTATCTAAATTTCTAAAAATTCCTCAAGCTTGATCATCATCTAAAAATTTTATGAAAATATTATAGATGTGTTAGGACTATCCACAAAAAAATTTGAAATTTTCTAACGTGGTTTGCACTATTTTCCATTCGGTTGAAATTTGTTGGTCAACTTGGACAGTAGCACTGTCAGAATTTCTAAAAATTTATCAGGCTTGATCATCATCTGATTTTTTTGAAACATTAGTGATGTGTCAGGACCATAAAAAAATTTCAAAATTTTTAACGTCGTTTGAACCATTTTTCATTTAGTTCAAATTTGCGGTCAACGTTTTTTTAGGACATCAGCAATCTTAGAATTTTTAAAAATTCCTTAGGCTTGATAATCATCTGAAATTTTTACGGTAACATTACTAATGTGTCAGGAACACAAAAAATTTCAAATTTTTTGACTTTGTTTGAACCGGATTTCGCTCGATGCAATTTGGTCGAGATCTCGGATGCCGTGGGAGCAGTAGCGTTTGCCTGTGCGTCCGCTTTATGCCGTGCCCCGTGCGTGGTTCCTGCCGCCGCCGGCGCCGCCGCTGACAGCACTGTTCGGAGTTTTGATAGGCTCGTGAGTCGTGACCCTTCTTCCTCTCTTTAGGGTTTTCAGGGAGGGAGGGAGGCGACATGGAAGTTGACGGAGGTGGAGATGAATCGGCAGCTGCAGGCCATGGCCCTGGCCGCGGAAAAGAAGAGGCCGCCTTCCCCCGCAACTCCTCTGAGCGACGGCGAGGACTCATCCATGTCTACTACTAGCGAAGACGACGACGACGACGACCGGTGGTCGGTCAGCGACAACAGCAGTGAGGAGGAAGAGGAGGAGGATCAGGGTATGACACAAGAGTCACCCACAATTGCACTACTCCCTCCGTCGTCTGCTTGTTTGCTTGATTTGTGTCCTCTTGTTTTGAGTGGGTGTGCTTGGTTAGTTTTGATCCATATTTATCGAAATACTGTGTTTGGTAGAGAAACCTTTAGTTACCATCTTTTTTACATTTTAGACCAAAAATATAAACTTAATTCACTTTATTTTAGCCTACAAATTTCAGATCTCAGATGAAGCTGGGATCTAGAGCTCTACTAAACAAGCCCTTAATGTGCAATTAGCTTCCTGAATTATAAACCAGTGCTCCTTAATTCGGTGATATTAAGGAACAACACCAATAAGAAATTTTTTGGGAATATTAAAGGACATTTTGCTTTAATTAGTTCCTACTTGATTATAACCTGAGGTCCGCATTCAACTTGTTGGTAATAACCACACACGCCATTGGTATGAATGGCAGTTTTCTCTCAAAATACCTTGTGGAGTACAGATGGTCTCACAGCTATGCTTTCCGAAGTGATTCATCTAGGGATTTTGAACCATCTAATTTTCGCTTCCGTATCAATGATAGATGGTCCTTGACTAGACTCCAGATCCTGGACAAAGTTTTTGTTGATTTGATTATTTCAATGATTTTGCATGTATGGACAATCGGACATGCCGCCCTTTTATAGTTGATGATTTCGCAAGAGTTAGTAGTGACCATTTTGAACAGACTGATGCACTTTATCGAATTCCAAGGATTTCCCTTCGAGGCCCTTCACCACTCAGTCTTTTCCATGCATTCAAGGATCCCGTCAGCGTCGAGAGAGGCAAACATGTGTTCGGTTTACTGTATAAACTCTAGATGAATCTGAAAGTGCGTGTCTTTTTTAATTAATTTTCTTTGATGGGCTGCAATTTATCATATTACATCTATTAGTAATTTCAAATCTCCATACATATCTCATGCTTCCTTTATTGATTTTGCAGTCAACAATATTGGGATCATAGATTGCCCAAATAGGTGTCATTGCAATCCAATGAACTTGCTGCAGTTTACTGATCTGAAAATCACTGGCTATTGCCATGTCTAGCCTGGGCATGCCAAAATCTTTGGCTTTTTCGCAGCGTGGGATCAGATTGAACCCTTGCACAACTATGTCTACAGGCGTGACATTGACAATTATGAAGCCGTATCTTTGAAGCGAAAGGCAGTAATTTGGTTTGAAAACTGGCAACTGTCTATCTTAATTCTTCTTTTGTCATTCTGAAAATATCACTGTCAAAGTTGATTATCATTTGGCATTTCCAGATTTAGGCATAACTTTTGTGTCTTTGATATTTATCTCAATACATGCTGCGACATATTAAAATAATGTGCAGTACCATTGAAAGTCACATAATCACCATTAAACAGAACATTTTTCTTCATTGTATCCATACACATGTGGTTTTGGTACGCGATCGATTGCTAGTTTGTAGTAAATTATCAGTAACTGACATGTATGATGCTATGCTTGTTGATCCTAATTGTAGGGTATGGAACGCTTATCGCTTACTAGCCCTGCTCGAGGTATTTGCATGACAAGCACGTATTATTCGAATTCAAGTTTGTTATATGGTTGGCTGTCAAAAATAGGTGTTGGACAGTAGATAAATTGGCTAAGAGAGGATTGCCTCATCCTATTGCCTGCCCTTTGTGTGATCAAGCTGAAGAAACAACCCAACACATCTTGGTTGCTTGTGTGTTCTCTAGGGAAGTATGGTTTAAGGTTCTTCATAACCTGGATCTAGCTGTTTTAGCACCTCAAATTTCAGCTAGAAGCTTCTCCAGTTGGTGGTGTAGGGCCCTGAAGCAGATCTCTAAAGAGTTGAAGAAAGGGTTTAACTCTCTAACTATTTTAGTGGCTTGGGAGATTTGGAAACATAGGAACTCCTGTGATTTTGATGGATCAACTCCGAATATCCAACAGCTTTTGCACAAAATCAGTGAGGAATGCAAGATGTGGAGTCTAGCAGGAGCTTCAGCTTTTCAAGGAATCCTCTCTAGACAGTCTCATCCAGCTGTTGGGTTTGTCTAGGTAGTTTGGCTTTTGGTGCTTTTTTGCACCTTTAGCTGGCTGGTTCTTTTTTGCACCTGTTGTTGTTATTTTTGGGTGCCTATTGGCCCCTGTTTTTGTTCTTGGCTTTATGGCCTTTTTTGTTTTTTTACACTCTTCTTATTGAAATGACATGCAGCTCTCCTGCGTTGTTCAAAAAAAAAAAGTTTGTTATATGGACTGAAGATCCGCCTGAAGATGAGTGCAAAGATGACCTTCTGATTGAAGGATGTACTGAGCTCAGCATGTTTAACACAAAATCATTCATCGAAACTCAGCGTTTGTATGGAGAAAAGTGTGGATTGGATGTGAAGTTTGTGATGCTGGTTAACGCAGTTCAAGCAAAGGTTGATGTTGAGATACTTTGTGCACCTGCTTGTGGCCTTAATCTGAATCTGTATGCCAAGACCAGTGGCTTTAGAGGTGTGATCCGCCTATTCCGAGGTGATGCAGAAGCTGGCTGCAGAATGAGTTCGATTGTATCAGTGATGATATATATTTACCTTGATCTTTGTATTAAAGGTTCTCCAAAAGATGATGGTCTTTGTCTGAAGCTGTCATGTTGTATGTGGGTAAACAGATTTGATTCTTGCTACCATGGGACAGTGGATGAAGTGGTGAAGCTTGATGAATTCACTACAATTTCAGTGAAAGTCACTTGGAAAGTGGTCGACAAGAGACAGGAGTAGATGACACTTTTATTTAATTTGTCATCTCCAGTGAAAGTCATCTTTGGTGAGATTGAAAGAATTTGTCATCTGTGTTGCAACTTATATAAGCTGTTGTCTTTTATTAGCATGTACTCCTTTCGGTCACAAATAGTTGCCGTTTTGGACAGTACACAATCTCCAAAATATAAGTTTGACCACTAATTTCTATTATAATGTATTTATAAAACCTAATAAAATTATAATATTATTAAAGTACTTTTCGAGACAAATCTACACATATGATTTTTCAGGTATCCAATTTAAATATTTATAAAGATATCGACAACAAAAGTTTTAAAAGTTTGATTGAATCTATATCCAAAACAACTATTTGTGATCGGAGAGAATAGTATGTAATTGTCTAACTTTAACCTGCTAGAATTTTCACTACCCTATTGTCATGGGCACTCCTGCTCTAAGTAATGTTAGTGTTTGTATGAATTCGAGCCATCTATTTGCAAACATTTGTTTAATGTTTTATAAATATGAAGGCAATAATTTGTATGTTGTTAGGATTTATGATCAATTCAAATTGCCCGATGTAGTACCAAGAAGCCAACAATTATCGGTGACTTGAAGCTTCCCATTTTTCCCTTAGACGCTCGACACGAGCAGCTTGCCACTTTCCTCTGATGCGCCCCCTGTTCTCCTTCCCCATCCCTAGTGGCGCCGCCCTTTCTCCCTATCATGGCCATTGTACTGCCGCACCCCTTACTGTTGCTTCTCGCTGGATCCGGAGGAGGTATAGTTTTTTCCTTGTAATATAATCACTTTTTTATCTGATTTTTCCCTCAAGTGATTTTTTTCTTAATCAGATATTTTCTCAATTGATTTTTTTGTGAATAGTTTTTAACTGGGTTTTGGATATATTTCTTTCTTAGTTGAAAGATTTTTTTTGCCTCAAGTTGTTTTCTTATGGAGCTTTTTTCCGAAATTGCTATACAACACTCAACAAACAGTTTTTATAGTTCCAGTCTAATTCTGTAACCTTTGGATCATCCTAACGATTCGTGCACCGGACAACTTCTTATTCGTCTTCGGTGAAGTTGAGCCAAGCGTCATCGACAAATCCGAGCATGTGAGCACCAAGACCTCGCCACGCCCTAGCGAAGCCGCCTCGCCATTGTTGTTGAGGGTCCCTTCGATGAATGTGCGCTTCACCGCATGGCCCCTGCTTTTTCTTATATTAAGGAGATAACAAGGAAGTGGGGGAGGAGTGGGGAGGATGCAAGAGATGAAGAATACGACCATGACGATGGCGGTGGCGAACAATATGGAAGTGTTAGGAAGGAGGCACTACAAGGAAAACAAGGAGGAGAAGCTAATACAGAGGTAGCGGGCTCATCGATGTCGACGAGGCGGTAGGCCAGAGGGAGGATGCGAGAGGGGTGGTGGCGGAGCATTACTATGCAATGGGAGATGGTGGCGGTTTGTTTCTCCATATGATGTAAACGATGATTAAGGATAAGAAATGGGGAGAGGGTAGGACACATGTCACTTGTTAGGATAGGTGTAGGATTTGACCCAATGGGCTAAAATATAACTGATTTCCCTTACATTTTTAGTCAAGTGTCATGGTAAATTGTGGGTCAACGAACTTGTTGGAGTGGTTAAAACAGGTCATTGTTCTCCCAAATGCATATTTATGTCAATACACTCTATAAAGTGGGTTTTCAGTCACCACCAATGGCACATGGTATTTGATCATCAAGTACTTTACCTCATCAGAGAGGCATAGATGGATTGTATGGACAACCTTCTGCTCTAGCTCCTTCCATCTTCAGCAGATGAAATTTCCGGTTTATCCCATTCAAAAGCATCAATTAGCTCCTATTGCACAAGGACATCCTTCACTTTGCATTGAAACACGCTAAATTTCTTCCGCCACCAGATTTCTCTACTTGATACGCATCGTATACATCGATCTTGATTTTGTGCCACATAACGCTTTGCCAACCTTCTCACAAATCAGATTTATCCAGTATTGGCTCTGATACCACTTGTTATACTCTAATACCCCTTGTGCACTTTGCTTTGGATGAGTTCCTCTTGCTTGGCTTGCTTCTTCTGGGTTCTCTATGCCCACAGCTCATGGGTTTATATACTTCCCCTCCAAAGAGTAGGAATCCTACTCCAAAGAGAAATTGGAGTCCTAATCATATTAGGATTCATTTAAGACCTTGTAGCACCCCTCTAACTCGTAATAGATTAGGATATGAGTCACACTAACAAATATATGTCGTTCTAGGATTGTTTTCCTCTTGGGCCTCTCCTTCCTCACCAGTTGCCACATCCTCCCCTACTTTTTCCTGCCATTGCTTTGATTTCATGCTGGCATCTTATCCTACTTCGGTGAGCACACCAGTCGACTTCCTCCTCCAACCTCACCACTGATGTCTAAGTTCTTCTCTGACATGCATAGCTTCTCTCATCCTTTCCAACTCGAATTAAGCTATCAACAGTGTGAGAGGAGGTGGCGGTGGCAAAGAAGAAGAAGAATAAGGAGAAGCGTTGTGCGACAAAGAGTAAAAAGGTGGTGGAGGAAGAGTGGCCTATGGAGTGCTGGTAACGGGAGGACAGCGAGGAGTGCGGTGGCACAATTGGCAACATTGGGAAGAAGAAGTAGGGGAGGATGGTGTCCAGTGGGGAGGAAAGAGAGGCCCAAGGGAAAAGCAATCCTAGAGTGGCATATATTGAAGAACGACAAGTTTTAGAGTTTTTTTTAAAAATACTCCTTTAGAGTAGTATTTCTTGAATTGGCAAGTTTTAGAGTGGTAATGGTTTTATTACGTAAGCAACATTGCTAATAATCCAGTACAGCATAATCGTACCAAGCATGTTGGAATCGATAGGTTCTTTATCAAGCACAAGCTGAAGTACATCAAGTCTAGTGTACAGTTGTCTGATTACTTTACTAAAGGGTTAGATCTTGGCGAGGGTTCTATAATATGTAACAAGATGGGAATGATTGATATTTTAGCCCATCTTGATGGTGGGTGTGGGGATAGAGCATGGATTGGTTTGAATCCGGCTAGTTAGAGATAAATTAGGAAGTTAGAGATAGAGTTTGATTTCACTACGATTGTAATACTCGCTATAAATAAAGGGTGTGTGATCTAATAAGATACACACAAGTCTTCCAAGTCTACGGTATTTTTTGAATTGGCAAGTTTTAGATTAGTAATGGTGTTCTTACATAAGCAACATTGGTTGTTGAACGCCCCTTCCACTGAGTTTAGGAAAAACTAACATTTTTGCGGAGATTTACCAAGCATGATGCCCTTTCTGATTTGTTTCCTCTTCCGAAAATGCAGACCCTCACCTTCTAAATGTTTCAGTATATTGTTTGTGCTCTCCAAAAGTCACAACTACTCAACTAGTATTAGCTGAAATCGAAACCCACAAGTTGCTGTTGAAACCACACAAGCATGACATGCTACTTCCACGACATGAATTTGATTACAGAAGAATTGACATGAATTTGATTACAGAAGAATTCACTAGTCAGGTCATAAAGGAAGCAGCCAGTGCTTATCGAGGATTTTGTACGCAGTGGATTATCTTATATGAAATTATTATGACCATTAACTGACATATCTTGAAATTCACCCGCATGTGTGGATGTGCCATGCCAATCTCATAAGGCTAAAAATTTCATAGATATCTTCATTCACAGACTAAGATGGACTATGGAACATCTTGCCTTTGTCCTTGGTAGTTAATGAAAAAGAAATCACTAATGTAGACCGATGTTGGCCGTGGACGCGGTCCATGGTTCCCAGGGCCTACCTGTTAGCGAGATAAGGGGTTTTACAGATTATTTTTATATGGAAAATATGGGGCTGACGTCAGTCGACATCATTAATCGATTTTTCAGTAGAAAAATAAATCGGGAAAATTCATATTTTCTATTTTTCTGGGTTTTCTTTTAATTTGAATCTTTTGATAATCCATTCTTTTTCATACAAGCTCTGATTGAGGTGATTCAAATTTCTAAAAATTTATAAAATTGAGATATATTTATTAGTGAATTTTATTTGATTTTTGGAGTTTATTTGCTCTCTAGTTTTGGTATTCATTTGGTATTTTCTCTCGATTCGCGTAGATGTCGAAATGCCTGAAGCGTTTGAGGGTGAAGTGTTGATTCAAGAGCAAGGTCTAGAGTAGTAGCAAGATCTGTTCCAAGGCAAATTGCGCTTTGATCATGTTGAACCCAGTTTTACAAATGCTATGTTGTTTTAAATTACTGCTTGTGATTTTTGTTTAGAACTATTTTCGATTAGTTTGGGATCTAGTTATTCTACCCAATTGGATTATACTTACCTTGTCATTTGTATACCATGATTATTTGTCACCCTAGTATGGTTCATTATAAGTTGGTTGCTAATAGATACCAACGTGGATTGGTTAGAACGTGTGTAGTTTCTTAGCATGCCACGTATACCTCATGTCTTTGAAAGTTCAAATCAATCTTGACTAATAGAATATGGAACATATTTATGAAAATGTGTGTCATGTGTTGTCACACAATAATGATGAGTTGTTGATGGCATATGTTGCACAATAATCAACTGGGGTGGTAAATGATTTAGACCGGGGCATGTGGCAAGAAGCTATGAGCCGTGGCGGGTCTGTGTGGTATTGGGTTGACATGTTGATATATGAGTGAATGTGAAGTGGTTTCTATGAGTGATTTGTTAGAAATCTTGCCTCTGTCAATTAAGGGCTTAACCTTGTAAGCTATTGAACTAGGCCAAACATGCAACTACATGTCTGGAATGGGAAGGACCTAAGTAACTTACTAAGTCTTAATATGTGATGCCTCAGGTGGGGTAACCAAACTATTTGCACGGTTAAGGGGAAGTGTGTCACCGTAGCTACACATCTGTCCAACGATAAGACCCGATCATATTCTTCTACTCTGTGTGAGAGAATGGATAGCAAGTCAAGCTTATTGGGAGGGTCAGTGTGCGGACGTAGTTTTTGTTGTGATGATTTTCTTAGTCGCACACCTATGAAATGTTAGACGAACAGTTCAAGACAATCATACCATGTGGGTAAAGTGAGTAACCTCTGCAGAGTATAATCTATTCGAATAGTCGTGTCCTTGGTATTGGATAATGCTCGAAAATTTCAGTCAAGGGTTAGATTTTGTAAACAAAATTGGTTAGATTTTGTAAACAAAACTTGGGAAAGGAAGCTATGTGCCATCGGAAGTTTGGAAGTTGTTTAGGGCTGTGTGCCAGATTACTTTGAGAAATACTTGAAAGTTATTATTTATTGTTATTTGTTTTACTGTTATTTCAATCTATTTATTGTATTCATTTGTAAATACTACTTTACTACAAAACAACAATATTAGCCAATCACTTGGAATAAGCTTTGCATATAGTTATATTAAACTTGCATTTTGTACACAACTTATTGAGTACTTTAAGTATTCACCCTTGCCACAACAAAATCATCGGTTGAAGAGGAATCTACACCAACTTTGGAGGAGTTCTAGGAGGAGACGAATGTCTAGGATGTGAGCTTTGTCAGTTGCTTGTGGCATACTAAGGGGTTTATCTACATTTTTCATTCCGCTACAGTTTTACTTATTATAGTTGAGCCCTGCGTGGCATAATCATGTAAAGTCAACCATAAAGTCGGTCAACAGTTTTATATTTAGTATACAAAGACTTTTATTATGTTTTCGCTGTGTATGATTGTGATATTTATCTATGTTGTCACTGTGTGCACTAGCATGATCTTGAACTAGTGCGGTATACATAGAGGGTCCGAATTTGCATATTCGAGTCCCAACAAGCATCGAGGGAAAAATGGGAAGCTTTAAGTCACGGATAGTTGTAGACCTCCTGGTCCTGCATGGGCCAGCCTGAATTGACCACAAATCCTAACAATGCACAAATTCTTCAGTGACATTGGTCTTTGCCAATGCCAAGTTCATCGTCGTCTCCTCTCTCTAATGCACCACTTTGCATTTCCTGGAATGTCGTCATTCGCTAGCACCACCGCACGTCGGTGATCTATTGCTGTCTACTGCCGCTTCGGATCTGGTCCACAAGAAGCTGAAGAGGCAACCACGTCAGCATCCATGCAAGCCTTCCCGGATTGGATCTAAGTGGACCTAGTGTACAGTAAGCCATGTCAATGATATGTGGGGGGTCCACATGTTAGAAAGCCAAGCTAGCCATGACCAAGTTCAACGTGGACTATGCATTATATCCATAGACCTGGCCTATAGACTAATGGCCCACATGTCAATTTCGGGTAGATTTTCTAAACATTCCTAAAATTAAATAAAAATTCAAAATATTCCCTGGCCCACTTGTCAATCTCTCCGAAAGAATTATTCTTGGAATATTCTCCTTTATCTCTCGATTTTCAAGATTTATTTATTCGATAAATCTTTTGAGAACCTGTTCTCCTTCGTATGAACTCCAATTGAGTCCGTTCAAGTTTCTAAATTCATTTAAAACCCTACACTGCAGTACCTTTCATTTGATTTTTAGAGTTTTTTTGTCACTTATTTGTATTTATTTTGATTTCCGTCGATAATTTCAAATAGACAGTGAAGTGCCGGGAGCATACGAAGGTGAAGAGTTGACTAAAGATCAAGACCAGGACATATTCAAAGGCAAGGTTGCTTCGACCATGTTGAACCCAATTTTACAAAAAATATTTTGTTTCAAATTATTTCAAGCTAGTTCAAATTATCAATTATTGCATGCTAGTTCAAATTATCAATTGTTTAATTATTCGAGGATCGAGCCTAGCTCGGTTGGCACGAGAGTCGTAGAACTCCTGGTTGATGAGAGTTCGATCCTCATAATCGAACTTCTCATGCCTCACTTTAATATTTAAAAACAAGTACACACACGCGTGTGCGTTAAGTAGTACAGCACGTTCCCGCGCTTCGGTGGTCGTGAAGCCTCCGATCACTTCCTAGCATGTGTAAAGGACACACACACGTGTGTGCGCATGTGGTGCTTGAGTGTGGTATGTGTGGGTTGTGTGCATACGCCTTGTACCCCTAAAAAACTATTTAATTATTTCAGGAATTAGTTGTGCAACCTATATGAATTATATCTATTTTGTCATTTACTATGTCATGATCATTTGTTGCCCTAGGAATAGTTAATTAATAGTTGATCACTATGGTATCACCAACATGGGTTGGTTTAGAACATGAATAGTGTGCTTAGCATTGTAATGAGTTATTGATATCATTTTGATGTGCAAATTCAAACATGACTAATTGTCTATGGAACTTGTTTAAAAAAAGGATATGTCATATGTTGTCATACGATGATGGTATTGATGGCATGTGTTGCACAATAATCAACTAGGATGGTAAAAGATTTAGATTGAGGCAAGTGGCAAGAGGGAATAAACCAAGTGGGTATGTGTGACACTAGGTTGGTGATTCTGTGTGAATCAAATTGATAGGGTTCTATGTTAACAAGTAGATTGGATGTCTTGCCTCGATTAATTAAGAATTTAACCTTCTAAGCCATTGAACTAGCTAATCATACAACCACATGCCTGGAATAGGATATACCTAACTTAGTAAGTTACCAAATCTTGATATATGATACCTCAGGAGGTAAACCAATCTATGTGCGCGGTTTGGGGAAGATGTGTGTTGCAGTGACTTCACATCATGAACTGTTATAATTCTTAGTTCAATAATGAGTCCCTCCTATTCTTCTGCTTTGTGTGAGGGTGTTATAGTGAGACTAGACTTATCATAAGGGTCAATGGTCGGATAGAGTTGTCCGAAAGATTTTGTTTGATCTTCTTAGTCACACGCCTAAAGAGGTGTGTCATTGCATGGCATGAGAAGGTGATTATATCTTGTGGGTAAAGTGCATAACTTTTGCAAACTATAAAACTATTCGAATAGCCGTGTCCTCAGTTATGAACAATATTTGAAAATTTCACACAAGGGTTATTTGAGATCATGTGGAAGTCAATCCATGGATGTGTGATGAGTATTTGACATTTGTTAGGTTTATTTCGATTTGTGTAAGTTGTCCAGGACAAATGCTCTTAAGTGGTCGTGACTTTGTTTCGATTTGTGTAAGTTGTCCACGACCAATGCTCTTAAGTGGTCGTGGTGCTCTTGAGTGGTCGTGGCACCCTTAAGTGGTCGTAGCCTAAGGAGGTCACAACCAGGGGAGGTCATGGCCTAGGGAGGTCGTGACTTGAAGAGTGATCGTAGACTAAGGTGATCACAACCTAAATGATCCAAGATGGGATTCTTAGATGTTTGACTAGTCAACGATTCTCATCAGATTACTGCTATATATTATGTTAAGCAATGCTATGTGATATTTTGCTTGTCTGAGATGGTTGTAGGACTTCAGAGCTGGGTCATAGTGAAGCGAAGGAGACCAAAACTATGCTAGGAGAGCTGAGGTCCAAACGGTCAAGGTGACGCCAGAAGATGACTAAGGTCAGGGAGTTGCTATAAGCTAGGATGACAAGTGGATAGATGAGATGCTAATTTAAACCCTACTCAAGTGAAGGAGAATCGTTGGATCAAGGGTTCGCGGGGTGGAGTAGTGATTAAGTTAGTGTTAATAGTTAAAACCCGTTATTTTGTTGGGTTGCGGGTTAGCCCATGTTGAGTGAGAGCGTGAATCTCAACCCTTAATGAGGTTTCTTGAGGGCCAAGAAAGTCATCTAAGGGTGGAGGTTGCTCCTAGTATGCTATAAATAGAAGGTGGAGGGATGCCTCTACACCAAGTCTCAGAGAACGGTTTTCTAGTTTTTTTATGCTCCTTTGGGCTTTATCCTCTTGAAAGTGTGGCTTTGTAACCATCCTTCTTTAAGCAATGCAAGATCCAAGCTCATCTATATTCTAAAATTTATTATATTTCTTACATTCTTGCTTTGTTCTTTCATATAACTTGAGTTTTGCTTCTTCTCCTTCTACTTACTATGTTTCTATTAGATCTAGGATGTGTAAGAAGTTAATAAATTCATTTAGAATATGTCCCAGCCTAGCAAGATCCATGAAAACTTATTTTTGCTCAAGTTGTGCTTGCAACATCGTATTCTTGAGATTTTCAAGTTTCTTCTTTTCCTATGTTTTTGAGTGGTATGATGGCTTCATGATTGATGGAAATACCCTGAGAAAGTCTTGTTCCAATCATCCAAGCATCATCTCACTTCCTCTCTGAAGTTTCCCCAAGAAACCTGGTTTTGGTGCAACCTTCCTAAGATTTGAAAAAGATCGGAACTTTAATGTCAATCTATTTGATTGATGATTGAAGTAGGTTCCTGACATCAATAGGAATGTGCATGCAAAGTTTCACGATATTTGGATTAGCCGATCAAAAGTTACATCGATTCTTGGTTTTGGATCCTTATTAATTTTCCTGTTTATCCTGATTTTACTATTCATCCGGTAGTACTGACTTTTGCTTGCAATAGTGTCGGCCTAGCTGAGTTTTTTGGTTGGCTCTTTTAGCTAGGGAAGTAGTTTGAATTTTTGGGGGAAATTTTATTTGGCTCCTATCCACTCCCCTCTATTCACCATTTTTTGTCCTTCAATTGGTATTAGAGTTCGTTCTACTCTTTCTAGATCTTGACCAGTCTCAAAGCTATGGTGACTGATAAGTATTCCACTAGGTCTCCGATATTTTCTAGAGCCGGATGTCCCTTTTGAAAATCTCAGATGGAGTCATACATCACTACCCAAGTTTTATCGATCTAGCAGAAGGTTAAGCTTCTATATGATGTTCTTGCCGATGAGAATGTCAATGCCACAAATATGGCTGACGTTGAGGCAAATACTAAGGCAAGAAATATTCTCACACAGGGACTTAGCCGCAACGATTATGATAGGATCTCTCATCTCAGATCTGGGTGATCCTCGATGCCTACCATGAAGGTACCACCCAGATCAAGACGATGAGGCAAGATCAATTCAAGCGTGACTATAACAAGTTTGAACAACACGTTGGAGAGACCTTGGACGAGTGCTTTACGCATTCCACTTAGATTTTGAGTGATCTCTGAGCTGTATGTACTACATACTCTGACTCGGAAAATGCATGACATTTTTTCGGCACTTGAGATTTATGTTTAGGGCAACAATAGACTAGATACCCTAAGTCGCTTGCTATGAACTGACGAGACTTTGAGATGACCTAGCTTATTTGCTTCTTTATTTTCTTTATTATTGTCTCTTTTATATCTATTTTATGTATGATATACCATATTTCATATATATATATATATATATATATATGTATATATATATGTATGTATGTATATATATATGTATGTATGTATATATATATGTATGTATGTATATATGTATGTATGTATGTATCACCATATCGGTGTTTCTGAGGAAATAGTATTGTGGTATCAGCATATCCCTTATCCGTGTCGGTATCGACATATCGGGGCATCCTTAGTCGTCAGATCCAGCCGACATCGTCTTCGCCTTCTTCGTTACCAGCAAATCCTCGGCGCGCGGCACCGATGTTTTTCCCTCCAATCGCAGGATGCAACGATCCATCTGCTGCTGCAGCTGTGAAACATGAAAGGCTAGTGCCCAGTGATATGTAGTATCAACTTGTTTCTGAATGCTTCTTTTGCTTGCTGAATTTTGCAGGCCTAGCTAGCCAGATCAACGCCCAAGTACGCCCTGACAATCACACCGCACTGGCCGCTTTGTCCATAAGAGGAGATCGATCGACGCTGCCTAAGAAGGTGCAGAATTTCCTACTCGATCTGTATTCACGATGCTGGTGGGGAGTTTCTGGTGGACATGAACTGCACATTTTATTTGCCTAACTGAACAAATTGTTCGGTAACTCAAAATCCCTATCTGAACAAATCGCACACCAACTCAAAATGCCTAACTGAACGAATTCAGTACAGGACATTTTGTTCTGATGAAAAATGCCAAGGCACTGATACGTAATTAATGGCTTGATTTGTTGCCCATCGATTGTGTCTGACTCACCGAACCTTGCAGATGAAATACTGGGCTTTCACACGCTGGAGTCTAAGCTGTAACCTATGCTTTCTTACAAGACACTGTTCTGTCGAGTTCAGACAAATTTCTCCGTTGTGTTATTTCATTCAGATTCTTCCCGAATTTCTTCCATGCGTTTTTCCTCCAGTTTTTTATCTGGTTTTTTTCTCCTGCATTGCCCCTGGTTGAATTCAACATTTATGCTTAGTCATACCAGAAGCTAAAAACAGTACTGAAAAAAGAAGCAGCTAAGAACAGGGCAAGTATTTTCTTCACATGGCAGAAAGGACTCAATTTTGCATTGCGTTCAGAAAAATGTTCGTAGTCATACTACACACAGATACACAATCAACGCTGTGTCACAGTTCACATTCCTGTATGGACGCCTCAAATAGCTGCTAATAAAAGCTATTTTTCTGACACTATAAATCTTCTATCTACCACAGGATGGCCATAGAAGGCACATCTCTCTCTCTCTCTCCTTCTCAACAGAAAGAACACTCTCTCAGCAAATAATATGTCTGCTACTGGGTTGGGCCTGACGGCCCGGCCCAATACTCTGGCCCATGGCCCTAAGAGTTTACTAGTCCCGCCAGCACACGAGCATGGTTACGCACCGGCGCATGATGTAGAACCTGGCCCTCTGCTCCTTCACGAGCCTTGCAAGCCGGCCCGGCACCGACTTGGCCGGGCCCCTCAATGCCCGGCCCTTGAGGCCCACTGGACTCCCACCGGCCGCCGACTCGACGGCCACCGACCTCCTGCTGTCCTTCTTGGACAGCTTCCACTTGTCATCCATGCACCTCTCCATCTCTCTCCTCCTAGCTTCTCTCCTTAGGTGTATATGTGTAGCAGACTAGCAGCAAATGGCAACAACTTTCTCTCTCTCGCTAGTCTCCAAGTGTTGTGTAATGTGCAGGTGCAGCTCTTTCTCTCTTTTGCAGACGTTGAAGATAGTTGAGGCCTGGGTGGTAGGGGTGGTGCTATTTATAGTGCCCAGATGCCAAATCCAAGTGAGCTTTGTTATGTTAATGTATGTGATTGGATTGGATTGGATTGGATTGGAGGCGAGGTTGATCAGTTAATTAAGACTAGTTTTTGTTTGTTTGGTGGGGCATCTCTTTCCATGTCCCTAATAATTTATGGGACCATGTCCCCTGCAGCAAGGGCCTCCCTTTCGGCTTGCTCGAGTAGTGTAGCACAATGTTAGGATCTCTGTATTTGTACTGGTATATATTTTGTATGCATGCATGGACTACAGAGTATTGACCGTTTACTGAGCTGTTAATTGATCATGTTGTAATTGTAAATACAGCATTAATTGCCTTCACAATATATAACACTCTCCAGTTAATTGGTCATCTTCCTGTTGAAGCCCATTTCGTAGCTTGATTTATCCTAGGAGAAAAAAAAAACTAGTTTGTAGCTTAATTTTGCTCACAAAATGAAAATAACTTTGAACCAAAGCATAATATACCTCTCTCTGTTTGGAACGAGTGAACTTGTTGCGTGAGCTTTGTGTCAGCCTCAGCCAATGTGTTCATGCGTATGTGTTCACGTATACGACAAAATTCTACAGCATCCTGTGTACATACATACATATACGAGTGTGAGTATGTCTGCGCGGGTGTCTGTATGGGGCATCGCGTCACGTTCGCAGTTGACGAGAGAGATGAGATTGATGAGACAAGACATTTGAGTCGAGATGACTGAGGAGTACTCTTATAATGATTATAAGATACTTCAAATTGAAATTCTATGAAATTTTTTATCAAAGTCCATTTTTATAAAATAATTTATATATATATTAATTTTATATATAAAAAAAGATATGTACTCTCGAGAGTATGGAAAAAGCTTCCTCTCTCTCTCTATATATATCTTCACTCCTGAGAGTAGCTACTCTCACGTCTGATATACCATCTAAATGAATTTGAAATACTTTTCTGAAGGACCATGTGGAGATCCATCCATGTTTGTGATGAGTATTTGACTTTATGTGATCTAAGATAACTTAGATTTGAGTTTGGTTTTTAATTTGATTTCAAGTTGGAAGTTGCATGTGCGTCGGACCAAATTTCTGAGAGTTTCATGTGTTGGCCGGACCAAATTTTTATGATCTTCATGTGTTGGCCGGACCAAATTTTTATGATCTTCATGTGTTGGCCGGACCAAATTTTTGTGATCTTCATGTGTTGGCTGGACCAAATTTTTGTGATCTTCATGTGTTGGCCGGACCAAATTTTTGTGATTCTCATATGTATGTCGGACCAAATCGCGATGGTACTCATGTGTACTACGGACCAAATTTTTTGTGATTCTCATATGTATGTCGGACCAAATCGCGATGGTACTCATGTGTACTACGGACCAAATTTTTGTGATTCTCATATGTATGTCGGACCAAATCGCGATGGTACTCATGTGTACTATGGACCAAATTTTTTGTGATTCTCATATGTATGTCGGACCAAATCGCGTTGGTACTCATGTGTACTACGGACCAAATTTACCCGTGTGCAGTAATATGCACTTTTGAAGGTTTTCTCTTGCTCAAAAAATTATGTGTTCTACATAAAAGTTGTAGATAATTTCGAAACACAACTTTTTCATGTTGACAAGTTTTTCATTTGAGCAACATAGAAAATCATATAAAATCGGGAAAGTTAACAGAGATTCTCACGTGTACTACGGACCAGTTTTCTAGCGTGCAGTAATATGCATTTTTGAGGGTCTTCTCGTGCTCGAAAAATTATGTGTTCTACATGAAAGTTGTAGATAATTTCGAAACACAACTTTTTCATGTTGACAAGATTTTCAGTAGAACAACATATAAAATCATAACAAATTGAGAAGATCCTGCTGTATTGAAAACAGCTTGTGCGCATTTGGTTGAAATGCTTTGGTCCGTTTTGGTTTTTCTTTTCTAACCCCAACTCGTGATCGAATTGTTGTGATGGGTTCATGGTGGAACCAAGAAGGATTTCTTGTCTTTGTGAATGTAGGACTTCATTTGGTGGTCATGGTGAGGCGAAGGAGAATTGGAACTAGGCATGGGATAGTTTGGAGGTTCAAGTTGGCGGAAGTTCGCGGAAGATGGCGGAGATGAAGTCGGTGCAGTTCAAGAGACAAGAGATTAGTGGAGAAGCTAGCTTATCACTACTTGGATCAAGGAGAGCTGTAGGGTTGCGATTACGGAAGATAAAGTAGTGGATAAAGTGTAGCTTCTTTGTCAGTGTACTAAGAAAGTACACGAGTGTAGTTGAGAGTTGTTGAGAGTGATGAGTGTAAGGATCAAATCCTGGCTCTTGGAAGTTGGCTTAGGATTGAAGCAAGACATCCAAGGGTGGGAATTGATCAGTCACTATAAATAGAGGGTAGGCGACCTCCCTCTTTGAAGGTTCTGAGGTTTTTCTTTGCTCATTTGAGTATTGCCCACTTTGTTGTGAGGCTTTGTAAACCTCCTTTCCAGAAATGAAATGTTCTTCATTTATGTTCTAGTTTTATTTCCTTTATGCACTTACATTACGCACTTAAATTCGCTATCTAAATTCGCATTTACTTACTTGCAATTTACTTTACGTATTTTGGATTTGCCTCATCTCCTTCTACATGCTATTGAATCTTTGTTGAAATTCATGGTTGATGAACTCTTCTCTTGATTCGATGCTTTCAATCATTTAGGCAATCCTTCATTCTTGTTGCAAGTTGTAAATCTGTGTTCTTGAAGTGTGTAAAGCGTGTGACTTGCGTTCTTTAATTTTGATTTGCTTCGGTTCTTGTTGCAAAGAATGAGGATTGATTGGATGAATGTTCACTCGAGCATATCCAAATTCTCTAAGCAACCACAGTTCAAGTTACGCAAAACCGATCTTTTATTCCTTCATGATGAATTCTTAATTGATCGAGTTTTGGTGTTTACTCTTGTGCTATCTTGCTTGCTGTGACGTGTGAGAAGGCATTCAAGTCTATCTTGATCATTAGAATCTCACAAGCAAGCCAAGATCACAGATTGGCTTTAGTCGTCTTGTTTTGAACACTTTGCTTGTGTTTTTCTAGTCTCTGTTCTTTACAAGCGATATTGAGTCTTTTGACTAGCATTTGTCAAGAGGTGGGAAAATTTATTTTGGGACCATTCACCCCCTCTAGTCGCCATATCGGTCTTTCAATTGGTATCGAGCGGTTTTGCTCTTTCATAGATCTTGGTGGTCTCAAGAGCCATGGCGATGGACAAGTATTCCACCAAGCCACCCATTTTCTCTGAGTCGATTTTCCATTCGGAAGTCACGTGTGGAGTCATACATCACTGCCGGGGCTTCGATATGGCGAAGGTGAAACTCCCATATGAGGTTCTGCCGTAAAACGTCACGGCCGGCAATATGGTGGCGTTGAGGCGAACGCTAAGGCAAGGAACATCCTCATCTGTGGTCTTAGCGAAGTGAGTATGACAGATTTCTCACCTTCGTTACGCTCATGAGATTTGGGTAACCCTCGATGCTTACCATGAGGGCACTACCCAAATTAAGACGGTTCGACAGGACCAATTCAAGCGTGAGTTCAACAAGTTTGAACAACATCTTTGGTGAGAGTCTTGACGAGTGCTTTGGTCGGTTCTACGAAGATTTTGAGCAACCTCCGAGCAGTCGGTTGCATATACCCTGACTCGGATAATGCTCGACATTTTTTGACCGCACTCGATCTTCGTGTTTGGGAAATGAAAGTGACCACCATCAAGGACAGCACCGACACATCGACCTTGACTCTTGACGGGTTGTATTCCGCCTCAAGACTCATGAGATCGGCGTCGTCTCGCGAAGACGAAATCTCGGTCGATGGCCTTGGTCACCGATCCCATTGGATCTTCCTCTTGACTCTTCTTGTGGTTTCTCTCTCTCACCCTTTGCGAGCTAGCGATGACCAAGCTGGAAAAATTTCGGAAAATGAGCTTGCTCTTCTTGCTCGCAAGTTTTCTCATGCCTACAAGAGGTAAGAGAGAAAAAGAGGTGGCGTGATCACCGCTTGAGTGTGGTGGCCCCAACCACATTCGAGCAAACCGCCCAAGTGGAGAAGGGCAAGAGCGAACAAGGCGGTTCGGGCAAGAACGATTACACCGACAAGAACCGCAACAAGAAGGCCCACTCGTGAGCCGCGAAGAAGAAATACCACAACCGCCAAGAACAAGAAGCTCTTTCACGGGTCCTCGCCCGTGTTGGGCGACATCGAGCTCTCCGACACCGAGAATCTGGGCGATGCAAGCGAGGGCGATCCGCAAGAGAAGGTGAAGAGCGGCGACTTCTCGGCATGTGCTTCATGGCGGCGCCATTGAAGTGGCGACTCGAGCCGTCTGACACGGATCGGTACCCACCTCGACGAGTTAAATGATGCCTTACGTAAATTAGGCAAGTTTCATGCTAAAGCTAGGTCGAGGTGTTTGGAGTTAGAGAAGGAGGTAGATAGCCTGTCTCGGGAGTTAGCTTTACTTAAATCATGTTCCTCCGAGACTCGATAGTTGTACTCTGTGATGCTTTGCTTGTGGAGTGGAGAACCTAAGGAAGTTGCATGATAGTGTGCTTGTTGATCTTGAGAATCTGAAGTTGAAGAATGCTAGTTCTGTTACCTTTGATATTCCTGCTGATGCTAGCTTTTCTCCTGCTCACTCAAATACTTCTTGTGACAATTGCCCTAAACTGCTTACTGAAATTGATGCCATGAGCTTACAACTTAGAAAGCTTTCTGCTAGGAATGATGAACTTGAATTGCATGCTTCTAAGGATCCAGTCAGCTCATGTGAGAGTTGTAGGCAACTAAAACTTGACAATAATGCTTTGAATGTCAAGTGTGATCAACTTGCTAAGGACTTACTAGTTAAGTCAAAATTGGTTACTCTTTGTGTGTTGGGGTTAAGGATGATATGGATAAAATCCATATTGAGCTTAGAAAGAAGTTAGAAGACCAAACTCTTAGGATTAGAAATGCCCTTGCGTTTCTTGTGAGGCCCTCAAGATTGAGGCGGTAGTGCTAAGGAACAAAAAGCACGTCTTTGAGAGATCTTCTCTTTACAGTTCTTCTTCTTCCTCTCCTTCCCACTTGTTCTTCTTGTGCTTCTTTCTTCCGAGATTGCCAAGTATCTTATGAGCACTCTTGAGAAGTTTGTTGGAGGCAAGAAGAAGCTCAATCTTATTCTAGACCAATCCAAGATTAGTAGATTCAATCAAGGTCTAGGATTTGATCCCTTGGAGCACGCTCGGCGCATCCTCCCACCATTGTGCGCGGCTCCAAGAGTGGTGAGATTGTGGTAGCTCCCGAGTGAGCACCACCAAGTTTAGGTCTGCTGGGGTTGTCCATAGGACTTGACCGGAAGGGTGTTACTCTATTATACGCCTCTAGCAAGGCGAAGTACACATGCACCTTCCAGAAGAAGGATGGTCACCTAGTAGATTTACGCTTGGCGTGCCAAGATCACTCGGCGTGAGCATGTTCTTTGCTTTAGAGGTTTTCGAGGTCATCCCGGACTCGAGTGCTTCTAAAGCACACACTTGCTTTAGACGAGTTAGAGAGTCGCTTTGTTTTTGGCGTCGTCTGAGACTTGGTTTTCATCTTTGTTCATCGGGTTTTAATCTCAGTGGTCGCTCGTGGTCGATCTTTCCGTCGTCCTCTTGATATTCCTCGTTTTTCCATCGAGGTAGATATCGTGGCGTGAGGTGTTCAGTAGGAGATCTGGCGAGCTTCTTGGGATGGTCCGGCTTTTGCACTCTGGCGTGCCAACCCGATTCGACTTCTAGATTATCTACGAGTTGCTCTGATCGTGTGAGAGTTGGCGTCGAGAGACACTCGAGTCCACCTTCTTCCGTGGTGGTACTGCGAGGTGTCGTATGGTTGATATTGGGTTCCTAAGTCTTCACTCTATCGATCTTGAGTCATCTTTCTCTCTTGTGTCTTGATCGGGTTCGTCCGGATGGGAAGGCGATGTTTGGATTGTTGACTCGGTTGTTCTCGTCATATGACCGGTGATTCACGTTGGTTCTCTTCCTAGTCCGAGCCCCGGTGATGAGTTAATCACTTTTGGGGATGCATCTTGAGTAGAGTCATTGCTAAAGGTACCATCTGCATTAACCAAATTTTCATTCTTAAAGATGTTGCCTTAGTAAGTAGGCTGCAATACAATCGCTCTCTGTTTCTCGACTTATCGATGACTCTTTCGAGGTAAGCTTCAAGAGTAATGCTGTAGAATCCTTGATTCATCGGGAGGTTAGTTCTTGGATTTCTAGATTTAGGAGAGTCTTTCGTGCTGATTTTTACGCTTCTTCGGAGACTCTCTTCGATGTTTGATTGCTTCGAGTCCGTGATCTCTCCTTCGGCATAGGAGACTTGGTCACATTGGTTTTGATCATTTGACCCGAGTTAGCAGCCACGATCTCATTCGGGGTTTGCCCAAACTCAAGATGGTCAAAGACTTAGTTTGCTCTCCTTGCCGACATGGCATGATGGTTACTGCTTCTCATCCTCTAGTCACCGTAGTGATGACTGATGCACCAGGACAGCTTTTACATATGGACACTATTGATCCAGCTAGAGTGCAGTCAGCAGGAGGGAAGTGGTATGTTCTTGTCATCGTTGATGATTTTTCTAGATACTCTTGGGTATTCTTCATGGCCTCGAAGTATGAGAATTTTCTCACTTGAGGGTTTGGTCGATGGGTTGTCCATTGAGCTCCCAGATGCATTACGAGCTATACGCAGTGATAATGGCACGGAGTTCAAGAATTCCTACTTTGAGAGTTTTTGTGTAGAGTCTGGTTTAGAGCATCAGTTCTCTTCTCCCTACGCCCCTCAGCAGAATGGCGTAGTGGAAAGGAAGAACAGGACCCTGGTTGAGATGGTCAGGACGATGCTAAATGAGTACAGTACTCCTAGGAAGTTTTGGGCTTAGGCTATAGCTACTGCTTGCCATGTTTCTAATCGCGTGTTTTTGAGAGCACATTTGCATCGCACTTCTTATGAGTTGAGGTATGGGCGAAAGCCTAGTGTGTCTCATTTTCGCGTTTTCGGTTGCAAGTGTTTTATCTTGAAGTCTGGTAACCTAGATAAGTTTGAGTCTCGCTCTTGATGGTATCTTTCTAGGTTACTCGATTTCTCCTCGTAGCTATAAGTGCAGGTGTTGATGCGCATAGGATCATAGAGACCTGTGATGTGACCTTTGATGAGGCTAGCCCAGGAGCTAGACCCGATATTTCAGGCTCTTCTTCTTCCTCCGAGACCATTTTTGTAGAGGATGAGGATGATGGAGATGATGGTGTTCCACCTGATCCAGTCCCCTCTACACCTGAGGTGCCTCCTGTTTCTATTTCTGCACCTCAGGAAGGTCAGCCCTTGCCTTCTGTCTCTCATTCAGCGAGTGGCTCTGTTCCTACCTCTTCTGTTCAAGAGGTAGAGGCTACTTCTGTTGCTGGACCTCCCCGTCATATTCAGAGACGTCATCCTCCTGATCAGATGATTGGCGATTTATTCGAGCGTGTCACACGCTCAAGAACGGGTCTGTCCTCCTTCTGTCTTCACTCTGCCTTCGTTGCCTCCTTTGAGCCAAAGGATGTTTCTCATGCATTATCCGATGAGTCGTGGATTAATGCTATGCATAAGAAACTTGAGAACTTTGAGAGGAACAAGGTATGGCAGCTTGTCGAGCCCCCATCTGGTCATAATGTCATTGGGACCAAGTGGGTGTTCAAAAACAAGCAGAGTGAGGATGGGATTGTCATTCGCAACAAGGCTAGGCTAGTTGCACAGGGCTTTTCTCAGGTTGAGGGTCTTGACTTTGAGGAGACCTTTGCCCCTGTAGCTAGGCTAGAGGCTATTAGGATCCTGCTTGCATTTTCTGCATCCTAGGGCTTCAAGCTCTATCAAATGGATGTCAAGAGTGCATTCCTCAATGGCTATATTGAGGAAGAGGTTTATGTCAAACAACCTCCGAGTTCGAGAACCCCAAGTTTCGAGTCATGTATACAAGCTCTCCAAAGCTTTGTATGGACTCAAGCAGCCCCAGAGCATGGTATGAGAGGCTCAAGTCTTATCTTCTCAACCATGACTTCAAAATGGGCATAGTAGACAAAACTCTGTTCATCAGACACCATGAGTCTAATTTTCTTCTTGTCCGTTTATGTGGACGATATCATTTTTGGTGGCTCGTCTCATTCGCTTGTGTCTCGGTTTTACGAGGTGATGAGCACGAGTTTGAGATGAGTATGATGGGCGAGTTGAGCTACTTTCTTGGCTTCCAAATCAAGCGACTCGGGAGGTACTTTCTTGCATCAAGGCAAATATACCCGTGACCTCTGAGGCGCTCGACATGTCGATGGGAAGCGGTGATGACTCCTATGGCCACCATACGTCCTCGAGCCCGATGAGGATGGTGAGACTGCTGATCAAAAGGAGTTTCGGAGCATGATTGGCTCCCTCTTGTACCTCACTGCTTCGAGGCCGGACATACATTTTGTTGTGTGTCTGTGCGCTCGATTTCAAGCTTCTCCTCGCGCCTCTCACCGCCAGGCGGTCAAGCGCATCTTCAGGTACCTTCGTGCTACCACTGATTATGGTATTTGGTACTCTTCGTCTAGGGAAGAGAACCAACGTGAATCACCGGTCATATGACGAGAACAACCGGAGTCAATATCGGTCTTTGGGACCATTCACCCCCCTCTGGTCGTCATATCGGTCTTTCATTTTCTGATCACTTTGGGTACAACCATACACTAATTATGAGGTACTCTATAATAATACGAGCCATATGAAAAAATTGCAAGTGAGTTAATAGTTTTTAGTATATTTTATAAATACCTTGATATACGTGCATAAAAATGAGTATGTCAAAAAAATGTACATACCACATTTGAATAAAGTACATACCGTCTAGATAGTCATATATACTTTATACTATACGCATATACCCTTCGTTTTGCGACGTACTCCCTACATTATAAGATACGGCATAGATAATAACTACTCCAGGTATAGAAAAGAGACAATCTATATGCATTGAAATTCCACGTCTCAAGCGGGGCCAAAACGTTTGGAGAGAACCAACTGATCCCCGTGTGGTTCATAGCATGGCACTGTGCAATCTCTGAATGCTTGAGGACGACCGAACACCAAGGCCGTCACGTAGAGCATAGGTAGATTTAGATGAGGTGTCGGTGTACATCGGCACCTTCGTAAATTTAGAAAAAAACAGTAGAAGATGTGTCTTTAATAGATCAAATTTATTGATTAAATTGATTTTAATTTTCGTATTTTAGGAGGCGTCGTGTATACATCGGCACCTTCATAAATTTAGAAAAAACATTAGAAGATGTCTCTTTGAATGATCAAATTTATTGATTAAATTGATTTCGATTTTCGTATTTTAGGAGGTGTCGTGTATACATTGGCACCTTCATAAATTTAGAAAAACATGAGAAGATATCTCTTCGATAGATTAAATTTATTGACTAAATTGATTTCGATTTTCATGATGTAGAATTTGTAAAGCTATAGAACTATTTGGATGGTAATTTTAGCAAACTTGGAAAAGGGATAGCAGAAAACACAGTAATAGACAGCCTTATCGTTGCCCATGCCCTTCTGCACCCATCGGATGGCATGTCATCTCAGGCCGGCCGACGCCCGTCGATCGCAAAACGGCAAGCCCCATGATTTAATCTCCCCATCCGATCCACGACACTACATATTAATTTCCGCAAGCCAAACGTAATTAACGACGAGTCTCTCACAAAAGAAGTCATGTCTCCATATATATTGAGCTTTTTTTAGAGAAATTTTACGATGTCTTATACTAATAGTATATAATGGATAGTAGAAATTAAATATAATAATTGATTGTTAAGGGTATTTATACTACTATACTAACAGAAAAAATATAAATAAATACTAGTTAATGTAATTTATTAGAATGAAAAAGTATAAAGAGTCTATATTAAATTTAGTGCAGAGAGTCCTCTTTTTTATCCATAGGTAGAAATTACTGGCACGTAGGACACGCCTAGTCTGAATTACACTTCCAGCAAGGACCTAGTTTTTCGTACGTGTAACAGTGCTTGGTTCAGGAATGGCGACTTGTCCTTCTATTTTCAACTCATCTACAGTAGCACATTCATCGTATTGTTACTTGTTGGACCAACATGGTATCAAGACACTCATCTTCATGTGCACCCAACAGTCTAACACGGAAGCCCACATGGCTCCTACCGCACAAACACTAGCTAGTAGGAAGCACCTGCCACACATGCATACGCGCATCAAGACCAGGCAATGGTCAATTAGGGAGCGATTAGTTCTAACTACTCCCTCTGTGCATAAATATAAGATGGATTTTGACTTTAGGTAGGAATTAGGTTGGGATGAAATTGAGAAAGGTACGAGTAAAAATAACTTAGATACCCTACATAATTGTCTTGAAAGATAAGAGATAATAGTTTGTGTGTGGTGGTAATAAATAAATGCATGTAGTTGAGAGAGAAAAAATAAGAGTATAGTAGAAAAGACTCATTAAATCTGCATATAAATCTTATATTTCTAAATAAGATCATTCAAATTATAATCCATATATTTCTGAACGGATTGAGTAATTTGTAACGCTTCTCTAGATAGGCGTCGTATCAGCTATCCTAATGATCCGTCATCCGTGTACACACATTTGATGTTACTTTTTGTAACTAAGTGTTGTTAAAAATTACGAAAAATGAAAGTTATCTCTTGTATATCATTTCCGGGTGGCAAATATAAACACTTTTATGTATTTTAAAACTTTGACCACGCATGATATTGCAAAACTGCCTCTACTAAGAAACGGATGAAGAACACTTTACGCTGCAAACGACAAACAGGAAATCAAACGGCTAAGAGAGGTGCCAATTAAGGAGATTTTATACATTGCTCTGACTGCACTGTCTGCCATGTGATTTGTCAGATAAGCTTAGCTTTAGCTATCTTGGTTGGTATACAACTAGTTCATCACAAAACCACTTGCCACTAACTTTTTTTCACATGAGTGAACAAATTAACATCGGCATTTGGGCGCCCGCGCACATGTGCGTCATGATTTGACCGGTCAAATGCACGACCGCATGACACGTGTCATGATCACGACGTGGATGCATCACGCCGGCCATGCTGTGATCAATGTGCCGACATGTAGCCGAAAGGTACGCAGATTGATCCGAAAACAAAGAAATGATGGGATATTTACGATATTTGAGAGCATTACTTGAGAATATTAAATTAGAAAAGAATATTTATAAATGAGCTTTCTATGTATCGTGTAAAAGAGCAGTATAAACAAAGCTTATTTGATTGGCTAGACTCTTTATCTTGATCTCTTTCCCCAGTTTAGGCTTGTTTTTTCCTTTTATTTTTTGTATATAATCTTTGTAATCATCTTGTACTCTTTTATATATATATATATATATATATATATATATATATATATATATATATATAGGAAAATGGTTCCATACTCCTGGGTGTACGTACTCCCACTCTAAGTATACCACTTAAATGATGTTGTTATACCTCTTTATCCTTTTGAACATACTCTAATGCTGATTATAAGATACTACTAAGTGAGTTCTATGAAAAATTTCATCAAGCTCCACCTTTTATAGTATAATTTGTGTATGCACTCCTTTTACATATGGAATAGTGTATATAGCAAAAATAAAGGGCTTCGATGAAATTTTTCCAACTATATCGCATTGGAGTATCTTATAATTATGATTGTAGTATAATAAAAGTGATAAAGAAGTATAACATATTCGTTTAAATGGTATATTAGAGTGAAGTATGTACACTGAAGATATAGAAAAATATATATATATATATATATATATATATATATATATATATATATATATATATATATATATATGTATGTATGCCGTAGGGGTACGTCTTCCCTACTGCTACCATTAAAAAAAAAGGTACGCAGATGTAATTCAAAAAATATACTCACCCCTTCGTACTTCTCAGAATCCATACGTTCAAATTTTCTAAAATTTAGTTATATTTAAAATTATCTAAATTGGCTACATAAACACTACATTATTAGATTTGTTGTTACAAATCATAACATTATATTTTATTAGTACACATGTTTTAGAGAACGTGAAAAGTTAAAGATATCACTAAAAATGAACTGAGGGAATACACTACAAACTACTCTACTACATATGGTACGCCCATACCAGCAGCGCCAAGAAGTATATATAAGCATGGAGAGAGAGATGGTAATCTGAACCCATCATGCATTAGCATGCATGTGAGTCAGCAGATGCAACAGGTGAAGCCATGTGCAGTAATCCATTCTCAGTTAGCAACCAGATACGGCAAATGGGTACAAATTAAGGTTCAAACACTTGAATCAGGTCAAGGTCATGGAATGTATATACAGGTGTTAATTAGCGGTATATTGCGGTTTAAATGGCAGTTTTAGCGGAGAATTTAGGCGGCCAAAATGTATAGGTATCTGGCCATGAGAGGAGACAAACTGACCGTCTCGTTGTCCATTTTCCAATCAAGCTTTGCATCAATGTGCGCAACCACCGTTGTTGATGCATGGTGTTGGTGTAGATCCTGCCCGAGGATCCAGCCACTGGATCCGACCTAATCGTCTGTCTTATAGCAAGATATGATGGCTCAATGGTTAGGATTCCTTGTCGGTCGTGTATTTGAATCCTTGTTTCAAACATTTTATATCTAACGAAATTATCGAGAAAAGGCTAGCTCTAGCTATAAATCCAGCGCAAAAACCCTTCAACTACTGGGGGAATTGATCATTTGCTCTGTTTTTCTGGGTGTCAGGGCCGCATATCAGTGAAACATCATGGGACAAAAGATCAATAAGAAAGAAAAAACAGGGCAAATCATCAATTTTTCCTCAACTAGTACCAATAATTTCATTCCATGGGTGGGATACTGGGGATGAACAAATCGCAACTATGGAGACACTTGCTTCGGTTGTTGAGGTCGTATTAATTATGATCAATTTTACAATACATTATGCTGGCAGTATATGATGTATAATAGAAGTCAGATTTTGAAATTGATTTGTTAAAGGTGTTACTACTATTCTACTACTAAAGAAAATATTAATAAATACTAGCTAATCTGATTCATGAAATTGAAAAGACTGAACAGTAAAAGAGCTCTTAATTATTTGTGAAGACGATCGGGAGCGTAGCTGGTCCTATTTTGTATTCAGATCAGACCCTTCAGTAGGCGACATGCGTTTCATCTCCTTAATGTTGATCTCCATCTGCTGCTAATCTACTTGTCTCATGTATGATAACTGTACTGATCATCAGCTCTTCCAAAGACGATGAATCCATTGGCTGATGGTTACAGTAACAATGCCGGATCAATGTTATTTCATAGCTAGTAATATATGCAGGGTACGTACGTGAGCGTACACTGCTACTGAAAAGACCCTGGTGTGGCCGGTGAACACGGAATGCCGACCACCAGAGGTGCAATCGGATCGGATATCGTTCTTTTCATATCTTAAATTATATTTTTTGTCGGATTCGGATAGTATCGGATACGAATACGGCGCGAATAATATCAATCGCGGATTCGAATCGAATACGGAGCGAAATCGGTATGGTATGTGACGAATATTCATACCAGGGGTACCCCAACGGCCCAGGGTGACGAGCAGGCTGCCTCAAGCATAGCTCAGGCCTAACAGGCCGCTCCAGGCCCGCTACCTACCAAAGTACCTGCGGGGCCACACAGAACGCCCATTCCCGACCGATCAGGGGTAGGCATCCCCGACCAAGCGGGGCTCCCGACCTCCGCAGCGGGTCGGGATCCCCCGACTCCGACCAAACCAATGCAACCTCCGCCAAAGGCCACGTGTCGAAGCCTTCGCCAGCTGGCAGCCACGTGCCCCACAGACGGAGTCAATCGAAGTGATTGTACGGGAGTAGGTGGCTCTTTCCCAAGATAGCATAAATGGCTGTTGAAGTCAAGCTTCCAGTCCCATCAACCAGTCACGTACAATACGAAGGCACGCTCCCTCCCGAGGCAGTACCAACGTTACGCACTGCAACGTCAACCATCGTCAGGTTCACAGAAAGCAGGTGCGCCAGTTTCCGGCGCAGCAGCTAACTACCCTGCCCACCAGAGCTACCGACCCAGCGTGGGCAAACCAGGCGACGACCCATCACCGAAGTGATTGACCTCTCCCAACTTCTCATGTAACCTGCCCCCTCCAGTTGTATAAAGGGAGGCAGGAGCCTCTGGGAGTGGGGCACCTGAGAGATCTCCTCTTCTCGCTAGGCCTTTGCGAACACTCTTGTGCTAAAACTCTTTTCCCTCATTTGTAAAATGTTGTGCAGCCGTCTGCACCTAAGGCAATACAACACCACCAAACGAACTGGAGTAGGGACATTCGGCCCGAACCAGTATACACCTTGGGCTCTCGAGTCTAACCATTCAGGGAGTGGGAACGCGCGGCCCCTTAGACTTACAAATTTACTTGCCGGTGCTCGAAACGCCGACAGTTGGCGCGCCAGGTAGGGGCCCTCTCCTTCAACCTACCGGAGGACTCGACCATCTTCTATTTCAGCCAACCATATTGCAGTGATTATAGTTACATTTAAAAATAGTCTAATTTACATATGGGCCGATGGCCGAGCGGTGGGAACTAGGGTGCTGTTCTCGCTCATCTGATTCGAGCTTTAGAATTAATACGGTGTACCATAGCTTAATCAGAATACACACATGCGTGTGTTTTTAGTGGGAAAGCGCGTGCTCAAGCTTTGTGAGACCGTGGTGCCTCCGCAAAATTTTTTAGCTTGTGTAGCGTTGAAAGACCGGAAATGGCGATCACATGAGGGGTGAATGATCACAAAACAATTTCCCCCCAAAAAATCCAACCAAAACCTCACTTGATCAAATACGAGTCGAAAAAGAAGATCTTTTGAAAAATCAACATAGGGGCGGTACTACCACGCTGCAGGGTCGGTAGCACCGGGATGAATAGTAACCCCGGTACTACTAGGTTATTGTAGTGGTAGTACTGATAAACAGTAAACACAGGGATGAACAATAAAATCAGCACGAGTTCAGGATCAAAAATTCGTGTAACTTTTGATCAGCTGATCCAAACCCTGTGAAACTTTGTTGACACTTTCCTATCAATGTCAAAAACCTATTACAACCTTCAATTGCAAGGATTGACGTCAAAGTTATGACCTTTTTTCCATTTGAAGGAAGAGTGCACAAAAATAAGTTCAAAAACATGAACTTAGCCCTAAGCTTACTCGTAGGATTTTAATGATCAAGATAATCTTAGAAAGCCTCCCATATGTCATAACAAGCAAGAATATCCAAGAAAGATCCCTCAAACAAGTAGGACCAAGAACTTCCTTCTCAACTCAAAAAACGGTTTCTTGGAGAAACTTGGATAACCAAGAAGAAGCTCGCCTAAATGATTAAGGAAATGATCTACAGAGGATACATCTATCAATCAAACATCCTTGGCAGCATGAGATCAAGGAAGAAAGAAACTACAAGAAGAAATCAAGAGCAAAGCAAGAAGATCAAACTTAAGGCAAAAACATTGAGCAAAAAGATGATTTTCATTTAGATCATGCGGAAAGTTTTCAAAGCCTCTCACCTGAGGGCAAAGCTCTCAAGGAGCACTCACACATCTATACAAGAAAACCAAAATCTTGTGGAAACCCTAATCCTTCTAACATAGGCTTAGTGACTTAGAGACTCTACTCCCACTACATCTCCTTATATAGTGGAGTCAACCCTAACCCTAACACTTAGATACACTTATGGATACCGTCTATATTTACATAGGCTAACCCGTTAACCCAACACCATACTGGGTTTTACACTCACACAAGCACACTTCTCAAAGTGGTCTTCTTCATGACACCAAATCCGCTCCATGATCCCAAATTTGTGTCAAACTCCACTTTGGCTTGACCTAAATTACTCAGGCCACCGACGCGGTTTTCCAAACCGCATTGACCTCTGGAATTGGACAAATTACCAATTTGCCCTAATGATCGGTCTTCCTTCCTCTGAAGCATGTTCGAACTCCCTAAACCGTCCTCGCTTACAAGTGGGCCCAAGTCACTTGACGCGCCACGTGTCTTTGATAGCTTCATCATGACGACACCGGCTTCCTTGACCGTTCTGGATCTCAACTCCTCCCTGAGCCTAGTCTCGGTCCATGCCGTTACCCGTCATGTCCATCATCAATGCTTCACACTCTGGCTTCTTGTCTTCCTGTCTTTAGTCATCTTTTAACGTTCCTTGACCGTTCTGGACCTCAGCTCTCCTAGCCTAGTCCCGGTCTTCTCAATCTCACCACGACCTAACTCCGAAGTCCTGCAACCACACAGACTAGCAAACACATCACGTTGCACTGTTCACAATATATGAATTATAATTTAAAAATCAACATAGAATGCCCACAATTCCTTGCCAAAGTCGGCACTACCGCCCCTAGGGCCAGTAGTACCGTCCTGGCCGAAATATTTTCCACTCCCTGAAAAATAACAACCACCATCTAAGAGCCAGTAGTACCGCACTATGACACTACCGCCCCCTGGCCGGTAGTACTGCCCTGGCATTACCTAGAGAAAACCTTCATCGAAAAATAGCTACCACTTCACAAGCCGATACTACCGCAGGCTGGCACTACCGCCACTCCCAGGCTAGTAGTGCCGCCTGTGGCGGTAATGCCGCCTAACCGGCACTACCACCATTTCAAACTCAAATATGAGTATCCCAAACTCAAACACAGTCAATAACTTATCATAAACATAGATAGAACTCCACATGGCCTTTCAAGCATAAACTTGCACACGTGTTTATATGCCTGTAGCATGAGTAGAGTGCGTACGATGTGTATACTACTCCTCGTACTTTGGAAAAGCTAGTTTAATTTGGATTGCTTAACCATGGAACAGTCCAATATTAAACAAGCAAACAAACTAAGCAGTAGTATGATATCGGTAATAGACAACTCCTGTAAGTGCTTCGATCCTCACGACGCTTCCATGATTCAAAAAACGCACTCCGTTCTGTTCCATTTCCCGCAGGTTCATGTTCGTTCATAGATTCCCACACTAGATTTGGGCCATAGTAGGAGAATGATACTAGCACTCACGGCACAAAAAATAGTAACCGAAGCGGAAAAAAAATATTAAACACCGAGAAAAACAGAACTGCAGGATTGATTTGATCCATGTGTCTTGCATTGCATACGTTCGTACCGATACGAACCCTAGTTAATAAAAGGCATTTAGTCGTTTATTCTTTTCGATCTAATAGATCAGATTAGCTAGTATTTATTTATATTTTCTCTGATGATAGACTAGTAATAATACTTTTAATAAATTAGTGGCAACGTAAAACTTCTCTACCCATAAAGCTTCATCTTGTTTTGGTGTGGAAATGGGCTTGGAGGAATAAGATTACAGGAATAGGTAGAGACGATGAACACGAAGCCAAACCTAAGGAAACGAACCCAAGAGCTTAGTCTAATGTTCTCTTCTTTTGATATTACTGTTGAAACAAAACGCCAAAAAAAAACTTTAGGACAATTTTCTTCTTCTTTTTTTTTCTGCCGCCTTTTTTCCTTATGCCGCCAGGAGCTTGTTTTCTTGCATCGCTCCAGGAAGCAGTACGGCACACGTTTGCATGCAACCATAATGACCATGGTCTCATTGGGATTTAGCTGCGTGCTGCTATTCCCGTGTTCGATTTTTACGCCGAAAAGATCGGTTCTTGCGAATGCCGTGGGCATTGGCTCCGCAACGGAGAGCTTGGGCTCTGCAACCACAACAGCCATGGAGTTGTCCACTTCATCCTGGGGAAGACAGCCCTGTCGTCGATCCAGCCCCGCTTGCCGGTCACAACCCAGCTCCCGTCGAGTCACCGGCAGCTCCTCCTGCCTCAGAGAACCGGCTACCCTGAGATAGCCGCCCTGTGGTTGGCCGCCGTTCTTGTGGTTGGCTGTCCTGTGAGTCTCCTCGTCTCGAGCCAACAGTTAGGATTTCAAACCTAGAGCTCTGATATCAATTGTTGGAACAAGAACGACGGTCACAACTCTTCAACATCCTGGACTCCTTTTCGACGAACTTGACTTTGGACGATGAACGCATCTTCTCAACGTCCCGGACTCGTCTTCGACGGATTTGACTTTGGATGGCGAACACACCTCTTCAACGCCCTGAAGTCAACTCTAACACACGCAGCGTGTTCCTTTTGATCTTCTGGTGCAGCATGATCTCTTTTTATACGCACAACATCTCTGAAGGAACTCGCACATGTGTATCTTGTGAACACGACACACACAAGAACTCACGCACACGCTCGTACATGTATGGACTCAACTACATACATGACCACGACACCAACATGCACACGTATGTAACATACCTCCTACGTGCACAACATATACACGCACACCATTGACACCACTAGCCCAACGAACTGACTCATACATGCATGAATTCGTCTACACGCACCTAGGTCAACGAGTTTGTGCTGCTCGCCGCTAGCTCCGCTGTACCAAACTTGGCAATAGCCTGTCGCCATTAGCCCACGCACTCGCCAACACCCGATTGCCGCAACGCCACTGTGTCCGCACGACAATGTCGCTCACAGCCCACGCACGGCAGCGCGCACACCGGTGCCAGAAGCCTGCTCGCTGCCATCACCTTCTGCTGCATCACGAGCACTAGCTGCCCTATGCCTGAAGCATTATTACTAGCTCAGATCCTGGGGTCTGGATGGCGAAGGTTACCTTCTCGCTGTCGGTGGGGACAAAACAGTGGCCTGTCGGTGGGGACAAAATAGTGGCCACGGGCTGGACTGCGTTCGACATCATAGGCTCCAGCGCCCAACAGCTCCTCCATGGGTCGAGTACATGCGTACATATGTGTAGGTGAGAGCAGGGAGTGGAGGTGACGGTGCTAGGGAGGAGGAGGAGGCACGGCGAGGCAGGAACTGGGGAGAGTGGGGAAATGCGGGGAGGAAGGGAGCAGGCGGCGGCGAGCTTACTGAGGGGAACGGGAGACGCTAGGGCGTCGGGTTGGAGTGCTCGTGCAGATGACCGGATGCTCTCCCTTGGCGTGATCAGCCGGGCTGCAGCTAGCATGGCTCACACGCAATTACCGAAAATCACAAGGGTCTTTCCGCAAAAGCTCCAAACACGAGCTTTCGTTGCCCAGTTCGCTCTGGAACTCGTCGTGATTTCTAATATCTTGGAGGGCCTTTTCGTATTCGTAGGTCCGACGACGTGAGGCCCTCGGACCGCGAGGATCTCTCCTGCTATAAGAGATAGTATATGGCGAGCGCTAGCAATGAGACTTTGGTTCTCTTTATTTTCTCGGACGTGTTAGCGTAATATTTTTTTTCTATTCGTGCAACATTTTTTCGTATTTGTGTAACTTTTTTGTGTGCACATTCCTACTGTTATCGAGCGTTTTTTTTTGCACACGATGATTGCAAATGTTGCACGCATGGGAAGAGAAATATTGCAGCGATCTGGTTCGACATTCATACTGTTACCGAAAGAAAATGTTGCACACATGAAAAGAAAATGTTGCACGTATGGGGAAAAAATATTATAGTCGTTCGAAAAAATCGGACGTCTGATCACATGTCATTAGGATAGTATATTCATGTAAGGCGTACTGCGAAACTTGGATGCTCATTTATGCGGTAAGCAAAGATTGTATTGGCTGTGATTAACGAAGAGGTTTGGACTCTTGGCCTAAAAAACTAAGGTAAAGAAAAGGGAATGAACAGAAAGATATAAGATCACCACCCTATTGCCCCAAGGAAAACCCAAATGGGCTTGACAAGTACAACTAGCTCAGACGAATTGGGCCGTAAGCTTTACGCATAAGTTCAAGGGCTCCAAATTGGACCCATCTATCGGTCGGCAGTGCACCCCACGGCCTAAAATCTTAACCCACGTGAAGCCCACTGGGGAGCAGCCCATCTTGTCCCAGAACTCGAAGCCCATGTGCAACGCCTGTGGCCGAGTGGAGGCCCAGATCACCGTTGATACATTCGCCTGGAACTGTGGGAGCGAGATCCTGCCGTTGGATCCGGATTTGGTCAGCGAGATAATTTTCTGTACGGCTGCACAGGGCTCTGACTGTACCAGGCTGTTGTCGAGATCAATAATCCCCTGAGCTATTCTGAATTTTTGATGCACGAAAATACGTGAGAAACCGTTTAATTTTCGTAGATATCTTCAAAATTTTACGTGTTCCAAACGGAGCCTTTAAGTTTAACGTAGTCTATCTTCTACATCCTTAGATTGATATATATATGAGGAGTGCTTCAATGCTTTTCCTCCTAATACAAGTTGTACAAATCTTAAAGCAAGCGAAGGGGTAAGTAATCTCCATCTACCCTTCATTCATGCTTTAATATTTGTGCAACTGTAAAAAAGAAAAGCATTGAAGCACCTCTCTCTCTCTCTCTCTCTCTATATATATATATATATATATATATATATATATATTGTTGTGTCGTATTTGTACAGGAGAAGTTCAATCTCTCTCTCACTCTCCAGTGTTTTAGGCACCAACCTTGTGAGCTTAAGAATTGTAATTAACCAGAGGTCTTCTTCTAAAGCGAAGAAATTCTTGTATTCTTGCACAAGATGCCTGTCTGGACAAACCTCGACACGATCTCACGAAAGGATTGCATCCTGTCAGCCGTTTCAATATCTTCTTCAGGTCAGAGTCAGCTCATCTGCTGTCCCAAATTACTGTAATCTCGTATGCTATCATATTCGTTTTGGATTCCCTAATCACAACACGGGCATATCACGGAAGGTCACATCCCCGGTAATTTATGTTTGGATTACACAAAGATTCGATCGATGCACATCGGTTTCTTATCTTCTTTGCTCAACTTGTCTTGTGGTCAAACCATTTTTTGCCGTTGTCTTTTTCAGGATCAGTGACAGATACTCTGAATGTCTCATGCTACTCAAATGGTTTTTTTAGTGTTAAGTTCCTTGATCTTCGCTTGGCTTATTTCAGGTCTCACTGGCTCAGGGCCATGTGCTAGAAAATATTCTCGTAATCTTTTTTTTTTTTTGAAAACAGAATATTCTCGTAATCTTATTCTGCTTTTTCTAGGATTGAGTTCGGGTGCAGCGGTTAATGTGCGCTAGGTTTTCGATTATTATATATTATATGGTACAAAAGAACCTTACACCGGATGCTCTTCATTTAGTACTTTAATGGTGTGATGTCAGCTATTTATATACTTTACTATGTAAGATTTTTTCTAATATGAAAGAGATAGAAGGAGGAGAGAGAGTATAACTTTCTTTTCGTGAAGAGATGGCCATATAGTTAGCATAAAACACCATTAAGTGAGTTATTTCTATAATAAACGCTTTTTCATACTATAATTAAAATATTATAGAATCTCATATAAACAACCTTAAAATACCTTCTATTATCAAAACTGTCTTTAATTTTGTCTTTAGATAACACAAAGGAGTATATAGACTGTAGTCATCTCTACTATTATACATGCTCTAATAGAAGTTGTCCGTGCACAGCTAATGTAGAATGGTGTGACATGTCTGTGACAGTTACTTGGAAGATCCTATAAATGTTAGAGTGCCGAAAATTCGCCAAGTGACGTGTGTTACCCGCCGAGGTCTAACTGCTCGGAAGGCAAGCGAGGCGTGTAGGCCAGCCGACTGCGGTAGGCAGTGGGGCTAAGCTCCCACAACTTTGAAGGAAGTACCGAGCTCGGTTTCAGGTCTCACCAGCTCAGGACCATGGTGCTAGAAAATATTCTCGTAATCTTGTTCTGCATTTTCTAGGATTGAGTTCAGGTGCAACGGTTAATGTACGCTAGGTTTTTTATTATTATTTGGTGCCAGAAACCTTACACCGGATGCTATTCATTTAGTACTATTTATTTATGAATCTGGTATGCAGCTTTACAGAGGTTCTAATATAAGCTGTCTGACAGTTACATGGAAGATCCTTTTTGCCCGCAGCTAATGTAGGATGGTGTTGGATGATCGGCGCAATTATATCACGGATACATGGAATCATCACGAATCAGCTAATAAAGGCTAAAAAGCACGCGCATATCTCCTTCAATTATTGGAATGGCAAAGTAGGAGCAGCACACCCTCCATCCCAAGGTTACAAGACTTATTTTTCTCCTGGCACATAAAATATTAGAAATAATTATACTTTCTCTAATTATTATCTCTGACCACTATATTTAATGCATGCATATAGATAATACCCTCCGTTATTGAATACATGTTATTCTGGTTTTTAAATTTTGTTTCTAAATACATGTCATTCTACACTTTCGAAACAACTTTTAACATTTCTTCCTTTGCATAACCCTGCCGTCTATTATTCCCAAAGTTATTTATTACTATGGAATAGAGTAATACACATAATCCAAGAGCAATAATTGAGCTAATAAAGGAGGACAATTTGGTCATCTTTACATGTATCTTGGTTAAAGTGCAAAATAATAAAACTTCATCTATTCATGAACAAAGGGAGTATCAAATAGATATTTATTAGAGGTATGAAAGGAATACCACGATAATTTTGTATTGGAATATGAAATACGCCTTATATATAAGAACAAGACTTTAAAATAATATACCTTTAAATTATGAACAATAGAGTATCATTCAATGTCCATTTCCTATCTGGGGGAAAACAAAAGGTCCTAATCACCTGCCCAAAAAAAAGTGACCTGTTTTTGCTGAATTTACAGAAATTTTTGCTTTTGTATCCCCTTGTCAACTTTTTTTGGGCAAACATAACCCCTATGCGAGAGAAATTTCATTTTTGGTCCCATGTCAGAGTGCGGAAAATCCGGCAAGTGACATTTGTCACTTGCTGCGGTCTAGTTTCTCGGAAGGCAAGTGAGGGTGTGGCAAGTCGACCGACCGTGGTAGGCAGTGGGGCCCACGTTGCTACCAAGCTCCTACAACCCAAAAGAAGGTACCGAGCTCGGCATGCTCACCACGACGTCGCTCCTATCATACTGCCACACTGCCCTATTGCGATAGCCTTCCTCCTCCGACGTGCCTGTGCTTCCTTCCGCGCTTGCTTGACCTACCACGATGCCACTCATCTTCCAAGCTCTCCTGACACAGCAGGAGACACATGTTGCTTGTCCACGTCTTCCAAGCTCACAAAAGGGTCATTTTCACAATTTCAAACGAACAGGGGCCATATGTGTCAAAAATGAAGTTTTGGGAGCTAGAAAATGTACCACATTGAATTCACAGCAGGTCAGAGCAATGTCAAGGGAATGGGAATGGACGATCTGTGCTAACTGCTTATAACAGTCTGAATTTGGAAAGTCACTTGTTTGTACAACAGATAATAACATCCTGATTTTTTTTCTTAATGAGTCAGATGCTCTCTAACGGCGATTCAGAACGTCTCAATGCCTTGAATCACATCAAGCTCAAATATGTAGCAAAAATATTCGACTTACTGTCGCAACGTGAATCATGAATGAATCAAACATGACCTCAGAAAAGATAGTTCTCATGTACAGAACAGTATAGACTAGCCAAGCCCAGGGTTCACTAAATTTTCATACAATGTTACAGTGCCACAGTGCAGTAAGCACCTACAACAGAGTAACTAGTGCCGATTACAACCATATCAACTAACTGGATTGATCACAAGAACAGGTGATATGATGCAGCAGCCATCATCATCCAGACCAGGACCTAAGACTAAATTCTACACAGCATTAAGCAGCAACATGACTGCATAAACATCTAATTCATACATTAGACCATGGATTTCTACATGCCTGCTATCTTTTGATACCCGCACATCTTGGGTTATCCATCTTCCTCATAACCTGCATTGCATGAATCGATTTATATGAGCAGGATAGCCTACCCATGGAAATCACACGTACGTGTCGAATTCTGGATAGTCGTAGAACCTCAAGCCACTGAGTCCACTGAACCAACCAGGGCTACCAACTAGGCCATGGATCTTCATACATAACATACAACCACTAGCTATATTTATTGAAATACCTAAATCTATATTTGTAACCAAGTAAAAACAAAAACAGCTAAATATAAGAGCTAGCATCATTTGCCACCCATGAAGAGATGGCAAAGAGGATGCGCCCCTTCCAACCCTGCAAGAGCCACTGGTGATCTATGTCGATCACAAAGTCCTTGTGGTAGCAGTCCTTGACTTTGTCCCGCGCAACCTGAATGATGTCTGGATTCAATGGCAGCTGCTTCAAGCCTGCTCGTTGATTCCGCACCTGCCATTGCTTATATGTCTCAGGACGCTCCACCCGATCTGTACCTTCACACGCAATGACATTCAAGGCAGCCCGCCCAAAGATGTTCTGCTCAATCAGCATCCTCTGGTCGCTGTTCCTTGGGGTGGTGGTGTCCAGAATATCAAACAAGGCTGAGTAATAGAACAAAGCCTCCCGGAACCGTGTCACGAAGAATGGTGCACTGTACGAGCCATTTAATATTGCATGGATGAATGCATCGGGCCGCATCTTCCGAATGTTATTGAGCACAATGTCCCTTGGGCTGTCAATAACAACGCTCTCATCCATCAAGTTCTTGAATTGATACAGGCAGTTAACAATGAGCGCCTCGCCAGGATCGATGTTCAGATCCTCTTTGCGGACTGTCTCCATCTTTGCCGCCGCAATGGCATGGTACCTGAAAGGCACACCAAACTCACGGGCATAATTACTGAGCCGACGACCTGTCTCCTCAATGCGCTCGGTTGGGCGGAACCCAGGCTGGGGGAGGTCAATGCCGGTGATCCTCACCTCCGGTGGCCCACCCTCCCTATCTGCTATCCGTCGCAGAAAGCACGGCCACTGGAACCCATAATGTATGCCATAATCGACGATATGTATCTTCTTCTTACCCAGTGAGGCGTTGAAAATTGTACGATTTGAGAATATGAAGGACACCTTCTTGAAGCAGATGGCAGCCATGTACAGCTGGTACGCCTGAAGTATGTCCACGGCCGAGGTTCGCTTCGCCATGAGGGACTGGTACGCCAGGCTGCCCGTGCCAGCCAGCCGCGCCTGCAGGCCCTCGGCGAAGCAATGGGCGAGACGCTGCGTCGCATCCCCATACGGGTTTGCGTGCTGCTTGATCTGCTTCAGCAGCTCGGTGGCACTACGGCGGTCGTCCGTGGCCACGGCCTGCGCACAGTGGATGAGCAGCGTGCGCAGGTCCACCACGTCCTTCCCGCCGCCCCGGCCCCTCGCCTTCCCGTTCCCGCCCTTCCCACCGCCTCTCGCCTCGTTCTTCGCCGCCTCCTTCTCCATGGCGATCCGCAGATTCTGCATTTGCTCGGCGCACATCTCGTGGGAGGGCATCATCACCTTGTCGAACATGTCCCGGGCGGCGACGTCGTCACCCAGCACTGCGGTCTGCTTGCTGCTCCTGCCGCCCTCCAGCTCCAGCTCCAGCTCCTCGTCGTCGTACGGGTTCTTGCGGCCCCGGCCGGCCACCGCCTCCTCCTTTTTGATGCTCACCACCGCCGCGGGCGCCGCAGCTGGAGCTGAGACGCCGTTGAACCCAATCGGCAGCTTGTCTTCGCTGGCCAGGAACTTCTTGGCCTCCTCTACGCCCCTGAGGAATTCCCCGGACGAGGCCTCGAGGTCGATGACGAGCTTGTCCTCGCTGGGCAGGAACTTCTTGGCCTCCTCCATGCCTTTAAGGAAGGCGGAGTTCATGAGGTCGGAGTTGGCGCCGGCACGGAAGAAGGCAGCAGGGTTGAGATCGTGGTCGAAGCTCTTGGGGGCGGCGCTGAAGGGGGGCAGGTACTGGGAGGCTGGGTCGTAGGAGTTGACGGCGGCGGGGGAGACGGAGACGTCGGAGGGGGAGAGGTGGTTGGCGCCGCCGCCGCCGCCGCCGCTGTTGTTGTTGCTGTCGGTGGAGTTGGAGTTGGACTGGGAGGAGGGGTCGGAAAGGATGTCGAGGAAGGGCTGCTGCGCCTGGAGGAGCGCGGGGTGGTCAGGGTAGTCGTAGAAGAACTTGTCGTCGATGTCCTCCTCCATGAGCATGCGGGAGATGAAGGGAAGGACGAGATCCTCCGGCGTGGACGACGACGGCGACCCGCCGCCGCCGGAGGGCTGCTGATCCTGCTCCTGGTGCGGCGTCGGGGGGAGGTCGAGGTAGGCGGAGGGGGAGGCCGGGGTGAGGTCGGAGAGGTAGAGGAAGAGGGAGGAGGGGTCAGAGTCGTCGCCGGCGCCGGGGCCGAAGGCGGGGGGGTGGGAGGAGGAGCCCATGGCAGCGGCGGGGAGGCTAGTGGGTGGGCAAGTAGAGGAGGAGGGTTTAGTGGTTTTGTACAGAGGAGGTGGGGAAGGGAAAGGGAGGGAAGGTTCGAGGAAGGGAGGAGGAGGTGGATTGGGAATTTGGATTGACCACCGCGGTGAGGAGAGAAATGGATGCGAGAGGGAGACGCCGGTGGACGGGATGGAATATTCCGGGTGCCTCTGCGGCGGCGCGGCGTGTGGGCCGGGCTGCGGCGCAGTGGGCCTGCATCTCTTGGGTCGGGCTTGGGCTTGAGATTGGTCCATCGGCTTTTCTCCGCGTGTTTCTTACACCGAGCTAGGGGAATTTTTAAATAAAAATTTCGAAAAAAAATCCGAAGAAAATTACTTTGTAGGAAAGAAATCCTGCCTTTCAAACGGGTTTGGAAACTCCCCCTCTTCGTGTGTGAGTTGTGTTTAGGTTCCAAATCTCGTCGAATTTCGGTGAAATTTGAAATTTTTGATTTCGGACCACCCCGAAATCTTTGCTGCTGTTACCTTGGACTCGCTGACCCCTGGTTTAAACAACCTTAGCCGAATTAGCAGCTCAATTGATACGTACTATTAAGGCTGGTAAAAAAAAGTGTGGCAAGGCTCGAATCAAAATTGTTTAAATTAATGTAAATAATAGATTCAAAATTGAAAAGATCTCATTTCGAGCGAAAACAAGATTAATAAGTTCAGCTCCATGATAAGGTCGTTAACTTGAATTTAAAATAATCGTTTAAATAATAAACAAAAGGTTTGTATGTTAAACTATTTAAAAAAAATTAGTAATAACTCTTTAAACACGATAGCCAGACAGCCCTAACTATGGAACCCGATCAACCCGAACGATAATGAGGTTCGTTGGACGGGTCAATTCAAGGCTACTTGCACACCACACCATCACCGGCACCGGCATCAGCATGGACCTCGGTGACTGTGCAGCCGTTGAGAACAATAATGGCAGCGTTCGTGCATATCTTCCATGAGGCGCTAGCTTCAACATTCGACTTCGGCTGAAGTACGTGCTCACTGTAAAATTAAAAAAAACGTACATGTGGATTTCTAAGTGAGCACGTTTTCTTGCTCCAAAGATCGTAGAACCTTCAATTAATTTTTTTAGCGTATGTATAACTATAAGACACGTACTTCTATGTGCAGTGCACGAGTGTAAGATAAAAAAACATTTAGGGTGTTTGATTGGGAAGCAAACAATGCCAAGCCCAGCTTAGGCAAGTTAGTATTTGATTCGATGATGTGATTACGACGAGTAACGTTTTTCTTAGTGGGTTTTGATAAACATCATCCGGATGTTTTTTTAGCAAAGAAACATCCAAATTTCAGAGCATTGGATTTGCGGTAGGATCCGTAAGACGTGAAGGGAGGTGGGATTGTATTTTGATAGATGGTACTTTGATCTAAAGGTCTAAAATTTAGATGTTTGTAAGAAACAAAACATCCGGATAAAAGCTAGACTTTCTTAGTTATCTGATTCTGATCTGCGCCAAAATTCACCAGAGTCGTAGTGGAATGGACGATTTTGTCCGTCACAGCATATGTGACCTATCACACTTTGCCACAGTTTTTTTCTTTCTTTCTGGCAAAAGCATGAATAACAACGAGACATGCCTAGTCGTTGAAGACTGTTGTCAATCGGCACGGAGCTCAATCTTCAAATAAGTGAGCTATCACCATGATATTTTCGGAGGAATCTCTATGATATTTTGTTATATCCTTTTCTTTCATGTTATTAAACAAGTACTGCTTGTACAGGAAAGACGCAAATTAATACAGTCAGCACACCTGAGACTCAAATGTAGAGCCTTATGCATCGTATACCAACTATCTGGTGGAAATTATGGTTGGTCCTAACGTGTAATCTAGGTACATGTATATTAATACCATATATAGTTTCACCGAATTTCATCGCCCCTTAATTTGCATGCATCTCCTTATCACACACAGACACAGTTAGAGATGCGTATGCCTTCGTCTCAACGGGTTATTATTGAGATGAGATGGAGCCTACAACGTACATGTAGGTGGCTGATCATGTATGCACCAGTACCTTTAAAATTTTGAAAAATATTTAGAGATTATCTTTTCAATGAGCTAAATTTGTTGATTGAATTATTTCCCGTTTTTGTGGTTTGAGATTTGTAAGACATTAGAACTATTTGTATTGTACTTTTAGCTAATTTCGAATATTTGTGTTGTATGTATGATGTTACGAAATTATTGTATAAGACTATAAAATTGTACGTATGCATTGTACACCTCGATGAAATTGTCGAGGAAGCCACAAAGAAAAATTAACAAGCCTGCCCTACCCGTACAATGAACAATGAACGGTCGAGTATCTTTAGCATACGGATACAGCTAGCTAACCCTTTTGATTGTACTGCCTGCTGCATGCATAAGCAAATTAGTGCCGGAGGCCATGCATTGCATATGAGAGGGAAAACGTACATTAGATAGCTGTAGCTGCATGCATGCTGGCATCTTCCCTGAATATGCATGCATTGGACGGTGGCAACTGGCAAGTGACTTATGTATCATACGATACTGTAGAAACTACCGTACGTGCCCGGCGAACCTATCCAAGATTTTAGATATAGATAGATATCACTCTTAATTGTAGCCATATTAAACGAGGCTAATCGATGGCAACATGCATGTGACCAAGAGAGAGCCATTTGAGTCGTTCGATCTAGATCATGTGGCCGTTGTCTGGATTGGTTGTATGTATGATGGTGATATTCATGTATACGTGGGATTCCAAATATCTCTTCCTCTAGTTTTTTTTTTAAAAAAACTCTTCTTCCACTATCCGATCCGGTAGTATAGGTACTCTGTACTTATACTTTTTTCTGAAAGATTAGCACGAGCTCTGCCATTCATTAATGGTAGACGAAAACAAGGTTTACAAGGAGGATAGAATCGTCGGGAAGAAGTGGAATGAGTACAAAGCGGAGAAAAACCTATCTTAAGAAGCGATCCTAAAAACTAAAGGATGAAACACCAGAAAATACAAGCCGGTGGCTCGTGATATCCACCCTACCTGAAAAGCACAAACTTATTTTAGAGGAGTAAATTAACAAGGTAGGTCATTGAACACTTGTCTGGTTTAAGTAGACAGCCGAATTCCTAAATTATTGATCTAATTAAGGCCACTGAACCATTTTAAGTGGATGATCACTATATATAGATCATTAGCACTACACCAGCTCGATCGATCGGCTATAAGAAATGGTATGCGATATATGTAACATATATACCATGCATGTATAGTTTTATACGATCGAGGATATATACTTTCATTTGCATGCATGAGAAAAATGGGATTACGGAGGTGGTTGAATATTTGCTTGGCGGCTTATCATCCTGTTTTTCTTCCCCCAGCTTCCAAATGCATGCCAAGTGGATATATATTGACATGTCCATCTAATAGCTAGCTTGGGACCTTGAGACGCATATGTCTCCAAAAAAACATTTGTAGGGCCCAGCGAGCAGCATGTGTATAGGGGAAATTAGAAAAGCTTAGCCGTCGACTGTGAATTTGGTTTGCTGACGAGAGGCGGCGGCTACACGGCCACATGTAAATTAAGCATCGATCGCCCATTTTCTTATGCTCATGTTTTGGGTTAGTTTAATTATTACCGTGATTGCGAGGTCTCACCACAAAAGTCTTGCATGATTGATCATATATATATACATCCTGTGGAAAATCTATAGCTGCTCAGGTAACTTTCAAGCTAGCTAGGGTAAATTAAACATCGATATATATCTCTCGGCAGCCAGCTTTACTACACGGGCACAACATATATTTGGAGCTAGCTAGCCATCGGCGGAGCTTCAGCAAAAGTTAAGAGGGGCCAGGCAGGCTAGTGGAAGATCGATCCGTCAGTGCAGCCATGAAGAGCTAGCTAACCTCTGAGGCTTGGATGGGTCAGGATATACGAGATACATAAACAAAAGTTTTTGAGTCTAAGTGTGCGTAGTGACACAGTAATTAATGGTTTCCATGGGCCAGCCAATTTTCAAATGCGACCTTTCTTTTTTTATATATAAAAAAGAACGATTAATCTAACATAATATACACGTATTAGTTGCACGTAGTTCTCCAAATGGGTTAGGTTGGGACTAGAGGTGAAAACAGATCGAATGTTTTCCAACCGATCCGTACAAATTTGGAATATGGATTATGTCGGCTTAGACATTTCTCGGATAAAAAATGAATACAGATTTTTTCTGTCCGATATGGATACAGATTCGGTAGCTCATTATCGGTCGAATACTGAGCCAAGGTTACTGTTTCAGCCCAAAAAGGTTTCTGAATTTAAAAATTATTTTATAATTTAATTAATCTATAAATTAAGTTTTAATTTTTAAAATTGGCAAATCAGCTCCGAAAATTATGAAAATATTTGGAGAAGTTCCTGACACAGTCTAGCATTTAAAAATGTTATTTTCAATATTTTCATCTTTAAATTTTCTCTAAAATTCAAATACTGCTATCTTTAATAGGAAAATATGTTAAATAAGTAGCAAAAATGCAAAAAAAACTCAGAAATGCATAATTTATTATTTTAAACTTAATTCAACATATAATTCAAATCTTGGGCCATCACATGTTTTTTATGAATGTTTGGATCAAATAAATTGGTTATGCTTTTTTTTGTTCATTTTGTGTTTACCATTTAAAGGGTTTTCATACTCCGATAAATACCACTGACCGTATTCATTTAGATTCGTATTTGCTCCGCATCTATATTCAACATTATTCATATTAATTTGTATCTGGGTGATCCGTATTTATATCCATATCCGGGAAAAAGTATGAAAACAAATATGGTATAGCCTTTATATGTCCATATTCAACCTGCTTTCACCCCTAGCCAGGACACCGTAATTTAACACATCCAATCAAACCCTAACTCTACATGATAGGATGAGCTATTGATCATCAAGTCCCGAGAGGAGAGTGGTCCGCCTCAGTGATTAATTGGTTTCTCGAAAGCAGTGACGGAGCTAGAAAATTTTAGTTGGGATGCACACTTCACACGTACAACTCTATAGTCTTGTACGATGATTTTGTAAGATATCATAATCCAACAAATGTATTTGAAATTTACTAAAAATATAATATAAATAGTTCTAAGGTCTTAATTAAAAATCACAAACAACTAAAGTTAGAACCAATTTAATCAACAAATTTGGTTCATTGAAGAGGTAATCGTATAGCACTTATCAAATTTTTAGAGGTGTCCCTTCTTGAAAGTAAAATTCACGGGCGTATTTTCTCATATAAGGTGCGATCAACATTTCATAGGTACGCACAGACTACCGCCGATTAAGTTTAACCACTTCTCGTGACCCAAAATCCAGTCCAACAATTGGATAACAAATAATTTATCTTAAGCATTGCCATTACCATAGATGATGGAAAATCATTTCCTACCCTATCACTGTATTAGAGTGTAGGGGAAAACAATTCAAGCTCTCTCTCTGCTCATTAGCATCTGATCGGTGATTTCTGCTCTTTTATATATTGTCTTGATAAGATGATTCCAAAACTTAAAGACTGTTTAAGTTGCAGTCCGCCCCCACTATCTTTCTGCCTTATCTGTTTGAGTCGTTGACGCCTCCTGATTGAGTGCCTGTAGTTTATATGCCAGGACAAAACTGCTCGTCGCGTCGAGCTCGCAGCTTTGCGTAGCAGACGCCGTTGAATTCAAGGTTTGCACGGCGGCGCATGGTAGCTGGGTTCGAAAATGGGCACCGATCGATCCAGAGGTAAGGTATGAGGCACTGACAAGGTGGGCCCAACTCAGAAGCTCGAGCCGAAATGCTGGACCGGCGTTGTGCTTCGGGGAGGTTCGAGAGAAGATTTGTTGCTACCTGCGGCCTAATTGTGAGCCCCACGAAAAGGATTGTTAATCCTTGTTTATTAAGGAAATAGCTAATTTACGGATGACATTCCCTTCTGTAACAAATTTTGCACTTCCACAAAGAGCACAACGTGTTTCTCTGGCTTGGCCGCATAAGGGAGGAAGGCTGGTGGGTGGCCACGGCCGCATTGGTCGGCATCGCGGGCGAGATCGCCAAGACCGGCGCAACATGGGGTGAGTCACGCCATGTGAATTTCACGAAAGACGAGAGTGATGGCTTCGTTACCTCCAAAATCCGCGATCTTTACAAGAGGAGCACTGGAGATTTACACAATGCGATTGGGTGGAGAAGAGCTCGCCGGCTTTTATAGCCCCGAAACAAGCATATTTATGGAAACCATAATTTGGGATCAAATCGATTGGGAGGAAATTTTGGCAATAGAGCACTAAATTTGGGAATTGACACCATAGATGGAAAGAGGAGATTTGTGTGGATTGATGGAGCTTTAGAGCTTCTTTCTTGCTTTAATGGAGGAGGAAGAGAAGAAGCTTCTCTCGGTCTGGCCGCAACTAAAAAAGCTACAGGTGAGTTGCCTTCATTTTTTTTTAATATAGAAGGATTTTTGAAAAGATAGCACATTAGGTTAAAAATTCTCAAAAACTTTCGATTATTTTGTACTTAATAAAATTATTTTCAAAATAAATTAAATTATAAATTTGCCGAGGCACGGCACGCGAGATCGCCGACAAAGAACTCGCAAGGCTTAAAGCCACCGATGGCACAGAGAGCCATTGCGGGACTGCTGCTTCACCGCCAGCCGCCCCATCTCCCGCTTTTTTTCCCAAAGACGTAATGTATGGTCCTTTCCTTTTCCAGACGTTTGTTTCTTTTCCTTAATTCCAAGACGCTTGTTTCTTTTCCTTATTGATGCCGAGGTGAGGAAGGTCTGCATGGGCTACAAGGATGATTTCGAAAAATATGGAAAATAAATCGCGCCACACACGGATCCGCAAGGAAAAAGATAAAAATAAATAAAGGCTCATCGGTCATTGGTTCGGCGAAAAAATTGAAAAAATTAAGCAAAGACTCACAGATACTTGGTTCCTTAGGTAAAAATAAAAACAAAAATTCAATGCTCTCCGGCGCTAAAATTAGGCTCTATGGGGCTAGATCCGTAAAAAGTCTCGAGAAGGGTCATATTCAAAAAATACGATCACAATGCCGTGACAACAAAAATTCAAGTCTTGTTTCCTTATATGGATCCTCCTTGTTTATTTCCTTGTTTGATTCACCTCCTTCCAAATATGTAGTACGTACAATTTTGGCCAAGAAAATTCAAGTCTGGTTTCCTTGCATGATCCTCCTTATTTATTTCCTTATTTGATTCGCTCTCCTTCCAAATATGTAGGTCGGGAGGTCTATTGTGGGCCATAGGGATGATTAGACACACTAAATAATGGCCATCGGATGTGGGTGAGTAAAACTGAGGAAAGATCTGAGACGTTCATTTTAATGAATGCAAGTTTCGGGACGCTTTGTTGGGTGCAAGAACATTGGGCTATCTCTAATGAGGTGCATTATTTATGACAACAACTCATTTCTTCATCTACATTTCTTTCTCGTGATAAATAGTAGCACCTCCTTTATTATCCTACTTTCTCTTCTCCCTCAAAGTCCCCCTCCTTACGATAAGTGGCAGCACCCCCTTTACCTTTTCTTCTCAATTCCCTTCCCGTCAAACTCAAAATAGCTTTTGTATTTCAAATTTTTACACAAGTTTTTGAAAATAAGTATTTTTTAACTATTTTCAAAAACTTTTTAATCAAAACTTTTTGAACCGAAAGTTTGTTGATTAGAAAGTTTTTGAATTGAAACATTTCGTTTTGAATTTTTTCGAGTGGAAACTTTCTATTTTGAAATTTTTCGAGTTGAATTTTAAATTAAAACTTTTTGAACCGATAGTTTTTGAATTGAAAGTTTTCGGAGTTGAAACTTTTTTATTTGAAATTTTTTTAATTAAAGATTAATCTCAAACTAGTCATACCTGAAAAAAAAATGTTGGTGACATTATACATTAGCTGCCTATCACAACCAGCAAAAAAAAAAAGAAAGAAAGAAAGAGAGCATGTGGTCAATTCAGACTCGCTCGTAAGAGATTCCTTTTTCCAAACTAAAATTGCTCGTCTTCGAGGTGATTCATTAAACAACTCATGCAAGGATTGGGTTGGTGATTGGTCAAAATGGAACCACTTGTATACTACTCCTGCCCAATCAGGATCCTAGAATACATCCTAATCTTAGCAGTATCTGACAATCTGTATTAGTCTCCTCTGATTCTTGGAAAGCAATCCAAACCTACTCACAACATACAATATCTAACTAATGCTGGAAATTGAAGGAACATGTTGCTACTTGTCAAGACGTACTGGTGCTGATACATGTCAGCTACATACACTGTCCCAATATTATCTCAACAAGGAACCAATGATGTCACTGCATCGGGTCAAATGTGTATTTAGTGTATAAACTGTATGCATAAGCCCACAGGATAAGCTTAGAATTTAAGGTAAAGGGGAGACATTTTGTGACTATCGTCATGCTGGTCCAGGCTGAAAGATGAACAAACCACATAGCATGAAAGGTACAAACTTGACTTTGTTGATACCTCAATTTGTATTGGTCAAAATTTCCAAAGATGATTCAGGAAGACGCAAACTACTCATTAGAAACTAAAACTAGACCCAAACAAAGACATTTCTTTAGGGTGTATGACTCACTCAAGAAACTGGTTTTGCAAACGTGTTCTTAAAGACCAAAATACTCTTAAGGACTCTGAATCCTGAACAGATCAGCACTTTGGGCAGGCAAACAAAAGGAGGTGCATAGGCAATTAAGCTCTCAGCCAGAAGCTACCACATCAAGAATTTCAACGCCATCAAAGGCACAAACTGCTTGATTGCGCAGGGTTATACTACTATTTTCGGTACAGATCCTTTCAATTCTGCGAACATTCTTCTGTACTCGGAGTCTCCGAAATACCTGTAGCCCTAAAGGAAATGCTAATCCAATATCTGCTAGCCCAACAAAGAAGCACTTCAAGAAAGCAGGCTAAACAGACAGAAAGACAGTTCAATAGTCGTAGAAATCCGTGGTTGAGTATGAGTAGGTGATCAGCTGACAGCTTATGGTGAATACAGTGAAATTTTGCGTGACGGAGTGTCTATTTCTGACATCATGGGCCCGCTCCAAGGCCAAAGTCGAGCTCCTCGTGCTTCGGACAGCCAGCGGTGGCTCTGGGAGAATCTCGATCAGTGCTGTGGCTGAAGCTGCGTCTGCTGGAAGGCTCTAACCATCCGTGAGGAAGCGGTGGAGAGCCATCAGAGGCTGGAAGCGAGCCACGACGAGCCCTCTTGGAGAAAGCAAATATCTGAACTTTTGTTCAATAAAGTATTTGGAAGTGAAAATAGGCATGTCCTCAGTAATAATCTTAATGTCACTAGCTAAGAGAGAGACTTGCTTTTGCTTATTTTATCTGTATCACCTAGCATACCTTTTTCTATTGGAAATTATGAATGATTGTCCCTTTCAACTCAGACTTTTTATGAAGATATCTCGCTCGGGCACTTCCTTCTTCCAGCCAAGTACTACTTGCAACCATAGCCTTGAAGGGCGTGGGCCGTGGCACTGGTCGGGAAAGGGTTACTGCTCGGGATGGACCTCGTGACGGTCCGGTCACCGATCGCATGGCGCGTGAGTTAGCGAGTTTGCGCGGGAAGGAGTGCTCCCGACCGGTCAAAGTCACTCGCTTCGGTACTTCCTTCTTCCGCAGTGCTACTTTGCAACTTACGTGGCCCATTGGCAGGCGTAATTTTGTAACACTCGGGTCGGGAGGGTTACCGCTTGGAAGGGCCTTGTATTCGTCGGGTCACAGACTGCATAAGCGCCCGACCGAAGCAACTGGATGGGGGCACCCATGGGCGGCTGCGGCGCGTATTTCAACAAAATGTAAAGAAAAATGCTATCTAAGGAATAAGAAAAGGACTTGGGATAATATCGCCTGAACTTTTGTATCAATAAAGTATTTGGAAGTGAAAATAGGCATGTCCTCAGTAATAATCTTAAAGGTGCACTAAGAACCTAAGAGAAGGAGGCCTTGCTTTTGCTTAGCTTGTTATCTGTATCACCTAGCATACCTTTTTCTATTGGAAATGTATGAATGATTGATCCTTTCAACTCAGACTTTTAACGCAGCGTGAGTTTGTTGATACTTGGCGGTCGTAGAATGGCTACATCGCGTGCCTCGCCGGTGGTGATGGCGTCTTGTTCGCGGCGAGCCCAGAGCCTCGTCGAGGCGGCCAGTCTTAGGCGCCGTATTCCGAGTCGGTTGGCGGGGACGACTTCACCTTTGAACACCATGAAACGGTGTAAACCCGATCGCCCGAGTCGGGGTGGTGCAAGCTCGGAGGGCGGAGTAGCTCGGCCACCCTTATCGCCCATGAAATGCTTGATCATTGAAGATCCGTGGCTTAAGTCCTTGGAGAATCATGCCGTTTACCGTTCGACTGACCGTTAGTCAGCGGATGGGCCCGCGGCTGCTTGTCGCGCGGATATTGAAGTCGATCGTAGAACTTCGAGACAGAAAGTGAAATTGCCAGCTTAATTACAAAATGAACCATAAATGACAGCAAGTCATCACAATCTATTATTGAGTAAATTTTACAAAAAAACTACAGGTTTTTTTGTATGAACTATCAGAAAAATATAGATTTTAGCTTCTATTTCACAAAACTACTATTTTTAGAAGAACTTGTTTCACAAAACTACAGGTTTCATATACAAATTATCAGAAAACTGCATATTTTAGTTTCTATTTCACAAAACTACAGATTGTAAGAGAACTTGCTTCACAAAACTACAGGTTTTAGAATTAATCATTTCTTGTAACGGGTCTGATATTCTAGATCCACATGACAACCTCATAAGTGAGTGAAACGAAAAATAAGAGCATGTGAGGCCGCCATATGGGTCCACACTGTCAAACCCGTTACAAGAAACGGCCAATTATAAAACTTGTAGTTTTGTAAAACAAGCTCTTCTAAAATCTGTAGTTTTGTGAAATAGAAACTAAAATCTGTAGTTTTCTGATAGTTTGTAGAAGAAACTTGTAGTTTTGTGAAACAAGTTCTTCTAAAATCAGTAGTTTTGTGAAATAGAAGCTAAAATCCGTAGTTTTTTGATAATTCATACAAGAAACTTGTAGTTTTGTAAAATTTACCCTCTATTATTAAATACGACGAGGTTTAAGATGATAAGGCAGTTACATACTTCCTCAAGCTAAGGGTCTGTTTGGTAGAGCTTCAGATCCTAGCTTCACCTGAGATCTGAAACTTGTAGGCTAAAATAAAATGAATTAAGTTTATATTTTTGGTCTAAAATTTGAAAAGATTATCCACCTAAATACTCTTAATATACTCACAGATCCAGCTCCACGGATCTAGTGGAGCTAGAGCCCTACCAAACACACCCTAAATAGCCACCATGCACGACAATGTATGCACAACAGCCCACTACTATTGATATACTACATATATTAAACCCCACACCTTTTCGGCTCTCTCGGCGTGGCCATGTCGATTTCGGGCCGACGAGGCCGCGTGTCGTCGCGCCGTGTCGCCCGCTTGGCTAACACATCGTCTTAAGTAATTAATCGTGGCGATCTAGCTTAAACAGCGCGATCGCGCAGTGGTAGTGCGCTGCAAGCGAGAGGTCACATGTTCGATCCCGCGCGCGCGCTTGCATCTGATTCTTTGCAGCCGACTCGTCGAGCTAGAGCTCGGTGGAGCCCGCGCGGGAGATTTGCCCTGGTGCGCGCGTGACGCGTGGCATGTGCTTTTTGCTAAAAGACCCTCAGAAAATTTTGAAATTACATAAAAGTCTTTTTTTGGCGAAAAGCCCTGCAAACCGATTTTTGCGAAAGAAACCCTGAGAATTTCCCAAATTACATGCAGTTCCTTTTTATATCCAGGTTGCTTTGCCCGAAAGACCCTAAAAAACGAGATTTGCGAAAAAAATCAGGAACTTTCCAAATTACATGCAGGTCCTTTTTATATCCAGGTTGCTTTGCCCGAAAGACCCTAAAAAACGAGATTTGCGGAAAAAAATTAGGAACTTTCCAAATTACATGCAGGTCTCTTTTTGCCAGAAAAATGCAAGGTGCTCCTGAATTACATCGAAGCCTCTCTTTTTTACAAGAAGGCCTTTGAAACTTCTAGTTTTTGGCGGAAAAGTGCCCGAGCTTTTAAGAAATTATATATTAGTCTATTTTATCTATTTTAGGTACTTTTTTATGCGAAAGACCCCCGAAATTTCAGTTTTTTTGTGGAAAAGGTGGCCGAGGTTTTCTGAAATTACGGCTTGGTCTATTTTTTTTTTGAAAGTGCCCCAAGCTATGTTTTTAGAAAAGGCCCAATTTTTTTCAGAAATTACAGATTAGTCTTTTTTTCCAGTGCGCAAAAACATGTTAGTCTTTTATTTGCAGGAGACCTCTGGAACTTCCAAAATTTGTTTTAACACGTGGTTCTAGACGGAATGCCGTACGAAACTTTCTAAAATTACATATTAGCTCATTTTTTCCCTCAGAGATTTTTTAAAATTACTTCTAAGTCCCTTTCTTCGCGGTAAGGCCCTGTTTTTCCCGAAATACCGCCCATAAAAAAATTATTCCGGAGTCTCGAAATCTTTTTAAGATTATATGAAATTTATTCCACAGTCCCGGAAGCTTTTCAAAATTACAGCGCGCGTAGCGAAAATTATACGATTCGTCCTAAAAATTTTAAAATATTACATCTAGATGTCTTTCTTCACGGAAAGGCCCGGATTTCGCATTACGGTTGTGCCGCGCCCACGTGTCTAATATACTTGATAGCAACCACGAACCCATGACGCTGATTGCCACGACGAATAAGGCACCAGTCCTGTTCGATCCTAAAATATCCATGTACAAAAAAAAAATCTGTCACCATCTGCTCCAAGATAATCCAAGCTACACAGGTAGCTAGCGATCGTGTGCGCCCCTAAGAACCGTACGTCTGATTGGGCGTGACAGGCCCAGATCATGCGCACTACGGTAAAGGCACACCATGTTAGATCTGCCCCGCTCAAACGAGACCGGATGGTCTCCAATGGCACTAGTGACTGATCTTAGTGGTGATGAGAATTGTTTAGTGTCCTGATTCACTCTAATCATTGTGCTGTATAATGGAGAACCAACAAAAGGCAACATAAGTCATGACCACTATGTTGCTTAAACTACGCTAGATAAGATATATAAAGCAATGCAGTCATAACCACCATATGAATAAACTAGGTTATGATAGGTCCATTCCCCCAATCAAAACTCATTTGCATGGTACGATTTGATCTCGTACACAAGATTTCAAATTTCGTTTTCGGATTATATCTTGGAGGTGGCTGAAATCCAAAATTTTGGCAAGATTTCAGAATTTTAGATGAAATTCGGACGAAATTCAAAAGTCAAAATTCAAATCCGAATTTTTGGACCGGGATTTTCGAGATTTTGGTGAAAACCGAATGAAAAATGGTTCAAAACATATTAGAATTTTTTTTAAAAAAATTAGATGATCCTAACGCATCACTAATATTCCCATAAAATTTTCAGATGATAATTAAGCCTAAATTTTTAAAAATTTCTGACAGTGCTATTGTCTTAATAAAGGCTGAGTACATGTATTGCTTTCATAGATTTGATTGAGTAAACAAAACAGGTTTATAATTTTGAAAATTTATAGAAGGGTTCTGAGGTAATACTTAAGCTCTTCTAAAAATTTTGGATCATGATCAGACTCGAGTGAATTTATAAAATTCTAACAAGATTACTGTCTTATTTATGTTCCTTCAGTTTTTGATTTTTCAAAGATAACAAATGAAGTTAAATTCTTTTAAAAAATTTCTATATGATTATAGACGGCTATATATAGTATCATAAATTTTTTAGAGCATGATCAAGCTTATACATTTTTAAAAAATCTGACAATGCTTTTATTATTTTTATAAAATGTCTTAAAAATTTGCTTTTTTTATAAAAATTTATTTTAGATGACATTCTTAAGAGGTCCAAAACTTAAAATCCGGTCAAAATACTTGAAATTTTGGTGAAATTTCATAAACCACTGTAGTAATTTGAATTTTTTAATATTTTTATTTCACCGAATTTGTAATCTATTTTCTATAGCTGAAATCTGAAATCTTAACCAAAAATTTCGAAATTTTACGGAGATTTTGAACCTCGCTCGTGTAGCCAGGAGAGCAGTACTACTATTTGGGAGTAGTCCTTCAAATAAAAAAAGAGGAAAATACCGGGAAGTGTGAACAAAGGATGGAGAAGAAGGAAAGCAGTCAGCGTTGATCACCTGTTGCTGCTAATCTTTTGTCTGTATAAAGAATTTTTTTCTACCTTCCCGTGGGTACATGACATGGCTAAATGCTTAAGGTTCAATGAACGACATGTCAGAGATGCAGTTAATTTCCACCTTCTCGTGGTTACAAGACATGACTAGATGCTTAAGGTTCAATGAACCACATGTGGGAGATGCAGTTAATCGGACAGGTAGGATAAACGTATGAAATCATTGTTTATCTAATCCTATATGTTTTTAAACTTAACTTTTTACATATGTATTTATAAATTTAGTCTGCTTCTCTACCGTAAAAGACAAGATGGGTGACATATATCCCTACCACGTCTAGAGAGCGGAAGGTCATATGTGCTTCGGGAGCTTGGCTGACCGCAGGAGCAACACATGCCCACCGAGGCAGGGCTCCTTCCACGCTTCCCGAGCGTGGTAGCTAGGGGCGGAGCCAGACCTCGGGCCACTTGAGCCTGGGCCCAAGGCCTGACAACAAAATCCATATAAATATGCAATGGTCTGGCCTATGTAAGTGCTCAAAATTTGGCCTGCAGTGGATTGGGCCCGAGGCTTCGGGCCCAGCTGGCTCCGCCCCTGGTGGTAGCTATGCCGCACGCGCTGCTACAACTCTTTCCGAGCTCTTTGGACGCAGCAGCGCCTCCTCCCGCGCTCCAGCACCTATGCGCTCTTGTTGTCACTTGCCCTATTGCGGCGCCAGTAACCTTCTTGCTTCCCGAGCACGGCATGGAACTGATGTCATCTTCCGCGCTTTTCAGGATGGCGGAAAGAGATAAATTTGTAAATGCATAAATTGGAAGGGAAGATTTAAAAAAAAACAAAGTACCCTAGATTAGATAAGCCATGATTTCTAAACATACCGAAGGAAAGAGAAACAAAACCCTTCATCAAATGCTCGCTAGAAAATTCTACAGACTTTTGACAAAGAAACAGTGCACTCTACCAAGTATCAGGTCTGTGTATGCCCCTAAAAGGGCCTCATCATATTTTGCTGCCTCAAAAATCAAGACTAAGTGGGGCATCTTTACTTTCCTTTTTTTGCTTTTCTTTTGATACTTTTTGTCAAAATGCCAGAATATTATGTTTTAATCTTATGTAAGTCATGGCATGATTTATAATATTTCTTGCAGCAAGAGACTTATTTATCATCAAGCCAGCCTCAGGTTTGAGAAAACTGCCACCAACTAGGACAATAATCACCAATTCGGCAGCTACAGAGTTTTGCTAACTAGAGCTGAAGTTTGGCCGAGTTATACTGAGTGAAACTAGGTTTTATGCTGATTAATATTTAATATTGATTCAGTTTATATATGTAGTTGTTCTTTCAAGAAAAGACACTGTTTTGTCAATTATTATGAAAAAAAACAGAGCCTCATAACTCACATTCTGGATGGTTTCTGCAAAAAATGGGCAGTATCCACTTTCCAGTCATGTTCTGGCTGAGTTCCACTACATGGTGTTTGATGAGATTCTGTACATCTCTCTCAAAAAGAAAAAAAAATTGCATACAAGGAACACACGAATGCAAGTTCAAAATACTTATGCACTGTTCATGCCAGTATAACATGAGTTAACCTTTCTTCTCACTTTTTCTCTAGATCTCTTATATGTAGCATGGAAACGTACGTCTTGCGAGAGGTGGCCGCCCGTCCGTGCTGAGGATCGACGTCGCCGATGATCACGCACACCATCCGATGACGGTGTCAACTCGACACTCTGGAGTTCACCGCCGAGCAATCGCCGTTCATTTCTGATCAGCCGTGGAGAAGGAAGCATGTACCAGCCCCTCGAGGCATATACACACACACATGGAAGACAGTAACAAGCCTAGCTAGGTTGCATTCCTCTGGTAGAGTTGCAGCCTTGATCCTCATAGATGCCAATGTCGCGCGGTGCCGGGCTGCCACCGTCGACGTCGACGGCGCCCATCCCAATGCCTGCAAGGCTCGCCGTTACAAAAAAAAAAAAAACTTACAGCCATGTCCACTCTGCCGGAGACTGTTGTCTCACTGTTTACAACGTGTCGTCGTAAGTTGCCGAAGCCGCTGACCTCACCGCCATATCCAATCCAAGACGGCGTGATGGTTGCCACATCGATCCATTCACCAAATTAATCTTGTGTTGGTTGAGCCCGCCGTTGATCCAACCTGGTTCCCATGTTTGTTCGCTGAGCCCATCGTTGATCCAACACGACTTGATGGTTTTCATATCCGATCCGTTAAGTTCGCCAAGCCCACCACACATCTGTTATCGTAGTCACCACATTCATCACCTATCCAACCCAACATGCTGATTTTTGCATCGGCCCACTAAAACCACTATATCACACAAGTAAAATCATAACAAAAGGCACTACGTTGCACACACACACTTCAAAAAAGAAGGGAATGAAAAGCATAATTCAACTGTAAGTGCTAAAGGGGCAGGTGGTAAATGCTATGAGTGTCAAGAACCGTGGGTGCCGGGACACAGTAAGGTCTGTAAGTTTCAGATGCAATTGCATTTGATTACTATTCAGGAAGGTTTTGAAGGTGAATACAGCACTCCACCTGGCAGTCCAGTGCATACAAAGAAAGAGCAAGAATTATGCCAACTATCAACGCATGCATTATCGGGTACTAGTTCAGGAATAACTTCTTTTACTTTGAAATTACAGATTGGCAACGTAAATGCAATAGCATTAGTGGACAGCGGTAGTACTGCATCATTCGTAACTTTAGCAAGTGCAGAAAAAGCCAGGTGCGAAATTAGTCAGGGACAACCCATACAAGTGACTGTAGCTAATGGCACAAGACTTGAATGCAGTTTGGTGTGCAGAAATTGTGCGTATCAAATACAAGGAGAAGAATTCTTAACAGATTTCAGGGAGTTATACCTCAAGGGATATGATGCTATCCTTGGATCTGATTGGATTTAGCAGCACAGCTTGGTAATTTTGGACTTGAAAACTCGAGAGCTTTGCATAACCAGTAATGGACAGAGATTAATCAATTTCAGAGATGAAACTATTCCTGAAGAGGATTGTGTCATAAATGAACTTAAGCTGAAGAAAATGATGGAAAAAGAGGTGGTAGGAGCACTGATGTATGCCAAGGGTATTGGTTCCAATGACAAGAACTTGCAGAGGGAACCACCTGAAGTAAAAAGAGTTCTAGACTGTTTCTCGATATTTTCTTGAGCTCACGTAACTACCTCCGTAAAGAGTGTGTGACCACGCAATTCCTTTAATTTCGAATCAAAGATCAATATCGTGCCATATCGGCTGCCGTATTTTAAGAAGAATGTGATGGAAGATTTAATCGAAGGCTTACTGAAATCGGAGAGAGTTAATCAATGTTTGGAAAACTATTTGAGGTGCTTGGCATTCGCAAATCCAAGGAAATGGCATTCATGGCTAACGCAAGCGGAATGGTGGTACAATACCTCTTTCCATACGAAGATGACTCCTTTTCAAGCCTTATATGGCATGCCACCACCCCTGAACATTGAAAATGCATTCTTGGAAGTTACTTCTGAGGAGGTCCAGAAAAAGATCCAAGGATGGCACAATGCTTCAGCAGCTATTAAGGTCAACCTGCAAAGAGCAATCTCAAGAATGAAATACTTTGCGGTTAGACACAAAACTGAGGGGAGAATGATACCAAGGAACAATATAGTTGTGGTCCAATGGAAGGTCATGTGGGCTAATCTGCCCCCAGATGCTACTACCTGGGAGGATGCTAATTTCATTTTAAAGGTGTTTCCGCGCTTTAATCCTTGAGGACAAGGATTTTTGAGGGAGGGAGAATTGTCAGGCAAGTGAAGTAGAATTCCAAAGCTCAAAAGGATTCGATTCAATTCAGTAGATGGATAGACCAGATCATCGGATACCTTTTCAATTAGTGAGATCGAGTGGCTGGAAGACGTTACAAAGATTCAACGGCCAGCTGGAGCTAATGAAGTTTATTGTTGAATCTGATGGCTTGAAGCGTTAGTAGTAATTACAAAGCTTAGTAATAGTAATTTTCGCGGCATTGTCGTTGTCTTTCAGTAAATCGAACACAGGCTTTATAGATTTTTTTAAATAATACCTTTTTTTATTGAAATTGAAAAAATATACCTCGAACTCAAAAAATTGCAGAAATATACGTTTGTCGCTTTTTGAACACGCGATATCACAATGTCGCCCAACCAATGGGCGACTGACAGACATATCGCCCAACCAACGGGCGACTGAGCGCCAAGTCGCCGCCACGTCGGCGCCATCCTTCTGTCGTCTAACCAGAGCGCGATAGAACCCTCTGTCGCCCAACTAGACGGCGACAGGGAGAAGTCGCCTAGTCAAAGGGCGACTGGAAGCCAGAAAATTTATAAATTTTAAAAAAATTATTTATGAGGTAGTATTATCCGGATTCCCTCTATTTTATAGAAATATTACTAATCACATATCCTTAAAATGAAAGGATTTTATTCATATCTCTTATAAATTAAAGAGTTTTCTTATCATATCCTGCTTGGATAGAATGACATACTCACCATATCCCATAACATGAAAATCCTATTTCATTGTATCTTATTCGGATGTAAATGCAGAGATTAAAAGGCAAGAATTGCATAATCAAATCACGTACCAATCCCGGTGATCATAGAAGGTGAGCACACACACGTCTGGCTGCTCTCTCCTCCTCCTATACCTTCATCTCCATCATAGAGGACATCGAAGAGACGCAGGAAGAGACAGGAGAGGAAGGCTCATACACACAGGAGAAAGAGAGGAAGAAGCAATACAAAAGATTCAAGGGGAGCGCAAGAAACGATATGGAAGGAGGCCATGGCCATGGCTCCTTCTCTTTTTTTTAAGACAACTAAAGCTGTGATTAAATTATGATGATAGAAAACAAAGTTTAAAGTTACAAGGTGCAGAAGACTACACTCGAGACGAAAGGGGAGGAGAGAAAAAAGAAAAGAAAAAAAAGACATTCTTGAAAGTTGCCATTGTACTATCATGTTGAGGCTTGTTAAAATTATACTAGCATGAATGATTAACTGAAAATTTGAAGCACTCTTAAGTAGCTAACAAGTTCGCTTCATAGTGAACTATTGAATAAAATCCGACATTGATAATTCAAAGTGCAAAGCGAAGTCACAAACTGGGATACAATATAGGTACATAACTTAAGGAATTCATAAAACTGGAATACAACATAGGTACATACATGCCTTAGAGAATTCATACAACTGAGAATTCTACAACGTAAGTCACAAAACCATACATTCTATGGCCATGGTTGTCGATCTAGGGCATAGTAAAAAAAATGAAAGTTATCTATTGGTCGCTGACGGGGTATTACGCTTGGATCGCTGATAGGGCTTAATGTAATATCATCGTCAGAATTAGGAGGACTCCGAGGACGCAAGTTTCCTGGCCTAGGTGGCATAAAATCATCATCATCGTCGTCATTTGTGTGGTTAGGAGCTAGCCTGCCTCTAGTGCTGGTTGAACGTCCTCTTTCATTGTTTCTTGAACGGCCTGCTGTAGTAGTGCTTGAATGGCCTATTGTGATAGTGCTTGATCGTCGAGGTCTAGGTGATACGAAATCGTCGTCATCATCGTCATCGTCATTTGCATAATTAGGAGCAAGCCTCTCTTCGGTGGTGATTGAACGTCCTCTTGAACTTGCTGCTGCAGCAGTACTGTGTCGATCTCTACCCCTCCAGTTAGATCATATTCTGTATCTTCTACGCGAACTAGGCATCGCACCCCCGCCGAAGAGCATATACATCGCTAATAATTCTGGGATATATTTGTTCAGCAACTCTTTATCCTCTGGAAATGACTAACACACAAGACGAGCATACGAAGTAGTGAACTTATGTATAATGATAAAAAGAATAGTAAGGTGAACAAATATATACTAACTAACTTTAATATGCTCTGCATACCGATCGGGTAGCATCAATACCATGTTAGATCTTCTAGAGAAACCTGTAGCTGAAGAGTGGTCAGCTAATTCGCATACCCTGAAATACCTTTGACGCCACCATTGCAAGTGCGCCTTCAGGTCATCGGAGGTCACATGGTTTAGGCGAGAGGTTGTCACATTATGCATCCGTAATGTCAAGCGCCACTCTTGTAATTTGGACACCACTTTACTTAGGTTCTCCTCCTTGAATGGATCGTCCTTCCCACCACACGTAACCTTCAACGTGTAATGAAGGGCTACGGTGCTCATATCTGGTGTCCATGAGAATGCTCTGCTAGAGAATGCAGCCATGGTGAAGTGTGAGTGGGAGCTGTGGTTGTGTGTCTGCGGTTTGGCCTTTTATAGACTCGAAGGGGTGGTGTGTGGACTAAGTGTTGGAAGGTAAGATTGAAACATACAGACGGATAGGAAAATGCCAGAGTTTGTAGTTAAGTCAGGCTGAAAAGTAGGCAGTGAGTGGTCACTTCGGCCTGACAAAGCTATAGGTACAGTGTTGTCAAATCGATCTGAAAAAGTTTAAAGCATTGGGCAGAGTGTCGCAACATGTCACCGAAAAAGGTGATAGAGGATTTCTTTTTTGGCAACTCATCCTGACAAAGCTACTACATGTGACTTATCTAATCGGTCTGACAAGGCTGCACGCTCGTGAGTAGGCTACTCGCCCTGAAAAAGCTGTTGCACGGCCGTCATCTCCAACAACTGTTTAAGTGTCTTAGAATCTGCGCCTGTAGTGATCGTTTAAGGTGTTTGCTTTGGTAGGATTGAGATGCAAAGCAAGTTTTAAATAGGATCCTATTGTATATTATGGTACTACAAGTATCATAGGGTGTTTTGGGGCTATTTCTACACAATTTCTTTTCTAAACATGTCATTTTACGTGCTACCGAAAAGGCTTAAGTGACCATTCACTTTACACGATTGCGATCTAGTTTTCTTTGTAAGTCTGTGACTATACCGTATATGATACGTTAACCTTTTTTGAGGTATTAGTACGGGATATTATAAATATTTTTAACTAATTGACTCTTTATGCTTGAAAGCAGGCCTACTGTAACAAAGAATAACAGTATTGCATAACCAAATATAATAGTAAGACTATAATAAAAACCATATATCGTACAACATATCCAGAACGGATTAACAGAATACATAAGATAAAAAGTTACAACAATCCAAAACACAAGAAACTATTGCCGGCCCCGTTTCTGGGCGGCTCCTCGCGGCTGGGCAGGCCTCCTATGAACCTGCCCCTGCGAGTAGGTGAACTGCGTCGGTGCGTGGTGAGCCCTCTGTGGTCTAGCTGGAGGTGTATCGTACTCCGGCTGAGAAGGCTGCGTCGGTGGTGGTGCACTCTACAACTGCAATGGTCCAGGCTCATCCGCATCAGTGAAAAATCTCAACACACCACCATCGTCGAGGTCGTACTCCGTGTGGGCTAGATCATCATACTGCCCCTCGTAGTCATCAGTGCAGGTGAGTATGTAGAGGAGAACCACCGTGCCTGTGTCCCTATAAAAAATGAAGAATTGTTGGTAACACTCAAAAAATGATTGCAAAATATAAAAAGTGCGATTAAGTACTCACCTCCGATGTGAGTGGCTAGACCAGCGTGTCCAGCAGCTCGCCCTCTCGAACGGGAGGCTGTAGCGTGTGAAGACATACCTGTAGCACCCCTCTCTCCACTAAGCGGCACGCCAGGAGCCACATCGGGAGGCACACGACATCCCGCCAACTCGAGGACGCATTCTGAGCTCTCCCTAAACCTCGCGATGAAAGAGGACACCTCCTCTCTAGTCACCTCAACCTTGCAGTTAAGATGAGAAAATAAGCTCCCTGACTCCGCGTAGTACTGGCCTAGCACATCAGTTTGAAAAATACATTACGAATTAGCATAGCACATTAGTCTGGAAAATACAAAATGAAAATATATCGTAGATTGGACGAAACGTACCACACTGTGCAGAGCCGAATCCGTAGCGTGATACGTGTCCCTCACCCTGGGCACATGTCTAGGAGGATCGGAGTCGACACGTACCAAACGCAAACGAGTACAGGAAGTGTAACACTGTCGGTACCCCTGGTACGTCTGCGGGTCGTACGGCGCATCCTCAGCATGGATGTCGTCTAGGGCTCCTCCCCACTCCTCGACCCATGGCGCCATACGTATGTGCCATGGGGTGGCTCCATGCACGCCCTTCCTAGTTTGCCTACGGATAAGAAATAAATATAACATTATTAGATGGCATTACACGATGATGATTAGAGAACATCGATGCAGGGAACTTATGTGTGGGCGCCGTGTGGGACCTAACGGCCGACCTGGACCGAGAACTCCTATCGTAGACCGAACTGCCTCATCACTCGATGGACAGCGTAGGCCTCGACCTGGACTTCGAACACGAGGAACCGATGTGTACGCCAATACGCCGCGTCGCGTGTGCATAGGGTGGACGCCCCACCTGTCACACGTAGGTGGACCTCTGCCTCTGTGTACAGTGTAAAGCATACGTGGTCGTCGATAAGGTGGTTGAACACAGCTGCGAACTGCGGGTAGCCCAGTCGCACCATCCTGTGTGCCCACCTAGGCTGCAGTGACGACAAAAAAAATCAGTACAGAACATTACCATTAGTACTGACAAATGTTAAAGCGAAAGTTTCACAGTTGTGATTGCAATATCTTACCCGTCGTGCCACCAAATGGTGTCCATGGTCGGTGCGTCAACGTCGTCGTCGCCAGCATGTACAAGAGGCCACGGGTCGATGTCGGGCAGCTCGATCTGGAACCTCTCGTATGCCCAAAGTTGTACAAGCAGTGGACATCTGGTCAGGATCGACCCGTCGGTGATCCGACCACAGCCATCACGAGTACTGTGGCACGGCGTCAAGGGGTGCATCCGCAATCGCCCTTACGAACTAGATGAGGTGTTTGTCCACGCTATCCCCGTGGGAGCTCGTGAACATGCACCAGCCAAGGAGCCATAGCAGGTACGCCTCCAGGTGGTGGCTCACCCTCTGCCCGTCCACAGGCTCAACGATGTGTTTCGTCTGTAAATTTAAGATTTCTTGTTAGTTTAGCCAACATATGTAAAGTTAAGCTTTAAAGGTTAGTTGCGTACCACGAACTGTCGAAGCCACCTGTGTGTCGGACCATGTGTGCTGCTGAAGGGTCGGTACACAGCAGGCGCTAGCACACCCTGAAACCGCGCAAGTAGCTCCTCGCGCCACGCCGCATCGACGTCCTGAGGCACCACAGGGTCATCGACGATCGGGAGTCCGAGGAGGTACGAGACGTCCTCCAAAGTGATTGCCATCTCCCCGACAGGTAGATAGAAGGTGTGCGTCTCCACTCTCCACCGATCCACAAGAGCGGTGAGCAGGGACCTGTCGAACGAGAATCGACGACTCGCGTCTCATCCATCTGCATGTCCGTGAGCCTCCACCATCCGGGCCAGTGGCAACAATCCTGATGCTCGAAGCCTACGAAAAAATGAAAGATATATATGATCACCACACTAGTTAATTAATATAAATTATGATACTACATGAGGCATATTTAGAAATTTGAAGAATAGTACGCTACCTGGGGATCCAACAAGGATCAAGCGTCCAGAGCTCCCGTAGTGGCCTCGGTAGTAGTACGCAGAGCTCCAGAGGATCCTGTGCCTCCTCTAGAAAAGCAGTGGCGAAGTGGGCACGGTGACGATGATCAATAACCGGATCTAGCAACTCAAAAGGCTAGTCGTCATCTCCATCCTGGTGAGCCGTATCTGCAAATTACAAAAATGAAAGATATATATCAAATGCTGAAGTGGACACAAATGCATATAGAGAACTATACAAGCATCATAACAATATATAGATAGAAACAAATTCGTACCAAAAAACCAGATAAGCATCATAACAATATATAGAAATAAATGCGTACAAATAACTACAGAAGCATCATAACAATATATTTCAAACAAATTACAATAATTTATGAAGCAACAACACTCACAACGACATACAATTTGCTTGCAACTAGGTAAAAACCAGAGTTCATACAACACAAATTACATCAACAAAATATGAATTTGACATATAGCATCTAATAGTTCAAATAGCTTCTCCGGTAGTACGATGACGTCTTCCACCACACCTTGCAGACGACGATCCCTCTCCCGCCGTCGGGTTGCCATCTCCTCCTTCATCCTCTTCGTTTTTTGGCTGGCAGTTCTTGAACGTGTGTCCTGTTCGCTTGCACAACGAACATTTATTCACGCGCTTACTAGCTTTGGACTCATCCATGTCATTTCTGATACGCCTTGTTTTGCGACACCCTCCTTTGTATGATCTTGCATCAAAATTAGGGACCCAGAATCTTTCGTTGACACTAGGAGTTGTGGTGAAAGAACCGACAACACTATAAGCATAAAGCTCCTCGCTCCAAGTTGCCATCACCTTTTCCTTTGTAAAATATTCAGATAGATATGTACCGGTCGCATTCCAAATAAGGCACATGTGGCTATCACATGAGAATATAGCCTTTGCAAAAGATGGGGTTTGCTACACGAGCATTTGCAGTCAACCTGCAAGATGCATTCTTGGGTGATAACCTTCTGGTTTGTTCCACGTTGTCCTTTATCCCTGCATATCACCTCGAAGCGCATTGTTTGTGCACCTACTTTGATAGCTCTATGCTTGGCCGCCGTCTTACTCTTCTCATCCATGTATTTAGTGATCATGCTTGAGTACAATAGATTCTCATCTCTCATTATTACTTCGGCAGCTTGATGTCTATCCACAAAGTACTTGGTTGTGTCCCGCAGCACTCCCTCAACAATTCCTATCAACGGGAGACACCTTATCCCTCTCATAACCCAGTTGTACACCTCCGCCAAGTTGGTCATCATGACACCGTATTTAGCACCATGTGTGTCATGTAACAATGACCACTTCTCTTTCGGCTCGTGCTTTAACAAGTCTGAGAAACATTTGATTGGCATTTGCCTTTGACGACGATTTGTCGCCTCATCTTCTATTGGCAGAGGGAATAGAGGCTCTGTCTGCTCCTGTGTTTCACTGCTATTAGCCTTGTTCGTCTGCTCCTCTTTGTGTTTTTTTGTTAGCTCATCAAGATTCTTCCATAGAGTACAGAACTTACTATCTTGGTTCTGCTTACATAGTCTCTTGAACATGTTCATCAGTTCCTTATTCTCAAATTGCTTATAAAAGTTTGCACCCAAATACCTCATGCACCATCGGCTCTGCAAGTCAGGCCATGGAAATGGCTTCTCTTCCCTTGTTTGCAACTGTTTGATGGAACTAAGTAGACCAGCATGCCTATCATGCAGTATGCACACATCTTGACGAGTTTGCATCACCCCAATCTTCAAGTTCCATAGAAACCACAGCCAACTCTCATAGTTCTTGCTTTCTACAAAGGCGAAAGCAACAGGCAGAATCTGGTTATTTGCATCAACGCCCACAACTGTCATTATTTGCCCTTTGTATTTCTCGGTCAAGAATGTGCCATCCACACACAACAATGAACGACAGTGATAGAACGTCTTAATGCAAGCTCTAAATGCGAAGAAAGCTCTCTTTAGATGCCTCTTAGTCGGCCACTTCCTTGACGGACAGTCCTGATAATCATAATAAGTACCAGGATTTCTTCCCTAAATGCAACTGAGCAGTGCGGACAGATTATGGTAGGAGTCTTTAAATTTCCCAAATCTCATTTCTAAGGCCTTCTGCTTCGCCCTCCATGCCTTCCCGTAGCTAATTGTGTACTGATATATGTTCTCGATTGCTCGGATAATAGCACGGGGCTCAAAATTAAGGATCTCAACTATTTTTGGGTACATGATATTCGCGATATACCCAGATGACAGGTTCCTGTGAGCCATCAGGATTTCCTCAGTCATACAACTATGTTGTTCAACCTTCGAACATAGCCAGTGGGTGCCCCATTTGGGCTTGTACGCGTGCACTCTCCAGGGGCACCCTTGCATCTCGCACACCACATCGTAGCAGGTTGGGGTGGACTTCTTTGTTGTCTTCAATGCAGGACCATTCTTTTTGCACTTGATTGACCACGAGCATTGAATCTCCGCGAACCGTCAAACGTCGGATACCGAGCGATATGGCGATACGGAGCCCATGGATGAGTGCCTCGTACTCGGCGGCGTTGTTCGACGCAGGAAAAAGTATTTGAAGAACGTAATTTAACCGTTCTCCACTTGGTGATATGAGCACTATACCAGCCCCCGCGCCGCTGAGCATGAGGGAACCATCGAAGTACATGGTCCAATACTCGAGTTCCTTAACGACCGCCGGATTTTGAAGTTCTGTCCACTCGGTAGTGAAGTCAACGAGCGCTTGAGACTTGATGGCTGTGCGAGACTTGACTAGGATATCAAAAGCTCCTAGCTCGACTGCCCACTTTGCAATTCTCCCAGTGGCCTCCTGGTTGTGGATTATATCTCCTATTGGGAAGGAAGTGACCACTGAAACAGTATGCTCTTCGAAGTAGTGCTTGAGTTTGCGAGATGTAAGAAGTACGACGTATAATAATTTTTGCACTTGTGGATACCGCACCTTAGATTCACTCAGGACCTCGCTGACGAAATAGATCGGGTGTTGGACCTTCTGCACGTGACACGGCTCCTCCCTTTCTATGATGATTGCAGCGCTGACTACTTGAGTCGTTGCCGCGATGTAAAGTAACAGAGGTTCCCCTGGCATCGGTGAAACCAAGACCGGGGGTGTCGTTAAGAAGGTCTTCAAGTCTTCGAACGCTTGCTGCGCCTCGAGTGTCCATTGGAACTTGTCCTACTTCTTGAGGAGTTTAAAGAATGCCATACCTCGCATACCCAATCGGGAAATAAACCTGCTGAGTGCGGCCAAGCACCCTGTAAGCTTCTGAACGTCCTTTTGGCAAGTCGGCGGTTCCATATTTAATATGGCTTTGATCTTTCCTGGGTTGGCCTTAATGCCTCATTGGGATACGATAAACTCGAGCAGTTTTTCCGAAGATACTACGAAAACACACTTCTCGGGATTAAGCTTCATGCTGAAAGTCCTTAGGCTCTCGAATATCTCGATTAGGTCGGTGATAAGATCCTTCCTTTTCCGAGTCTTTACCACGACATAGTCCACATATGCCTCCACATTGCGTCCGAGTTGGGCATGAAAACACCGCTGTATTGCGCGCTGATACGTTGCACCAGCATTTTTTAATCTGAACACCATCGTGGCCAAAGGGCGTGATGAATGATGTCTTGATATGGTCTTTCGCCTTTAGGCAAATCTGGTGGTACCCTGACTAGGCATCAAGGAAACTCAGGATCTCGCACTCGGCGGTTCAATCAACCACCTGATCGATCCGAGGTAGCCCGAAGGGATCCTTCGGACATGCCTTGTTGAGATCAGTATAATCAACGCATATGTGCTAAGTTTTATTCTTCTTTTGAACTAGTACAGGGTCCGCCAACCAGTCGGGATGATACACTTCTTTGATAAAACCTGCAGCTAAAAGCATGGTGATCTCCTGCTTGATGGCGTTCCGACGATCTGGAGCGAACCGCCAGAGTCTTTGCTTGATTGGCTTTGCCTTTTCATCGACGTGTAATGAATGCTCGATCACCTCCTTAGGAACACCCGGCATGTCGGATGGTTTCAGGCAAAGATATCCTTGTTAGCCCTATCCCGATCAGAGTCGTTTTGGATGGATCGGATGGGTTGAGAATAATTCTCTTGGTTCCGTCGCCAGACTTTATCCCTGACGTGGCCTGCTTCTTGGATGGGATGTCGCCTTCTTCCTGCAATGTGGCAGCCTCTGCCTGGATATTCTTCCCCTCGGCGGTTGCCTCCTGCAGCTCAACAAGTTCATAGTTCTCTCGGTCGCATTCCAAAGATCGCTTGATGTCGCTGCGAACCGTGATGACGCTTTTGGGTCCTGGCATCTTCATCATCAAATAGGTGTAGTGCGGGACGGCCATGAATCGAGCCAGACCAGGTCTTCCCAAGATAGCTTGATACGCTGTCTCGAAATTTACATACTCGGTCCGATAGTTGTCTTTGGTACCGAAGGTGACGGGCAAAGTGATCTGCTCGAGTGGAAACGAAGACGCCCCAGGGATCACCCCGTGGAACGACTGTGAGCTCGGCCTTAGCTCGGAGCAGGGGACGTTCATGTCGTCGAAGGTTTTGGCGAACAAGACATTGAGTCCACTCCCTCCATCGATTAAGACTTTCTTGAGCTTTACATTGCGAATAACAGGGTCGAGTACTAGAGGATACTTACCCAGATGTAGAACTCGATTGGGGTGATCTGAGCGATCGAAGGTGATCGGGACTTCAGACCACTTCAGATACTGGGGGGTTGTCGGTTCCACCGCATTGGTCTCCCGAGCGGTAATCTTTTGCTTCCGCTTGGACTCGTATCCGGTAGAGCCTCCGTATATGTAGTTCAGCTCGAGCTCGGGCTCTTGGTAATCGTTCTCGCTGGGAGGGTCTTTCTTCTTGGCAGCCTCATCCTTCGCTGGAGCCGGTTGCTTGTTGCTTTCTCGCGCAAAACGCTTCAGGGTGAAGTAGTCTTTGGCGGCGTGCTTTCCCTTAGGGTGGAAAGGACAGATCGCATCCATGATAGAATTATAATCAGGTGCCTCCCTTCGTGTGGCTTGGAGCCGACTGCGTTCTGCTACCACAACTAGCTCCTCGCCCTTCCGTTTTTTGTCTGTGTGCTTTGAGGATTCGGCCTTGTCGCCCTTGTTCTTCTATTGCGGCCGATCTTCTTGGCGCTCGGCCAGGGCTTCTGAGGCCGTGGCATAGTGGTCGGCCAATGCGAACATCTCTTTTACGGAGGCCGGTGGTTTTCTGGATATTTTCTTGATCAGATCCGGATCGCTGACCCCTTTCTGAAAAGCTGCTACCACCACTGCATCAGATACATCTCTGATGGTGTTCTTCTTCTATATGAAACGTCGGATGAAATCTCTCAGCGTCTCGTCTTTCTTCTGGTGAAGCTGATATAGGTCCCATGGGGTGCCAGGCCTCTCATAGGTTCCCTGAAAGTTCACGATAAATTGATCGCAAAGATTGCTCCAGGAGTACACCGAGTTCGCAGGAAGTCCTGTGAGCCATGCTTGGGTCGAGGGGGTGAGATTGACCGGCAGATAATTTGCCATCACGTTTTGGTTGCCCCTAGCCGCTTTAACCGCCAGGGCATAGACCTACAGCCAAGCTTCCAGATCTCGCTCCCCGTCAAACTTTACGATGCCCTTGGGGTTGAAACCTTCGGGCCATATCACTCGGCGTAACCGAGAAGTGAACGCTCGGATTCCGTCGATGGATCTGTCGTCATGATGAGGGGGAGTCCGGCTTGGCCAGCCTCTGGCTCGGCGATTGTCATCAACGTGTCAGGGTGGCGTTTGGCGCGGCGAGCCCATGACTCGATGATCGTCGTTGTCATTCTGACCCCGGCGATGATGGTCCCTATAGTCGTTGCAGCCGTCGTACCTTTGATCGCTTCGTGGATCGTAGCCGGTACCGAAGCGTTCGTAGTCGTCGTGGCGCCAGCGTCGATCTTTTTTGTCCCGCTCTTGCCGTATGGCAGTGATGTCTTGGCGGAGGTCGCGGTTGAGATTCCGGCGGGCGTCTCCGACTGGTTGTGCGGGCGCCGATCGCCGTATTCGACCGTAGCGCATCGACCGCTAGTGACGCGAGTAGCCGTGTGGGAGCGCGAGTGCGCTTCACCTACCATCTTTTCCTGATTCTGCTGAATTGCCGCCGCCGTCACCATGGCCTTGATCTGGGCCACGATCGGGGCCACCGGGCTATCAGATGCAATCATCAGATCTAGTGTGTCGAGAAGCGTCTTGGAAGCGACGACGTTCTGCAGCGGTGTGTGGAAGACAGCTTGGTCTCCCAATCTGGATTGTAGGATGTCCTCACGGACATTGCGGTCGCAAGATCGAAGCGATCGCGTTTGTGCCTCCTTACCCTTACAAAGAAGGCGATCTTCTTTCGCAGCTTCTTGAATCTCTTGCTGGCGTTGGAGATCGGTCTTCTGCTCTTCTATTGCGTAGATGCCGCGAAGATTGTAGCAATTCCTCGCGATGCCGACCGGTTTGCTGGATGAGTCAGAATGGCATACCTGAGATGAGCCGGCCTGATCTTTACCAAATTGGATCTGGTTTAAGTCCAGGCAAACAAGTTCTCCGCGCGCATCTGCGACGAAGTCCAGGCTTCCAAAGTGGAAAGCCTGGTCGGAGATGAAGGTGGCGATGATTTCGCTGGTTGCTGCCATCGAGTATGTAGAAAAAGATTATAGCGCTTCACCTATCTGGCGTGCCAACTGTCGACTTTTGTGGTCGGCAATGAATTTTATGGGGCAGGCGCTAGATCTCAAACTCGAAGGTCACACAAGACAAAGGTTTAGACAGGTTTAGGCCCTCGACGGAGGAGGTAATACCCTAGTCCTGTGTGCTGGGATTATGTGGATCTCTTGGATCTATGATTGCTCATGTGCTCCATGTCTCTGTTTTGCCCGCCCTCTCACTTATATAATGGGGGTGGGGCGGTTTATAGAGTCCCGACCGGTTATTGGATACTAATCGGTTACAGGATAGAGTTTACATCTTTATCTTAACCTGCTAACAACTCGGATTACAACCGTATCTCTTATATCTAAATATATGTTCAATTGTCTCTTGAATGTATCCCCTTCCGCACGGCAGCAAGGCTTGGCGCGGAGCTTATCCTTTCGGCCTTCCTCTCGGCCCTGTCTCTCACTTAGGCACTTCTGGGCCGGTTATGAAGACACCTGGGTTCTTATATTCCACAGAAAGACGCCTAGCCGCAGGGCACTCGGCAAGTGCCCTGACCGCAGGGCACTTGGAAAGACCCCTGACCACAGGGCACTTGGTAAGTGCCCTGTTCGCGGGGCACTTAGCAAGGCAAGGGCCCCTAGCCACAGGGCACTTGGAAAGACCCCTGGCCATAGGGCACTTGGAAAGTGCCCTGACCACGGGGCACTTGGCAAGACTCTCGGTTCAAGAGGGCACCCCCAAACACTCATGGAGATGGGCAGTCACCGTCGAGCCACTTGGGACTAACCGCCTAGCGGGGTCCCAAAGTCCCCTATGGGGCCCCCAGAGTCAGAGGCCTACCCCTACGGGACGATGACATGGGATCCACTACCTCCTCGCCGGAAAGACCAAGATGCCCCCACTTGAGCCGCGCCAGTAAGGGTAGGATGGTACTTTGTGTGACAGGCTGGGCGCTTATAAAAGCCCACTGTAACCCATGTTTGTAACCATAGCGCTCAATGAATGCAAACTGAACCACTGGTGTGTCCCTCGGGAGCCTGGACCAGGAGCCCCCTCCCTACTCCCCCCGGGGAACACACCGACAGGAGTAGAGCGCTTGCTTAGGCACCCAAACCTGTATAAACCCTTGTGTCCACTCTTTCTCTCTCAGACGTAGGCCCGTAAGACGGCCCGCGTCCACTCCCTCTTGTGTCCCGTTTCCAAACATACGACAGAACTTGACTTAGATTGGATAGCTTGGTTTACCTAAAATACTGAAATTACTATTTAATGTTATTTGTTTTACTGTCTTTACAATCTACTTATTGTACTTGTTCATAAATGCTACTTTACTGCAAAATAGCCATGTTAGCCTTTTCCTTTGGAATAAGCCTTGCATATAATTATGTTAGAAATGCATTATGTGCACAACTTGTTGAGTGCTTTAGGTACTCACCCTTGCCAACAACATCACCAGTGAGGAGTCTACACCAGTTTTGGAGAAGGTGTTCCAGGAGGAGACGAATATTTAGGGGCAAGCCTTGTCAGTTGCCTGGGTTTATCAACGTTTTCATTCCGCTGCAGTTTAATTTGTTATTCAGCCTTGCGAGGCATAGTCATGTAAGTTGACCATAAGGTCATTCAATTAGTATTATTTAATATATGATGTCTTTCATAATGTTTCTGCTGTGTATGATTGTGATATTTACCGATGTTGAGCCTATGTGCACTAGCGTGATCCTGGACTAGTGCAGTATACACAGAGGGTCTGGATTTGCGTATTCGGGTCCCGACAATATGTTGGTAGATTTATGTGATGACTGACCAACATCAATAGAGGATACAATAGCCTCTGCGCAAGCTTTCTATAACATGGTTGCTAGTGCCGATGAAGTGGTCCATGAAAAAACAACACACTCATGTTTATCTACCATAGCTTGTTTGCTAGCCATAAAGTCTGAGTACAACATGTCCATAGCAAATTATGATGATGTCTTAGGGTTGATCCATGAACTCCTCCCACCTGAATCTAAGTTGTGTAAGGACTTCTACCATTCAAAGAAACTACTAGAGGGTCTCTGCATGCCATATGTCAAAATTCATGTGTGTTATAATAATTGCATGCTTTACTACAAAGAGAATGAGGATAAGAATAAGTGTGACTTTTGTAGTACCCCTCTATATGAGGATGGCCAAAATAAAGTCCCACATAAAGTATTGCGCTACCTCCTCATTACAAATAGATTGCAAAGGCTGCACATGAGGAGACAACAAAACTAATGTGGTCGCACACTCGCTCACAGTTTGGTAAATTGGTGCACCCATGTGATGGGGAAGCATGGGAGCAACTTGATCAGGACTTCCCTAATTTTGCACAAGAGCTGAGAAATGTGCGATTTGCTGTAGCAACTCATGGTTTCACTCCATATAATTTGGGTGCTGCTTCTTACTCATGTTAGCCAGTGTGGGTTATTCCATTAAATCTTTCCCCGGGTGTTCTAATGAGGCAAGAGTATATATTCCTTCCACTTGTTATCCCTAGCCCAGAACATCTAGGAAAGAAAATTAGTATCCTTATGCAGCCTTTAGTGGATGCGCTTTTCAAGTTGTGGGATGGGGTGCAAACATGGGATGCTTCAATGAAGAAAAATTTCCCAATGAGGGCAGCATACCTACATTCAATCCACGATTTCCCTGCTTATGGTATGTTTGTTGGATGGAGCACCCATGGGGCATTAGCTTGTCCTCAATGTTTGTGTGATTCCAAAGCATTTCAACTCCATGATGGTAGAAAGCCTTGTTGGTTTGATTGTCATAGGCGTTTCTTACCTATAGACCACGAATATCGAACCCAAGCAAATGCATTTTGAAAGAACACAATAGTGCTTGAGGAGCCTCCTAAGCGTTTAACGGGAGAGGAAGTCCAAGCCCAAATGGATGCCCTTATAGCTGATAGAAATAGCTATAGTAAATTGCACAATTGAACACATATAAGTTGTTTCTGGCAACTTCCCTATTTCCATAAATTAAAGCTGCGACACGACATTGATGTGATGCACAATGAGAAAAATGTAGCAGAAGCTATATAGAACACATGCTTTGACATACCAGACAAGACAAAGGATAATGTTAAGGCTAGGCAAGATTTAGCAATTATATGCAATCGCCCTTCGCTACATTTGTAGTTTATTTTTGACAAGTTTGGAGTTGAAGTACCGATGGACATACCATCTGAACTGTCAGACCAGCAAAACTTTTCACCAAATTTGCAGGTACTTACTTGGTTGTATACTAGGAGCTCTTACATTTGCTAGTAGGTCACCCATTATTTTGATGATGTGGTGCTGAAGTTTGATTACATGAGCTGTGTAGTTAGTTGTGATGCACACTTACATGGGAAGATATCTTTTTTATTAAGAGAATTCCATTACAGTGATATATTACATTGTCAATTTGTTAAGAACATTTTGTCATTCATAAGTTGTATATATGTTTGTCACTATGCATGTAGAGATTTTGTACAAGAAGACTTTTTAAGATGTATTGCTATAGGACTTTAAACCATGCTTATACAGATTTGTATGCTGGCTTGATCATAAACAACAACTTGATTTCTACATTCATCATGGTGTTTTTCATTTCTTATATATGTAGGTAGTTAATTCATCCTCTCGTGTGGGAGTCGAGGAACGCACTGGTGGTAGTGACAATAGTTGTTGAATGCTAGGAGGTTGTGCAGGCATTGAACTAAAGAAGACTTGACTTTTGCATGAGGATTATGATTTCATTTTGTGGTAAAAGATTTGACACCATTGAAATATGTAATGACTTCATTTTGTGGGAAATACTAATATTGCGCATCGTAATAGAGTGATGTTGCACATGAAGTGAACTATGGTTAGATATGACATAGATATGGAACCTATATATCCTGTCACGTGTGGATTAATTTATGTATCCTTTTGTGATGTATGTCGATCTATAGACCTTTTGTGTATGGATCTCTCAATATGGAAAGAAATGTTGTCTTTTTATGATACAAGTGTGGATTTATGAATCTTTTGTTATGTGTGGATGCATGGATAATCGAAGGATTGTGTGGATGTAACAAATTAAGAATTAGAAATATTTTTTGGCAGCTTATGCATCTTCCTGACAACTTAAGAATTTGAAGAACCAATATTTCCCTGTTGCCTGCTACCCTGTGAAAGAAAATATCCTTGGCGGTTACCCGTCATGGAAAAAGTTTTGGTCTGACATCACAGGTGACGTCAATAAGGAAATTATATTCCTTGTGTGTGCACAGCCGATAAGGAAAATTATATTCCCTATGTGTACACAGCCGACAAGGAAAATTATAATCTTGTGTGTACACAGTCGACAAGGAAAATATATTCCCTGTGTGTGTGTACAACCATCAAGGAAAATATTCCCTAACGGGTAACCGTCAGGCAAAATGAATTTCTGCGATGTTGGCTCCCTATGTGTTATTGCTTGACGGGGATTCGTTAGGGAAATATTCCCTGATGGTTTTCAACATTACCCTATCGGGGTTTGACCATCAAGGATATCCCATATCCTGTTAGTAAGTTTGACCACATTTTCCAAAAACGGCTTGGCCACTTGTGTGTGCAATGAAAGGTGCTTTAAAGCCATGAAATGTGCATATTTGGAGAATCTATCCACCATCACTAGAATAGTACCATAGCCCTCGGATAGTGGCAAATCCTCGATGGTCTATAGTAACATCAAGCCATGCCCCTTCTGGAATTGGTAATGGTTGGATCAATCTCGGCATGCATGTGTGTTCATGCTTGGCCTGCTAACACACATTGCATTGTTTCAGCACATTCGTCACATCTCCCTTCAGCCCAGGCCATGAAAACAATTTCTTCACTTGTTGATGTGTTGTTGAAATGCTTGAATGCCCACCAATTGCACTAGCATGCAAGGCATTGATAATTTTGGGTTGTAGTGCATAATTCTCTCCAATCCAAATACATCCATGATCTTTGATCAATCCTTGACTAATTCGAATCCTGCTCATCCGAACTATGAATTGCTAGCGATGTTAGGAGATGTTGTGCTCTGTAGTAACCTAAGAATTTCAAACCTCATGAATCCAGAGAGGTTAGCATTCATATACCGCTTTCATCGCCATTAGATACCCTGCCCGAGAAAGCGCATCAGTTGCTCAGTTTGTTGATCCTTTCTTGCACTTAATGCGAAATTAGAGCTCCATAAGTTTTGGTCATCGCTTTGTGTTGCAGCTAAGAGACAAGTTGTTGATCTCCTAAATAGCACAAGCTGCGATGATAAGTGTTTATGATGAATTCTCCCTGTTTCAAGGACACCAATGGTCGAATGCCATGATCACTGCAGGGAATTTCTTCTCATAAATTGCAAGTTTTTTATGCTACAGGCTCAATGCCTTGCTTAAGAAGGCGATGTGATGCTCGTTATGCATAAGGACAGCTCCAATGCCCATGTTACATGCACCATTTCAACCATGAAAGTTTGTTTGAAAATCAGGCATTGTTAACACCGGTGTCTGTGTCATTGCTTGCTTCAAATGCTCCAAAGTTGTCATGGCTTCCTGATCCCAATGAAAAGACTTCTTTTTCAATAAATTGGTGAGTGACCGAGCGATAATCTCATATTCCCTTACGAACTTCCAATAATACCTAGTTAGACCCAAGAACTCTCTCAATTAGGTCACATTGGTGGGTTGGGGTCAATTTATCATAGCTTGAATCCTAGTTGAATTAGTTGCCACCCCTTGGTCTGAAATGATGTGTCCTAATTAAGTAATGTTCTTTTGTGCGAAAGTGCATTTTGTTCTCTTCATAAACAATTGATGTTGTTTCGGAAGGGACGGAACAATTGCCAAATGTTCGACATGAGCTTCTAGAGTAGGGCTGTATATTAATATGTGATCAATGAAAACTAAAACAAAGTTGCGCAAATGAGGAGCAACGATGGAATTCATAAGGCACTAGGAAGTTGCCAGCGCATTCATCAACCTAAACAACATTACCCAAAATTGGAAATGCCTATGGTGTGTTTGGAAGGCTGTGTTCTCAATATCAACCTCGACCATGCGGATTTGGTGATAACAGGAATTTAAGTCTAATTTAGAGAAATATTGTGTTCCTACCGGTTCATTGAGTAATTCATCCACCACCGGCATCAAAGATTTATTCTTGATAGCAATATTATTCAATTTGCGTTAGTCCACACAAAATCTCCTACTTCCATCCTTCTTTTGGACCAACAACTCTAGGGATGCAAAATGACTCATACTCAATTGTATCAGTCTAACAACCAGCATATCTGACACTTGTCTTCCTATCTCATCTTTGTGCATAAGGGAATATCGATAGGGCCTACTGTTCACTAGCACAACCCTTGGAATCAATGGATAGCATGGTCATATTTACAGGACAGTGGCAATGCACGCGGTTCTGCAGACACCTCTGCTTGACGGTTAATAACTTGCTATACCATTTTAGGGATATCCTCAGTTTTTGGGATATAAACAGTATTGTCAACCAGCGCCATTGCCCAAACTTCATTACCAGAGCTCCACTTTTGTAATCGCTCAAGAGGCATTTTAGTCAAGGAACCAACTTGTTTTGTACACACCTTGCCACACCTTGTAGTTTGACTGTACGACCTTTATCCACAAACTCTAGAGTTTTATGTTTCCAATGGCAAGTCATAGGGCTATGCAATTGAAACCAATCCATCCCAAGTACTGCATCATATGCTCCAAGCTCCAGTACTCATATATCAGTCTTAAATGTGTACCCTTGTGCCCCCCATTCTAGCTGAGGCACATACCGATCACAGTAAAGATTTTCTCCATTGGTCGCATGGACCTGCACTGCCTGAATCCACTCTGCCTTATACCTGGTGTGTTCCAGAAAAGTCGTATTGACAAAACTGTGGGAACCCCTTGAATCAATTAAGCATCATCTGATTCCCTACCATCACTCGGACACGCACTGTCTCATTATCTTCAGTGCCAGACATAGCATGTAAGGATAGTTTATATTGCTCTTTCTTGAACTCCCGATCCATGTCCTCTAGGATCTATAGCACCTTTTCAATGAGGCGCTTAGGGTACTACTCGACTTCCATTGCATGAGCTTGGGCAGTTGGAAATAGTTTACAGTGGTGGTCTCAATCATATTTTTCACCACATTTGAAGCAAAGCCCTCGAGCACACCGATACTCTCGTAGCTTACGCACTTTCCACAGTTCATCCGTTGTTGTTTTAGTCTGTCCAGCAGTAGAGTCACCACGATGTACACCGCCCATCTTAGGTATCACCAAGGTTTTATGCGGCTGCATCTTGAACTTCTCCCATTTTTCTTCCTGAATTTGGGCCAACAGAACTGCCTTTTGCACAGACTCTAGCAACTAGATCTCCACCTCATACCACAACTTATCCATAAGCCCCATGACAAAACGATACACAAAGAACTCTTTGGTGCATGACTTACTGTAGGCCCGCACCTTATACATTGCCATTTCAAATTGAGTCTTATACTCTAACACACTCCCCGATTGCCTCACCTGAATCAGCTTCCTCAAATATCTGTGAGAGTAATAATGTAAGGCCCCCATTTTTGATATTAAATACCAATAATAGGTTCCATGTACATACATTATTACTTTCATGATCAGTGGCTAGTACGCACATTTACAACATTGATATCACATCCATTCATAAAAGCACATATATTTCACTAAGTAATTTTTTGGCTTACAAACCAAAAGTACATAATTGTTGCAGCAGAAAAACCAAAAGACTTGTAGTCTGCCCAATACTCCCACAAGCAACTGACAAGGTAAAGCCCTAGAAAACTCATTGTTAATATCCCCAAATCCCGCGTCAAAGTAAGTACCGTCGGGGTATTTTGATTCTTTACCTAAAAACAACAACAATAGCAAGTTGAGTACTTTACGTAGTCGCAAGATTTTTCAAAACATATACTATATGCAGGATTGAATCAAGAGAAAAGCTTATACAATTAATTTGCATAAAGCCAATTTGAATTGTAAATACTGAATAATAGATTGCAAATAGAATTTCAGTAAAGCAATTTGACTGGTAGTTAAAATAACAGTAATTGAATCCATGAACTTCCATAATGTGATAACCACAATGAACAATTTTCTGCCATCATATGGCATAAACCAGGTTTTCATTAAAATAAACATCTAATGAGTGATAGCGAACCAACACTCCCATAACCGCGGGAATGGCTTTTCGAAAAGATTTATACTTTGTAGAGGTGTACAACTTTACTTAATTAATTAAGCAAGCTATAGGTTAGCTTCCTGCCAAAACTAGAATAGAAATTCAATGGCAAATAGAGGACTAGTGGCGGACCGAGGTAGAATGTTACCGCTAGTTTTCTTTTTGCAAAAACATCACTAGATTTCGTTACATAAGAAAACAAGAAGATTTAAATAAATATATCATACGTAAATATATAATTATATATCCCTCGAGTGAAAAAAAATTGTTGGTTTACGATGCACATAGTCAAACTATATGTCAACTTTGAGAGTACCAATATATCCATGATTATTTAGACTAACCATACGAAAATGATTTGAGTATATTTGTCTTAAAAGTATTAATTTTATAGTTCATTAGGTGTTATAAATATATGATAGCATACATTGATGACCATAATTATATGTTTTGCAGATGTCGGAGGCTGTATCGAAATTGCTCATAATATTTAGACTTATTTGGATAAGTTAATTATATAGGAGCTTTGAAGGATTTTAACAGGATACTATTTAATCCTCGCAAAATTCAGAAAAAATTCCCGCTTTCAAAAGGAGGCCTTAGTCAGGGGTTGATCGATAGCTTACATCGAAGTGTTCCTGCTAGCTAGAGAGGGCCAAATGGGCCACCCGACACAGCACGGCCCGTTTCGGCCCGACTTGTAAACGGGCCGTGCCGTGCCAGCCCACGTGCCAAGGTGGCGGCCCAGGCACGGCCCGTTGGCCTCTCAGGCTGTGCCGTGTCGGCCCGGTCCTTCACGGGCCTAACGGGTCGGGTCGGCCTGGTAGCCCGTTAGCACCAGAAAAATTGAAAAATAAATCGAAAAAAATTAGAAAATAGACAAAGTATGGAAAATAATGCAAAAAAAATATATAAAAAATTCAAAAAAATGGGAAAAATTTAGAATAATTAGAAAAACTCAAAGGATGTAGAAAAACTTTTTAAATATATATATAAATTAAGAAAAAGCTAAAATATGAGATAAATTCTAAAATGAGACAAATAATTTGAATTAAATAATGAGCTTTATTGATGTTTGGTTGCCTCGTTAAAAACTTTGCCAAGCAAAAACTTAACACGAGAAAACCTTGGCAAAGAAAAAAGAGTACGGCCTATAGCTCAGTGATACAAGAAAAAAGTGAAGATTACAATTATTCTTCCTCTTATCTAGATAAAGAATTTTTAACATCTTCGCCAGCTCAGCATTTTCTGCAGTATGTTAGCTCATTGATCAGCTTGTTCCCAATCTTTCACAATGAGAAGTATTTCCACCATCTCACTTGTCAGATTTGTTCTTCTCTCCTCGATTATTCTTTCGGATAGACTGAAAGCAGACTTCGAAGAAACCGTGGAGATGGGAACTGTTAACACATCCTGTGCTAATATGGAAAGCACCGGATATGTTATCTTGTTCTCGTGCCACCACTGCAAAATGCTGAAGTCCTCCTTTTGCTGCTCTTGGTAGTTGACAGTGTCGCTGTTGAGATAGACAGCTAGCTCCACACCACTTGATATGTCCGCACTTATCGTTGATGTAGTCGAACTCCTTGAGGAAGAGCCACCTGCACCCCATATCTTTCCCCACATGGTTTTCTTCTTACCTGTTGTGGGTGCTGGTGGAGGTCACTGCATGCGAACTCCAGCAAACTTCCGATCGTACTTATCATAAACTTGAGATAAGTTAGCACGAATAGTTGAAAAATAACTTGAATAATCAGTACCTACCGCATCACTTAAAAGTGAGAGAACATTAGAGAATCCCCAAATTTTAGCTCTAGGATCTAAAATAAATGCAAATGTATATAACATAGGAATTTCTTACCAATATTTTAAAATTTTAGTTTTCATAGCATAAATAACTTCACGCAAGACATTAACATTTTCGTGGCTCTTTAAGTGGGTAGAAATTTCTAAAATATGATGCACAATCAAAGGAGAGGTTGCGTAATAAACTCCAGATAAAGCAACAGTAGATTCAAAAAAGTTCTAAAAATGACAGCAAGTATTTAGCAATATACCAATGTTGCTCTGTGAATAGCGGCTGACCATCCCGTGTACGACAGTGCGTGTTAATAAAAACAGAAAATGTGCTCTCATATGGTACGAGATTCTTAAGCAACAAGTAAGTAGAGTTCCACCTAACAGGCATATCCAAACCAAACTTACGTGGACGCACATTCATTGCAATGCAATAGGTCTTAAATGCTGCTACTTGTTGATTAGAATAATTTAAGTAAGATATTGCAGTGCAAAAAGGTTCAAGATACTTATCTAACCTCTTAAAACCAGATTTAACTATAAGATTAATAATATGGCAAGCACAACGCTGATGTAATAAGAAAGATTCAGCATAGAAATTGAAAAACGGAGTAAGAATGTTCATGGCAGAAGTATTTACAGAAGCATTATCTAATGTTATTGCAAAAATCTTATCACTAAGACCAAAATCTTCCACAACTTTTACAATACAATCAGCAATATTTTTACCAGTGTGTGCTACATCAATTAATTTGAATCCTATAATTCTCTTTTCTAGTTGCCAATCATCGTTTAGGTAATGAGCAACTACACTAAGGTAATCCTCTTTAACTCTACCACTCCATATATCAGATGTCAAAGACACAGAAAAAGTACAGGTACTAAATTTTTCTTTTAGGTTATTGCGATAATTATTATAATATTTAATTAAATATCTAGTTGTTGCCTGTCTAGAAACTGCAGAAAACCTAGGATTATGGGTGGTCCTAATATAGCTTTCAAACGCAGCTGACTCACCAAAATTTAAAGGAAGATCTTGAGAAGCGATTAAACGATAAAGAGATTCACGAGCTACCTCAGGATTGTAGTCTCAGTTACGTACCGTATCGTCGAGGTTTTACTGCAGCTGCGTCTGTATCAAAGCCATCCCTGCTTTTTTCTATAGCTCTCAGCATGCCTCTTCAAGTGCCCTGTTCCACCTGAAGATTTCGCAGTTAATTTATGCTTACAATATTTACAAACAACATACCTGATCTGGACGTCGTTTGATGTCTCAAAAATCTGGTCGAAATCTTCCCAGACTCCCGATGTACTGCGTCTTGTTCTTTTCGCCCCGGTGCTTGCCAACGCAGTAGCACTTGTAGAGCCTGAGGATGGCACAGCTCCTACAGCTTTTTGGGCATATGATGCAAGAAGCTTCTCAGGTGAAATACCGAAATCAGAAGCTGGGAACGACGGAAAATCCCTGGGCTCCATAAAGCAAACTACAAGAAATAATGACGCTATTAATACTAAAATATGATTTAAAATACTAACAAAATAAAAAAAAATCATAATTATCACCTTGATTTCTTGACAGAAGCCGAAAGCCGAATTTCGGATTTTTTGATTTTTGACAAAACTATTTTGAATTTTGCCAAATTACCATCAAGTGCAAAAGAATTTCCACAAGAGAATAAGTAGAAGAGAATGCAAGATTGCTAGTGTGGAAATGGGGGGTAGCTACCTATTTATAGGGAAAAAATTCAGATTCTTTTTGAATATTTTTGGATTTTTTTGAATTTTTTAAGACTTCAACGGCTATTTTTTTAAGCGGGCTAAGCGTGCGGACCGGCCAGAAGCAAAGCCGTGCCGCGTCAAGCACGTCGGCCCAAAGACGCGGGGCTAGTGGGCCATGCTGGCACGACCCATTTACGGCTGGGCTGTGCCATGCTCGGGCTGAGTGCACAGTGTCGTGCCGCGTACCGGCCGTTTGGCCATCACTACTGCTAGCTGTTAACATATGTTCTTGACATAGGTGCATTGTTGCCAACTTGCCATTCGTGGATCGGGACACCTGTTTGCCGGTGGTCGCTGGTCCTGCATGTGTCCCCGTCTGTTCGGTCTCTGGTAGTCGCACCACGTACTGCAAATGGCGCAGCTTTTATCTGTAGAATCCACAGAGGCGGCCTGATAGCAAAATCTAATTTCATACGAAATTAGTTTATTTTAATATTTAATCAATAAACTAATATAATTAGAGTAATTCTGAACTGAGCCAATGATTTTTTTTTTGCCCGGTGGCTGGTCGGCCAGCTCTTTGCGCATCCGTAACCGTACATGAATCATGATATATAGCCAGTGTTCAAAAAATTGTCAAAAACCGTTCGGTTTTCGCGAAAACCGCCCGTACCGAGCCGGTTTGATAATTAAAACCGTTCGGAAAACCGGCCAGATGAACAATAAATTTAAAAAAATTGAAGAATTTTAGCACAAGGTGTCAAAAAAAATTGAATTTTTTTTGTGCGTTTCTGAGGTAATCCTAATGATTCTATAAAATTTTCAAATTATTATCAGATATGCACATTTTTTAAAACTTCTGACAGTGATACTGTCACAATATATGCTCTTCAATTTTTTATTTTCTAGAGGCACAAAATGAAGTCTAATATTTCTTAAACTTTTTTGTGATGTTATAACATCATTGAAATGATTATGTAAAATTTTGAGATGATGATCAGATACTTTTATTTTTTAAAAATTCTGAAAGTGCTATTATCATTGTATATGCTCTTCTGTTTTTGATTTTATATGGGAAATAAATGAAATCTAATATTTCTGAAAATTCTAGTACATGATCCTTTGGAACTTTTTATATTTTTCATTAAAATTTTAGAATATAATAAATTATTTTACTATTTATAAAAATATGACAGTGTATTTGTTCCTTTTCATTAATTTTTGTTTTAGATTTTTTAGAAGAAATAAATGATTTAAAAAAATTTAAAAATTTCTCTTAGGTGTTTTATAGATTAATTGGGATTTTTTTTACATTTTAAAAAAAATACAATTTTTTCAATTTGTTCTTATATTTTCACTATTTTTCCTTCTGTCATCGGTTTTCGATGTTCCGTTCATGTAGGTCGAACATGTCATTTTTGCGACAATAGAAGAGTGACGAAGTTATACTTATGCCTACTCCACAACTTCAATTTAAATGCATTATAATGTAAATGGTGTTGATAAGTAAATGGTAGTGAAATTGCGAATGATTTTGCTTTCTAGTTATGTAAATGCCGATTTTTACACTTGTGTGATTGTAGTATTGCAATGAAAGATTATTTATTGACATATTATTGCTAAATACATAACTTACAACTTCTAATTCTCTAAATTATAGCAAAGGTCATGTCGATATTTTTCCAAATTTAGGAGAGATCATTCTGGAATTTTTTCACGTTTTCACATACCTTATTTATATATTTATTACATTTTTACTCAATTTTAGCCTTCCTTGTATTTCTAAAAAATTTACAATATTTTTTTTGCATTTTCCCAATTTTTTTCGATTTTTTCCTCAATTTTCCAACCTCGGGCGGTTTTTACGGTTTTCTTCAAAAATCGCTCGGTTTTTCGCGAAACCCGAGCGGTTTTCGCGATCTCGTTTGACCAAATTTCAACATTTACAAATTTACAAACCGTTCAGTTTTTCACGATTTTTCGCAATTTTCGAGCGATTTTTCGTGAAAACCGCTACCGCGGAGCTAGCCCTGTATATAGCATTCGCCGTTTTCTCGCGTAGCAACCTACCCACCCACGCGCGCCTTCTCTTTGCCGCTTGCCAGTGTTTCACGTACGCGTGCACTCGAACCTCTGCACGTACCAACACATATCGATTGTTTCGAATCTCCATGCACGACCGTTTGAGGCTTACTAATTCGTTACGTACCCCATCTCAAAATTGGTCTTGATTTCATCAACATGGTCCAATTAATCTTCTCCTTCTTATGTGTAGCACACAGAGACGAAACCAGGATTTATTTAAGAGGGGGGCTGAACACAAATACATATACTAAATATAAAAACTATCAAACCGACATATTATAGTTAAAATTTAAATGCATGTAATATAGTATTAGTATGTAAATATGCAAGGGGAAAAATTACTTTTCATTGCCACCGTCTGAAAGAAGAGATTTGACAAATAAAATCTACAAGCGGTGGGATTTCTCGTGGTGGGCGGGGGGGCTGGAGCCCCACCAAGCCCCCCCTCTGGCTCCGCCTCTGGTAGCACATGTTAGTGTTGCTACGTACTATGCTTCAGTTTTTGCAGAGAATTCCAAGTGTTTCCTTATCATGGTAGTACTAGCACGATTTTACTTAGCAACTAATTCTTCCTAAATGATATAGAGATACATTCATTACTCGAGCATAAAATCACAGGGGAGGCTACCAAGCATGTAATCTCTCGATGACATACAACCGAGTGCACACTCCCGCTCTTCACTCAACCTTATCATATAACCCTCTCCGCATACTTCTCTTTATCTCTATCACCTTTAGCACCCAGTTCGTTGTTGCTACCTTATAAGCTCTCTCTAAAAACCTAGCTCGATTGTTGTACTTATCATGCCTTCATCTCCGACCTCATACGCTATCCACCGTACCCCGAAAGAATCCATACGCTAAAAAATCTAAATTAGGTTCTTTGTAAAACCATGTATCATTGCGTGCACACCAGGGAGATGGTTCGTTAGCCCCCTACCCACCCACCCATCCATCCCCTCCCAACACAACCCAAACAAAACGTCTCCTCGCTGCCCCAAGAACGATACGCTCGCGGGGCCCATCCCACCTACCCCAACACCTCCGCTCGCACGACACACGCCTCCCCAAACCGCTACCATTACCCACTGACACGTGGGCCACCCGGCACCCCGACCCTACCTGTCAGCGAGGTCGCATAAAGGTCCCCCAAGTAATTCCCCCGCGGCGCGCAGCAGCAGCAGCAGCAGCAGCAGCAGCGCCTGTGTCCCCTGGGCCCTGACAGGGAGAGCGCTGCGGGAACGCGACAAAGCTGAGGCGAGGAAGGGAGGGGGAGCAGGTGGGCCCCACCTGCCCGTCTCTCCCCTCGTCCCACACCCACCTTCCAAGTGTTTTCCGGGGCTTCCAGGGCGTGCGAGGGAGCGCCACGTGCCCACCGATTTCAAACGCGCGGCCCCCGTATAAGTACGCGTTGCCCTTGGCCGCGTGCGGCGCGGCGCCCGGCGGCTTGCCATTTCGGTGCTAAGCCCAATCGAGACGGCAGAAAAGCGCAAAACAACAAGCTTTTTAAGCCGACGAGGGGGGAGCGAAGAGGAGGACACAGAAGCTGTGAATGCCAGAGCCAGATCAGATATATATAGAAAGAGAGAGAGCAGCGCGATACACAGAGAGAGAGAGAGAGAGAGAGAGAGAGAGAGAGAGAGCGCGAGTACTAGTTTTTGCTTGCCTCCCCTGGTGAGTGGAGTAGTAGAGGTGGGAGAAGCGGAGGGGAAGGGTTAAAGCGAGAGGAGGGAGGAGAGGTGGGGGGCGGAGGAGGCTAGCTAGGGTTAGATCTTCCGGGAGGCGTGCGATTCGGGAGGCCGGCGGCATGGGAGAGGTGAGCGTGAGGAAGGCTTGCCCTTGCGGGAGCATCTGTCTCCGGTGTCCGTGCGGTGTTTTGGTTCGATACATGGGGGAGTTCTGGGTGAGATTTCGCTGGGTTTTGTGCCGGGATCCGTGTGGTCTGGGTGTTTTTTTCTTCCCTCGGAGTTCTCGCGGATCACTGAAGCGAGAGGAGTCGCATCGCAAGGGTGGGTTTTCGGGGTCACGATCTGGCGCCCGTGCGCGAGGCGGGGATGCTGCTTCGTTTGGTGATATCTTTGGGGTGCGATCTGCTGGGGTTTTGCCAGATTTGGGGGTTTACGAGGGGGGTTTCGTGCGATCTGCTGGGGTTTTGTGAGATTCGAGGTTTTGTGAGGGGGTTTCTTGCGATTTGGTCGGCTTCTTCGGAGTTCTCGTGGGTTTTTGCCGTCACGCGCGCGCGCGCGCGATGGATGGCTCCATCCATCCCAGCTCGCGCATGCGTTTTTGCGGATGGGGAATCTGGCCATTTCGTGGATCTTCTTTTTTGTGTTCTCAGTCTTCGATTGCTGGTTGGTTTCTGCGTTGTTTTTACCCCCGCCGCGTGCCATTTGGTGAGGATTCTTGACGATCCCGAGCAATCTCGAGAGGGGAAGATGCTGCCTTGATCGCAGCTTTGTGGGGGTTTTTTTTCGGCTGCTAGTTTTTTCGCGGTTTCATTCAACGGGTAGAGTTATCGAAGCATGCTACCACTAGCGCGTGCGTGTCCCGCGAGTTCTTTTGCGCGTTTGGTTGGTGCTAGCTAGGGTTTTGGGTTTCCATCTCCATGCCGTTTCGGTGGGGGCTTTTGCTGAAGGCCTGGAGGTTTTTGAGCCGATTTTATCCCCACTGCTCGCCGTCTCGTTTCTCCTGGGCCGCGATTTGATCCGTTTTGGTGGTGGTACGTGTCAGGACATTTTCTCGGACGGAGTGATATTTTCTGTGCGATTTGCAAAGTTCTGGTGGTTTCGTCCTAATTCCATGCGTCTACTTGCTTCACCGGTGTTGGTTTTGGTTTTTTTTTTCCCCACGGCTTGATCAGTGGGGTTAAGTTCCCGTGCCGTTTGGTGCGGTTTGATGAGATCATGCTTATTTTTCTGGCTTTGCTTAGGGCGATTTGACGAGGTGATCCGTGGTCTTGGGAGATTCCACGTTCCTCGTGTCTAGAGATCTTATGCGTAGCTTCATTCATGTCGGTTTTCATGTCATTCCTGTCCGATGATGTCCTGATGTGACTAGGCTGCGCTCCTCGTGATTTGAAGAAAAGGCTTGTGAAACTTTGGTCTCTTCTGTTCGTTCTCACACCCTTTTCCTCCCTGTCTTAAAGGCGATTGATGGATTTGCCAAATTTGTCAAATTCCATTTTCGTGTCTTTTCTCTTGAGAGGCGCTCTAATTCGAACTGTTTGTTTTGCTGGGCTGCATTATCTAAATCTTTTCGTGTCTCTTCTCCTGAGAGGCGATATAATTCAAACAGTTTGATTTGCTAGGCTGCATTATCTAAATCGTGGCCTATGTTTGTGATTTTTGATTGTGTTTTCGTAGACGGATGTTTTCAGTCCTATCTTGTGCTTTCAGCTGCCGCCGTTTAGAGCAAAATGCGGTGCAAGCTGAAGTTTCATGGGTTGCTTGTTGCTCCTGTTTGTAGTGCAATAAGTTTCATAGGTTGCTGTATGTTTCACTTGAGGCAATGTGAGCGAGTTTTTTCTTTGTTCTAACATACTGCATTTAAAGAAGTTTTGCCATTTGAACGTTCAGAGTTCAAGTGAAGAAACTAGCGGGACGGAGACAGGGAGCATGGTGGATCGCGTGAAGATTCTGCGCGACGACGAGATGAGGAAAGATAATGGTGTCTCTCGTGCTGTTGCGGAGGACAATACTACTCTGCTTCTTTCAGCGATAGGGAGCTTCAGGAAAGAAGCCCTGGGCCGACTTCGCCAAGGCTCAGATGACCCAAGAATACTGGGCCAGGAGATGTCCACGAGGCTGCTTCACCTTGCTTGCAAGCACGACGCGGTGGAGTGTGCAAGGCTTCTCCTCGAGGGAGGCCACGGAATCACAGCATCCCCGGTTGATGCGAGGGACCAGCTGACACGGACACCGCTCCACGTTGCTGCTGAGACACGCTCGGTCAGGTGCATTGAGCTGCTTCTCTCAAAGAATGCCCGTACTGATTTCAGGTTGGTTGATGGGAGGCCCCTTCTTGCGCTTGAGATTGCCCTAATGAGCAGTAGGTATTGCAATGTCATCAACTGCTAGTGATGGTTGTTGATTTGATTGAAATCACTCAAGTTTCCTGCAATGACTCTATTACTGCCTGCTTTTTATTCAGAGTTCAAGTTAAATGGTCACTGGACAACTCAATTGAAGATCTTCTGTCTTTTCTGCAAGAAAGGGTTTGTATCATTACTAAACTCATCCACTGTTTCATATCTGATCTGATCTGTAGGATTGAATGCATCTTTCACGCAAAATTGCCACCTCCTTCTATGTGTAGGATCTGAAGGCAGTAAGGCTCCTGGCAGAGAAAACCAGACAGGTTGGGGAGGTGGCTTACAGATATGCCATGGAGGGACGTGTTACTGCATTGGCCATGCTTCTTCTGGTGGTTGAAGAGAAGATATCGGCACCAGTGAGTGTAGTGATAGAGGGCATCAGGACAAAGAGATCAATTTACAGCTCTGTTGTGGATGAGGCTTTATCAATTGGAGATGCTTCAGCTCGAGACGGCAATGAGAGGAGAAAGGCCCTGCTCTGCGAGATTCAGCTACTTAACCAATTCAGGGCGGCATCATGTAGGGACCGCAACATCCGCAGGAGAACCTTGCCTCCTCTACTTAAGGCTGCCAAGGTACCTCTGTGTATTTTCTTATGCTTAAATAGCTTGGTCAACAGCACAACTATTTCCAAATTCTACATGACGGAGCGATGTTTATTTATTTATTTATTTTAATTTTTTTTGCTTTGCTTTGCATGAAATGAGTTACTATGGCTACCATGTAAATCTAGTTTTTTTTTGACATAAAAGATAGAGAACTCTATACCTTATGACCATTATATTGAAATGGTAGTCAAAGGTTGTTACAACGCCAATAGCGTTTAAAGGGCCCACAAAAAGGAGAAAAAGAGAAAAGGGGAAGGAAGAGAAGAGTTGTACAACACTACACTACAGGTACAAAAGATTGGAGAAAAAATTACAATGAGGAGATTATGCTAACAGTTGGCTCCACTGGCGGAGAGAAACTCCGTGCTTGGACTTTGACCTGAGAGCCCAAAGGCTAAATGGAGTCCAAAATCTGACATTGAATTTAGATGGTGTTGGCTTCGATTTTTTGAAACACTCGTGCATTTCTTGTAGTCCATAATGAGTGAGCACAGGCTGCAAAACAGATTGGCCAAATTTCATAGAAAGGACATGTGTCTATGGATGTATTTTCAACGAATTCCAGTAAGCATTGTGATGAGTTTGTTGTTGTTGCTAGGCCTAGTTTTTTCCATAGATTGTCTGCAGCTTTACATCGCAAAATGATATGATCGATTGTTTCTAATGCCGGGCAAAGGTCACAATGAGGATCATTTGTCCAATGTTTGGTTGTTATATTGTCCTTGGTGTTCAATCTTCCTCTAAAAGCTAGCCATAAGAAGATCCTGTACTTGTGTGGTATTGACCGATGCCAGGTATATTCAGCCGCTGGCCATTTGAGACCGTGAAAAGATAGGATTTTGTAGAATGCTGAGGTAGTTAAGTTTGTCATGGTGGAGGCGATAACCCTTTGGTTTAAAGTCTCTGGTTGCAAATGTTGTTCAGATAGGATGTCTAATAGGGTTAGAAACTCTGAAAGTTCTTGTCATGAGAGAACTGGGTGTAGTGACACCGTCCAGGAGTTACCGCTGAACTGCGATTGGATTGTGAAACTCGAGTTAATAGCAAAGGTGAACAGGGTGGGTAAGTGGAGATAAAGTTGCCTTGCTGGGGTCCAATGATCCTTCCAAAACATAGCAGTTCAGCCGTTCCCAATTATCACCTTGGTCATATGTACTGTCATGTCAAAGAAAGAGGATAATATTTTTCCAAACTGCTGTATCCCCTCGATGAGATTGTGTTGGTATGTGATTCCGAATATAGAGATTTCGTAATCATTGGAAGCAAGGTTCAGTAGAGTTTGATAGTAGCTTCCCCATTGATTTCATGAGTAATGCTTGATTGTGAATTCTAAAATCTAGTATTCAATCTGTGTAGTTTGCACTCTACAACTATTTTCCACAAAGAAAAAAACCACCTCTGGATTTTCTCAAATTTGGTTGATGCAATATATTACTTTAATTATGCTATGCATAACAAGCTGATGTTTTTAAGGCTACAACTTTATCTGTACAAATACTTCTCCTGATTGACCTTTCTTGTGTAGGTTGGAGATGTGAATGTCACAAAGATGCTTCTGATGGGGGATGCTGATGTCAATGAAGCCGACCCCGAAGGAAACACAGCACTTCACTGGTGCCTTAGTGGCAACTCATGCACACAGGAGCCAAGGTACTCTTCTCACAAATTCTGCTCTATTAACAGCTGGATTATAAGATAGTTATTCTCGCTCTTTCCAAACTAGTAGTCTTCTGTCTTTGTGCAGGATTGTGTGGCTCCTGCTGAAGAATGGTGCCAGGGTTTTCCAGGGGAACAAACTTGGTCTCACGCCAGTACACAGCGCTGCAGCTAAGGGCAATTGCAAGGCTCTTCAGGTAGCCTTTTGTTATTTCCTTTCCAAGTTCTTAATGACACTGTTGTGACTAATTGGTATTATATTTCTTTGCTCTGTAAGTCACTTCTGCTTCATGCGCAAGATTGTGTTGATATACCTTCCAAGACCAAAGAAACCCCATTATTCTTTGCAGTGAAGAACGGTTCTGTGGACTGTGTAAAACTCCTTTTGCGTTTTGGGGCTAATACCAAAGCCCAGAACCTACGGTGGGTGATATTTATAGTACTTTTGAAGAATGCTTCTACTTGATGGCTTGATGCACGAATCATGCTGCGATTCTTTGACAATGAACAGAAAGCAAAGACCAATAGATGTGGCGACATCCCAGGACATGCGTTTCATTCTCAACTCTGCAAACGTGGTACCTGGTAAGACCATTGCTGAGATCTAAAGATATTTATTGACTGAATTTACAGGGTAACACATTTTATTTTAAATAAAAACGCTTGGCTATCTGTCATTTTGTGTTTTAACACTTCAATTTAACTATATCTCCTTGCATTATGTCCACATTCCGTTCTGTTAGCTTGTTTGATTTGTAAAACTGTAATGGTAAATGCAAGTCTGAAGGAGTTCAATTCAATGGAGTTTGATTATTTAAATTACATGAATATTGGTTACATTTTTGTTGGTTTTGCTGTATAATGGTGGATCAGAAAACTGCCTTTTTAACAGAAATATGTTCTATTTTAGGAAACCATAGCTCACTTCACAAAAACCGTGTGATGAACAAGGCAAGCTGCAAAGAGCTTCTGGATGATGATTTTGATAATTACGACAATGATGATTTTAATGGAAGGTATGTCTTGTATATGTTACACGATCACATGAACTATAGAATCATTGCTTCTCACCTGAAGTTCTAACTTAACATATTGCTTTAGACTTAAAAAATAATATATTGCTTTGAATATTATTGCAGCTATATTCGGACTAAGACATCCGCAGGCCACCGGGATTTTCAATCCAGCAATTGTTCTGCCCAAGATGCTAAGAGTAAGAGCCAGAGTGCTCGGAAACAAGGTTCCAAGTTTTCGCGGGTAAGCTACACATGCTATTTCTATATCACAGAACACTTTCTTCTTCACATGCTCTGGTTCTTATAAGACAGTTTTTATTAGCATAATCATTGGCAGAAGTACGACTACACTCGCAAAATCTTTGTTGGGGGCCTCCCACCTTCCGTGGACTCTGGTAAAACTTCATAAATCCCGAACTAGCTGTGGTCAACAAAGTAAAAGAACTAGTATATGGTACCCTTCTAAGTTCTAACACTTTCTTTGTTGTTCTTTTCTGACAGAGCACCTTAGTGAATTCTTCACTGCTGAATTCGGACCTGTGGAGGAAGCAGCAGTCATTGTGTTAAAGATAGGCAACCGAACGCGGTCCCGAGGCTTTGGCTTTGTAAAATTTCAAAGAGAGGAGGATATGATACGAGCAAAGGAAGCTCATCATGTCTTTGTCCTTGGGAAGAGAGTAGAGATAAAGGATGCTGTTGCTAGAGAATTCTTGCCTATAGAGGTCCAGAGAGCTACATCTTCAAGGCAGCACATCCAGGAGTGCCCAAAAGTAACTCACACTATGCTGGTTGGTGAACTAACCGAGGAACATAACCTTCGGAAACGGCAGCCATTGCCAGAGAAGTGCCTCCCATCTTGGTTCTTCATATTCAGGAAGTGGTTGCCAGCATTTCTCGTCGATGCAACCGAACGACTTGGAGAGAGGTACCCATTAAGCTCCCTGAAGGGTGATTTCAGAGCAATTTGCAGAATGGAGCTTGATCATGCCGCGCTTGGTTATCCTAAGCTAAGCGACTTCATGCGCTCCCTCCCTGGCATCTGCAGGATGTGTGTAGTCCCTGTGGGAAATGGCCCTGCAACAGACATGGTCCTTCTGCCACCATTCTCTCGACCAAAGTACGTACCCTTGCTAGAGCCTTACTCCTTTGATCATGACGAGCTCCCAGAATCAGTGTCAGATCATCTGTCCCCAAGATCTCCACTTACCGCCAATGTCACCGAGGACAATCCTCATGACACTGACAGTCAACAGGGTGATGCATGCAGTGAGAGTAATGTTCAGAGCCAGCAAGGCGATAAATGCAGCGGGAACAATGCTGATAGCCAGCTGGATGGTGATTCCGCGGCCAATGGTAGCTTACTGGATGAAATTACTGTCAGCACCACACAGCTTTTTTCGATTGAGTCTCTACCTACAAAAAAGACTGATTTGATTGAGTCTGCACCTACAAGAAAGCCTGATTTAATTGAGTCTAGACCTGTTCCTCAGAAAATTGAATCTGGACATATAAGGAAGCCTGATTTGGTTGAGTGTGGACCTACAAGGAAGCCTGATTTTGTTGAGTCTGGACCAACAACGAAGCTTGACTTGGTTGAGTCCCGACCTGCGACATGCTTGGTTGAAAGGGCAGCAGTAACTCCGAGCAGCTGCGAGACTGAAATGAGATTCTCTTTCTTCCAGTCACAGTGGGACAAGTACCTGGTAAGTGCTCCCTTCTTGCAAAATTTACATTGTTTACCACGTCAGTTTTGGAAAGAATGATGTGTGACTAGCACAGTTCTTTCTACTGTAGACTCCATATCCCAAGAGTAATTACTGCATCATCTGTCGATCCTGTGAAGCTGCCATGGAGCTCGTCCCGTGCCTTCATAAGATATGTGTTGCCTGCATGACAACGTGCAATGTCAGGGCATGCATGGTCTGTGGTACTGCTGTAAGTGGAGTCAAGTCTTCCCCTGCGCCGGATGCAAAATACCAATAGGTGGTAATAAAATTCTCCAAACAGTTAAAATTTCTTTGATGCCCTTTGTCGAAAAATACTTTGTGTATATCTTTGAGACTGTTCGAAGATTAGTTTAGGATCAGGATGCGTAATGCTGTTTTTTCTTCGCTACATCTGTGTATCTGTGTTGAATTTGTCTTGATCATTTGCCAAATTTGCAGGGAGTCATGGAGCGCATATAGGATCAAAGGTGCCAGCTTATGGAGGCGATTGTGATATGTGCTATGAATAGCACTTGTATTCAACATGAGGTCAATGGGCTAGTGTGTGTATATATATATACAGTGGCGAATCTAGGATGAAAATAGAGGGGGGCTCCTATGTCGAAGTTGTAACTCAAAACAAGCATACTAATGATACATATACTGATCTATTGCCAACTAAATCCAAATTCACACATAAATAGGAAGGAAACAAAGTGAATAATCAAAATATAACAAATGTAATACCTTACTAATGGATAGAATGACATAAATATGTGAGGACCGAGGACGGATCATCGACCATTTGACCTGTAGACAAAAATATAAAACTCAGTGATGCAATTTTAATTTGTGAATACTTATAAAAGTATAATTTGAAATAATACTTACGAAGGTACTAGTACTGGGTACGACGTAATTTCACTCTACGATTTTTCATCTCTTGAAAGCGTCGAATGATTTCTTTATTATCGACGTTTCTAAATATTTCTTTCTCAGTGTAACACACCATCAAGTCATTGAACCAATCATTTGCTATCTTATTGCGTAAATATGTCTTAATAATCTTCATTGCTGAGAAGATTCTTTCTACTGATGCTGTTGCCACTGGAAGGATCAATGTAAGCTCGATGAGGCGATAGACCAATGGAAAAGTTCTACTCTTTCTGGTTTCAACCATCTTTTCAGCAAACTTTGCAAGATCACGACAACCATTAAATTCAACACTTCTCCTAACATTAAGAATGAAGGTTTGAAGCTGATTTCTTAATAACAAACGGTCAGCTATGGTGAAATCAGCAGCGTAAATCTCAGCAAGTCGAACAAGTTTATCCACATCAAACTTAGAAAAGGAGTTGCTTGGATTAATACAAGAGATGCATACCAATAACTCTGAAGAAACTTCATTAAATCGATGATTCATCTCTCCCATAATAGCATCAAGAACAACATTGAAAATATCAACACGATAATAGTGAAGGTAATTCACCTTATGCTTTCGACGTGCAGATTTGCCCTTAACTCCAATGAAATCATCAATATCTGGCACACTTATCTCATTTGCCTTGCAAAAGGACTTGACTTGGTTAAGCAATGGCTTCCACCCATTGTCTCTCATGTCTTGTAGGCGCACTTTCACATCGACAATCAAATCCATGGCTTCTACAATATCTCTTGATCCCTTTTTTGCAAAGCAATTGATAGCTCATTTGTAATGCCCAACAAGTCTATCAAAAAATGCATGATAAATACAAACTCAAATCTTTCCATCTGTTGTATCAAACCTGCTGCTCCACCATGACCTGAAGGATATGATGCATCTTCAGATATCATCTCTAAAACCTCAAGCACTGACTCCCACATTTGGTATATACGAAGTATGGTTTTAAGATGAGAACCCCATCTAGTATCTCCAGGTCTAGCTAGGCTAGTTTCTTGATTCAAGCCTGTTCCACTTAAAAGTATGCCATTCTCCAATTTCTCCAATACTTTCTCTTGATGCTTTTCCATCAAAACATCCTTTCTCTTGTAAGATGCACTCACAGTGGTCACTATCAAGGGAACATAGTTGAAGAAGTCAGCAATAGCTCTACTACAACTTGCGACAGTGACAACCACTAACTGTAACTGATGGGCAAAGCAATGGATATAGAAAGCATATGGACTCTCATCCTGTATTAATCTTTGCAAGCCATTAAATTCCTCTCTCATATTTGAAGCTCCATCGTAACCCTGCCCACGTAGTCTAGAAATAGGTAGATCATGATCGGCAAGCAAACTAACCATAGCTTCCTTCAATGCAACCGATGTACAATAAGTGATATGTTTAATACCAAGAAACCTTTCCATGATCTTCCCTTCTTTGTTTACAAATCTACATGCCAACCAAATTAATGATGCAAGGTTAGAACTTAACACAAATCATAAATGATACAACTAACAAACATAATATGTACTACTAACCTGACAATCACAGCCATTTGCTCCTTTATTGACGAATCGCGCGACTCATCAATAAGCACCGCGAAATTCCTATCTCCAATCTCATCCTTAATCACCTTTGTTACCTCTTGTGCACAACATTTCGCAAGGTCCTTCTGTATCTCTGGACAAATCATCAAACTATTCCCTCCACCATCAAATTCAAATGCCGCATTCACATCTGGTACCTTATCTTTATACCACTCCAATAACTCTTTAAAATTGCCCTTATTCATAGAGGTAGAAGTTTCATCACGTCCACGAAAAGCATCACCTTGCATTATGAGAAATCTTGCACAATCTAAAGAAGCAGTCAAACGAATCTTGTATGAAATTTCAGAGTCCTTACTATAAACATTTAATTTATGTTCTATGCTTGCTCTTTGATTGCGAAAATCTTCACAATCTTGCATTGCAATGTTGTGGACACTATTAGGTCCCCCAACATGGTCTTTGAAACCTTCCATAGCCCTTCTCCAATTCACATAGCCAACTTTTGTGAAGACATCCCTCCCAAAGTGAGTAGGTTGTCCTGATTTCTTAAAAAGAAAGCAATAGAAACAAAAGGCGGCGTCCTTTTCTATACTATATTCTAACCAATCGAACTTCTTATACCATGATTCTTGAAATGATCTTGATTCCCCATGTTGAATCTTCTTTGGAAAAGTATGCCCGATTGGTTGAGTCGGACCCTTCAACATATATGCTATCCTCACTTCATCTCTAATCTCTTTAGGATAAGTTTCAATTTGTTTGCGATGCGCTGGATCAACAACATTTTCATTGGGATTAAAAACATGTTGAGATGTGTTGCTCTCGTTGGTTCGTCGGAAAGAATTGTGCAACGTTTGGTTCTCTATTTTTTGCAATTTAGTTTGCCGACTTGCTGTAATAAAACAAATTAAATTAAAGAGATAAAAAAGAATCTACCGACCAATAGAATAAAGATGAGCCATTTTTCCTGTTTATTGGTGATCATAAAGAATACATTAGGGCTTAGAAGCGAGGCAATTTTTTATACCTTACTGGAGTGGGGCTCCCGGCTCTGGACGTCGGTCCCCGAATGGCCCGAATCAACAGCCACAGGCAACACTGCAACAAGCCAAACCGACTCTTGTCTTGTCTCCTTCCCTTTCTTGATTTCTTTCTTCGGTTCTTCCTCTTCCTTTGGCGATTTCCACACTCCCGCAGTCCGGCTCCGCTCTGGGCCTCTGGCGTTCGGCGAATCGGCGACCGGGCAGCCGGCAGCGAGCTGGCTAGTGGCGACTCCTCTCCTCTGGCGGCCCAGGCGAGGCGTCCACCGACCGGCCGACCCCTCGCGGCCTCACCTCGCCTGCCGGCCGGATGGTCCCGGCCCCGGCGCCTCGCGGCCCCGCCCTCGCCCGCTTTGGCCTGCCGCCGCCCCGGACCGGCACAAGGGTGCCCGACCTCGCCCTTGCCTCTCGGCTGTGGCGGTGGATCTGAGCTCGCCTTCTCTCCTCTCCCGTGCGGCGGCAGAGCTACAGAAGAAGCGATGCTCGGGCCGACTGCCGAGTACAATACTATGTCTATACGGTTAGGTAAGCCCATTGGCCCATGTCTAATTAAGCCCAGGCACAAGCCCAATTTTCCCTTGTTCTCCCGCCAGTGAAGCAAATGTTCTTGGGTTGTTCGGTTGTTCTGAACTCCGCCAGTGATCGCCGTGGCTGGGGGGAGGCGTGGGGGGTTCTCGTCATTGAGTCGGAGGTAGTAATGGCGCCCAACCCGCCCCAACAGTAGATCCGCCACTGTATATATATACATGAGGGTATAGAAGGAAAACCTATATAAGGCAATATCTATACAAAGCTAGCAATCTCTATATAAGACAACTAGCAATTCCTGATATAAGGCAACTAGGATATTGGCTAACACCCCCCCTAAACTCATGTTGGATCAACAACACTGAGTTTGGAGAGATAAAAGCTGTACTGAGCTCTAGTCTGTGTCTTTGCGAAGAAGTCTGCACTAAAGAGTCACAACCTGATCATGTACCTGTGATCGCATGTAGGAACCATCAACGCCAATATGCTTGGTGAGCTCATGCTTCACTGGATCTTGAGAAATGCTAAGAGCACTTGTACTGTCAGATAGAAGAGGAGTAGGTGTAGAAATAGAAACACCAAAATCCTCAAGTAGCCACGTAGCCAAGTAACCTCTATTGTCAAAAGAGCCATAGTTCATAACTCAGCCTCATCACTCGAATGAGAAACTGTTGTATGCTTCTTAGTCTTCCAAGTAATAAGAGAACCACCAAGAAAAACACAATAAGCAGAAAGAGACCGACGATCAGAGTGATCACCAGCCTAGGTAGCATCAGAGTATGCCTTGAGCTGAAAGGAGCTGAAGCGAGGAAAGAAAAAATGGCGAGAGATAGCTCCACAAAAATATCGTAGAACACGAAGAAGATAACTATAGTGGAGCTGAGTGGGAGCAGAAACAAACTGACTCAAAATATGAACTAGATATGAAATGTCAGGACGAGTGACACCAAGATAAACAAGATTCCCAACAAGATGATGATAGCGAGTAGGATCATCAAGAGGTTCACCATCAATAGGTTGAATATGAACATTAAGCTCCATAGGAGTCTCAGTTGTGCGCTGATCAGTGAGAGAAGCTTGATCAAGAAGATCCTGAATATACTTCTCTTGGGATAGAAAGAAACCCTCAAGTGTAGAAGAGATCTCAATCCCAAGAAAGTAGCGAAGAGAATCCAGATCAGACATAAGAAACTGCTCGCTAAGACGTGCCTTCACAAAGGCAATATACTAAGAGTCATCTCCAGTAATGATCATGTCATCACCATAGAGAAGAAGAAGAAGAGTCCGTTCACAAGGTGAAGTGTGAACAAAGAGCACAAGATCATGAGCACTAGCAGAAAAGCCAGCAGTAGTGACCGCAGAAGAAAAATGCTCAAATCAGCCACGAGGGGCTTGCTTGAGGCCATAAAGAGAGCGACGAAGGCGACAAACCATGCCCTTAGGAACAGAATACCCCGGTAGTGGCTGCATAAAGACCTCCTCACATAGCTCACCATTAAGAAAGGCATTCTTGACATCAAGCTGAGAGATAGACCACTCACGAACAGAAGCCACAACAAGAAGAGTGCGAACAGTGGTCATATGAGCCACAGGAGCAAAAGTCTCATCATAATCATGACCATGCTCCTACTGGAAACCACGTGCTACGAGACGAGCCTTGTAGCGCTCAAGAGAACTATCAGAGCGAGTCTTAACCTTATAGATCCACTTGTATGTAATGGGACAGACACGTGGAGGAAGAGGCACAAGATCCCACGTACCAGTGCGCTCAAGGGCAGCAAGCTCCTCTGCAATCGCATGCTGTTATTCCTGATGAATAACAGTATCACGGTAAGAAGTCGTCTCTGCGAGAATAGCACCAGCAAAGCCAAGGCGCTCAGGAGACCGAATAGACTGACAATCTCGAAGAGCGTAGCGAGGAGGAGGCACTGAAGAAGGTGACTCAACAGGAGAAGATGACACATAAGAAGAATCCTCAACTCGCGGACGACGAGCGTAGTATAGAGGATAAGAAGGAACAATATCAGAAGAAACAGATGGAGGAGGCACGAGAAGTGAAGACTCCTGTGGAGAGGCCAGTGAAGAAGGAGATGCCAACCGAGGAAAAGGAAAAGTGACAACAGGAGTATCAGGAAAAGTCAGGAAAGAAAGTGGCTCAACAAGAGATGCTGGAGTGGAAAAAGAACAAGGGTAGAAGGGACGAGACTCATCAAAAGTAACATCTCGAGAGATTCGTATCCGTCGGCCAACAGGATCCCAACAGCGATAGCCCTTATGCTCAGCACTATATCCTAGAAAAACACACTCAACAGACTGAGCAGTCAGCTTGGTGCGTTCGTGAGGTGCAAGGAGGACATAGCACACACTCCCAAAGAGGCGAAGACTAGAGTAATCAGAAAGCTTGCCACAAAGAAGATCCACCGGAATCCCACCCTGAAGAGCAGAAGAAGGCTGAATATTAATTAAATAAGTGACAGTGGAAACAGCCTCAGCCCAGAAGTAAGGTGAAACAACAGAAGCAAGTAAAAGAGCACGAGTTCTCTCAAGAAGATGACGATGCTTGTGCTCAGCCACACCATTCTGAGCATGAGCACCAGAACAAGAAAACTGAGAAAGAGTGCCCTACGTAGCAAGAAAATCACGAAGGGCTCCTGACAGATACTCCCCTGCTGAGTCAGCACAAAGAACTCGAATGGGGGAGTCAAACTGAGTATGGATCATAGTGACAAATTCTTATAGATAGATAAAGTTTCGCTACGAGAGGACATAAAGTATATCCAAGTGTGGTGAGAGAAGTCATCTATAAAAAGAATATAATATTTATGACCCTCTTTTGAAACAAAAGGAGCCGAACCCAAATATCAGAATGAACAAGATCAAAAGGACGCTGGGATACAGACTCACTGGAAGGATAGGGGAGTTGTAGCTATTTGCCAAGCTTACAACCAGCACAATCTAAAGAGGTATCACTAGACACAGATCTTAAAATATCACGACGAACTAAAGAAGACAGACGTGACCCATAAAGATACCCTAAACGGTGATGCCACTGAGCAAACGACCCGGTAGAAGATGCAATGGAGGCGGAAGAGGAGACGGAGAGACTGGTAGGGGCAGCGGAAGGAAGACGAAGCCAGTCAAACTCCCAGAGGCGCTGAGAGTCACAGTGGCGAGGGCCAGTACCAACTAGAGACCCCGTCTGGCGATCCTGAACACAGCAAGAGTCAGAATCAAAGATAACACGATAGCCATGATCAGTGAGCTGGCCAATGGATATAAGCTGCATAGTTAGTTTAAGAACATGAGAAACAACAGGGACATGAAAAGAAGAAGACAAAAGAGTGCCTCGTCCTACAACAGGATGAGAGGTACCATCTGCGGTCTGTACTGTGATAGGAGCAGCAAGAGGACTAATGGAATAGAGACTCGTGGGATCAGATGTCATATGAAAAGAAGCTCCAGAGTCAAGAATCCATGGTGTGATACCTGATGAGGAGGAAGATGGTCTCTCACTAGAAGACTGAGTAGCAGAATCAGCAGAACCTGACGGTGCAGAGGTATCCATGCGACACAGTAGTATAAGAATCTCCTGAGTAGAGTTAGAACTAGCAGAGGTTTACTGAGGAGAAACACCCAGAAGTCCAGTGCCTTGAGAAGGGCGTCTACCTCGACAATCAAGATTCCTTTTCTTCCGGTAATAGAACTGCTCTACATGTCCGTTCTTTTTGCAGTAGGTGCAGTGAAGCCCTCCACTCCTAATAGCCAACACTAAAGTAGGCGCCACTAGTGAAGTAGTACGAGGCACCACCAGGACTGAAGGATATACGAGCAGACCCGCACTACGAAGACGAGTCTCCTCAGTACGAATAGCCACAAGGGCTTTCAACAAGGTCACACGAGGATGAAGAGTAAGCAGTTGGGCACGAATCTGCTCAAATTCAGCCCGAAGACGTGTTAAGAAGTCGTAGATGCGACGAAGCTCCAAGTGAGAGTGCTGACGCTGGCAGCACTGACAATTGTAGTAAACATCTGGTCAAGAGAATCAAGCTAACGCCACACCGAGGACAGTTGTGCATAGAACTCATCCATAGTAGAATTACCTTGTTGCAACGATTGCTCCTGTCGCGAAGATGCGCCCACATCAGCTGTGCCGTAGACAAACCAACAATATCACCATTGAGATGCAACTTCATGCTAGCAACCAGAATAACAGAGGCATGAGCATCTTCATCAATCCATATCTTGTATGCAGTAAATTGAGTCTGAAAAGACTCCACAGGATCAGCATAGTCATCAGATGCCTTCTGTTGGGCAGCACCATCAACCTTTTTAGGAATAACAGGCGCGTTAGGGGAGTAGAACGAGGCGGACATGATAGCTCGCTAGTAAGAAACTCCCACAGACGCTGACCACGCATGTGAAGGCGAATATGAAGGACCCAGTCTCGATAATTAAGACCATCAAAAATAACTGGGCAGCGAGGAACAGAGCCGGTGCCCGAAGAACCTACAGATGACAACATTTTTCTTGCCGAACGGTTAAAAATGCCTCAAGTCCGGCTGAGTGGATTCACGTCTAGCTCAAGCAAAGGCCGAAGTGGATCGGCAGGTGGCACGGGCGCCAACCGGCGGACGGCGCCACGGGCAGTTGCTCTAGTGCAGGCCGAAGGAGGCGCAGAAGACCGGCTCGGGCCGGAGGCCTGGCAGATGGCGCTGACCGGCGACCGAGCAGATGGTGCAGGCGGGAGCTTGGGCCTGCAACGATGACGGGCGACAGTAGTGAAGAAGCTGCGACCAAGGCAAGCCGACGCTTAGCCAATCCGGCGATCTGGTGCGGCCGAGACAAGCCAACGCGGAGGAGTGCGGTGATCGAGCCAGGCGATGGCGTTGACCGCGAGCAAGCGGCCGGGAGGAAGACGACGTGAGGCCGGTGGTGCCACGAGGACGTCGTGCGGCCGCATGCGTCCGACCGGCGGGAACGGTGAAGGAACACTGGGAGCCGAAGGCAGCTGAACGAGGCGACGGGAGGCTGGCGATGCCGTGAGGACGACGTGCAGCCGCAGGCTTCGGGCTGTTGGGCAATCAAAAGCGACGAGAAAAATCGCAAAAAAAGGCGCAAGTGCACACGCCGGTAAGCCCTAACCCTAGAACCTATTGCTCTGATACCATGTTATGAATATCACTTGTATTCAACATGAGGCCAATGGACCAGTATATATACATGTACATGAGAGTATAGAAGGAAAGCCTATATAATGCAATATCTATACAAAGCTAGCAATCTCTATACAACGCAACTAGCAGTTCTTGATATAAGGCAACTGGGATACTCTCGGACAATATGTTCCCCTAAATGCACACCAACGCTTGCCGAGGGTGCCTCCTGGCTTCAGTGACATTACTCAAGGCCTGCACCATCTGTGGCAGCATGATTGAGCACTTCAAGTTTGGTTGGCAAGACAAAATTCCCTAGTACAGTAGTAATACTAAGAAATAGACAATAATAATAGAATAATAGAGCAAGCAATGCCGCAATCTGATGGAGAGATGCATCCCCTCCTTCGATTTTGCAGCGCTTGTGGGATGATCTAGCAGGTTATTCTGGTAGGCGCCCTCGCTCCTTCAAAGCTTGAGTGCTCTTTTTTGCTCCATCTTTTTCTTGCCTAGACGGCTAGACATGATTCTGTAAGCTTGTGATAGGGAGTGTTCCCTTTGGTTTTGGCAAGGTGTTGACAGTATCTGTACCATGTACAATCCCCTATATTATCTGTTGTCACTCTTTTTGTAAACATATGTAAGTACTATCTAAGTATGATGGATCCTATTTACCTTCACCTGTGGGTGCGCGGTGGTTACCATGTTTTTTTTTTCGTGTAGGTTTTCTGTTGCCTGAATTTGGTGCGTTTGGTGCTTGCTGCTGTCTGATCCTATGGGTCAAATTCAATCAAAAAATTCATCGTTGGATGATATGTTGTATATTGCATTTCCAGACTGCACTCAGCAAGTTACAGTTTGGTAGAAAATTGGAATTGGTATTGTTCGATTTGCTTGATCTGCCTAGCATAATATCACTTGGTTTCAGGCAGTATTGTTCTTTGAACCACTGTTGGAGCTGTGAAGCTAATTCCGTCTGGTGAATTCTTTGCTTTTCAGTTCTCTGGGATTCCTTTTAAACGTCGGAGTTCAATGTTGTTAACTCTCTGCAAAGAAGAGTTAAGCATCTAATTTCTCAGTTCTCAGCTAACTAAAATTATCTTTGCTTGTCAGCCTTGCTCACAGTAGAGCAATCTATGAGTGCAGCAGCATGTTCTATTTACTACTTTCTGCTGGAAGCTGCAAAGTGAGACCATGAAAGCTCTATCTTCAAACTTTTCTCTCCCTTGAGAATACTTATTCTGCAAAATGTGCTGTCAATCCTCTACAAATTACACAATGGAAGATGATTTGATTTCAAGAATTTTCCTTCTGACTCTTTCTTAGTTTCTTAGTAAAGAATGATTTCTTGAGAGGTGCTTCTATGCTTCATCAGAGCTCGGTAGTCAATTGCAGATCTGCCTGTTAGAAATTGTTTGCGCTGCACCTTCCACCGCTCTTTCCATTTTCCTCAAACTTCTTCCAAAATCTTCCAGACTGAGTCTCACCCATCGCTTTTGGTTTGCTGATTCTTCCACGATCTCTTTCCTCGACGACGAATTTTCTCACCCATTAAAGCAATCTTCCAAGTGATCTTTGATGACTAGGTAGTACTTGCTACATTTGGCAACGATCTTTCTTACCCGTGCGGCAGCGTCGCCGTCGTCACACGCGAGGCGATGGCGTGCGCGGTGGTGTCGGAGGTCGCCGCGCTGCTCGCCGTCATGCGCCGCAGCGTCCGCTGGAGCGACGGCGAGCGCCTCGACCACCCGCTCGTCGCCGGCCTCAAGTCCCTCCGCCGCTGCGCCACCTCGTGGCGGGCGGAGGCCGAGGCGGCCGACCCGCTCCTCTACCTCGGGCCCTTCCTCGACGTCGTCCGCTCCGGCGCGGGCGCGGCCGTCACCGGCGCCGCGCTGTCGTCTCTGCAGAGGATCCTCGCCCTCGACCTCGCCGGCCCCGACGCGCCCAACTCCGCGGAGGCCATGGGCTCGGTCGTGGAGGTCGTCACGGGGTGCCGCCTCCTCGAGCCCGCCGCCGCCGCCGACCCGGCGTCCGAGGAGACGGTCCTGGCCCGCGTCCCGCAGGTGCTGCTGGCGTGCGTGCGCGCCCGCGCCGGGCCCGCGCTCGCCGGCCGCCATGTCTTCGCCGCGGTCACCGCGTGCTTCCGCGTCGTGCGGCTGGCCGGCGCCAGGGGTGAGCTGCTGCAGCGCGTCTCCCGGCAAACCATGCAGGAGGTCGTGCGCTGCGTATTCGCCTGCCTCCCTCACCTCCATGTTGCCCAAGTTGCTGAACACCAGGTGTGCTTGATTCTTAAAGAGTCGAACCCACCATCACTTGTGCATGGACAACCTTCTAAAGCCATTGAATATGATAAATCGATAATTTAAGATGCGATGCCCCTCTATGTTAGTGTAAATTGTGTAATCAAATGAATATATACACTTGTGATTTTTTATTAGAGGATTTATTGACCTATTATTTGTTCCAATTTGACCTTGGCCACACCGAAATGGAGGTCATTTCTGCTGGCTTTAGCAGGCACTAGCTATCGCTTGTACGATCTCTTATATCTATCATGTTAGTTTGTACATGAGTAGTTTCAGTTGTAATATATGTACCTACACTATTTCAATACTAGCACTAAGTTTAATGCGTTAATATGCCGATGGCATCTGTTCTGTAGATTGCTGGTAGCAAGAACCAAGATTTGAGAGCTGGGGAGCTTTGGAATGGAAAGAACGATTATAAATGCTTGAATGGATCTGAGGATGAGGTAGGAGGTGGATTGGGAGTGGTGCAAGAGAAGGCCGTGATGGAGCCACCGTTGGGGGTTCCTTGCATGATAGAGATATTGCAATACTTGTGCTCACTCTTGAACGTTGAAGACATCGAGATGACCTCTAGGATGAATCCAACAGAGTTTGATGAGGATATGCCACTCTTTGCTCTGAGGTTGATCAATTCTGCTATTGAGGTATCTGCTTCGTCGATACACAGACACCCAAATCTATTGGCTTTCGTACAAGATGAGCTGTTCCACAATCTGATGCAGTTTGGCTTGTCGGCTAGCCCCTTGATTATGTCGACAGTCTGCAGCACTGTTTTCACTCTCTTCTACCATTTACGCCAGGAACTTAAGCTGCAACTTGAGGCTTTCTTCTCTTGTGTGATCCTAAGATTAGCCCAGAGTGGACATGGAGCTAGTTACCAGCAGCAGGAAGTTGCTCTGGAGGCTCTAGTGGATTTCTGCAGGCAGAAAGAGTTCATGGCCGAGATGTACGCAAACATGGACTGCGATACACAGTGCGCCAATATTTTCGAGGACATATTTAACCTTCTGTCTAGAAGTGCATTTCCTGTGAACAGTCCTTTGTCGTCCTTGAATTTGCTTGCATTGGATGGATTGGTTGTCGTCGTTCAAGCAATGGCAGAGAGAACAAACAACGCACCACAACATCTTGTGCAAACGGTGCCAGATAGTGAATATTTTCCTTTCTGCTGGTTGAAGTGTGAGAACAGTAATGATCGTGATCAATGGGTTAGGTTTGTTTGCGGGCAAAAAATCATCAAGAAAAAGCTAATGGTTGGCGTCGAACATTTTAATAGGGACCAAACTAAGGGCTTTGAGTACCTGCAAAGTGTTCACCTCTTGCCTCAAAAGCTTGATCCACACAGTGTTGCTCAGTTCTTCCGGTATGCTCCTGGATTGGACAAGAATCTTGTTGGGGAATACCTGGGCAATCATGATGAGTTCTCTATTCAGGTTCTTCATGAATTTGCTAGAACTTTTGACTTCAAGGAGATGAATTTGGACACTGCCCTAAGGCTCTTTTTGGAAACATTCCGGTTGCCTGGTGAGTCACAGAAGATACAGAGAATTGTTGAGGCCTTTTCTGAGAGGTACCATGAGCAGTCTCCACAAATATTTGCTAACAGTGATGCTGCTCTGGTGCTGTCATATTCAGTAATCTTGCTCAACACAGATCAACACAATATAAGGGTTAAAAACAAGATGACTGAAGAAGATTTTATTAGGAATAATCGCCGGATCAATGGTGGGAATGATCTTCCAAGGGAGTTCTTGTCGGAGCTGTATTATTCTATTTGCCAGAATGAAATCAGAACCATTCCCGAGCAAGGAGCTGGATGCTCTGAGATGTCCTTCAGCCGCTGGATTGATCTGTTGGCGAGGTCAAGGACATCGGCATACATTGTTTGTGACTCCAACCCTTTTTTTGACCATGACATGTTTCGTATCATGGGCAAACCGACAGTTGCTGCTATCTCAGTAGTTTTTGATAACGTTGGGCATGAAGAGGATTTTAGAATATGCATTGATGGTTTTATGTTGGTCGCAAAGCTGGCCGTACTCTATCATCTCGATGATGTGCTGAATGATCTTGTTATGGCATTATGTAAGTTCACAACTCTGTTGAACACCTCCTATATTGACGATCATGTGACAACTTTTGGGGAGGACAGCAAAGCTAGAATGACAACAGAGGCTGTTTTCACTATAGCAACTACTTACGGTGACCACATATGTAGTGGGTGGAGAAACATTGTAGACTGCATTTTAAGATTGCATAAGATAGGCCTTCTGCCTGGTCACCTCGCCGGTGATACAGCTGACAATGAGGTGTCCTCTTCAGATTCATTGCCTAGCTCATCAGCAGCTGCACCAATCAAAGTTCCTAAGAAAACGTATGGACTGATGGGAAGGTTCAGCCAAATACTCTATTTAGATGCTGAAGAATCACAGTCCCAGCCATCTGACCGGCAACTTGCTGCTCAGAGGAATGGTTTTGAGACCGTTGAAAAGTGCCAAATAGGCACCATCTTCACTGAATGCAAATTCTTACAACCTGATTCACTTTTGAATCTTGCAAGAGCCCTCATTCAAGCAGCAGGTCATCCTCGGACAAGCTCGCTTGATGATGAAGGCACAACACTCTTCTGCTTGGGGCTACTGATCAGTGTCACCTTAAATAACAGAGACAGGATTTTTCTTTTCTGGCAGGATGTTTATGAGCACATAACCCATATTGTTCAGTCCACAGTTACGCCCTGCAATCTGTTGTCGAAGGCTATTTTTGGGCTGTTTTACATCTGTCAGAGGTTGCTTCCTTATAAGGAGAACCTGGTGGATGATTTACTCAGGTCACTGCAGATAATTCTGAAACTTGATGCCCGTGTCGCTGATGCTTATTATGAAAATATCACCCAGGAGGTCACACGCCTTGTGAAGGCCAACGCGACCCATATCAAGTCCCAGATGGGTTGGCAAAGTATCATTTCCTTACTCTGCATCACTGCCCGCCATCCTAATGCTTTTGATGCTGGTTTCGAAACCCTGGTTTTTATCATGTCCGAGGGAGCACACCTTTCACCTGCTAACTTTGTCATTTCAGTTGAGGCCTCAAGGCAGTTTGCTGAATCCCTACTTGGTTCTGTAGAAAGGTCTATCCATGCTTTGGACCTTATGGCTGATTCAGTGAATTGTCTTGCCCGTTGGTCACGTGAGATCAAAGAAGCTGGTGGAGAGGTGGACAAGATAATGGAAGGAATCGCTGAGATGTGGCTGCAGCTAGTGCAGGTACTACGGAAGGTTTGCACAGATCAGAGGGAGGAAGTGAGGGATCGCGCACTCTTATCGTTGCATAGATGCTTGGTAGTTGATGGAATATTGGTCTCATCTTCAGCACGGTTGATGTCATTTGATATTATTTTCCAGTTGCTTGATGAATTGTTGGAGATTGCTGAGAGTTGCTCACCAAAGGATTTCCGGAACATGGAGGTGTCCCTCTTGCATGCAGTAAAACTCTTATGCAAGGTGTTCTTGCACTCACTTAAAGACCTTTCAACACCGAGCAGTTTAAGTAATCTGTGGTTGGAGATCCTTGACTTGGTAGAGAAGTTCGCAAAGGTCAAAGTGGGGGGGAGGAGGGTGGAGAATCTACAAGAGGCTATCCCAGAGCTGCTCAAGAATATGCTGCTGGTGATGAAAGCGAGTGGGATACTGTCGAAGATGAGGTCCAGTGGGGAGAACAGTTTGTGGGAGGCAACATGGCTTCAAGTGAACAAAATTGCACCATCGCTGCAGTCAGAGGCTGCAGGGTGACAACTTAGCACAAGGCGGATGAAACATATCGGATAGTCCAGCGAAGCCATGGGACAAAAGTATTGAACAATAGGATGAGATACATCCTGTTGTCTGACGAAGTTATTTGAGCTCTAGTTAAATCCTGCAAGGTAGGGTGACCTTTCAACATTTTTGACGTTTGCTACATACAAATGCTTACCAATGCTCTGATGGACAGTAGGGACTAGGGACATACAAATTAATGTGTTTTTGGTTATTGACAAGGTTATTGCTTTTGTGATTCATTGTGGCAAGTTGCAATTTCCAAGTTGTATGATAAGTACTATATCACAGCTACACCATCACATTCATGTATCGACAAGAACCTGTAATGAAACAAGACAACGTGCAATTTTTAGCCCGTTACATTGTCATTGCTGAATTATATCGGTTTAGTTAATCACATAGTTTATTCAAATAGGTCTAAGTAATAGAAGAACGCAATGGATGGGAATTCTATTGTTATACATGTTTTTGGAAGACGAGTCTTAATCTAGATTTGGAAAGCAGGTTTAGAAGTGATTTTAGGTTGGTTTTGTGATGTAATAAAATTATGCAGTCCTTGACTATTTGCAACCTGGATGCTTATTTCTCCATTTGCCTCACGTCATGAGTCGAATTCCTTTGATCAGTCACTGAATATGCAGGGAGTTCCTGAGCACGTTTCAGAACAAAGGTGCCAATTAATGTCTGTCTGCCATGGAGCCGAAGCAGTACTCAGATGTTACATCGCCCGATGGCATTAACTGAATGGTGGCTGCATCAAATTTGGTTGACAGGAGTAGGACTTTAGTTCACTGATACAGTAATACTGAAAAGTAATATAGGCTGAAGCAATCCCATAAGCTGGAGGGGAGCTCTTTCAATTCCTTTGCCACGTTCCGTGATACAACAATACTACCGAAAGGTATGAGCATGTTCTAAATTGACTGGTTGGATATAAGTTGCAGCGTTGTCTTTAGGATTTTGTCAAGAGTTTTGGTTGATCACCTTGTTAAGTATAATGGCTCATATCTAGTCTTTTAGAATTTAAAAAGTTATACTGTACTAAGTTATAGATGAATCCTAATAGAATTATGATGCCTACTTCCTTTTTTAGTATGATTCTTATTTTCCTTTGGAGGACTAAGGGCGCTATATAAATACATAGGGTGGTCATAGAGATTCCAAGAAGCCACAAACTAACTCATCCAAAACAAAAGACGCACGAGAAAATTAGAATCTAGATTATTCTTTAATACTATATTCTTGTATAGGGCAATGATCCAAGAGTCCTAAAAGATTCGAGAGGTTTGTGAGAAAGCGATAAATCTCTTGTACTCTTTTGAGGTTATGCTTAAAGAATTTATGATCAGTTTTGCTAAGTCTTTTCTCTTTCATTGTGGTTGCTTCAATGGCATTATATTGATTCTCTTTACGAGATTCAACTTCTTTGTTCTTGATGTCGTGCATGTTGGTGCCATATCTCACAAACTTTAATCCGGTCCAGGAGTAGCTGTACATAGGAAGGGGTATCGGAGTGTAACAAATGGTATTAGAGCTAAGGTCGGATTAATCAGATTTGTGAGAATGTCGATAAAACGTCGGTAGCACAAAATCAAGATCGATATCGACGATATGGAATCAAGTAGAGAATTTTGACAAAGGAGAAAATTTTAGCGTGTGGCTATGTATGACGAAGGGTGTCCTTGTCCACCACAAGAGTTAATTGCTGCTCTTGAAAAGGACAAACCAGAAAAGACATCCACTAAAACTGGAAGGTGATGGAGCGGAAGGTTGTCAGTACAATCTTTCTCTGTCTTTTCGTAAGGTAAAGTACTCGGTGATCAAGGAGAATTCGTCGAAGAAATTATGAAAGGACTTAGAATTATATATGATAAAGTCACTGACAAACCGCTAGATGCTAAAGCGATAATTGTATATGTTTGCGTATGGAGAAAGGTACATTGTTCATTGACCATCTCAATGTCTTCAGTAAACTTATCACACAGCTGTCTAGTGTGTATGAGAAAATTTGAGCAGAACAGCAATGTCGTCATAATAGCATCATCTCTAGCACCATTATGGGAGCAGTTGATTATGAATATATTCTCATCGGGAAAAGCACTCTCAACTTTAACGAGGCAGTTGCAAATCTGTTGTAGACGGAGGTTTTGAAAAAACCATTGAAATCTTCATCCTTGGGTAATCAAGCATTGATTGCATTATGTATTGTAGGCATAAGCAAAAGTCACGTGAAGAAGACGTGCAAGAGTAATGGCACACGTGTATACTATCTATATGACGAGGAATTTCATATGATAAAGGATTGTTTGAGTTTGAAGTAAATGAAGGGTGCATGCTCAATAGTGATAGCAAAAGATGATTCAAACATACTTGTCGTTAGTCAATCAGGTACATTTCATGGATGGATGTTATATTCAGGTTGTTGCTTCCACGTAAGTTCGACGAGGGAGATGTTTTATAAAAGATCTCTACGCTCGGCGCATAGAATTGTTCACTTGGTAGCTTGCAAGGAGTATACAATTATTGAGATGTGAACACTTGCATTGGATATGTATGATGGCTTACATCGCTCATTACGGGAATTAAGTATTTTCCTGGCTTAAAAAAGAATAAGGTCACTTGAACTCGAAGGTTATGAGGTATCACTTTGAGGTGGAGTCATGTGAGTTGCTTTGCATACAGTCCGCGTAACCGTAGCTACACCCAATGCAAAGACTGTTTGCTTTTTGAGAGTTGCATGAGCAATGCATCTACCACTGCTTATCAAAGTAGCTATCCCATTGATGCTCACCACCCTCATCTCCGAAAAGCAGCCCTTGCTTGATCCTCCTGACTCTCTCGATCATGCCGTCGATGGCAACGTCGACGGTGTCCCTGAACCGGGAGGCCGCCCGTGCCCTCGGTCCCTGTACACGATGCTAGATATCATCTTGACCACCTGCTCCCTCATGGCCGCCACCTCCGCCGCGCCAAACCGCCCGAGCACGTCCTCCACCCGCACCGTCCTGTTGCGCAAGTCATGCTCCGACACGAACACCGAGTAGTTCCCCGGTAGGTGCTACCGATACTGCACTTACGTCAAGCTAGGGTGGAAGAACACTAGCACGCCACTCATGCCGCATGGTCTCCGCTGCCACCCGGACACCTCGCCGATGCTGGACGGGTGGAAGTAGGTCGGGTACGGCACGCTGACGCTGTTGCTGTGCCACGGGCTGGACTCGATGATGAGCGTTGTCATGTTCCTGACCTCCGGGAGGAGGAGCCAGTTGCCTCGCCTCGCGCAGGAAGTCCCACGCGATGCGGCCACCGACGAGGAAGTGGTCCCGCTGAAGGACCAAAAAAGGCGATCAGAGGGGGGTGAATGATCACAAATAAAAATTTCCCCCTAAAAATCAAACCACTAAGAGAACAGATCGAATGACTGTACAATCCGAACAGGTGGTCGAATGAATAGTACCCTAATCAGGAGGTGGGATGAACAGTGCTCAGGATAAACAAATAAAACTGCACTAGTTAGATGAATAGTAAAAAAGCAAAACGGTCGGATGAACAGTGTTCATTGTGAACAATGTTCAGATGAACAGTGCTACGAACTGATCGGTAGCACTGGTCGGATGAACAATGCTCGGTGTGAAAAATAGTGATTGCATGAACAATACTACGAATTTGTAGGCAATATTGGTCGGATGAACAGTGTTTGGTGTGAAAGCGGTGCTGGGTGAATAGTGAAATCAGCACGATCTCAAAACACAAGAATTGATGTAACTTTTGATCGGTTGGTCCAAAACCCGAGAAACTTTCTGTGCATCTTCCTATGGATGTCAGGAACATATTCCAACCTTCAATCGCAAGGATTGACGTCAAAGTTTCAACCTTTTTCCAGTTTAAGGAATGATGCACCAAACTGAGTCAAAAACTCAAACTTCACCCTTAGCTTGCTCGTGGGGATTTAATGATCAGGATGATCTTAGATGACCTTTCACATATCACAGCAAGTAAGAACACCAAAGAACAACCCTTCAAACAAATAATAACACGATCTACAAAGATCTTTCTTCTACCAAGCACAAAGATCGGTTTCTTACAAGAACTGAAAAGAAGAGGTTGTAGATTGCCTAGATGATTGAGATATGATCTATAGAAGATTCATCCAGCAATCTTTCATCCTTGGCATAAGAACCAAAAGCACATAGAAGGAGAGGAGGCAAAACCAAATGTGCGGAAAGTAAATCGCAAGAATTTAAATGCTGAATTTAAAAGCATAATGTAAATGCTGAAAATAAATTCAGAATAGAGAAATGAAAATTTTATTTCTTGTAAGAAAGGTTTACAAAGCCTCACAATAAAGTGGGCAAAGCTCAAAAGAGCACCAGAACCTCTAAAACCTTCAAAGAGGGGAGAGCTACCCCTACCTCTCTATTTATACTACTCTTGAGTCATCATCCACCCTTGGATGAGTTCATTATACTCAAGAACTCATGGAAGATGTTAGTCCAACAAACACGGTTGTCTCAATCATCACTTGCACTCCATTAACATATAATAGATGCTTCTAAGATCGATTGAGCACAACCTAAATCAATGTGAAAGATTAATTGTGTCTTGAGTACTTTGATGCAACTAATGCTTCATTATACTCAAGAACTTTCCATTTGTCATTAATCAACAAAGAATGCCATCAACACATGATGAAGCGTGCTTTGGTTGATTGAAAGACAAGCGAACTCAATTTAAATTTTATTTAAATTGATATGAGTATACATAACTACACAAGTTTCATATACTCAATATGATGGTTAGTAATGATCCATATATGTTTGAGTGATGGAAAGGGATCAATACATTTAGACCATCAACTATAGAACAAACTCCATTAAGTATGTGCATATAAATAATTTAGCTTGGAATCAATATGCACATAATCAATCATAGATAGTATTTGAGTTTATTCCATATTAACATGAGTATACTACAACTACACAAGTTATATATACTCAAAAGATTGTTTCAAAGTCTTGATCCTTTATATGTTATTTAGCAATAGGACATGGATCGATACAATTGAAACATCAAGTTAATTTAGCAACTACCCCTAGATGTGTGTATTCATGTATTTATTGATTTGGAAACATAATGCACATATTTAGACCAAGACAATGGAAGAGTTTATCTTTTAACTTGAATCCTAAGTATGCATTAAGACAATAGAAATGAATACGAGTGCATACATTGGGTTTTCTATTTTCTATCCAAATTTGAGACTAATAAGAATGAAGCTCAATAAACATGTTAGTCTCATAATGATTAGATTTATCATTAAACAAGGATTAAACATTAATATAAAACCAATCGTCAAAACTAATGGAGCTTAAACTTACAACAACTAGTTCCAACCAGTTTACAAACTGTCCCGACCAGTTTACAACCAGTCTCAACAAGTTTACAAACTGTCCCGACCAGTTCACAACCAGTTTACAAACTATCCAAATCAAACTCAAACTTGTGCACCACAAGCTCAACTACAGTCAATTACTCATCACAAATATGGGTAGACCTTCACATGGTCTTTCTCCCGCCCACCGTGCGCCGCCACGGCGGCGACTGATGGAACTAAAGAGTGTACTCAGTCAATTTCACAGTGGACACAACTCAACACACTGGGACGAAGAGCTCAGAAGGTCTTCACAGACGGTTCGGAACCCTCATCACAAACGGTTTCCCGAACCGTCTGTAACCATGTGTCAATGATATATCGGCATATCACAGACGTGATAGAAGATATCACAAACGGTTTTAAAATAAAATCGTCTGTGATATACAAACATCACAGACGGTTTGTAATTAAAAACCGTCTGTGATGTTTGTATATCACAAACGATTCTATTTTGAAATCGTCTGTTGCATCATGACATCATAGACGGTTTTTAATTAAAATCCATATGTGATGTTTGTATGTCACAGACGATTTGATTTTGAAACTGTTTGTTACATCATGACATCATAGACGGTTTTTAATTACAAACCGTTTGTGATAAGTCTTCCCACAGACAAGCCTTTTCCTATTTATTGGCTAGCCTCAGGATCAAAATGCTAGCCATGCCTTCTAGAAAAAGCATATTACAGATTAATTCAACTCAGATTGCAAGCATTACATCCATTTCAGATTACAAGCATTACGTCCATTTCAGATTACAAACACTAGTCATGTGCCCGTGCGTTGCAACAGAAACTCAATTTGCGACAAAAAAAAATATTTGCAAAGAGCACTAACTTTAGTTATGTTTCAATAATAGGAAATGCTTGTTCCTCTGAAGAGATTTGAGAGGGAGAGCTGAGCGAGCCAGATCGAGCGAGGGAGGGAGAGGTGTTGCGGGGTCACAATGGTTTGAGATGAAAGACATTATGACTGGAGTGGTTTGGGTTGCGTGAACGTGTGAGAAGATCAGAGGAAGGGGTGGGACTATCGGATTAAATCCTGTTCTATCTCAGCCGTTTACGTCAGATCCAATGAATCAGATAATCTAGAGGAGAATGGACCGCCGCCAACCCCTAATTAGAAGTAGTAAAGATTACATCCATTTCAGCAATCAACTCAGATTATGTATAGATTAATATTGCACAGCACATCTATTTCAGAAATGAACTCAGATATATTAACCAAATGGAACTCAATACCATTAACCAATTAATTGAATGCACAACTACAATTCACAAATCAACATCACAAGTTTGACAATTAACCCAAATGGTAATTCAGAAAAAGTACAACTCCTGAAGTTATATGGCAGCGTGGAACTCGCCTTTTGGATTTAAGACTTCACTGAGCAAGAAGGTACAAAGTGTCCTCGAATTCGCTCCAGATCGGCCTCTTTCAACGCAGTTGTTACCTGATTGGGCGTTTTCTTAGTGACGAGGAGTTCCATGTTGTGGCAAACATAAAATCCACAATGGTTATTTCCCTGTCCCTGCTGGTGGAACTGCAAATATAGAATTGGATAGTTCCAGAGTCATTATTACATAGTTTATATAGGATTATTGTGTATAGCGGATACCGAAAACTTAAAATCGTGCTTCAGCTTCGCCCTGTCCTTGTCAGAAGGCCCTCCATAAACTTTGTACACTCTGAAAGATCTTTGTGAAGGTTAGCCTCAACCATTCTATGAGCAACGTACACCTTGAACAACCTACATGACCATGTTATCTACGGAGAAAACATGATTAATTACTTGTTGAGTAATTTTGCGATAGGATTTAAGTTGGGGCTGCCACTCTGTAAGGAATCAAGGTAAATAACCCGATTATTGGATGGATGAATTATAATGAGAACCCAGTGAAACCTACACAGGTATGTCGGCATGGTCAATTAACAAAACAGAGTTGCGTGCACAGTACAAATCAAAGTATAGCAAGTAGTGCAGCACTTACCCTGGGTTGTGGGGTAAAAGTATGAACTCTTTATCTTTCTGAGCCGCCAAGGCCTCTCCGACGTATTTATCGATAAATAGTAAATCTTTATCCATTTTTTGCTTGGAGACTATGTGTGGGTCCAGTAAACCCACCAGTTGTTCGTTCTTTCTCGCTTCAAAGATCATGTATCTATATATACGGAAGCATTGAGTTATATATATATAACATTTATCGGTATTACACGAATGTAGATTATGATTGCACACACTTACAATGTCCAGCATCTCAAGAGCGCAGCGTCGAGGCTGTCGAGCTTGAAGACGTCAAACATGTCCTTGGAGTCGGCTGTGATGAAGCACCCCGATGACTCGTTGAACAGATGCTTAGGCTTGAAGCTGACCGAGATACTCGTTATGCGATCTCGCACTGGCTTTTTAGCTTGTTTCATGCACCAATTCTGCAATCTAACACAGGTCATAGAAAGGTTCTTCAGGCGCTCTCCCATTCAAAAGGCTCTCCTAGTTGGTATACTCGGGCCAACGGGGCAATCGGATAGTCCAATTCCTTCGTCATCTGCTTCTGCTTCACTTTGCCTTGACTTGCTTTCTGATATAGGGAGTCTTCACAGGAGACGAGTGGGCACCATCCCACAGAAAATCCTTTGATGCAGGGGCACAGGAGCCGATTTGGTGGTCTGCTGAGGTGCAACAGACGACTCAGGCAATTGGGATAGCTCCGGTGATGGAGGACGGGCATCTAGGGAGATGTCGTTGCTGGGCCACTAGATGAAAGTGTGAATAGCGTCCCCTAGTGTTACGATCTCGTCATTTGGGGGCATTGGTTGCGGGACGATTTTGAAACTATCATGTACACCGTCCACATTAACCTTCGTGAATCCCGGTGCCACCAGGGTACCATGCACTAGCGCCCCTTCGATGGACGGATACGCAAGCCCCCATACAGCCGGAAGAAGAATGGCACCATGGGCAAGTCTCACTTGGAGAGTGCACCGCATGGCCACCTACATAACGATACACAATTAGCTCATGCGTCCAACGGTTATTTGTATGGAGCATTCAAGACATATATATATAAGTACCTTAATGTCATAGACAGGAAGTTTGCCAAGTTGGGAGTGGCGGACGTACAACTGCTCTTTTTGGTAGTGGGGCTGATTTGCACACATACATCTGGAAATTGCGCAGGCTGTCTGCAGTTCTGATTATTGAGCGTTTCCTCGAGGCTTCTTATATTATTGTTGAATTCTTCTCTTAGTATTTCCTCAATCTTTTATACCTGTCGTTCCTCTCGCTCTGCTTTGGTTCTCTTCCTACTCTGGTATTTATTGGAGTCGTTTGGGAATCCCGTTGCCTACGGAACAAAAACCCTTATGCCTCGCGTGCGATTAAGGTGTTCCTTGTTTCCCAAGGTCATGGAGAGTACATATTTCTCCCTGTCTGGCAAAAAAGTGCCATCAAAAGATTGTGTACTCAACGCTATCTACGAGATCTCGACAAGTTATTTCACTTACAAAGTTATGGACTAATTATATACAAAATTGGTAGTCGAATATTTTACCAAGCGTTGGTAGACTTCCTCATCAGCGATAGATGCAAATGGCACAGAGGCCTCCTCGCCCTCCCTCCCATTGCGTCCTCTTCCCCGCCTACCCAGCGGTGCCAAGTCTGTGGGGTGGGTGTTCCTTGCCTGTAGGGCTTTGTTTGCTTCACTTTGACGCACGAATTCGTCCGTCGTCTTCGCCTCAACAAAACTTTGTCATACGTCCTCAGCAATGAACCCATACTTAGAGAAGGGAGTCCTGTTCTTTTTGACATATTCCTTGACAAACGTGCTCTTGAAGTTCTTCCATGCCTTTCCCGCCACTAGCAGTGCATACCGTCGCACTGAGCGCACGCAGTCTTCTGGGATCTCAAACGAAGAGAGAATTTCTGTCACCAAGTCGTTGCGGATCTTGTCAGTCAATGACTTCTAGGATGGACAGGTGATGGGGACCCGTTCCCGAGCGACTATCCCCCACAATGTCCTAAATGCATTCGCTTCCTTTTTTGGTTCGGTAGGGGGCCTATTCTTTGGATTAACCACCGTGATGGTATATCGGTCTGTGGGCCTTTTATTTGCTCCTCTTGGACCTCGAGGAGGCTTTCCTTTCGATGGCTCATCACATCCTTGAGACGACGAATGAGGGGACACCATCTTGCAATCTAGGCTGATTTTCATGACTCAATAGGAAAGAAAAGGAATCAAGAAAGGAAGGCTACCAAATGAATTGCATAAATATATTGTAATAAAAATTATTAATCAAAAGTGTGTTTTAAGGACCATATTGATATCCAAAATGATAACTATTTGTCACCGGAAACAAGGTGTTATAGTGGGAGAGGAAAGAAAGACACGTGGTCATATTTATAGTAGACTGTTATAGTGAGAGTAAATCGAGAGGTTTGGTGGCATATATTAATGAGCAGGAGAACTAGGTGGTAGATCAACCAATTACTATGGAGGGGACCAATGCAAAATAGCTTAACATGGTTATGGTTGTGGGACACACTGTGAAAGTGTCAAATAGAGAAATATAATTTAGTTAATGCCAATAATATCCAAGCACAGACCCCCCTACACTTGCAAGATTCAATGTTATATGCATCTACTCCCTCTTGTAGATTCAGAAGGGAATGAGTGAAAGAAGTCGATAGCAAAAAGATTTACAAAATAAAAGAAGCTGTCCCACAAAATACACCATCATGATTCATGCACAAGCCCAAAGAAGGCCTCTAGGCAAAAGAAATATGATGGTCGATAAACCCTCCAATCTTATTTTCTACAGGGTCTAAAAAAATCTAATTTTGCACACAAGTTTTGTGCATATAAGAATGATTTGTATGTAGTGATGTTACTCCCTCTGCTTATTTTTATAAGGTGCCCACACATTCGAGATTCTAAGTTTGTAAACTTTGACCAACAAGAGCTGCTCGAAGCAGCATTAAACGGAAAACTAATCAATACCACTAAAGATCTTAAAGAAATCTGTTGGAGCAAGCACCACATGAGAACTGACATAGAGAGCATTGGAGATCACAAGTGACAAAATAAACTATATATTGCTAGGCTCAGCATTATACTAGAAAAACAAATGTAGAATTTTATTGTATACAAATAAACAATTGAACTTCATTCTTTAATTGTAATTATGATCCTTCATATCCTCAAATCACAAGTATATTATCATCAAGAAAACAATTAATGTTTTTTGTTATTGCCACATGCTTGCGTAACAACTTCATTAATATAGCCTCACATGCACTTTTTTCTCGCAATTGATGTAAACAATAATTTCTGTAGTAATACAATGTCATCCATTATCACCTATTCTGAAAGAAAGATAAAGAGTAGAAAAAAGACCTAAAAAGAACAAACAAGCAAGTCTCATGTCACTCAAAGGTCTTGTTTCCTGGCTCCCATCCAAACCACCCTCGCTCAACAAACCAAATTAAGGGCATCTCCTTCTCTCTTTTTTAAGGGCAAGTGCAAGTCCGCCATTAAAAAAAGATCAGATTTTTGTAGTGGGGGCAGACTGTATGGCACACACTGCCAAACATGGAACCAATCAATAGGCTTGATGAGCTTTGGTGATGCAAGGATTATTTAAATTTGTCCAGCCAAAAAGGTACTTAGGCAACTGAGGCAAGTGGTGTTGTTGATAAACCTGCTTTGTTCACACGGCACTAAGACCAATTTTAAACTCCTCCATCAGATGAAATCTCTTATCCCATAAAATGATAAAACAAAGCCTAATAGTACTAAGGAAAAGCAAAAGGAGAAAAAGAGCAATGCATTTGCAATTGCATCATCCCCCAGCCAGGCACCCCTAGTGACCAAGCCCAAACAACGCTATAATACATGCACTCAGTACTGTAGGTTACGGAGGCGGAGGGGTGGCGTCGGTGAGCAGGGGTGACGTCGAGGGTGAGGCGTCGCGACGGGAGATGGCGGGGTTGAGGGGCCATGAGGGGAGACAAACCGTCGGGTGAGGCACCGCGGGGGGAGACGGCGGGATTGAGGCGCCGCAAGGGGAGATGAACCGTCGGGTGAGGCACCGGGGAGGCGGCGAGGCTGGGGGGCGTCGGCGAGGTCGAGCAGGAGAAAAAGCTAGGGTTTCGAGCGCAAAAGAGTGGTAAGCGAAGGATGCGGTCAAGGGACCTATATATAGAGCCCGTATCATAGATGGTTTCAAAATAGAACCGTCTATGATAATTGAGATCACAGACAGTTCCAAAATAAAACCGTATGTGATAGTTTCTTATCACAGACGATTCTATTTTAGAACCATTTGTGATTTTTCTTATCACAAAAGGTTCTGTTTTAGAACCATCTATGATAACAACAATCACAGACGGTTCAACAACAGAACCGTCTGTGATGTAGATGATACCAGCACTAATTGCATAATATGTAAATGGAATTGTGGATGAACCAAAATCAGTGAAGGAATAGCATAATGTATATGGAATTGTAGATGAACCAACATCAGTAAAAGAACACCAGCACTAATTGCATAATATATGTATACACAAAGTTGTTTTGAATTTCGAGGGTCTCATTACAAACAAATCTATTATGTTGGAGAGTACACTTAAAATCATAACTCTATTTGCTTATTCTTTTGTATAAAAATTAGCCCTTCACGATGATCGACGCGTGTGTAGCTAGCTTCCTCGGGTTGTTCTTCATGGACCATGATGTTGTTTCCAATAGGAGGCAACTCATCAAATTAATTGTATTCTTCCTCGTCTACTACATTCTCTACTATGACAATCTTCCTTTTTTTCCTGAAGAACTACATATCTCTTCTTGTTGGACTGGTCGATTATATAGAATACTTGAATAGCTTTGTTAGCGAGTATGAATGGTTCATCTTGGTATCCGACACGTGCGAGGTCGACAGTAGTGACACCGTACTTGTCAACCTTCACGTGTTGGAGGTGGATCCAATGGCACCGAAATAAGGGGATCTTGAATAGTACATAGTCGAGCTCCCAAATCTCCTCTATGTACCCATAGTAGCTCTTCGTGGACCCAGTTGTATTGAACACATCTATACGGACACCGCTGTTTTGGTTTGTGCTCTTCATATCCTGATCTCATGTAAAAAGTGTACCCGTTTAAGTCATGTCCTTTCCATGTTACAACTGTAAATGTTGGCCCTTTTGCCAACAATGTGAGCGTATCACCTGACGAGGTCGTAGTGACGGGTCGCCCCTTCAACCATCTGTTGAACTAATGTTATGATGTCTCGTGATCCAAGACTCCTGCCGCGTTGGATTCTCTTGCCGTAGCCAGTGCTTATGCTCGTCGATGTACGAGGACACTACAGCCATTTGTTGCAAAACCGTGAAATGAGCTTGAGCGTAGGCAACCGGATCAGGCGTGATTGCTTTCCTTCCGATGGTCCCGATGCCTTGGAGTCTCCCCTCATGGCGAGATCGAGGCACACCTATTAGTTCGACCTGAGCTATGTAATCGACGCAGAACTCGACGACCTCTTCGGTTGCATAACCTTCGACAATGCTACCCTCCGGTCAAGATCGATTCCATACGTAGGACTTGAGGATTCCCATATACCTTTCGAATGGGTACATGCTACGTAGGAATACAGGACCGCACATCTTTATCTCTATCACAAGGTGAACAAAGAGATGGACCAAGATATTGAAAAACGACGGAGGGAAATACATCTCAAAATTACATAGAGTCATCACCACCTCAGCCTGCAGAGTATTTAGTGCTTCGGGATCGATGACCTTCCGAGCAACTGTGTTAAAGAAATAACGCAGCCTTGTGATTGTCTCCCGGACCTTAACCGGCAAAATACTTCTAATTGCCACAGAGAGCATTTGTGTCATCAGCACATGACAATCATGAGACTTCATGCCAGTTAATTTCAAATCTTGCATCAAAACAAGTCTCTTAATGTTGGATGAGTAACCAGACGAAACTTTCACACCATGCAAGCACTTGCATAGTTCTATTCTCTCGATCCTGGATAAAGTGTAATAAGCAGGTTTGTAGTACGTTCGTTCTTTATCGGTCTCTTTCAATGCTAACTCAGGTCTTATACCAATATCGACCAAGTTAAGCCGTGCATTGATACCGCCCTTTGTTTTGCCCTTAATATTCAGTAAGAGACCAATCAAGCTATCACAAACATTCTTCTCTACGTGCATAACGTCGATGCAGTGCCAAACTTCTAGGTAGGTCCCAAAATATTGATCTCTTCTTCCACATACTCTTCTCATGGGACCTCCACTTACGTCCCTTTCCAAACGCAACATCCAAGTTCTTAACCATATCATGAGCATTTGTCCCATTTAAAGGCTTTGGAGCCGAACCGTCTTTGTTCGTTCCATCGACTTGTTTCTTCATCTTGCGGTATGGGTGATTCCTACGAAGGAACCTACGGTGACGCATGTACATGGTTTTGCGCGAGTGATTCAGCCACATACTCTTTGTATCGTCTAAGCAATGAGTGCAGGCTTTAGTTCCCTTTATACTCTGGCCTGATAGGTTACCAAGGGCAGGGTAATCATTTATGGTGTAGAACAAAAGGTAGTGCAAAGTGAAGTTCTCTCATTTATACGCATCCCATACCTGTACCCCAGGAAACCATAGTGTTTTCAAATATTTCACCAATGGTGCTAAGTACACATCAATATCGTTCCTGGTTGTTTCGATCCTTGGATAAGTACAGGAAATAAAATATACTTTCGCTTCATAGACAACCAAGGAGGAAGGTTGTAGATACAAAGATTCATGGGCCAAGTGCTATGCTGGGTGCTCATGTTACCGAAAGGATTCATTCCATCTATACTCAATCCAAACCTTATATTCCTCATATCTGCACCGAATTCTTCAAACCTCCTATCGATGTTTCTCCGTTGGATGGAATCAGCAGAGTGCCTTAGCATTCCATCATTCTTACGCTCCTTCGAGTGCCAACGCAGCAGTTTTGCCTCATTTGGGTTCACAAACAAACGCATCAAACGAGGAATTACAGACAGATACCATGCCATCTTAGCAAGAGGTCCTTTCTTCACCTCGAGGCCCTCGCTGCCATTATCTAAATGACTCTTAAACTTGTGCCGGGATGAGTTGCACACAGGATATATATGCAATTTGCGTACTCTTTGCGGTACAGGATACAGTCTTTCGGACATGCATATATTCTTTCTACTTCCATTCCCAAAGGACAAAGAATCTTCTTAGGTTTGTAGGTGGTTGTCGGCAACTCATTTCCCTCTGGAAGAATGTTCGCCAATATACGTAACAGCGTTGTGAAACTCTTGTCGGACCAACCGTTGCATGCCTTCAATTTCAGCAGTTCAAGTACAGATGACAACCTTGTGTATTTCAACTTGCAGCCTGGGGACAAAGGTTTCTTCGAGTCCTCCATCAAGCCCCGGAATTTGCCATATTATCTGTCATCACGATTCCCTTCTGCGTCGCGCAGCATCTGATTCAGTTTATCGTCCTACAACCTATCCTCATTAGAAGCACAATCGGTATGATCATCCGGCATATCATTGACTTTGTCGATGATGTTAATGCTACCTGCTTCCTGTATATCTTGCTCTTCACTTGTCGGGATCCGAATTTGCAAATTCGGACCCTCTGTGTATAACTCACTAGTCCAGGATCACGCTAGTGCACACAGGCTCAACATAGATGCTATCACAGTCACACACAGCAGAATATATCATAAACTTAGTAATTAATATTAATTGTTGTATTACATGATTATTGCCTCGCATGGCTTATAAAAGAAATAGCAAATAAGCAGCAGCGAAAAAATAAATAAGCGTAGCAGCTCCCCAGTTCACCGCAGCAACTGACGAGGCTCGGACCCTAAGCATTCGTATCCAGATAATCCTCCTCCACGAAAGGCGTAGATTCTTCCTCTTCTGAAGTTGTTGTTGTTGGGGTGAGTTCATAAAGCACTCAACAAGTTGTGCACAGCAATGCAAGTCTAATATTCTATATGCTTGGCTTAATCCAAAGGAATGGCTAATATGGCTATTTTGCAATAAAGCGGCATTTAACAAGAATATAGTAAATAGATTAAAAAACAGTAAAACAAATAACGGTAATTAATAGATTCAGTATTACAAGTAAATCAGATTTCCAATCCTAAGTCAAGTTCCATTTACTCTGTGGCAATCCTGCCATCATATCCCATCCAGTTTTCATTTGAACAAAGTCTAACCCTTAACTGTAATTCCCGAGCATTGCCCAATACCATGAGCACGGCTATTCGAATAGATTGTACACTCTGCGTAGGTTATGCACTTTACCCACACGATACAACTAAACACCACCAAGGCGAGTGATCATAACAAAGCCTTTCAATGCTACACCTAGACCCAGTACTGCTCGCTAAGGTTTCAACACTGAAGGGTTAAATCATCACAACAGGGCCCCCCTCTTGCGCCATGTGAGTTAAACCGTAAACCCGGAACTCACTATTCACCACGACAGTACCGAAATCTAGGCTTCACAAATTATTCAGCTAGGCTGTCCCATTCCAGACATGTGGTTGCAAGAAAGACTCAGATCAAAGGCTTGCAAGGTTAAGTCCTTAAAGTGATTAAGGCAAAACTTCCACATACCCCTGCCAATCCTGGCCCACCTTGGCACACTGCCCCTTGCCACTTACCCCAATCTAAATCATTACCACCCCAGTTGATTACCAAGCACCACGTGCCACCAACATTTCAATCTAGTTGTGTGACCTTGCCACGACAACTTAATATCATTGTGTGACAACACATGACACATCAATTCATAAACATTGTTCCATATTCCATTAGTCAAGATTAAGTAACATTCGGACATATGTGATGACGTGGCATGGCTAAGCAATCTACGACGGTCTAACTAGCCCATGTTGATTATCAATATTTACCAACTATTAACTGACCATCCTAGGGTAACAACAAGATCATGGCATATAATTGACAAGGTGGTCTTAATGCAAATAGGCATATTATCTATTTCCCAGATTAATTGAAATCATTTATCCACATAAAATATCATGCATAAATTTAAGAGACAAAATAGCAATTTTGTGAAATCAGGTGCAACATGGTCAAAACATAACTTGCCTTGGAGTAGGTGCTGGTCTTGCTCTGAGCTTGGGTCTTGAAGCGACGAATCTTCCTCCGGATCACCAAGCAGTTCAACGTCTACGCGAAATGATGCCAAAATGGCAAATAAACACCAAAACAGAGAGCAAACACCAATAAATAGATCTTGATTTTACAATTTTTTAGAAATTTGAATCACTCAAATTCGAGTTAAAATGCAAAAGATATGGCCTTTTGAAGTTTGAATAAATACTGAAAATACAGAAATTAGAATTTTCGATTTTCCCGAATTATTTTTATATAGAAAACTCGCTTTATTGCGCAAGCGACACGTGGACCAATCACTGGCTGACACGTCGCCTCGGCGCACAGACCCGGTCCACGAACCTCCTCTGGTCCACCGTGAACCTGGCGCATGACGCTTCGGTTTTCGCATCGACACGCGTCACTCATCCGTGCGACGATCCGACGGCCACCAATCTGTGCCCACGTGGCACTGACTCGACGGTCAGATCTAGATCCAATAGCTACGGATACCCGAGCACCTTACCACGCTTACCGAGACGTGGCGCGATCTCTACTGCTCATCTCGAATCGGACAGCTACCCTTACCCGAGGCGTTTACTGATGCCGATGGAGATGTGGCACGATCGCAGTGGTTCGATGAAGATCCGACGATCGACGAAGCTCCGAGGCGAAGATGTCGGCGCGGCGGCGTAGCTTCACCGGAGCGAAGGAAGAAGATGAGCCCGACGGCGATCCAGGCGACTCCGACGACGAAGAAGTGGCAGCTTCGACGCGGCTTGACGCGACGAGTTCCAATCTGGAACCGGTGCGGCGGAAGGCGGCTCGATGGCGTCGAAAAACGAAGAAAACCACCGGTGGCGCCTTCGGGAACTACGGCGAGCTCTAGCGCACGGTCGACGGCGGCTCAACGGCGGCGGCTAGGGCTACGGCTGCTCTTGGAGATGGCGAACCTCGGGGTGCAGTCCGCGCCTTAAATAGCCTCGGCATGCGCGCAAAAATGGAAACCCTAAGTCACACGGCGGCGACGGCAAGTCGGCGGCGGATTCGGGAACCGAATCGGAGACGAAGAGCGAGAACCATCCGATCTGCGATGAACGGCTGCGATCACTTCCGAAACGATACGATACGATCCGCTCTTTCCAAAATCAACGGGTGCGATCGGATCCTACCTAAAATAACGCAACGCGTTCTCAACCGCACGATCTTGATCTAACGGTTCACAGGCGCTAGGGTTTCCCGGCTTCATCTTCAAATCTCGAGCGCTCCTTCGCGATCCAACGGCTGACGCAGCCCTGATGACGCGGCTTGATGAAGACCGCGCGATGAAGATCCAACGGCTGGCAACTAGCGCTGCGGGAAACACGGCCGGCCGGCGCGCGAGAGAGCGAGCCATGCAGCGCTGGTCTTTGAGCTTGGCCCGATACTATCCACCGAATTTTCTAAAGCTTTTTGATTTAAAATAATTCCAGAAATTGGATTAATTCATTTAAGGCAATTAAAATATCTGTAAAATCTCCAGAAAAATCTCATAAATACTTCGAGACATTCTGATCTCAAATAAAATATTTTGGGCAAAACTTTATTTTAACTTTGCAAACAATTAAATAGTTTTCTCAAAGAGGCTAAATACTTAATTTTCAAAATAAAATCCAGAAAAATCCAAATAAATCACACATTGCACAAATGACAATAAAATAACACTTAAGGCAAAAATTGGGATGTTACATCACCATGACTGGTCCAACATGTATACCCTCTTTTGAAACCCCTCAGAATCAAGTGTGCTTCAATCTGCGCAGAGTTTCAAAACATCATAAACAGCACCCCCTTATTTAACATATCCTCCTCTACAGCTCTTCTAAAATTGGAGACGCCATTAATATACTCAGCACTCGCACGGTTCTCAGCGTACATTCAGCTTCAGTCCATCTACGCTACGCATATAGCATTTAGTGTTAAATATTAAAGTACATTATGTGTCCGTATATATGCACATATTTGTAAATATCTAAACACAATCTTTAAATTAATTCGCTCTTCACCAAACTAGCTACATAAATCTTATATATAATAATACAGTTAGATTAACCAATTACTAACCTTTGATCACTAAGAATATGCACATGCATAGAACTACAAGCTAGATGTAAACAATCTTCAAATTCTCTCCTTACCAAGCTAGATCTTGAATATAATGTAATTACCTATTACGAAACCTTAGATCAACAAGATCACACATGGATCTACAAGCAAGATCTAAAAAAAATCTTCAAATTCTCTTCCAAGTAATATCTCGAATATAAAGCAATTAATTAGAAATCAAGACATTACTAACCTTAAATCACTAAGAAAACATGGATCTAGAAGTTAGATCTATATACAATCTTCAAATTCTCTCCTTACCAAGCTAGATCATGAATATAATGCAATTAGAACCCATTACTACCCTTATATAGAAAAAGAACACATGGATCTACAAACTAGATCTAAAAAATCATCAAATTCTCTCCATACCAAGCTAGATCTTGAATATAATGCAATTAGACCCCATTATTAACCTTAGATCACCAAAATCAAATGGATCTTCAATCACCCTTCAAAATCAATTGTCTTCTTTTACCAAATCGCCTCACAATCGCAGCTAAATGAAAGATAGATTCTGAAACCCTAAAATGCACCAAGTGCTCGGGTCTCTGTATTATATATCGCTAAGATATATCACAAACGGTGCTATTCATAAACCGTCAGTGACCTATCACAGACAGTTTTATTATAAAACCATTTAGGATAATACAGGATATCACAAACGATTTTTTTTATAAAACCGTCTGTGATACTATCACTGACGGTTATTAAATAAAACCCTCTGTGGCATTGATGTATATCACTGACGGTCTTTGAAGAGTACTGTGGAATATAAGAACTCGGGTACCCTCATGACAGGCCCAAGAGGAAGGCCCAGAAGATACTCCCCGCGTCAGGCCCCGCTGCCGTGCGCAAGGGGACATATCCTAAAGGAAGTTGAACTTATATTTAGATATGATAGATACGGTTGTAATCCGAGTCGTTAATAGGTAGATAAAGATGTAAACTCTATCCTGTAACCGAATAGAATCTTGTAACCGATCGGAATCTCTTAACCGATCAGGACTTTGTAAGCCGCCCCACCCCCGCTATATAAGGGAGAGGGCGGGCAACAACATAAGGAGCCGATCATCCAAGCATAGAGCAATCAAGCCATAGAGCCTAGACCACCACATATCGCCCAGAGCATATTGCGCTTTGAGCAACCCCAGATCCAAGAGATCCGCATAATTCCAGCACACAGGATTAGGGTATTACCTCCATTGCTGAGGGCCTGAACCTGTCTAAAATCCCTGTCTTGTGTGACCTTCGAGTTTGAGATCGATCGCCTGCCCCATAATTTTATTGCCGACTACAAAAGTCGATAGTTGGCGCGCCAGGTAGGGGAAGCGCTATAATCTTTTCCTACAAACTCGATGGCAGCGATCGGCGGAATCACCACCACCTTCATCTCCGGCCAGCCTTTCCGCTTCGGGAGCCTGGACTTTATCGCAGATGCGCGCGGAGAACTTGTCCGCCTAGACTTGAACCGGATCCAATCTGGTAAAGATCAGGCCGACTCACTTCAGGTATGTCACTTTGACTTGGCCGGCAAACCAGTCGGCATCGCGAGGAATTGCTGCGATCTTCGTGGCGTCTTCGCGATAGAAGAGCAGAAGACCGATCTCCAACGCCAACAAGAAGAACAAGAAGCTGCAGGGGAAGATCGTCTTCGCAAGGGTAAGGAGGTGCAGGTGCAATCGCTTCGATCTCGCGGCCGCAATGTCCGCGAGGACATCCTGCGATCCAGGTTGGGAGATCAAGCCGTCTTCCACACGCCAATGCAGAACGTCGTCGCCTCCAAGACGCTTCTCGACAAACTGGACCCGATGATTGCATCGGATAGCCCGGCGGCCCCGATTGTGGCCCAAATCAAGGCCACGGTGACAGCGGCCGCAATTCAGCAAAATCAGGAAAAGTCGGTAGGTGAAGCGCACTCGCGCTCCTACGCGGCTTTCGGTATAGCCACGAGCCTACGCCTGCGCCCGAGCGCCACCTTCGTTTCGCACGGCGGCCAGAGCCACGCTGCGCCCGGCGCCACCTTCGCCGGCGGCCAGAGCCACGCTGCGCCGAAGCGCCACCTTCGTGTCGGCGCGCCACGAGCCTACGCTGCGCCACGGCGTCACTTTCGGCACGACCACGAGCCTACGCTGCGCCCGGCGCCACCTTTGCACGGCCACGAGCCACGTCGCCCGGCGCCACCTTCGTCACGGCGACGAGCCTACGCCTGCGCCCCGAGTGCCACCTTCGGCACGACCACGAGCCACGCCTATGCCCCGAGAGCCACGAGCCACGCCTGCGCCCCGAGCGCCACTTTCGACACGACCACGAGCCTACGCTGCGCCCGGCGCCACCTTCGGCGCGGCCGCGAGCCACGTCTGCGCCCGGCGCCACTTTCGGCGACGGCCACGAGCCTACGCTGCGCCGGCGCCACCCTCGACGGCGCGACGCGAGCCACGCGTGCGCCCGGCGCCACCTCGGCGCGGCCACGAGCCTACGCTGCGCCCGGCGCCACCTTCGGACGGCCACGAGCCTACGCTGCGCCGAGGGCCACCCCAAGACGGCCTCGAGCCACGCTGCGCCGGCGCCACGTTCGCGCGGCCACGAGCCTCGTCTGCGCCGAGGCCACCGCCGTCCGCGACCTCGAGCCGCGCTGCGCCTCGGCGCCACCTTCGGCGACCACGAGCCTCGCTGCGTCCGGCGCCACGTTCGGCGCGGCCACGAGCCTCGCTGCGCCCGGCGCCACCTTCGGCATGGCCACGAGCCACGCTGCGCCCGCGCCACCTTGGCCGACGGCCACGAGCCTACGCTGCGCCCGGCGCCACCTTCGGCATGGCCACGAGCCACGCCTGCGCCCCGAGCGCCACCTTCAGCACGGCCACGAGCCTACGCCTGCGCCCCGAGCGTCACCTACAGCTCATCTACTAAGCCTACGCCTGCGCCACGAGCAAAGATGTCATGATCGTCAGCAACATATGGGGCATAAAGCAGCTAAGTCACTTTTTACTCAATTATGTCATTATAAATAAAATTGTTCATTTTCCTGACTTGCTACTTAGTTGACCCACAACTAAGCAGTAAGTCGGGGGCTACACCTAATAGTGTGCGCATGCTCACATCTTTTTCTGAGTTGTATTTTTCTTCTTTTGCTTAACGATTGCAAGTGAATCCGAGTGCGATAACTCCAAGTTGTGAAGCTCTGACCCCATGAACGACGAACTTTAGTCACCCAAAACACGTGCCTGGGAAAAAGAGCCATGAGCCGACTCCCAATGCTCGGGGGCTAGACTAGTCGGGCGGAGTGCTTAAACAAAAAGAGTCAAACCACTCGGATGAATTCAAAATCAATAAGGAAAAAGAGTAAAAAACTCTAAAATTATATATACACCAGTTGGACATCACATATGAGTGAATTGTTTTTACATTGCCTAAGTTCTGCATATACATGATTTCAGGGCTACTAAATTTGGATGCGTCGTGTGTGAGCCAACGCTTCAACGACGACGTCAGCAACTTCAGCGACGAATGAATTTAAAGGGAGCGACGCTGAATTTTGCCTTGAGCGGGAAAAGCGTTTTGACTTCTGCATATCGTTTGGGATACAGTATGTCCCAAGATGAGCCGACTGCCAGAATTTCAATAATGGGGCTAGGAACCACTCGGAAAGTTTAACGCGTGGAGCTCTATTGAGTCCTTCACGATCTCTTTGCCTACAACAGGGCACTCGGCTGTAAAGGAAAACTAGTCGGGAAGCTGCATGAAGAACTGGAAGCACTCGGCGTGAAGCATGACTCAGTTGGGCTGCAGCCAGGAAGGCGGCAACTCGATCGCAAAGGACTCGGGGGCTACTGTGGAATATAAGAACCTGGTACCCTCATGACAGCCCAAGAGGAGGCCGGAAGATACTCCCGCGTCGAGCCCATTGCCGTGCGCAAGGGGACATATCCTAAAGGAAGTTGAACTTATATTTAGATATGATAGATACGGTTGTAATCCGAGTCGTTAATAGGGTAGATAAAGATGTAAACTCTATCTTGTAACCGACTAGAATCTTGTAATCGATCGAAATCTCTTAACCGATCAGGATTCTGTAAGCCGTCCCACCCCCGCTATATAAGGGAGAGGGCGGGCAACAACATAGGAAGCCGATCATCCAAGCATAGAGCAATCAAGCCATAGAGCCTAGAACACCACATATCGCCCAGAGCATATTGCGCTTTGAGCAACCCCAAATCCAAGAGATCCGTATAATTCCAGTACACAGGATTAGGGTATTACCTCCATTGCTGAGGGCCTGAACCTGTCTAAAATCCCTGTCTTGTGTGACCTTCGAGTTTGAGATCGAGCGCCTGTCCCATAATTTTATTGCCGACTACAAAAGTCGACAAGTACCGTCTGTGATGATGTTATTGATGGTTTCAATATAGAACCATCAGTGATGTTCATCGTCACAGACGGTTTTGAGGAACCGTCTGTGATGAGGCGTCTAATATAAGTCTTTCTGTAGTAGTGTAAAATCATTAATTATAGAATAAACTCCATTAAATGTATGTATACGAATAATTGAACTTGAATCAATATGCACATATTCAATTTTTGATTGCTTTGGAGTTTATCCTAAATGTGTGCATTTATGTATATATAGAATTGAAAACATTATGCACATATTAAGATTGAGAATATGGTGAAGTTCATCTTTTATCTTGAATCCAAGAAATACATCTAGAAATAATAGAGTTGTATTGGATGAACACCTTTGGGATTTCTATTTTTCAATGAGATGAGATTAAATAAAGATATACTCAATAAAAGAGTTAGTCTCATATTTAGATTTATCAATATGATTATGACTATTACATCCAAAGAATGCAACAAGATATGATAATATGAACTCGAATATATACCTTTGATATTTTCATCTTTTTCATTCAAAAGAAACTAATAAGAGTTAAGCTCAACAAAAGAGTTAGTCTCATAAAGGATTTGTCATTAATTAATAATTTGAGACTAATCAATATTATAATTATCAAAATAGTTAGTCTCAATATTAGATTTATCATTAACACCAAAACCAAATTAATAGAGCTTGAACTTTCACCCTCATGGTAAGCATTGAGGGTCACCTAGATCCGATGAGCAAATCGTAGGTGAGAGATTCTGTCGTACTCACTGCGGCTAAGGTCCTATATGAGAATGTTCCTTGCCTTAGCATTCGTCTCAACATCAGCTATATTGCCAGCCGTGACGTTTTCATCGACAGAAATCTCATACGGGAGCTTCACCTTCTGCCAAATCAGGAAGTCCTAAGCAGTGATGTACGACTCCATTCTCGACTTCCAGAAAGGAAAATCAACTTCAGAAAAAAAATAGAAGGTTTGGTGGAATACTTTTCCATTGCCATAGCTCTTGAGACGGGTCAAGATTTATGAAAGAGCAAAACCGGCTTTGATACCAATTGAATGGCCAAAAAGGCTATAAGAGGGGGTGAATGATCATAAATAAAAATTTTCCCCTAAAAATCAAACCACCAAGAGAACAGATCGAATGATTGTACAATCCGAACAGGTGGTCGGATGAACAGTACCCCTGATCAGGAGGTAGGATGACCAGTGCTCGGGATAAACAAATAAAATTGCACTGGTTGGATGAGCAAAGAAGCAACAAAGCGTCGGATGAGCAGTCTTTGCGAATCGTCGTCGGCCTGGTCGGATGAACAATACTGTGAACTGGTCAGTAGCACTGGTCGAATGAACAGTGTTTGGTGTGAAAACGGTGCTCGGGTGAATAGTGAAATCAGCACGATCTCAAAACACAAGAATTGATGTAACTTTTGATCGGTTGGTCCAAAACCCGTGAAACTTTGTATACACTTTCCTATGGATGTCAGGAACTTATTCCAACCTTCAATCGCAAGAATTGACGTCGAAGTTTTGGCCTTTTTCTAGTTTAAGGAATGATGCACCAAAGTTGGGTCAAAAACTCAAACTTCACCCTTAGCTTGCTTGTGGGGAATTGATGATCAGGATGATCTTAGATGACCTTCCACATATCACAGTAAGTAAGAACACCAAAGAACAACCCTTCAAACAAACAATAACACGATCTACAAAGATCTTTCTTCTACCAAGCACAAAGATCGGTTTCTTACAAGAACTAAAAAGAAGAGGTTGTAGATTGCCTAAATGACTAGGATATGAACCTTTCATCCTTGGCATAAGAACCAAAAGCACATAGAAGGAGGGGAGTCAAAACCAAATGTGCGAAAAGTAAATTGCAAGAATTTAAATACTGAATTTAAAGCATATTGTAAATGCTGAAAATAAATTCAAAATAGAGAAATAAAACTTTTATTTCTTGGAAGAATGGTTTACAAAAGCCTCAAAATAAAGTGGGCAAAGCTCAAAAGAACACTAAAACCTCTAAAACCTTCAAAATGGGAGAGCTACACTTACCCTCTATTTATACTACTCTTGAGTCATCATCCACCCTTGGATGAGTTCCTTCAACCATAAGGAACACCACTAAGGGCTGGGAATGACTCATTTACTTATACATGGGCTAACCCGAAACCCACAAGCATACCGAATTTTGCACGCTTTTCAGAGCATACTAACTTGACCCGCTACTCTATCCTCTAGACCGCGATCCAATGGCTCTCCTTGATCTAAGCAGCTCCAAGTTAGCATCTCATCATCCACTTGTCTTCTCGTCTTGCAGCAACTCACTAGCCTCAGTCATTTTTTTGCGACACCTTGACCGTTTGGACCTCAGCTCTCCCAATCTAGTCCCGATCTCCTCCGCCTCTCAATGACCTAGCTCTGAAGTCCTGCAATCGTCTAGACAAGGAAAACGCATCACATAGCAATATCCAATATCATATGCAATCAAATCAACACATAGCCATAAAGATACACAATATGTCCCGACTAGTTTACAATCTTTTCCAACCAGTTTACAAATTGTCCCGACCAGTTCACAACTAGTCCCAACCAGTTTACAAACTGCCCCGACCAGTTTACAACCAGTCCCAACTAGTTTACAAACTGTCCCGACCAGTTCACAACCAGTTTACAAACTGTCCAAATCAAACTCAAACTTGTACACCACAAGCTCAACTACAGTCAATTACTCATCACAAATATAGATAGACCTCCACATGATCTTTCACCCGCCCACCGTGCGCAGTCCTTGGTGGCGACTGATGGAACTAAAGAGTGTACTCAGTCAATTTCACAGTGGACACAACTCAACACACTGGGAGGAAGAGCCCGGAAGAACACAGATGTTTTTGCTTCTACAGCGTTTTTCTTCTCACTTCTTTTATTCTCTCCTTACGGCTGAAGAAACAACATTAAGTACAATATATAAAACATAATTGGATGCATGCGGCAAGTAACAAACTTGCACCGACTTCCTACATGCATGCGGCTGCATGCAACTAACTAACTAAATCTGCAGCTAATGCTCTGCATGCAAACTGAACGACTAATCAACTACGGGGTCTGTTTGGGGGAGATGTGGCTGAACTGAAAAGCTGCTTTTGGTTTGCTGGACTGTAAAGCAGCTGTAGTTAGCGACTGTCGCTTTTCTTGTTATGCTGTTTGGCAAACTAGCTGCTGCAGCTGTAGCTTTTGAGGGCTAACCGAAATGGAAGGTAGCAATATAGCGAAGTACAACAGCGTCCGAGTGGGGATGTGACGTGGAGGCGGCGAGACGAGATGGCAAAGGTCAGAAAGGCGGAGCGAGCGAGTTAGGAGGAGTTCAAGCGAAACCACAGCTGAAAAGCTCCTCCTTAGCATCTTTAGCTTTTGGGGTGTTTCTGTTGTCGCTTAGTTTCCCAGCTGCTTTGCAGCCACACTGTTTAGAGAAACTTTTGATCCAAAACTGAAGCAAAGCTCCCCAAACAACCTCTACACCATGCACAAAAGGTGCATGCTACATGCATATGACTAATTAACTCCTTCAACAAACTCAAATATATTAACGACAAGATTATTCCTAACAGCGACGACCCGAGCCACTCGGCGAGGGCGTCGCGGACGCTGTTGCTGAACCCCCACAGGTATCGGCCGACGTCGAGCCCGGCGTAGTAGGGCACGTAGACGGCGGCGGCAACGCAGACTTCGGCGGTCAGGCATTCGTGCTTCCGCATCCGGTTGTGGAAGATGACTTCCAGCATGAACTGGTTAGTGTCGTACCAGCCGGTGGCCGGGAGCACGCCGCCGGTGCGCGTGAGCCGCGGGCCCATGCCGGCGTTGACGACATGTGCGACGTGCTTGCACATGTCCGTCCACTCGGACAGGGACCGGCAGTCCCGGAGCAGGTCGGAGTTGAACCTGCTCGGCAGCTCGTGGATGTATATGTAGCGCCCAGAGCACCGGTCGGACACCCTCGCCGGAATTTTTTGGCGTGCCGGCGACGACGGTGTCTCTGTCCTTGCTTGACGTGCCATCTCTGTTGTTCTCGCTTGACGTGGCGTCAGTGGCGGCAACGTGTAATTGTAAATGATCTCCCGACGCTTGGGCGGTGGCGGCGTGCCAACCTTCTGTTGCTCCGGCCGGAACGCTGGGCTGGAAACTGCAACCTCCGACGGCGGAGACGGGATGGAAAGGAGCATCCACAGGACGCAGGGCGCAGCACGCCGGGATTGCCAGCGGCAGGAGGTACCAGCCGGCTCGTAGCACCGTTGATCCACGCAAACTCTCTATGGCCATACCTACACCTACACGGCGAATACACAGGCACAGCACGGCAGCACCGAATAAATCACTCGCCGGCGCCCGGAGAAGAATCACGACGTGGCCGGATTGCCGCCTCCAACCGCGTCATGCGTTAGCGGCAGGTTTTTAATCGGGCAACGCGATGATCGGGAGGCGCTCGATCCACCCGCGGTGTCATCCTGCTGTGCTCGATCAACACAGCTCGGCATGCAAATGCAAACTGATATCGGGAAAGATTTCGCTGCATATACACAGAGATATGCTCATACGCATCAACAATTCAACGCGATTTCTTCTGTGTACGTGCATGCCGATCTTCCTTGATTCGTTTCCATTTGTTTCTCTCACCTCATAATCCGCCGTATCCTTTTGTGCATTTGCTTCATGCTAAACATGTGGAATTGGAAATTAATTAACCAGCCTAATCTTGCTAGCTCCTTCTCAATGGTTTTGGGGCTTGAGACGCATGCAGACATATATAGCAATTAGTAGTACTACTTATTATGTGGTGCTGTTGTTCCTGGGAAGCGGGAGCACCATGTTCTTGTTTTGATTGTTGATTTGTTTCAGAATCTATTCTTTCATATATACCTATAGGTCACTTTCAACAGTTATATGCCTTAAGATAGGTGATGCATGCTAGCTTATGGTAGTGATTAGTGAAGAATGTTTGCTATTGCGAAGATTTTCGTGTTTCAAGGGAAAAAATTGTGAATGTTGTTTTGCGGGTTTTGACCACCCGGTGTAACTAGTGCTACACTCACTACTACACAAAAGTACATCAAAATCGGTTCTTTTTTGTCATTACAATCGGTTCTAGTAGCGACACAAAGTCTTTAAATAGTGATAAGGAGGCGCTACTACAGTCGGTTTTGGCCCGATTGTGAGAGCCTCATCACAATCGATTTTTCCCAAGAACCGATTGTGATGTGTCTGTTATTACAATCGGTTCTTACGAGGAACTGATTGTGATGAGGTCTTATCAGAATCGGTTTCTCCAAAGAACCGATTGTGATGATACCCTCATCAGAATAAGAACCGATTCTGATGAGACATCATCACAATCGATTCTTTGAAGAAACTGATTCTAATGACCCCTCATCAGAATCGGTTCTTTAGAGGAACCGATTCTGATGAGGGCTTATCAGAATCGGTTGCCCTCATCAGAATCGGTTCTTTATAAGAACCGATTCTAATGATCCCTCATCACAATCAGTTCTTTATAAGAACCGATTCTGATGTCCCGTGTGCTATTTTTTAATAATCTCAAAAATAGCTCATATTAACAGTATGCACATATATATGTATCACATTCGCAATACAGAACACAGAATGCACATATCACATTCACAGACCACAAACACTTTATTACAACACATATATCACATTCATTCACAAACACAAATATGCTTAACAATCAGTACACGTGCATATATATCACATTGACATATACAATTAATATTGTTTACATATGCACTAGTAGGACGCTTCTAGCAAAATAAAGAGCTCTTGAACTTCATATACTAATTAACAGAATGATTCATATACTAATTTAACATTAAACTGGTCTTGTAGCAAAATGAAGAGCTCTTGAACTTCATATACGACAATCAATACTAACAACAGCAGGTGGAAAACTTGCAGAGATATAATATGTTTGTCGCCTAGATTGGTTGTGCAGCGTTCGGTGTATTAGCTCTTTCATTGTTTGGGCCCGGCTGGTTAGCACGAGGTGCAACTCTTTCTGCATGCATAGCATTCATGACCATCACAGGTGCTTCGCACCCTCCAGGTAAACCCCCGATTACGTAGAATCTAATTATGTTATCCAAATATATGCATACATGGTATTTAAACTGTGTTTTACTGAACTTTTGTTTATTTGTGGTTTATGATTCTACCTTTCTTGAAAAATGCATCAAAGCATTGTGCTGAGATCTCCACTTTTATGACGATTGCAGCTGCAAGCTTGCCTCTCGTTTATTGACGGACCGAAGTTTCATAACTTGCAATGTTGGTATGCAATTTTCCCCAGAGCCGCGGCTGCATAATTCTTTGCTTGATTGTAAGTAAATTGTGCATCCCACCTTCCTGAAAGTACAGAGGAATTACTGGATAGAAAATTTAACATTAAACCTTTACCACACTTGTTGCAGCAAGAGGTGGTGGTTTACATGAAGAAGAACTTCAATTTTTTATTCAAGCAGTGTGACTTCTTGGCTTCTTGTAACGATGATTTGATTATTATCCGGCCCTGTACCATAAATTAATAAACCTGCATTTGCAAGAAGTTGTTAAAAATGTCATTGAATGAAATCTGATACATGTACACATAGAATTCCTGCCTTTATTCTTCATTTGATATAATTGTGCAAATAAAAATAAGAGCATTTCACAGTCACCTCTGGTAATCTGAAGGGAGATTAAACCATTCATTCTGACTTACAATTGAACAGGTTCAAAATGGATTGAATAATGGAATAAAGGAGGAAGCATATGGTATGACACAAAAATAAAAAAGAATATATGACAGACTTACAGAAAAGGGATATGCTAAACTAATACTGACATCAAGATAAAGCACTTGACAGTTGCACTAATCATCTTGAACTACTACTCCCCCTGCTTTACCAACTTAATCTCTGCTAAGTAGGCTATTTTAATCTCAAGAAAAATCTATCCAGTTATATGTGTCACTATACTCCACATACATTGAGAACAATCTGAAACACGAGTGGCTCATTTGTGTCCCCAAATGGACGAATAAGGAACCAACATTCTTAAGATACACGACGGGTTAGCATATACCGTAGTCATCCTCTTGGTCTACATCACAAAGGGATTAGGGTTTACCTTAGCTTGAATAGGCCAAAAAGAAAGAAAGAAAAAAATATCATGCTACTACTAGTCTACTAGTATTTTCTTATTCTTTCTCTTTCTCACAATCTACAAACTGCTATGGCTGACAATAGCTATCTCCTCTTCTCTTGTCCATAACCTGCAAGTATATTCTAGGATAGTTCAATTGAATCCAGCGCCTAGGACCTTTCTAATATCAAGTGAGTCACTCCACTCTAACAATTCACTGGTATATGAGAAACAAGCATTCAAAGCAAGTATATATGGTGTAGCGAAAGTAGAGGGTATATCCAATGCAGAAACTTCCATTTTGTGCACAATGTTTCACGATCAGTTCTAGTTTTTCTCTGGAGTTTCACTAAAACATCAAACAAGTGTTGATCTAAATAAAGTATGAAATTGTTCAGTTTTAGGTCCTTGTGTTTCATTATAACATTACCAAATTATTAGGCATCACCAGTTTCAAGACTTTAATTAAAAGGAACTAATCAATCTTAGAAAAGAAAATTACCAGTCGATGAACTTATGGGAGGGGCGGCACAGGCGGCCGCGTCCGGGAGGGCGGGCGGTGGCGTCCATGCGGCGGGCGGGCGGCTGGGCAACGACGGTCGGCGGGTGTCGGGTGGCTGGCGTCGCGTGGGGCGGTGGGGTGGCTGGCGCAGCGACGGATCGGCGGGGTGTCGGGCGACTAGGCGTCCGCGAGAGCGCGCGGGCGTCCGCGAGGGTGACGGGCGTCCGCGAGTGGAGGGGCGACCGGGCTCGCTGACGGTCGGCGGGTGCCGGGCGGTGGGCGTCCGCGAGGCGGCGGCGGCGGCGGCGGGCGGGCAAGCGCGCCGGGCGTCGGGAGCTAGGGTTTGGAGGGAGTTGGGCGCACGAGAGCGGGGCGGCGGGAGTGAGGTCGGGCACGCGGTAATAAAATGGCTATTCTGATGATCTCAATCGGTTTCTCGAAATAAACCGATTCTGATGTTGTACTAATCCGTATCGCTTTTGTTCCAAAAACCGATTCTGATGTTTTACTATCTGTATCGGTTTTCTACAAAAAACTGACACTGATGACAAATATCAGTATCAATTTTACATAAAAACCCGACACTGATGATTCAAGTATCCGTATCGCTTTTTTAACGAAAACCGACACTGATGCTTCATTATCCGTATCGCTTTTGTTAGAAAAACCGACACTGATGCAAACAACAGCACATGACACAACAAATTGTATATCTCTATCGGTATTTATGTGAAACCGATACGGATGAGTTACTTTTCACAATCATTTTTTTGTTGAACCGACACAGACCTGCACATGACAAATAACATGAACAGGAATTCGGTATTTTCAGTCCTTTTTTGATCAAAGAGAAAAGGCCATAGCTGTCACAATGGTAGTTGGAATTATTTAAAATTTTACAGAAATATATTGTGGGATACTAAAAATCTTTTCTTGAAAGAATTTTTGAAAAAATAGTTAGCATTAAAAAGATATGCTAAAATTCAATTTGTAGGTTCCTCAGCCTAAACTCTAACATTTATCACATGATAGCAACAATAATTCCGTATTAACACGAGAGCACTACATTAATTAAATAGATGTGTGCTTGTCAAATAAAGAGTGTCAAATCTGAAAGCACGTACACAATTCTAGTGCAATCTAAACTTTATTCACGACATATCGAAATTACTTAGTGCAAAATTGAAGAGGTTTAAAGAATTGCTCACATTTTGAAGAAAACCGCAAATTAGGGCAAAAAGAGGGGAATCTCCTCAAGATAGGGTTTCAAATTTGCCCTCTTAATACTCACCAATCAGGACTTCAAATTTTCTCACACAAGTATTGCTTCCAACCACACAATATGAGCTGTTTTCTCGGGTGGCGGAGGAGAATCTCCTTTGGAGCAACAACAGAGAAGAGTTCAGCGCGAGAGGTATATATGACCTAGCGAGGCACATCAGAATCGGTTCTTTTCGAGAAGCGATAGTAATGTGCACGGTCATCATTATCGGTTCTTTTTATAGAAGCGATAGTGATGAGCACGTGCACATCAGAATCGGTTTTTTTTCAAGAATCGATAGTGATGTGCACGGTCATCACTATCGGTTCTTTTTATAGAAGCGATAGTGATGATCACGTGCACATCACTATCGCTTCTTTTCTCAGAACCGATAGTGATGTATATGCACATCACTATCGCTTCTATCAAAAGAAGCGATAGTGATGTGGATGTGATCATCACTATCACTTCTTTTGTTGGAACCGATAGTGATGACCGTGCACATCACTATCGCTTTTTAGTTGAGAACCGATTGTGATATACCCAGTGCTACATCACAATCACTTATAATCTCAGAACCGATAGTGATTATTACTAACACCCCTGCGAAGTTATTTATCACAATCATTTTTTCCTAAAAACTTAAGAACCGACACAGATAAAGCGATAGTGATGTGCCATTCTGTAGTAGTGACTGATGAATGAAGAGGAAAAGAGTAAAACCTTTAGCAAATATATGCCTTCTCCAATGATAAGATGATGCAAAAAGGAACCTTAGTTTTATGGTTTAATATTTCTCTTGTTTAGAATTAAAGATCTAGCCTTATCTAAAGACGACCATGAAGAGACCCTGAATTTCTTTTCTTTTCTTTTTTAAAAAAAGAAAATGTTGAGGAGTTATAGTGAGTGAGACATGCATAGGACTCGAAGCTCTTTACCATCCGGGCCAAAGGCACTGATTTTACCGAGTAGAAATGGTCAATAAACAAACCGTAATTGGCGAGGCATATTTAGGCATGCGTATTATGTTGGATAATTAGGCATATTAATGATGAATTTATTCCGAAAATAAGCTATAATAATAATTGAAGATAGAACAGAGTAAACAAATAAACTAGATACAAGCAATATGCCTATTACAATGTCTATCTCATCCATATTACAAAGAGATGGTTTGTGTGCGTTACCGAGACGACGCGAAGACGTGGCTGAACAGGTAGTAGACGTCGATGAAGATGAACAGGCGATGTAGTCGAAACCGATCGTCGGTGAAGAAAACAACAAGCAGTTGCGTAAAGATGTTTCTCAAAAACGTGATTCGTCCTCTCCCGGTGCGGGATCTTAAGGACGTACGTTTCGGAGACCTGCTCTCCTAATAGTCGGTGCACGCCGGTGAAGGGACGGGAAAGATGGATGCAACGTAGTACTGAGGGAAGGCAAAAGGTTCAAGAGATAGATTGATCTCTGTTCTGCGTATATATTACAGAGATAAAATCGTGGATCACAATACGAGTCGGTTACGGATTTCGCGTGCAGATAATTCCGCATATCGTAACCGTTTTGACCACTTAGTCCCACGCTACAAAAACTGCAAAAGAGAACTGCGCCTGCGTAAGCCATCGAACTCGATTTCGCTGCACCATTCACGCGCACGTCGCGTACACGTCGCCTGGCGAGGCGAGAGAGCGCGCGTGTGTTCTCTTCTTCTTCTCATGCTCAAGCATGGTGGAGAAAACCTCCCATATAAGGTGATCTTCATCCACCCCCACTAGCAATATGGGACTATTATATTTTCACCTCTCTTTCATCTAAAAGGGCTTTGGGATTTTTCAAAAAATATTTGTAAACTAATAGGCCTCTAGCCAAATAATTCCAACACATTATACAAACTGGCATGGCAACATTTACATCTGCACTGGCATAGCAGTTGTTTGCACCAAAATTTGACAGATAGGGTCAAAATCGACAGTCCAAGATCAACAAGATATGATTGGATAACGGATCAAGATATTTGGAAACAAAAACAGGTTGTTAAGGAAAGCACCCTCCAAATAGAGGCCGATACGGATTCTATTCCTAACGTGTTGTACCAGAACTCTATCGGCCAATGGCTATAAAAGAGGTCTAGAGGTGATCAGAGAAGCTGCCCAGAGCCAACCAACCAATTCGCGTCTACTTTTCATCTACTTTTCCGTCGACTAGGAGTAGTTCTTGTAATTTAGTCTTTGTAATTCGATCTTGATCAATAAAGTTGCGCATCGCCGATTGTTGATCTTCTTCAAATTACGCCCCAGGTTTGATTTATTCTGATTTTGTTGCGCATCGCCTTCTTCAGAATCGATCTGCCTTTATCCTCTGATTAGCCTTAATCGGCTAGTTGGACTTACCCTGTTACTTTGATCTTAATCGGCTTCAAGCTGATTGAGTCTAAGCCGATTGATCATTACGATCGGCTTGTAGTGAATTTTATATTTTTTACCTTGTCGGTTCTGAGTCAAATCGGTAGCACGCTCTGAACCGATGTTAAATGCGGTGTGCTTTCTGTCGAAACCCTACATCAAGTTTTGGCGCCAACACACTTTTACACGCGGTGGGACTAGATGGCAGCGTCAAGGACATCAATTCCATCATCCGATCTCAGCGTCGAAGCAATAATCGTCCCAGCGATGGGCGATTTAACGCGAACAACGTAGAAATCGAAGATCGAAAAGTTTGCTCTAGAAGAGATGATCTTTGGTGCTATCGAAGACTAGATGTGGCGTCACTCAAAAGCGCTTTGGCGGCGGTTAATGCCCTTTGCAATGCGAGCATCACGGATGGTCGGTAAGTTCATACCTACCGTTCAAGCGAATTATCGGCTATGATTAATCAATCTATACATCACGCGCTGGTAAACCAATCATAGGTTCTTGTTACAACGCTGAAGCCGATGATTGCGAATAGTGTGAAGACAATCGCTCAAGAATTGGCATCATCTGGGAGTCTGCTTGTCGGCGTTTTGAGCACCGGCAAGTAAATTTGTAAGTCTAAGGGGCCGCGTGTTCCCTCTCCCTGAATGGTTAGACTAGGAAGCCCAAGATGTATACTGGTTCGGGCCAAATGTCCCTACTCCAGTTCGTGTGGTGGTATTGTATTGCCTTCGGTGCAGATGGCTGCACAATGTTTACAGCGAGTGAAAGTCCTAGCGAGAATCTTTGATTGCACTGTTCGTAAGGAATTGGCGAAAGAGTCGGTCTCTCTCGTCCCTCTCTCTGCATCCCTCCCGGGGCTCCTGCCTCCCTTCATATAGTAGGGAGGCGGAGTTATCGAAAATCGGGAGAGGAAGGGTGAAGCAACCTATGCTAAAACTTGGTCCTTCGCTCTAGTGATGATCATCGCCGCCTTGCCCATGCGGGTCGGTAGTCCCGTTAGGCGAAGCGGTTAAGCTCTCCGTCGGAAATGGCGCACCGCCTTGTGAGCGGCGAGTCTTGGCGTCGCGATGTATAACGTTGGTGTTGTCTTGGGAGGCGTGCCTTCGTATTGTTCGTGGTGGTGATGGGACCGGAAGCTTGACTTGCAGACCATTATGCCATCGGGGAAAGAGCCACTGCTCTCGTCTGATCCGCCGATTGACCCGTCAAGTAGGGCACGTGGTGTCGGCCGGTGAAACTCCGACACGCGGCTCTGGCGGAGGTTGCCTTGGTTTGGTCGGTCGGAGGATCCCGACCGCCGCGAGGTCGGGAGCCCTACTTGGTCGAGGATGCTCGTCACGGTCGGCGGGGAGGGCATCGCCGTAGTCCACGGGTCCTTTGGTCGGCAATGGGCCGGTGCCGCTGTTAGGTCGGAGTTGGGCTTGGGCGGCACGCTTATCATTCTAGGCCGTTGGGGTGCCCCGGTATGAGTATTCGTCGATAGCCCCCGAACCCCGGCGAGTTAAATCGGATCTGGTTAGGGGTTGAACTTGGTTGTGAATCGTGGCCAAGCCCGGTAGTCCGTCCGACCGACCGGGTCGGTGGTTTCGCCAGTGTGCCCAACGCGTCCGACGAGCGCCTGGAGCCTAGCGGGGCATTGAACCGCAGGAGCTTTTAATCATTTTGTTGTGTCGCGCGGCGCATGGCTTAGCGCGCCTTGGCGCATGTCTTCTTGGGCGCCGGGCTCACGGTGGAGCGCCGTTTTCCTAAGCTTGCATTTATTTTGGAGACGTTCGATCTCCCTTCGTGCAGGTATATAAGGCGCTTCGCTCGTTTGAGCGATTGACCCTAAGCGAGTCCTCTTTTTAATCCTCGAAATGTCTTGAGGCACCCATTGATCTTGACCGGCGATGATGTCTTGGTGGAAGAAGAAGATCCTCTGGCCGAGCTCTGGGCTGAGTGCGACCAGGCGATGGCTGAGCTTAGGGAGGAGGAAGAAGCCGTAGCCCGTGATGCCGCTGCCATCGACGCGCTACTCGAGGCCGTTTCGAGCCTCAAGGTGGTAAGGGGGGCCCTCTTGGAGGCGATGGCGCGAGCGCGTCGAGTGGCTACCGATCTGTGGCGTGGCGAACCGATCTTGATTGCGATCAGTGCGGCGGGCGGCTCGAACTCCAGGAAGTGAGTCGCCGTCAGTGAGTGCACTGACACCGCATTGATGCTCAAGATATGATACTTGGTGCTAAAATAGCTCCACCATATCTTATAGCTCTGCGTAGCTTTTGAGCCTGCCGGGCGCTTCATGTAACATTGTGTAAAGTTTGAGCCTGTTGGCCTATAACGAAATCTCCTTTCCCTTTACAAATATCTTTGCGATGAGCTTGCTTCGGTTGTTCCTTAACTCGGTCCTCGAGAATCGGCAATCGGCAGGTGATCGCTTCTTTCTGGGCTCGAGCAGTCGGACGTGCGAACTCATGAATGCTTGTTTAGGGGGTGTTCGAGTGCACGCTAGACGGTGCCTCGGCCGGCAGGGATGACCGGATGCCTCTTCGTGAGGTTCTGGTACCCAAGTGCTCGTTTAACGTCGTAGCTAGACCGTGCCTTGGTCGTCAAGGACGACCGGATGCCTCTTCGTGAGGTTCTAGTACCCAAGTGCTCGTTTAACGTCGTAGTTAGACCGTGCCTTGGTCGGTAGGGACGACCGGATGCCTCTTCGTGAGGGTCTGGTACCCAAGTGCTCGTTTAACGTCGTAGCTAGACCGTGCCTTGGTCGGCAGGGACGACCGGATGCCTCTTCGTGAGGGTCTGGTACCCAAGTGCTCGTTTAACGTCGTAGCTAGACCGTGCCTTGGTCGGCAGGGACGACCGGATGCCTCTTCGCGAGGTTCTGGTACCCAAGTGCTCATTTAACGTCGTAGCTAGATCGTGCCTTGGTCGGCAGGGACGACCGGATGCCTCTTTGCGAGGTTCTGGTACCCAAGTGTTCGTTTAACGTCGTAGCTACACCGTGCCTTGGTCGGCAGGGACGACCGGATGCCTCTTCGCGAGGTTCTGGTACCCAAGTGCTCGTTTAACGTCGTAGCTAGACCGTGCCTTGGTCGGCAGGGACGACCGGATGCCTCTTCGCGAGGTTCTGGTACCCAAGTGCTCGTTTAACGTCATAGCTAGACCGTGCCTTGGTCGGTAGGGACGACCGGATGCCTCTTCACGAGGTTTTGGTACCCAAGTGCTCGTTTAACGTCGTAGCTAGACCGTGCCTTGGTCGGCAGGGACGACCGGATGCCTCTTCACGAGGTTCTGGTACTCATGTGCTCGTTTAACGTCGTAGCTAGACCGTGCCTTGGTCGGCAGGGATGACCGGATGCCTCTTCGCGAGGTTTTGGTACCCAAATGCTCGTTTAACGTCGTAGCTAGACCGTGCCTTGGTCGACAGGGACGACCGGATGCCTCTTCGCGAGGTTCTGGTACCCAAGTGCTCGTTTAACGTCGTAGCTAGACCATGCCTTGGTCGGTAGGGACGACCGGATGCCTCTTCGCGAGGTTCTGGTACCCAAGTGCTCGTTTAACGTCGTAGCTGGACGTGGCTCATTTTACGTCGTAGCTGGACGTGGGGCATCCATCCCGAGTCCTCGTCCGGCGAGGGTAGCTGTGAGAGGAGTGGCCGCCGTCTATCCCACACGTATACCCGTCGCGGTGTGTGGGACACGGAGGGTGGCGGCAGCGTTTACCGCGTTGGTTTGAACGCCGTGCTCGTGGAGCTAATAACGGGTGGTCAAGTGGGTCCTTGAGGTCCCTCCCAAGGGGACCCTTCGGCGGGCGGTCCCAGTAGGGTGTCGGGCCATGTGGGGTGACCCATAAAACCTTTCTTTACTCGATCCGTGCTCGGACCACAGGTGCGTCAGTCGACCCGAGCACAATTGGTGTCGCCCATCGATGAGCTCGGGAGAGTGTGAAGTATGGTCTCGGACACGAGTTGAAGCGCGATCAGTCGTCGGCCGACCTAATCGGAGGCCCCAGGGCTCACCTCATACTCGCCCCTTGCTCGAATTTGATTTGGCGGCCTTATGTCCATCTGGTGGGATAGGCCTTTAGAACCCGACTTTGGTTTGGGCCCACAGCGCGAGCCATCGAGCTCTTGCCGTTTGGGACCGCGGTGGCCCGGCGGGCCTCTCGCCACGTGCCGGGGCAGCCGTCACAGCCTAAAGCGAAGGCAAGAGAGTCTCGGGGCCTTGCCGACCGAGGCGGTGTCTTCTGACTCTGCTTGTCTTGTCAGGATTAAATGCAAAGTGGAATTAGGCTAGGCGTTACGGGTGCACGGCGGTAGATGAGGGCGTGTCGCGGCGCCGTTCGAGGCGTCTGTTGGTGGCGCCGCTTAGTGAGCCTTCGCTCGGCAGTTAGCACGGCGGATGAGGATGTGCGCGACGTTTCGCTCGAGGAGGCATCTGTTCGGCTGGCGCCCGCTTGGCCCTTATAAATAGGGTGAGGGGGTGCTCGAGCAAACCTCTCGCCTTTGCTTCCTCATCTTCCTGCGCTTGCCTGAGACAAGAAGAAAGACCGCGAGAGCAAGAGAAAGAAAAAACTCCAACTTCTCCCTTTCTCACCTTCTCCCCATTCTCTCAGAGATGTCATGGCCAGCGTGCTCCATCCAGGCCATCCGTGCGCTTGGGCTGGTGAAGAAAGGGTTCTTGCCTCCTTGAGGTCTCGAGTGGAGAGTGCGTGCAGGTTCGCCTTCCCGCGCCGAAGTCGGCGAGTCATCGTACCCGCCTCGTTTCTGGCGCGAGTTTGGGCTCCATTGCACCGTTCGTCGCGGGCTTCTTCTTCATTCTGAGCGGAGTGCACCACCTTAACTAGCGGGGTCCTTCATATCGCCATCTTCATCACGCTCTGTGAAGCTTTTAAGGGGATCGAGCCCTATTGGGCTTTGTGGAGCATTTCTTCGAGGCCGGTGAGGAAAGACAAGTCCTCGGGCCGGCGGTGCTGTTGGAGGTGTTGCTTTCCATTTCTGGCGGCGCGTGTGATTATATTAACATGAATCTACCGTCGTCCAGCGGGGTGGCACTCCAGTGGCTCGCGCCACGAACTCGGGGATAAGCGCCCCGGCTATCTGATCGACTCACGGAGATGAAGCCCTTGTGGGGTGGGCGCGAGAAGAGGAGAGGAACAGTGGAGGTGATAACGGACCAGATCAAGGCCCAAAGAAGCGAGGGCTTCGAGCGGCGTTGTTGTCGGCGCATTCATGAAGATCGCGTGCAACCGCTATGGATTGACCGCTCCCTATGTTCAAGTTCGAGGGGGCGACCGACCCGGCAAGGATGATGGCGGAGGAGCTCCCCTTGTCGGAGATCAGGGCGCGGGTATCCGCCGTGTGAGCGGATCTTGGCCGAGGTGACGAGCACCACTCAGAGCCATTTTGGCCCGAATCTGCGGCCCAGTAATTTGAGTGTAGCTTTCTTTCTCCTTTTTTCTTTTCTCCCTCGGCGTTGGCGCTCTGCCTGATCATGGTCTTCGTTCCCCAGGGGCTTGCCGGGATGGTCTCGGCGCCTTCTTGCCAGGGAGAAGGAGGCGAGGCGAGGCCAGCAATCTGCGCAAATTGAGGCAGCGCGCAAGAAGCATAAAGAGGAGAAGAGGCGGCGGGAGAAGGAACGTCTTTGCAAGAGCGCGTGAGGACGCATCGGAGACCACTTCCACGGTGTCGACCTCTACCAGCGGCAGTGAAACAGGCGGACACCCATACCACGGGTATCTGTCAGGTCGCCGGCCAAGAGCAACCAGTCGGAGGTTTGGCGAAGCGAGCACATAAGCGCGGCCGGCGCCCGTGCCCAGTGGAGATGTCCCGATGGAATCGTCCTCGAGGAAGCGGAAGGCCGACTTCGCCCCGCAAGGAGGACCGCGAAGAGCGCGCGCGCCGTAGCGTCCGTCAGCCGATAAGTGTCCCCTCTTTGGTAGTAGCGGTAGGGTAGTCCGAGCAAATTATTGATTGTTTGTGGCGTGATGTTTACTCGAGGGCGGTGCATAGCTGCGACCTCGAGCATAGCATTAGCGCGACCGACCAAGGAAGGCGGGCGCTTGGTCGAAGGCCCTAGTCGGTCGGCCGGGGCGAAGTTCCGCAGGCGGCGTCGTCAGCCGGTGGAAGCGACGATGGTTCGGGCGGCGGCGGAGGCGGGGCGAGGCGGCTCGACCATCCTCGGCGGCGGATCTTCCTCCCTCGGTTGAGGAGGTCGTGGTGGAATTACGCCGCCACGCCCGAGAGCCCGTCGGCAAATGCGGCCGCTTCCCAGGCGATGGTGACTCCGCGCCCGGGACCAGCCGGAGGCGATCAAGTCGAGCCGATCCTCCGAGTCACGGGGAGGTGCCGAGTGGCCTCCCCTGGTGCAAGCGGCTGAGGCAGCCCAGCGGCTCGGATCTGCCGCCCGCCACGGCGCTAATTTGGTCGGTGGGCGGCCAATCCAGCGGGCGACCATCTCGATGGGCGACCGGCGGAGGCGCGAATGGGCTGTCCTGCAGGGCGACATTAAGCGCGCCCGCGGCGAGACCAAGCGGATCCGGGAGGGCTGGGTCGGCGCCGGAAACTCGGCAAAGCGCTGGCGCGGTTGCCAAAGCGATTCTTCGGTTAGCTTGGTAAGTCGTTGGGGCTGGCTCTCGGAACTTTCGGCGATTCGCCGTGAGCTAGCAGTGTTGCGCCTTATGGCGCTTGCGTGCACCTTTCGGGGACAAGTCGAGGTTCATCATGGCGTGCATGGCTATAAATTAGCCGCCGAGAAGCGCGTGGCGGCAGCCACGAGTTGCATAGCGCCCGGGAGGCCACAGGCCCGTGAGCAAAAGCGATGGAGGAAGCCCGCCGGGGCGCTCGATCTGGCCGGGCCTTGCTCGAGGCGCCGAGACGAGCGATCTTTGGCCGTCGCGGGTGGTAGAGCTCGAATCCCTCTTAGCGGCGGCGGCGCCAGGGCCGGCCGTGGCGGGAGCGACCGCGCGGTCGGGCGGCCAACCGGGTTGAGTTGGACCGAGCTCGAGAGGCGGCAGAGCTAGCGCGGCGCGAGCACGCAGCGCCGCCAATGAGATCAGCCGTCGGTGGCGATCTCCGCGACCGAGCTCTGCGGCGGTAAGAGCTCGATTCTTATGTCGATTACATATCGGTGGTTTGCGGGGCGCATTTTCGACTCGACCACGATCTGCGAGTTGCGAAGAACCTTGAGTGGCACCGTGGAAGTGCGGAAGGGCGCCTGCGAGCCCGTGGCGAGCGATCACGCGCGGGGCGTGTACGGCGGCGAAGGAAGCCGAGGTGGTCGGGCCGTCTTGGCTGCGGTGGAGGCCCGCCAGCGAGGTCGGCCAAGATGTCTGCGGCCGGGTTCTTGGGCCGTGGCGGTCGAAACACGCTTCGCCATGTCTTTGGCTCGAGTCTTGGGACACGTCGAGGCCTTGATGATCGTGGGCGCCGCACTCGGGGCTTCCTCGGTGTTAGTCAACACCATCTCCCATTCTGACAGCATCGACCTCGCGGTGGTGGCGGCGGTGTCGCCGGAATCGGACCGGCAGCGAGATCGACAAGCTCGAGCTCAAGTCGAGCCGCACGCTCGAGAGATTGCCAGCCATATCTCGCCGTGGAGTGCCCTCCAATAAGAATAAGGAGAAGTTAGATACATCCCCCTTTTATTGTAAAGACTATTGTTCGTAAATAATCTTAAGACTTAGCAAGTTCGAGCATGCCTCTTGCCCTCGTTTATGTTATGGTGCGTGCTTGACCGGCCATAGCCTTAGGACATTGGGGTCACTTATCGTAAGTCGGGTCATTTTGGAAGGGCAAAAGGATGGGAACTTTGGGCTGCATGACATTCTCACGCCTTGTGAGGATAGGAGTGTTCGACCGGCCAAAGATCGCTCGCTCGGGCACTTCCTTCTTCCGCTAAGTGCTGCCAGCAACCATAGCTTGCCCAGGCGTGGCCGTAGTACTTGGGTCGAGAGGGTTACTGCTGGGGAAGGATCTCGTGGCGGTCGGGTCACCGACCCGCATGGCGCGAGAGTTAGGCTGTGTTTGCGCGGGAGAGAGTGTTCCCGACCGACCAAGGGCCGCACCGCAGGCACTTCCTTCTTCGCAAAGTGCTACTTAGCAACCATAGCCATTTGGGGCGTGGCCGTAACACTTGGGTCGAGAGGTTACCGCTCGGAAGGACCTCATGGTCGATCGGGTCACCTACCCGATGGCGTTGGCTGAAGCGGCTCTGAGCAGGGGCACCAGGGGCAACCCCGAGCATCGCCGCAATGGCCGGGTGCTCGGAAGGAAGGTAAAGGCGATGCAAGGAATAAGAAAGAACTTAGGGATAGAATCGCCTTAACTTTTTATGTTACATGCATTGGGAAGGGCGTGACCATCCGCGTCCTTGGTCGAAAGGTCTTGGGTCGAAGAACCTCCACAGCGGTGAAGGGCCTTCCAGGCGGCGAGCTTATGCTGTCTTTCTTTGAGTGCGGACCGTGGCAGGACCAGTCACCGGCGAAGGATCGCCCTCGAACTGGCGGTGTGGTAACGTCGCGAGCTTGTTGATATTTGGCCGATCGCGAAATGGCCACATCGTCTGCCTCGCCGAAGTGGTCGATGGCGTCTTGTTGCGGCGAGCCCGAGCCTCGTCGAAGGCTTGTAGTCTTGGGCGCCATATTCGAGTCGGTTGGCGGGGCGGCTTGACCACGAACACCATGAAGAGCGGTGTAAACCGGTCGCCCGAGTTGGCGTGGTCCGCGAGCTCGGAGGGCGGGGTAGCTCGGCCACCCATCGCCCGAAATGCTTGATCGGCGAAGATCCGCGACTTGAGCCCTTGGAGGATCATGCCGTTCGCGCGTTCGACCTGGCCATTAGTCCGCGGATGGGCCACGGCTGCCCAATCGACACGGACGTTGAAATCGTCGCAGAACTCGAGGAATTCCTTCCCCGTGAACTGCGTCCCGTTGTCGGTGATAATAGAGTTCGGGACTCCAAACCGAAAGACGATGTCGCGGAAGAAAGCGGTCGCTTTGCATCGGCGTGGCGTTACGCAACCGGCAGCCTCTATCCACTTGGTGAACTTGTCCGCAGCGAGGAGAAAGTAAAGCCCGGGCGCTTTCTTGAAGGGCCCGGCGGATCGAGTCCCCATCGCAAGCGGCCATGTGATGGGAATCGTCGTAAGGCTGGTGGCGGATGTGTCTGCCGAAGCGAAAATTGGCATCCTTCACGGTGCGTACAATGCTTTCGTGTCGGGCACGACGGTCGGCGATAGAAACCTTGTCGAAGGCTTTTCCTACCGGGGACCGAGGCGACATGGTGACCGCGACCCGCCATGGATATCGGCGGCGGTTGTTTCCCTTGGTCGGCGAATACACCTCACGGAGGACTCGGAGGACTCCTTTGTAAAGTGCGCCCGACGGGACGAATTCGCCCGACGAGGCGAGCGCGAAACCTCGGTCGGTCGGTGGGAAGTGATCCGTCTGTCGGACGGCCGATGAAAAACTTCCTCTGGTCAGTTGATCGTTAGCACGACGCCAGACCCGACCGGCGGACCTCGCTCGACCGCCGCGGCGGTCGAGTGGCCGTCTTTCGGCGGTCGAGACCGCTCGGCCACTAGGTCAAGCGGGCGGAAAGCGTGAGAAGGTCCTGAGCGAAGATCCCGGCGGGTGGCCCCCTGCTAGAGGCAAGATTGGCTAGGTGTCGGCCTCACCGTTGTAGCGTCTGTAGCTATGGTGGAGCTCGAAGCCCTTGAACCGTTCCTCGAGCTTGCGCACTTCCCGACAGTACGCAGCCATTCGGGCGTCTTGGGGCTCCTCAACCTTCATGACCTGGTCGACGACAAGCTTGGAGTCCCGTGGACGTAGAGTCAGCGAGCGCCGAGGTCGGCAGCGATCCGGAGACCGTTGACGAGAGCCTCGTGCTCGGCGATATTGTTGGTCGCATCGAAGAACAACCTGATGGCGTATTGAAGTCTGTTCCCCAGTGGGGAAACAATGACAACTCCTGCGCCAGTGCCGTTCTTGGTGTAGGACCCATCGAAGTACATCGTCCGATGCTAAAGGTCTTTGGCGCCCGGTGGCACTGGCTTCGGTCCACTCGGCGACGAAGTCGGCCAAGGCACGTGACTTGGCCGTCGTTCGAGCGTATGATATCTGTGACCATTAAGCTCGGCGCCCACTTGGCTATCCTTCACGAGCGTCGCGGTTGTGGGCGATCTCGTAGAGTGGCGATGTGGTCACCACGGTGATGGGGTCTTTGGTGAAGTAATGGACCGACTTCCTTTGCGATGAGCCTGCGTGAAGCGACTTACGCACTGTGGTGCAGAGCCTTGGACTCGGAAAGCACCTCGTTGATGAAGTAGGTGGTCGTTGTACCTTGAGTTCACGGCCTTCTTCCACTCGTTCCACCACGAGGGCGCGCGGCGACTTAGGCGGTGGGCTGCGATGTAGAGGCGGCGGTTCACACAGTCTTGGGGCAACGGGACCGAGGTGAGGACAAGAAGGCCTTCAAGCGGGTGAGGGCCTCTGAGCCTCACAGGTCGGTGAAGCGGTCGGATTTCTTGAGCAGCCTATAGAGCGGCATTCCGCGCTCGCCAAGGCGAGACACAAAACGGCTCAAGACTGCAAGGCATCCGGTTAGCCTCTGGATCCCTTTGAGGTTGCCAACCGGGCCCATCCTTGCAATCGCCGAGATCTTCTCTTGATTGGCCTCGATGCCGCGCTCGGAGACGATGAAGCCGAGGAGTTTCCCCTTGGGGACCCCGAAGACGCACTTCTCGGGGTTGAGCTTTATGCGGAACCGCCGGGGATTCGCGAAAGTCTCTCCTAGGTCGGCAATGAGGTCATTGGCCTTCTTGGTCTTCACGACGATGTCGCGACGTACGCCTCAATATTGCGGCCGATCTGGTCGTTGAAACACGTTTGCATACATCGCTGGTATGTAGCGCCCGCGTTTTTTAGACCGAACGGCATTGTTACGTAGCAGAAAGAGCCAAACGGAGTGATGAAGGAGGTCGCGAGCTGGTCGGACTCCTTGGCGCTATCACGTGGTAGCAGAGTAGGCATCCGAGAAGGAGAGGACTCGCACCTGCGGTGGAGTCTATGACTTGGTCGATCGGGGCAAGGAGCGGGTCCTTGGGACACGCCTTGTTGAGACTTCGTATAGTCAATGCACATTCTCCATTGCCCACTCTTCTTTTTACAAATGCGGGGTTGGCTAACCACTCGGGGTGGTGCACCTCTTTACAAACCTGCGACCAAAAGCTTGGCAATCTCCTCCCTATGATCCTGCGCTTCTCTTCGTCGAGCGGCGCGGCGTTGGCGGCCGGCTTTGAGCCTGTCGGATGCTCAAGGAGTGCTCGGCGACCTCCTGGAATTCTGGCATGTCGGAGGACTTCCATGCAAAGACATCGTTATTGGCGGAGGAAGTCGGCGGCGCGCTTTCCTATTTGGCGGGGCGTGGCTCCGACCCGCGGTCTTGGTCGATCGCCGTGATCGGCGCAACCTTCTTCGTGTCCTCGGCGGACTTGAAGGATCCGCCCCGACTTGCTGGACTCGGGGCGGACTCGAGGCTTCCCTCCGAAGGTTGGCGGCTTCGCGAGCGCGATGACCGCCGATGCTAGCTTCATAATCGCCGCTCGCGATTGTAAGCAAGCTGGAAGGACGAAGCCACGGTGATGACTCCCCGCGGCCCAGGCATCTTCAGTTTCAAATAGATGTAGCTGGGGACCTCCATGAACTTTGCATAGCATGGCCTCCCCAGGATGGCGTGGTAGGATCCGGGAAAACCCACGACCTCAAAAGTGAGGGTCTCGGTGCGGGAATTTTTCGGTCCTCCAAGGTGGCGGGCGAGCCGATCTGCCGGCGGGTGGGCTCTGGCGGCGGGGATGACGCCGTGGAAAGGCGCCTTGCTCGGTCGGAGACTCGAGCGGGGGACCCCCATGGCGTCGAGCGTCTCAACATAGAGGATGTTGAGGCCGCTGCCACCGTCCATTAGCACCTTTGTGAGGCGCTTCTTCCCCACGATGGGGTTGACCACAAGCGGGTATCTCCCCGGCTGTGGGACGTGATCGGGGTGATCGGTCCGATCGAAGGTGATCGGGGACTCTGACCATCGAAGATATTGGGGGACGGCTGGCGTGACGGTGTGGACCTCGCGGTAGGCGAGTTTGAGCCGGCGCTTGTCGGCGTAGCATGCCGATCCGCCGAAGATCATAAGGCAGCCGTCGGGTTCTGGGAACTCGTTGTCCGCCATCTTTTCTGCGGCCTGTGGGGCTGGGGCCGGCTTCTTTCCTTTGCCCCGCGACATCGTGGGGGCGCCGGAGAGGAAGCGCCTTAGGACCTCGCAGTCCCGGTACTTGTGTTTGACGGGGAACCCGTGGTGTGGGTACGAGCTGTCCATCAACTTTTCGAAGTGGTCGAGCGCGACGGTCGGTCGCACTCTTTGCTTGGCGGGGCGGTCGGCGCGCGACCGCAGGCCTCGCGGACACCTTCCCGTGCCACTTCCGTTTATCGGAGCGGTCGGAAGGGACCCGACTTCGAGTGCTGGGGTCTTGCTTAGTTTTGCCATCCTCAAATATGGCTCCCACGGCCTCCTCGCGGGGCGTGGTTGATGGCGATGTCGAAGCTCCTTGGTGGTTACGGGCTTGCCGCACCGGTTTGTGCACCAAGGCCTTGCGAGAGGTGCGTAGATGAAACGCCCCACGACGCCGGCATCGAGATGTCGGGAGCTCGTTGCATTAGCGGGAGAAGCGCGGATGTAATCCGGAGAGTTTCTCCCGTACTGCTTGCGACTCTTGAGTCCCAGAGAGTTCCCGGCGCTTGTATGTGCCACGGAGTTTCCGACGAAGAGGGTCTTGGTCGGCCCGATTCCTAATGGTCTTTGTGGGCAAGTATTGAGCCGGGCTCGGCCGAGTCCGCGAGTAGATTGGGAGATATTGGATGATGAAGAGGTCATCCGTTGCTCCCCTGCGCGCCTGTGCCGGTAGTCCTCGAGCCATCTGCGGGTTCGTAGCCCGATGTATTTGGCTATGTTGGTTGGTGCCACGAACTGGCGGGAAATCCGCATGGCGAATTCTGGCGAAGGCCGTGGTCTGGACCATCGGGGCTTGGCTCTGATGGTGGTGGCGCCGCCGTCCACAATATGCGAGTGGCGGCCTCGTCGTCGCTTTTCTTCGGCGCCTCGAGGTGGCGCGACGTCGTAAACATCGCCGAGGAGGCGCGCGCCGCCGTGCGCGAGGCTGAGGTTGTTCGTGGTGCGCCGCCTTTGCCGGGCCCAACCGGCTCCGGCGGCGATGCGGGCCCGACGGCGAGGTGGCACCAGTGGTAGGGCCGGAGGCTGCATGTCTTGCTGCAGTTGCCGCTCCACCACCCGGAGGTTCTAGTGCGTGGTTTTGGCCTCGGTCGGCCGTCGGGAAGGCCGGAGCGACGTGCGGCCCGCGCACGTTCGACTTGCGTGGGGAAGAGCGAGGCCGTCGGACTCTTCCACCAGCTTGTGGTGTACGGCGTCTTGCGCGCCAAGCATCTGCGGGGCTCGGGCTCATCTGCTCGAGTTGGCACAGGTGGTCGAGCTTCGACCGCCGCTCCTCGGCTCTTCACGCCGGCTCGGCTCGGCGGCGAGCTTAAGCGCGTTCGGTGTGCTCGCGTTGGTATTCCTCCTCTTGCGCCTTAGTGCGCGGATAGAACCCCGTGGCAGGGGTTATGGCCAAATCGGCCGTGCGCCATGTTGCACTCGCGAGTCTGCGTCTGGGCGGTTTGCTCCGTGTCGGGCTGGGTCGTGGTGGAAGAATCTTTCGGCTCGTGGGCGAGGCGGCATGTGGTAGCCATCGCCACAAGTTGTGAGCCTGCGGGAGGTGACATGGTCACCTGCCCGGACCCACGAGAGCTATTGCCAGAAGTGGCGGGGTGCTCCTCGGGTTCCGACTTCGGGGCCTGTAGGGGTGCCCCAAGCCGGAGTTTGGCGAGGTCGCCGGAGATGGCGCTCAGGCTCCCGACGGGTGCCTGGTCTCCGGAGATGGCTGGGATAAGCACGAGCCCTCCTGCCGAAGTGGCGGCGAAGTCGAGGGAGCCGAAGCGGATCCGGCTTCCGCCTTGATCGTGCCATCGCGGTGAAGAATGCCATCGAGGAGGCAAGCGGGAATCCGGAGATGTTGATGAAGGCGCGCAAAGGCCCCTACAGCGCGCCAACCTATCGGCGTTTGAGCAAGCAAGTAAATTTGTAAGTCTAAGGGGCCGCGCGTTCCCTCTCCCTGAATGGTTAGACTCGGAAGCCCAAGATGTATCTTGGTTCGGGCGAATGTCCCTACTCGATTCGTGTGGTGGTATTGTATTGCCTTGGTGCGGATGGTGCACAATGTTTACAGCGAGTGAAAGTCCTAAGCGAGAATCTTGATTGCTGTTCGTAAGAACTTGGCGAGAGAGTCGGTCTCTCTCTCCCTCTCTGCTGCATCCTCCCGGGGCTCCTGCCTCCTTCATATAGTAGGGAGGGGCGGGTTATCGAAAATCGATAGAGGAAGGGTGAAGCGACCTATGCTAAAACTTCGGTCCTTCGCTCTAGTGGTCGTCATCGCCCGCCTTGCCCATGCCGGGTCGGTAGTCCGTTAGGCGAAGCGATTAAACTACTCCGTCGGAAATGGCGCTTTGCCTACATGAGCGGCAGTCTTGGCGTCGCGATGTATAACGTTAGTCTTTGCCTCGAGAGGCGTGCCTTCGTATTGTTCGTGATTGGTGATGGGACCGGAAGCTTGACTTGGCAGACCATTATGCCATGCGGGGAAAGAGCCACCTACTCGTCTGATCCGCCGATTGACCCGTCCGTGGGGCGCGTGGTACATTAGCCGGTGAAGGCTCAGACACGCGGCTCTGGCGAGGTTGCCTTGGTTTGTTTGGGTCGGAGGATCCCGACCCGCCGCGAGGATCGGAGCCCTACTTGGTCGAGGATGCTCGTCACGGTCGGTAGGGAGGGCATCCTTCGTAGTCCCACGGGTCCTTTGGTCGGCAATGGGCCCGATGCCGCTTGTTAGGTCAGAGCTGGGCTTGAGGCGGCCTGCTTATCATTCTGGGCCGTTGGGGTGCCCCTGGTATGAGTATTCGTCAGAATGAAAGGCCACGACGAAGTCCTCCACATCGGCTGGTTAATGAATATCGGCCAAGCGGCCCTGAAAGAGCTCACCAACGGTGCCCTTTTTGGCAATTTTGTTGGGAGAGGGGATTAGCTTTGCCATCACCAAACACATGTCCGATGCTGTATTACCCATGTCAAGGTGATAAGCAGCGATGGTTGGCTAAAGATAGAATTTCTAAGCCGACCATAAGTCAGAAACAAGACCAAGATGAAGGGTCTAACACTACGGCTAGTATGGATCTGTTAGGAAAAATATGTAAGTCGATCGAATCAAAGCCGAGGTGGTGTCCTCGAGTTTAAGCCGATCACAAAGAAGAAGACTTGAGGCTAAGTGCCCAAGAGATGAGGAAGTGAACAAGAAAAGCGAAGGATAAAACTTTTAATGAGCTTCATCGATTAAGATTGCGAGAAAAGAGTGCAGGAAGAAAAAGCGGATTGACCAATGATTTTTGTTCGACGGCCGATCTAGTCGAAAATCATACCACCGTCACCTCGTGATAGCCGATTTGGTAAGGGATCAACGTGGAATCGTGTAGTGTGCATCGGTTTGTCAAGGTCTTGGTTAGGTCTTGATTGGCTAAAACTCAAATACGAATATCTGAGTTGGCGATTACTTACGAAAGCCAAATTAACTCGATGCGATTAAAAATTTGGCTATGGTAAGAAAATATATGTTCAAGTCGATGATGAAAATTTTTGAAGATAACATGTTATCTCCCAAAATGGGGGCATATGTTTGCACCAAAATTTGGCGAGATAGGGTCAAAATCGGCGGTCCAAGATCAACAAGATACGATTGGATAACAGATCAAGATATTTGGAAACAAAAGCAGGTTGTTAAGGAAAGCACCCTCCAAATAGAGGCCGTCTGGATTCTATTCCTAACGTGTTATATCGAACTCTATCGGCCAATGGCTATAAAAGAGGTCTAGAGGTGATCGGAGAAGCGCGAGCCAACCAACCAATTCGCGTCTACTTTTCATCTACTTTTTAAATCGACTAGGAGTAGTTCTTGTAATTTAGTCTTTGTAATTCGATCTTGATCAATAAAGTTGCGCATCGCCGATTGTTGATCATCTTCAAATTACACCCGGTTTGATTTATTACGATTTTGTTGCGCATCGCCTTCTTGAATCGATCGCCTTTATCCTCGATTAGCCTTAATCGGCTAGTTGGACTTACCTGTTACTTTGATCTTAATCGGCTTCAAGTTGATTGAGTCTAAGCCGATTGATCATTACGATCGACTTGTAGTGAATTTTATATTTTTACCTTGTCGATTCTGAGTCAAATCGTGGCACACTCTGAACCGGTGTTAAATGCGGTGTCTTCTTGTCGAAAACCCTACATCAAGTTTTTGACGCCAACACACTTTTGGCACGCCCGGTGGGACTAGATGGCAGCGTCAAGGACATCAATTCCATCATCCGATCTCAACGTCGAAGCAATAATCGTCCCAACGATGGACGATTTAACGACAGAACAACGTAGAGAAATCGAAGATCGAAAAGCTGCTCTAGAAGAGATGATGCTGAATTGCTATCAGAAGACTAGATGTGGCGTCACTCAAAAGACTGCTTTGACGACAGTCAATGCCCTTTGCAATGCAGGCATCACAGATGGTCCGGTAAGTTCATACCTACCCGTTCAAGCCGAATTATCGGCTATGATTAATCAATCTATACATCACGAGCTGGTAAACCAATCATAGGCTCTTGTTACAACGCTGAAGCCGATGATTGCGAATAGTGTGAAGACAATCGCTCAAGAATTGACATCATCTGGGAGTCTGCTTGTCGGCGTTTTGAGCACCGGCAAGTAAATTTGTAAGTCTAAGGGGCCGCGCGTTCCCTCTCCCTGAATGGTTAGACTAGGAAGCTCAAGATGTATACTGGTTCGGGCCCTAAAAATCATCCAGCTTTGTAGAACCTTTCAGAAGGGATAGGACAGCCGCAACAAAGAGGGCCTTTCTCGCTGGGCGGCTAGCGCATCAGATTCGTCCCTTGGATCTTTTCCGGGATCTTTACTCGTCCCAATCCATCTCAGGCCATCGAGAAACGCTTGCGAAGAAAGACCCTACTCCAGTTCGTGTAGTGGTATTGTATTGCCTTCGGTGCAGATGGCTGCACAATGTTTACAAGCGAGAGCTAAAAGTCCTAGCGCGAGAATGCTGATTGCCTGTTCGTAAGGAATTGGCCAGAAGAGTCGGTCTCTCTCTGTCCCTCTCTGTCTGTCCCTCCCCCAGGGGCTCCTGCCTCCCTTCATATAGTAGGGAGGGGGTTATCAAAATCGGAGAGGAAGGGTGAAGCAACCTATGCTAAGAGCTTGGTCCTTCGCTCTAGTGATCGGTCATCGCCGCCTTGCCCATGCCGGGTCGTAGTCCCGTTAGGCGAGGCGATTAAACTCGCCCGTCGGAAATGGCGCTTTTATTCAGTGAGCTCGACGAGTCTTGGCGTCGCGATGTATAACGTTGGTCTTGCCTCGGGAGGGCGTGCCTTCGTATTGTTCGTGGATCGGTGATGGGGCCGGAAGCTTGACTTCAGACCATTATGCCATCTCGGGGAAAGAGCCACTGCTCTCGTCATCCTTGATTGACCCGTCCAGTGGGGCACGTGGCTGTCAGCCGGTGAAGGCTCCGACACGCGGCTAGGCCCCCTCAAATTTTATTATTGTGTTTTGCTATAATTTTGGTATTAATGACCAAGTTAATAATACTCAAAGTTTTGAAGAACATATGCTGGATTCAAAAATGAAGCATGTTGGACGAACAAGATTAAGGTACTCAGTTCTAGTTTATGACTTGGGAGATGATTCAAGTCAAAAGGCTAGGATTGTTTTTCTCTTTTTTGTTGTCTAAAGGGGGACTTTGCACAAGCTAGTGAATTGAATCATAAGGCAAAGACAAAACTAGATTTCTCGGAGCAAAAGACACTTAGTCCTTTTTAGGTCATACTTCTTAGTGTACAACGGACCAAATTTCTGCTATCCACTTCTTCAGTCCGTTGCACTCTCAGCATATCCTTGGAAGTCAAAAAAGATTTTTTGGTCAAACTCTAAACTCCCATCAAATATCTGATTATCGGATCAAGTCTATTGTCTTCTTATTATTTCATCCTTGGTAAAAACCTCCTTTAAAATCATCTGATAGCCAAGGGTTTGCCTATGTATGACGGACCAAAATCTTTGGTTCGGTATACATATAAAAGTCTCTGCTCTGTGACGGACCAAAATGTTCTCCGTTTCCCATCTACAGCAGACCAAATATTTTGGTCCGGCACTCATTCAGTTTATAAGCCATTGGCCGGACCAAACTTTGGAGTCTTATTTATTGAAACCTTATATGAATATCCTTTATCTTCAAAAGAATTTTTACATAGACAACGGACCAAACATTCGTGCTTATATTTTCCAGTCCGTTGCTGAAGTAAAACGCTTGGATAAAACTTATCTCTGTTAAAAAAGGTCTGTGGCACCTAACTCTTGAAAAGTCCATGTATGACGGACCAAATTTTTTGGTCCGACGTACATAGGTCTCTATGCTAGACCTAACTCTTGAAAAGTCCATGTATGACGGACCAAATTTTTAGTCCGACGTACATAGGTCTCTATGCACAGACCAAACTCTTGAAAAGTCTATGTATGGCAGACCAAATATTTGGTCCGACGTACATGTATCTTCTTCAGTTGTGTGGCGGACCAATCTCTATGAAAAACCCATGTACAACGGACCAAATTTTTTGGTCCGTCGTGAATGCTCAATTTTGGTCCGTCATACACATGTCCAGTATCGCTAGGCACTGTTACTTAGTCCGGTGTACGTGTATATTTCTGGTATTCCTGACATCTGACACATCCAGCAGCTCTTGTGGCAGTGTAACGGCTATATTCACTCAAAATGGCTATATAAGCATTTCCTGAGCCATCTACCAAAGATATAGATGAACTCCTAACACTTTGGTATTCATACATAGCTCTCATTCTGAAAAAGGAGTTTGTGCTTCATCTTCACACCAAAATTCTCATACATCTCTAAGTGTGTTAGCTCCAAGCCAGTGTCTAGTTGTGTGAATTGCAAAAGTGAACCAAGAGACAGAACTTGTGCAAAGTTTATTACTCTTGGATCTTACTGATCCTAGACAGCTTGGAGGAAGTGTACAATCACGACTGTCCAAAAGTGATTGTGGAAGGCCACTGTGGTTGTGAGAGGTTTGGAACTCACCTCACTGGAGTAGTGAAAGAGTTACCTGAGTGATCACCAGAGCTACTGCGACTAGCTTTGGAGAGGCAGAACTTCGAAAGAAGTGCTTCAACGTGGATTAGGAGTGCGGCTCTGAACCACGGGATAAATCTTTGTCTCTCTTGTGCCTTTTCGTTTATTGCTTTCGCTGTTATCATTATTTGCTTTAAATCTATTTTATACTTTGTTGTGAGTTGCTCTCTGTTCAATTTTGTAAGTTATTTAAAAAACTCAGAACTTGTTAGAATTGCCTATTCAACCCCCCCCCCCCCTCTAGGCTAACTCGATCTTTCAGTATGATGGGTGAGTTAAGCTACTTTCTTGGCTTTCAAATCAAGCAGACTCGGGAGGGTACTATCCTACACCAAGGTAAGTACACTCAGGACCTCCTAAGGCGGTTTGATATGTCTGATGGTAAGCCTGTGATGACTCCTATGACCACCACTGTTGTCCTCGAGCCTGACGAGGATGGTGAGCCTGCTGATCAGAAGGAGTTCCAGAGTATGATTGGCTCCCTCCTATACCTCACCGCTTCGAGGCCGAACATACATTTTGCTGTGTGTCTGTACGCTCGATTTCAGGCCTCTCCTCGCATCTCTCACCACCAAGCGGTGAAGCGCATCTTTAGGTACCTTCGTGCTACCACTAATTATGGTATTTGGTACTCTTCCTCTTCTTGTCTATTTCTTAGAGCCTTTTTCGATGCCGACTTTGCTGGCTGTAGGATAGATAGGAAGAGCACTTCTGGCACTTGCCAATTCATTGGCACTTCTCTTATTTCTTGGTCGTCTAGGAAGCAGTCCGGAGTTGCACAGTTCACCGCTGAGGCCGAGTATGTTGCTGTAGCCAGGTGCTCTAGATAAGATCGACCTTATGGGACTTTGGGTTAGAGATAGAGAGTGTGCCACTTTTCTGTGACAACACTTCTGCTATTTGCATTGCTAAGAACCCAGTGCAGCATTTTCGGACCAAGCACATTGATATTAGATATCACTTCCTTAGAGACCATGTGGAGAAGGGTGATATCGCGTTTCAGTTCGTAGAGAGTGATCTTCAGTTAGCCGATATCTTTACCAAGCCTTTGGATAGCTCTAGATTTGTTGTCTTGAGGAGTGAGCTTGGAGTCGTGAGCACTTACGGCCTATCGTGAGGAGGAGCTGGTTTGTATATTATGTATAATATATTTTCTTCAAGTTTTTCTCTTCTTTGTGTTTTTTCTGGGTGATCTTGGACTTATTTTCTTGAGTTAAGTTCACTCACTTAGACTTCTAGCATGCCTTGCATGGACCTCTTATCTTGTGCTTTAGGTTGCTATCATGCGTGATTAGCTGTTCTCTCTTCTCTCTAGGTTGAGTTCCCTCACAGTCTTATAAGTCTAGCAGGTGTTGGGCCTTCTGGGTAGACAGGGTCTATGTGCACTCCTTAGTTGGGATCTAGAGTCAGCTTCCCTATGTCAGTCACTGGGGAAGATAAGAGCGAGTCTGAGCCGTAGTGAGTCTCTTCTATCTTTTCTATTCTCAATAGCCACCCAGTTTGCAGTTTTCTCGACTTCTTCTCCTCATTCTGTTTTTCTGGTTGTTATTGAGTTCATTTGGGTTTTCTTTATGCCTAATCTTGATAATAACTCAACTTTAACCAGATTTGAGCTTAAAATTGATTCATTTGTTGAGGGAGAGTTTGGGAATCTGTTCATGCATTGCATTTAGACTGCATTTTCTGTTTTATGAGCTTTGTCTATTATGCAATTGACTCAATATTTATGAAATACATCATGCTATATCTTTTGAAGAAAATCACTAGCTTAGATATGTCCAAGTTCATTTATCATGCTAAGTTTAATTGAAATCTGAAAAACTTAAAAGCTTTAAATGAAAACTTAATGAAACATGTTGCTTTTACTTACTAAGTTTCTTCTCTAGAGGCTTTTACCATGAACTGTGAAATTTTGGATTTCTCTAGAGTCCCTATAGCAACTTGGGTGAAATTTGGTTGATCCATATTTGAGTCATTCAGAATTGCTCATATGTACTAAATTGAAATTAAGAAAAATTTGACTCTTTTGTGCAAAATTGATCTCAATACTTTATATTCACGAGACTGCTTCCCATTACATTTGGGATGAACTTGGAATATATTGTGTATGACCAAGATCATTCTCTTAAGAGTTACTCTTGAGATGATCGAAAATGGCTTGAGTCAATCAATAAAAAAATGCAAATATCAAACACATAAGTGGGTAAAGAATGCAAATACTGTCAAACATTTGCACCCCGCTATATTTTTCAAAGTCTTAAAGAAAATTTGCATAAATTAAAAAATGAGCTCGAAGGACCTTATATGCACTTCAAAATTCCCCCAAAGTGTTGAGTAAGTTGAACTCTAGGTTTTCCATTTGATCCTTGAGTGGTTTTGCTTCTAGTTTTGAAACTTTACTAAGTTTTGCACTTGTCAAATCTTGCTAAAACTGACTCATTTTCAAAAATTAGCTTATGAGCAAAATTTGTTATTTGCACTTAGACATGTCTTAGTTTAGTCATAACCTGAGATTGATAAGCTTGGTGTCATATCCTCTCATTACAATCAATTGGATAATCTTCAAAGCTCCCTTAGGTTGCATTTCATGCATACATAAAAAGGGAGAGAAAATTCCATTTTGATACCTATATTGCCAAAAGGGGGAGAAATGTAGAAAAGGCATCATTAAAAATGTGAAAGCTTATTTGGTTCTTATGATCTTTGTAAAATTTTGCTAATTCTTATGGATCATAATCATATATCACATTTAGCACTTATGATTGGATTTTAGAGCTTTTTGTGGAAAACTTGCTCTCTCCTTGATTTAGCTCTAAAATATGTCTTACCAACTTAGTCATGTTCTCAGTCTATTCTCTCTGGACCATTTGTGGTTTTTACAATCAAATTGCTTTCTTCTTCTCTTACTCAAACTCAAATTTATGCCTTTTGTGTGGTTTGTCAATATACTCATCAAGGGGGAGATTGAAGGACCAAGTGGAGGTCCATCCATATTTGTGATGAGTATTTGACTTTATGTGATCTAGGATAGCTTAGATTTGAATTTGGATTTAAAATGGATTTCAAGTTGAAAGTATTTTTGCGCCGAACCAGAGTAGAAATGATTTGTTTTTGCGCAGGACCGAGTTAGGATAGACCTCACGTTTGCGTCGAACCAAGGGAAATGAGAAACATAGAGTTTTTCATTTATGCCGGACCAAGAGAAATGAGAAACAGAGAGTTTCCCATTTGCGCCGGACCAAGGGAAGAGGGAAAAAAGAGTTTTTCATTTGCGTCGGACTGATTTTTTCGCGCCGGACCAAGTCTCAGTGAGTTTCACGTTTACGCCGGACCGGTTTTGACAGCTAGCAGTAATTAGCATTTTAGACGGTCTTCCCTTGCTCAAAAAATTATTTAGTCTACATGAAAGTTATAGAAAATTTCAAGACGCATCTTTTTCATGTTGACAAGTTTTTCATTTGAGCAACATAAAAAATCATAGAAAATCGGGAAAGTTAACAGAGAATTTCACGTTCGCGCCAGACCAGGTCACAGTGAGTATACGCCGGACCGGTTTTGACAGCCGGAAGTATTTAGCGTTTTTGAAGGTCTTTCTTTGCTCAAAAAATTATTTGATCTACATAAAAGTTGTTGAGAATTTCAAGACGCATCTTTTTCATGTTGACAAGTATTTCATTTGAGCAACATAAAAAATCATAGAAAATCGGGAATGTTAATAGAGAATTTCACGTTTGCGGCGGACCAGTTTTGACGGCGTGTAGTAATATGCCTTTTTGAAGGTCTTCCCTTGCTCAAAAATTTATGTGTTATACATAAAAGTTGTAGAGAATTTCGAAACACAACTTTTTCATGTTGACAAGTTTTTTATCTGAGCAATATAAAAAATCATAAAAATTTGAGAAGATTACTGTTGTATTGAAAACAGGATGTTTGCATTTGGTTGAAGTGTTTTGGTCCGTTTTGGTCTGTTCTAACCCCAATTCGTGATCGAATTGATACGCTGGGTTCATGGTGGAACCAAGAAAGGTTTTCTTGTCTTTGTGGATGTAGGACTTCATTTGGTGGTCATGATGAGGCGAAGGGAGGCTGGAACTAGGCATGGGATGGCCGGAGGTTCAAGTTGGCTGAATATTCGTTGGAAGATGGCCGGAGATGAAGTCGGTGCAGTCCCAAGAGACAAGAGATCAGTGAAGAAGCTAGCTTATCACTACTTGGATCAAGGAGAGCTGTTGGGTTGCAGTTCTGGAAGATAGAGTAGTGGATAAGTTTAGCTTGCTTTGAGGTTCTTGCAAGAAAACTCATGTTATGGTGGGTTTTGGGTTAGCCCTTGCATGGCTGGTTGAGTGGGTTTGGATCAATGGATCAAAAGATTCATCAATTTTCCTTTTAAATCCGTCTTTGGCGTTGTTCATATGCCTGATTTTCTGTAGCTCTGATAACTTAGATAGTACCGACTCCGAGTGCGGTAGCACTGGCCTCAGGATGTTTTTTTGTGAAAATTGACCCTTTTGTTTTCATTTAATATTTAAAGGTTTTGGCTTGGTTTATTTGGGTGAAAATTTGCATTTTTTATCTTCCTTAGAGAACATATTTTAATTTGGGATCATTCACCCTCTCTGATCGCCATCTCGGTCTTTCATAGTAGAAGTTTTTTATGGAGAAGACAATGAAAAGGGCTACACACTTACTAATTTATTACTAATACCAAGATTAAGATCCACTAATTGAAGGAGGTTCAGTAGAAAATGGGGTCCTTAAATTTTGAGGGCTCTGTGCGGTTGCTCACGTCGTACATGCCCCAGATATGGGCCTCGGTCCAGGGACAACACATCTAGTATGAAAGAGTATTGAGCAGTGCTTTCATGCTTTTCCTTCTAATACAAGTTGTACAAATCTTAAGCAAGCGAAGAGGTAAGTAATCATCATCTACTTTTCGTTTATGTTTTAATATTTATGCAATTTTAAAAAAGAAAAAAATATGGAAGCGCCTCAAGGGTATTTCAGTGACGAAGTGTGAAGGCAACCAGGGTCCAGGGCCATCGGATCCGGCCGGCGGCCGCCCAACCTCCAATCCCGTCGGCCATCGCCTTCCTCTCGCTGTAGCGCACCAACAGAGTATAAGCGATGGCTCTCTCACCGTTGCTAGGCGGCCGCCTCCGCCCCTCTTCGCGACGACACGAGGCCTCCAAAACTTTGGAAGCCTGGGATCGATGAACCAGTACCAGTAAGACAAAATGCTTAAAAAATCCCATGGATCGAACAAGATATGTTGCCAGGTTCAAGTGCAACATTTACTTTGTGCATCTTTGAGCCTGGACCGTGCGGTTGTTCCAAATGGATTATCACCCCCATCCCACCAGTAACATGTTCAAGAGATTACTATTAACTTAGTGACTGTACTTCACAGCCATTTAATTCAATTGGCAGTCAATTTTCAGCAAAGTTGAACTAGCTAGTTTAACTTCAAGTTCTTGACGGCATCAAAGAAGTGAAACTTCAGAAGTAGAGTTCTCCTAGAAATTAAGCATGAAGCCGGAGCATAAGCAACAGTACAAGTAGTCATAAGAAACAACTTCGTTCCACATACTGAAAAGAGCCCTTTTACGATACACAATATTAAATATTAGCCGTCTATTTTGTTTGATCTAACGAATCAGATTAGTTAGGATTTAGTTATACTTTCGCTAGTAGTATTGGTAGTAGAAATCATACGGTGATAGTATTGTAATTAGCCATTTGTTTTAATTTTAGATGTATGTGTATTTTTTGATGCTTTTGTGTAAAATTCGGAACTGCTTTGTGTGTCACACAGGACAGAGCGCTCAATATGTTAGTGCAAGGCCACGGCGTTGTCACGAATCAAGTAGAAGGGCGCTAGCCGCAGCGTGGTTACAATCCCAGAGGGCATCGATAGGAAGGCAGAGGTTGCAGCGTCGATAGGATAGGATTGGCGACGTCGGAAAAAAGAGGACAGTGATAACGAATAATGCAACAAAGGGCGACGGCGGCGGAAAATAAAGGTCAATGATAACGATTGAGTAACGTAGTAAAGGATCAAAAGTCCATAATACCTCTGAGAAATGTACGACTAGATCTGATTTCTACTACCACTATTTACTAATGTCATCCACCGTAAAATTGCTCACTGAAAACGACTTGTTCATGGCTTTGCTACGTTCAGGTTCTTAAAGTTGATAGTCATAACATTTCTTTTTTACATTACTACAGAAGGGATCTCGCAACTTCCTTTCTTGCTTGGTTTACAGTCTCGCAGGAGTCAGCACTCAGCACACACTACTCGGTCCTTCATTATCCTGCACAACAACAGAAGGAAAGCATGCATGAGCCCAATGACTGAACGTATTAAACTTTGGCATTGTATGCATATGATTCAGCACAAGCAAATGCCTTAGAGGTGATTAACACAAGCAAATGATTGAGCTAGAAGCAGAATAACACATGCAACAACCATCTATTAACCACCATGCTGATTCTAACCCACAAGGCCACAACACGCTCCTATGAAAAATTTACAACAGAAGCAGCTACATGTACCTGCGAGTATTCCTGTGCTTGACCACCGAGAGACGTTTCACTTGATTGCTCATGTACTCAACACACTCTCTCAGGGTGGCCTTCCTCCCCTCCTTGTAATTCCATAGCTCGTAGGCGATGCTTCTGTCGCTTAGGCAGTTGTAGTCTTTCATCTCCATCAATGCGTTAATGACAGCCTTGTGGGCGCCTTCTCCCCATGCCCTCTTCAGCTCTTGCAGCTTATCGTCATCAACATTCACAATCTCCTGATGATGTAAGCAGCACACAATCTAGTAAACTATATTAATATTGAGAATGGATCAAACAAAAGCAGTGACATACCATTAAGCTTTCAACGACATACCTGACAATTACCATCAACTGTGACTGTCTTGAAGGGATTCCAGCTTAGGTCACTGAGTTGCTGCTGGCACGACGAGTATAGCTCATAAGATGACGTGCCAACTTCTTCTGGAGGGAGCTTCGCAAGGCAAGCAGCCTGGAATGCCTTCTCATTCAGTTCACCCATTGCCTTTATCCCGATTTTCCGCCCACCGCTATCAATTTCTAGGAATGCCTGGAACACCAACTTGCACATAACATCAGCTGCCACACACCATACACTTCAAACTTTTGCTACAAGAATCTATGCAGTATGTACGTATATCTTGACTAAACTTTCAGGGATATGAGACAACCTTGATCAGCTGTTCTCTGATTGCATCCAGTTCATCATCTCTACTCACCAAAACACCTGAGGTTTGGCCAACAGTGGGGTTGTTTACCAGATCTTGCCTATGGCACTCTTTCACTAGCTCAAGCTTGTCAGCACCATTGCCCAGAGGTCCTTCAGGTGGCCTTTTCTGTTTCTCTGTTGATCTTGTCTGCACCTGCTTTCCCATCGAAACTTGTCTAAGAAAGATATAGTCCAGTAAGGACAAAAACAAACAGAAATGTAATCTAAAAAGTAACAGAATTAACTTAGAAGTTTGGTAGTCTCAGACTGAAAGTATAGAAAAATTGGGGAACACTCGTGTTTCTTTGCAAAGGTTCTATACATCAAGATGTTCCATCGATTCCAGGAGAGATGGAGATTGGCCATCCAATTGATTAGTATCTTCATGTTCATCAGCACCATAGCCAAAAGGTCCTTGAAATAGCCTTTTCCGTTTATGCATTGATCTTGTTTGAACCTGCTTTCACGGTAATATTTCTATAAGCTTGATATAGAGAAATTTTACAGTGCATTATATTGGTAGTATATAGTGGATAGTATAAATTAGATATAGATGATGATTTGTTAAGAGTATTTCTACTACTCTACTACTAGAGGAAGCATAAATAATTTCTAGGTAATCTGATCCATTGGATCGAAAAGAATGAATGGTTCATATTGAATTTAGTGTACCGTAAAAGAGCTCTAACCCAATAAGAGGAAAGATTGAACAAAAATAAAATCTATAAAGATAAATAGTTCTATTGGAAGTCTAGTGAACACAGACTTAATAAGGTGTGATCTCACAATGAAAAAATATGATAAAGATATTAAACTCGTGTGCTTTGCAGATGTTCTACACATAAAGATATTCCATGCAATCCAATTGAGGAAAAGGTCGGTTACCATTTTACTAGTATAATAGTGAAAGACAATATATGAACAAATGTAGAGAAGACTACTGCAAAAAGATATATAAAGGTGTTAAGTTGCATGGCAAAATATGAATAACTAACAGAAGTTGAAAATATAAAGAGCTATCAAGATGTTAGGTGCTACCGCAAAATATGAGCAATTGATGGCATCACGAAACTAATAAATTTTTAGGGGCCAATAATATAGGTTAATGTGCTTACCCCTCTCGGTTGGATGGACTCAGAAGCACTAGCATACTGTTGCGCAGTTTGAGCATTCTCGGCTTCTCTGTCTTGAAGCTTTTTCCTTAGAACCTCCAGCTCTTTCTTGTTTTGAGAAATCTCCTCTTTTGCTGCCGCAAGCTCCTTGTTTACCACAACAATCTTCTTGTTTGCTGTTGCAAGCTCCTCCTCCATTGGTGCCAAAATATCCCCCTTTGCTGCCATGCCATTTTCAGGTTAGAAATGACATTTGACTCACTAAATGATTCAAGAATGAAATACACACACGGTATTGGTAGAGCTTAGAAAAATGTGATCATACCAGTGAGCACAGTATCATACATCAGGGTCCTAATAAACTAATTTAGAAACAGAATTTGAACTATATGAAAGATCACAGACCATGATGTTCATGCTGGAGCCTCTCCTTTTCTTCTCTGACATCATCAATCACATTCTTCATGTCCATGTACTCAACCAAGAACTCCTTAAAAAAACATATCTTTGAATCAACCTTTGAAGCCAAGGCACCAATGCGCCCGCCCATGCCTCTGCTCTCCACCCTATAGCCTGCATGTTCAATAGCCAACAGAAAATCACAACATAGCCATTTGAACATATGGATACCATATTATACTGCTAGTGCTAGTGTTACTGTGGTGGTTAGCTGTGACTTTCATCTAACAGTTTCTACTTTGTACCTAAAATTGCTTCTATGAGTCAAACCTCAGGCGTTTATGTACTAAATATGGCACTAAATGAATCATGAACGTAAGATAGTAAATAGAACGAATAATACACATAAGGCGCACCTTTCATTTGGACCATTCAAAATTTCACCAAGGTTAGATAAGGGTCCATAATCTAGTTTCGTTCTCATGTTTACTATTGTTCAGCTCATGAAATTTTAGGTTGATAAACATGGAGGAAACATATGTGCCTAATAACAGAACAAGGATAAGATAAATGCATGCTTCTCTATTTTACTCTACATTTTTAAACAAGGTGTTTGCTTCTCCATTTTATCCCTTCCAGAAATAGAGGAATCGATACTGCATGATGTTCACAGTAAGTAACTAGGGTATCAACGTTGATCAGAACAATTGCAGAAGGATATGATTTATTGGGAGCACAATCTAACATGTGTACCCTAGAGATCACCAAAGGCACAGCACAGAGAAAGGGGAGTATCTATGTCCAAGCCAATTCATGTACACGATGCAACCCCACAACAATCAGAATTCAGCCCCAAGAACAGTCACGCTCGTGCAATCCAATAAACATGGCAAGCAATATGGACATGATGCGGAAAAAACCTCGCCTTAGAAAAAGGAGAAAATTATTTTAGAAACAGAGTTTGAACTACATGAAAGATCACGGACCATGATGTTCATGTTGGAGCTTCTCCTTTTCTTCTATGACTTCATTAATCACATTCTTGATGTCCATGTACTCAACCAAGGACTCCTTAAGAAAACATATCTTCGAGTCAACCTTCAAAGCCAATGCACCAATGCGCCATTCCATGCCTCTGCTCTCTGCGATAGCATGCAGGTTCAATTGCCAATAAAATATACATAGCCATTTGAATTCTGTCCACCTTATGGATACCATATTATACTGCTGGTGCTAGTTCTAGTGTTGCTGTGGTGGTTGGCTATGAGCCTATGACTTTCATCTCGTACTTTGTGCCAAAAATTGTTTCTATGAGTCGAACCTGAGGTAATTATGTACTAAAAATGGCATTAAATGAACCATGAACGTAAGATAGTAAATAGATTGAACGATAAGCATAAGACACACATTTCATTTGGACCACTCAGAATTTCACCAAGGCTAGATATGGGTCCATAATCAAGTTTTGTTCGCATGTTCGCTATTGTTCAGCTCATGAATTTTTAGGTTCATTATTGATAAGATAATGCGTGCTTCTCTATGTTATTTTACTTTTTCGAAAGAAGGGATTTGCTTCTCCATTTTATCCCTTGTAGAAACAGAGGAATCAATGCCACATTATGTTCACAAAAAGTAACTGCGGTATCAACATTGATCAGAACAATTGATCAGCACAATCTAACATATGCTTCCCTAGAGATCACCAAAGGCATTGTGCAGAGACAGAGTATCTATGTCCAAGCCAACGCGACCCCGAAACAATTAGCATTCAGCACCAAGAACAGTCACACACTCGTGCAATTCAAGATAAATGGTGAGCAATACGGTAAGATACAGAGAAAACCTCACCTTAGCAAATGAAGAGCCACCGAGATGACAAGAACCAGCAGCAATGTGATGCCTACACCGCTAGCCCTCAAACCGATCTAAAAAGGAACAGTGAAGTAGGTAAGTGAATGACCGAAGGAAATTAGGGAGGTAGCAGCATACAAGCTGAAATACAGTTGAAAGAAGAAATGCAGGAGATCTATCAAAGGCATTGGCCAAGAACAACTATGATGGACAAGGTGGAATAGCAGCCTCATCGAACCCAGAAGAAACCAAGAAACAAAAACCAATAAAACAATGTCTCCAACTTCAGAAGAACAAACAAGAAGTCCCTTTTTTCTCTTGCCATGGAAAAGGAGCAAGAACTGAAAAGGTGCATCCCAATGTGCAATGTGCAAGATCTGCACTTTTTCTTTCAGACAAGAAGCCCAAAATCACAAACTCAGGAACAAAGATTTCTTACTAACCTCCAAAAGGAACCAAAATTGAGTGAGCAAAGAATTAGCAAAGGGGAAAGTGCAGCTTTTTTTTTTGAAAGAAGAGTAGCAGAAGGGAGATAAACACACACTAAGAACACTCGCTCCATCCTTGTGAAAAAGATCACCTTCGGGAGATTTGATCATTTGCCCAGGTGGAAAACTGCGAATTAATATTTGCACTATAATATCTCACTCATATATAGGACCCCATGTCAGCGACACATCATAGACAAATCATCAATTTCACTGGAAAAACTGAGCAAATCATCGACGACTGAGATGGGCTACCTAGTGAAAGAACTCTGCATTTAGAAAGCACAAAAGAATCGAAGCCTGACTGAGATGGTCTGATCATCTCCGCAAACTTGCACAAAATAACAGCACAGAGAGTCAGGGAGAGTGAGATGAGACGAAGCAAGAAATCTGCACCTTTTACCACACACAAGAACTCTGCACCAAAGAAGAAAAATCACAAGAACAGAGTGACAAAGAAAAAAAGACTAAATGTGGTACCGAACCTGGGGCTTTCTTGGCTTCTTGCACACAGAAAGAAGAAGAGGAAAGAGAAGCACCTTCAAAACAAACGGCAAAAGAAAGGCACGCACCAAGCAAGACACAGCGGTCTGATTAGTGTTCTGAAGGCTAGCACTAGTACAAGCAGTCAAGCACTAGTACCTTACCAGTTACTACCAACCTTGTAGCAGAAAAATGGCGCGTCCAACAACTGAGGACCCACATGTCATAGACCGTACGGCCTAGGATGAGGTGAAACTGGTAAAAGTTGTGAATGGCTACAAGCCTACAAGTGAAACTGGTAAAAGTTGTGAATGGCTTCAAGTGAAATTGTGGAAAGGCCTGAATACATACAATGTTTTGGAGGTTCGGTCACGGATTTGTGGGGCCATGCTGTTGATGGGCCCAACTGCCCAGAGCCAGTGGAATGGAGATGTGTTAGAGTTCAGAGTTGGTTCAGTGTGCGACCTGATCGGTGGGTCCCATATGTCATAGGCGGAGAATTTGACCAGTGGGACCTGAGTTGTGTGTGTGAACCGGCGAAGGCTGAATGAATGCCTATCCATATTCCATAGATCACATAAGCTTGCCGTGACTTGCATGCATTGCTTACTTGGGGATTGGCGTTGCTGCTAGGGTTTACATTATCAATTTAACCTTAAAAATCACCCTTGACTGGTACCGATTTTCGTCGATAATCGGTCAAAAATCGTTAAAAATCGAAGAGTTTCGAAATCATACTTTTTGAAAGGAAAAAAAACGATTATCAAATCGATATTCGCTGGTAATCGACCAACCAATTGAACTCAAGATGCTAATTACGGGCTACTATTATTCAATTATATGCTAGAAATGCCATTCGGATTTACTAAAGGTAAAGTGTGTTGTTTCCAACATTGAGCCATCCATGCAAATGTTTCCCCACATTAGATATCAAACTTCAGAGTAAGCTAGCTAATGATGATGGAGTCCACCAGAATATTGAGACTAAGAGGAAGTTTGAAATATGCTGAGTAAAAGAGCTGCGCACAAAAGCTCAGTCCCAGCACTCGATGACAAAGGTTCAAGAGAGTATAAAACCAAACAAATAACATAGAAGCCATAACATTGTTCTGCAATATGATTGATTTATCGTAGTTCCTTCCCTGACAAGGTCAGATTCTTCAGTCTGCAGTACTTCACCATGAGTTAGTACTTCTACTGTTCTACCTACTCACTGCCAGTGCCCCCCAGTAAGTGTCCTGTACAACAGTAACAAGCAGACATTAACTCAATGCGAAAAAACATGCAAATCGAGTAGATAAAAGACAAATAGATTGGCAAAATAGAACAACAACATCAACTAAGGTAGTTGTGCCTGCACAGCTATAGACGCTGGTATTCTGCAAAAGCTCTTCTACCATGAGATGTACATCAATTTCAATTCAAAAATTTTTGTTGGAAAATGTTTTGTCAGAATGTCTAGGAACTCGCATCAAGATTCGAAGTATAATCAATTACTTATTCTTTTCTTAGTGTCATCCTGTTCATTCCACCACCACGCTCCCTTTTCCTGCATACCACAAGCAGGTTTTTAAAGAATTTTGGTGGGGAATCATCTTAATTATTAGTTCTTACAGACTCTACCTGCTGTTTGCACAATCAAGTCCCTTTTCTCTGTATACACCCAAAACATGTCAGATTTCATTGGACATATAAGATCTATTTTCACTCTAAAACATGTATTTTGTGATGTAGCGAGCATTTAAAAAGGCCATTGAAATGCACTGGACCAGTGGAACGCTTGCATTTACAAAACCACAAGCATGAAAACCTATAACTACGCTTACGTGCTCCAATGAGGAATGGTGTGTTCGTTGTAACTTACCCAAAACATTACTCTAGCCGAAACTTACTGTTGTAATTTTTGTGGAATAATTGTTTGTGTCCCACGGTTTGTCCGAGTTACGGTATGAAATTCAGGTTCGAGGTTCGCTACTATTCTTCCAATTTCCACTACGAACACGAACCTTTACCCTAAACCGATTCAGGTTCGAACGAATCCGGTTCGCGATTCGCAGGGTTTTACAGTGAATCTGGTAACTACGGTGTGTCCTATTGGTTCCTCACACTTTTTATTTATAGCGTTGATTACAACCAGACTTTATTATCCCTAATTTGACTATAACTTGAATCCTATCCCTAACATGTCTCCGAGTCGCATACAACTCGAACTCTTATTAATCTCTAATACTAACTCTCGAACACTCCCCCTCATGATGGGTATGAGAACTATGGCCATCGTGTTAAATAATACAATACCCTTAATAGAACATTTACTTTTACCAAACTTATAGCCAACACAATGGCAAACACCATAATCAAGATGTCCACCTCCAAGACCGCTCTTGCCGTTCACACCACCCATGCCATATCTAACACCGTCACACTAATGCAACCTTCAATTGCCATTCACCTACACCATTGAGCACAATATCCACCATGATTTATCATCTTGATTATTTCTAACCTAGCCTCAACTAACATCAAAGGCATTCACCTTCTTCGTCACACCCGCAGTCTCGATCTCCTCCCCCTCTACCCATATGTTTTAAGCCTTGGCCTCCACCGTCTACACCTCTAGCCCCCTCAGCCATCTTTGCCTCTACCACCTCTCCCAACACGCCTCGACCTCCTTAGCTTCCAGTCTTCCACCATCTCTCCCAACATACCCCTGACTACCTTGACCTCTGCCTGGGCCTCTCAAGTAATGCTAGCTTGGGAACCCCACACCATAATCTCCACTAGAGCTACCATTAGTTCCTACTCTCGCTACTAATATCATAATCATCACATGCCCAACATCACATCTAGGCTTGCCAACCAGTACCTCTCCCTCTACCAACTTCAACGTCTATACCATCAAAGTTACATCTTGAGCAATCTTCTCCTCTGTTTCAGGGTCTCTTTACCTTACTTAAAACTTCCAAGACCAATGTCTTCTCAACCATCACCTTCACAGCAACAACACAACACCCACGCACCTTTTCTCCTCTCTCCGACTGCATACAGTAACACGTCATGCATGCACGCACATCCTTCCTTCAATCTGATCTTCCCTGTCCACACAACATCAACATGAAACTACACCAAATCAGCCACATCAAATCTAGCAACCACACAACAACAACTCCTCTCTGATCTTGATCAACACACCCTGATCACCAAACTATGCCGTGCGTCTTTTCACGATCACGACAACCCTTCAAGCATTGTTGTCAACACAAATCACAAACGTAGCACCCACACCTCTCGTACATATACGTGTACATATAGCCAAGCAGCAAATCTCTTTTTTGCCTTTTTTTATCTTCTTTTCTTTTTCTTTCTCCTCATCTATCTTCTTTTTTTCCCTTTTCCTCTCGACTTTTCCTTTTTCTCTCCTTTTCTCTTTGTCTCCCTCAGCCAAACGCCTAAGTGCAGCTCTGAGCGATGTCGACCTAAGCCCAGTGCCCCCTCCCCCAGCGTGAAGGGGGCGCGGGCCCCCAAGCATGGCGGAGAAGGAATTGAATGGTGGCGGCAGATGGATTAGGTCTGCATCAGCGACGGCCGCGGCGACTAAGAGGTACGAATTAGGGTTTGGCTAGGATACCATGTTGTAATTTTTGCGGAATAATTGTGTCCCCTATCGGATCCCCATATCCTTTATTTATGAGCTCTTATACGTGGATTAAAATCAATATAAGCCGTCCATTCCTTCAAATCTAATGGTTGAAATCAATTTAGATCTAGTTATACAACACCTGCAGTATTGGTAGTAAAATTCAGAGAGGGGTAAAATGGTAAAAATCCCATCATACTATTTATCCTCTACGGTAAAACACGTCATGTGATCCTGATGAATGGATAAGAAGTCTCTGAAGATCACCAGGTATTCGGTGAATCCAAAACTATGAATGAATTAGGAAAAGTCTAAAATACCCCTCATGAATGGATAGGAAAAGTCTAAAATACCCTTGAAGAATGGATGGTTAGATTTAATTTCTACTACCATTACTTACTACCTATGTTATCCACTGTAAAATTTCTCTTATTTATAGCGTTAATTACAACCGAATTACAACCGGACTCTATTCCTAATTTGACTCTTAGCTTGAATCCTATCTCTAACACGATTCCAAGACTCTTATTAATATCTAATACTAACTCTCAATCTTTAAAAAAAATAGAAGAATTAGCTGCAGGTTAAACTCGTATCGCCATACCTGCGAGTCATCCTGCCTTTTGCGTACGTGAGACGCTTCACTTGATTGCACAAGTACTCAACACTCTCACTGAGAGTGGCCTTCCTTTTCTCCTTGAAATTCCAAAGCTCGGGTACAATGGTTCTGTCACTCGGCCTGCCACATTCTTTCATTTCCATCAAACCATTCACCACAGCCTTGAACACGTCTTCACCCCATGCGACCTGTAGCTCTTGCAGCTTATCATCATCGACATTAACGATCTCCTAAACACATAAGTTGCCCAGAATATATCACCTCCAAGAACTGATGAAACAAAAGCTATGGTCTGTGGAAGAACACGGTGTTTCAAGCAAAATGACTTACCTCGGGAATACCTCCAACTGTGACAGTCTTGAAGGGATTCCACTCTGTGTTCATGAGTTGCTCCTGCCAAAAGTAGCACAGCTCAGAAGCTTCTGCCTCAGCTTCTTTGGGAGGCATCTTCTCAAGGCATGCCAGTTGGAATGGCTTCTCACTCAACTGTCCCATATGCTTTATTCCAATATTCCGTCCACCATTATCAATATCAAGAAATCCCTGTAACACCAACTTGTGTCATTTTTTTTTAATTTTATACCCTTTCGCATATTGTGACCAGAATGTTTGCAGTATCAAATGTTTTGAGAGTGAACTTAGTTATGGATATGACTGAACCTTGATCAGCTTAGAGTGGATATCCATTATCTCCTTTTTGACATCCTCGAGCTCAACGCTTAGGCCTTGATCAGGATTGTTCATACTGAACAGATCTTCCATAAGCTCATGCTCGTCAACATCTTCACCAGCATGTCTTTGGAAGTATCTTCTCCGTTTCTGCATTGATCTTGTTTGTACCTGCTTTCACAGTGATGAAGGCTCTCAGCAAGATGTAAGGTAAGTAGGTAACCCAACAATAGAAAAACAAAAATGATAGGACGGATAAAGGCTTCTCTATTAAAGTAGAGAATTAGCTCGAGGTTTGGTGAAAAATAAAAAAAATGTAGGAAAATTTGAACTTTGCTAAGTTACCAAGATACTCCACTGATTCCAAGCAAGAGAATGTCAGAATGATCATTCACTGTACTAGTTTAGCAGTGAATAGCCCAACCAATAAAATGATTTCACAAATGTTCGAAGGAAATTACTTCATACGAGACTTTTTACCATCCTTGTGAGGTACCAAAATTTACATTGATGCATGACAAAATGTTTACTGTTATAGCTCTTTAAAAAAAATTAAAACTAGCCCCGTCACAACGTTTTTGCAAAAATAGTCCCCCGGGCCAGCGAAAACCACGCCTCCCATGCGCGGCTCATGCTGTGCAGCGGACTGGGGACGCTGCAATGCCCCCAGTCCGACACGTGTCACCGCAAAAAAACAGGAAAAGCATGCAGCGGACTGTGAGCGCTGCATGCTACATTAATTTTCGTTTTTTTCCTGCAGGGTCTAGTTATGGAAAAATACATTTTAGTTTTATTAGGTTTTATAAATGCATTATAATAGAAAAAAATTGCACAACGATTAGTTTTGAAAAAATCGCACGTCATACCACAAATATTTTGAGGACCCATATTCTACGGAGGGGCATAATATAACACAATATATTTGAGGAGGCTAGTTCTGGAAAAATACATTATAATTTTATTAGGTTTTATAAATGTATTTAATAGAAAAAAATTGCACAGCGACTAGTTCTGAAAAAATAATTATGCGGGTAGTTTTAAAAAGAACCGCACGGCAACTAGTTCTGAAAATCGCACATCCTACCACAAGTATTTTAATGACCCATATTCTACATAGGGGCACAATATATTTGCGGAATCATATTTTACGGACCCAATCACCGTTAATAATTATGCAGATCAAATTACCGTCAATAATTCTGCGGGCCGTCAATAATATTTTTTTTGCAGGTAATATTTTTTATGAGTTTTATTATTGCTCACAAAAAAATATTATTGACGGCCCGAAGAATTATGACGGTAATTGGGCCCACAGAATATGAGTCATCAAAATACTTGTGGTAGGATGTGCGATTTTCAGAACTAGCTGCCGTGCGATTTTTTCCAAAACTATCCGCAGAATTAATTTTTCAGAACTAGTCGCTGTGCAAATTTTTTTCTATTATAATACATTTATAAAACCTAATAAAATTATAATGTATTTTTCCATAACTAGCCTCCTCAAATATATTGCGTTATATTATGCCCCTCCATAGAATATGGGTCCTCAAAATATTTGTGTTATGACATGCGATTTTTTCATAACTAACCGTTGTGCAATTTTTTTCTATTATAATGCATTTATAAAACCTAATAAAATTAAAATGTATTTTTCCATAACTAGTCTCCGCAAAAACCCGAAAATTAGTGTAGCATGCAGCGCTCCCAGTACGCTACATGCTTTTCCTTTTTTTTGCGTTTTTCTTTTTTTTGCGGTGACACGTGTCGGACTGGGGGCATTTCAGCGCCCCTAGTCCGCTGCACAACATGAGCCGCACCTCGTTTTCGCAGGCCCGGGGGCTAGTTTTGCAAAAAAGTTGTGATGGGGCTAGTTTTTTTTTAAAAAAAATAAAAGCTATAACAGTAAACATTTCCTAAAAGTTAGTACCTCTACCCTTAAATTTTTTGTACCTCTTAGTACTATCTTAATGTAAATTTTGGTACCTCTTAAAGATGGTAAAAAGTCTCACTTCATACAGGTCCATTAAGGTGATAAAGTGCAACCTAGAAAATGAAGAGCAGGTTCAGAAGTCCATACACACTAAGGAACCCCCATAATCTGAACATCGGTGGGTTTGCAAATTAGTAAACTTCAAGGTGAAGTAGGTAAGCAGAACTATTTTGTGGTTTTATGCAGCAAACTACCCACAGCATCACATTATTCGAAAGACGCAAAGATCAGTAATCCACAATTCCTAGCATGGGAATAGAGCACTGAAGACATTGTATTAGATATGCTCTAAAGAATACTACTTACTTACCCCTCCAGACTGGTTATGCTGAAGACCACTTGCTTGGAGTTTTTCCTTCAGAGATTCAATCTCTGCTGCCTGCTCTTCATTCTTTTTAGTGAGCTCCTCCTTCGCAGCGACAAGTTGAAGAACCGCTGGTCACAATACCGAAGAAGCAAGAATGATGTTTAGTTTTTCAGGTTTATAGTGAGGCTTGATTGACTAAAACAGTACAAGCACGAAGTTGCTGTACACTCTCTTTTTTTGTAGCTTAGAGGAAGTGAAAGCTTGCTTTTCAGGCAAATCCTATACTGTTAGGCTAACAAAATTAACCTATAATGGTATGATCTTCTGAGGTATTACAAAACCGCAAGATGTCAACTTGTCAATATGAAGTAACATTTTACAAGGACTAAAGATTTTATATCTATATGGATATTATTACAGCACAGAGAATATGAGGATTCTAAGAAAACGCAGCAGTATTTACCATTTTGTTCTTGCTGGAGCTTCCCCCTTTCTTCGATGACTCTGTGAAGCGCATTGTCAATGCCGATGTAATCACTGTAGGCATTCTTGTGGAAGTGCAGCTTGGAGTGAACCTCTGAAGCCAATACAACAAGGTGCTCGGGCAAATCACTTGCATCTCCAGTCTCTGCCATATAGTCTGCAGGTGTGCAAAGATAATACCATAACATAGATCCATTTGGGTTCTATCCACTAAATATAGTGCAAAACGAGTAGGCGTCAGGAGGAGTACGCAATCTTTACTGTCCCCTGAACTGAAGAGATATATTTAGCCCAAATTACGCACTTCCACTAAATCTAATGAGCAGATAGCACTTCTATATTTAGTCCAAATTACGCTCTCCCACTAAAGCTAATGAGCAGATAGCACTTCTATTCTTTATCCACGAAAAACTTTCTTTGATGCAAGTTTACGTTGTGCCCAAAATAACAACTATTAGTTACCAATGGATTACCTAAAAGGCCAAAATATTATTGCATGTCCCCATACTGAAAGGTCATTTGAGTCCTATGCACACTAATGTATAGAAATTCCGAGGTACCTTCACTTTTTCATTCGTAAAAAATTTCAATCTTCACAACCCACTTCTTCTGGCGTTTTCCAAAGATAAAAAAGAAAACTTAAATACCATTACCTGAAATCTAAAGCATGCATAGAACTATGGAAGTCATTGTATTCCCTAAATCGGTCAATGTACTAGCCGTCTCTAACCTCAAAAAAGCACCAAACTGATTTGGAAGAAAGAGAACAACATGCGAGGAATACCAACGAATGCAAGACCCATAAAAAATGAAGAAAGAAAGAAAAAAGAGAGGGGGGGGCGGGCACCTCAAAGAATTCATTTCCAACCTTAAAACAACAATCGAAAAAGATCACCATTGGTCATTGGTTCAAAACGTTCAATACTTCAACGCAATATTGCAAGGTGATAGATAAGATAAGAAAAACAACCTATAAGGCATGTACTTTCCACTTTCCAGGGCTAAGACCTTAAACCTCCCTATAAGACGATAAAAGGGGCCAAGAAACTCTGAAGGTTACGGTTAATAAGCCAAGAAAATCTAAGATTAGGTTTAATAAGTAACTGCAACCAAAAAAAAAACTTTCTTGTAAAAAGCCCAAAATCAGACCACCTCCACCAAAGAAAGAACAGAAAATGCAAAAAAAAAAAAAAGAAATAAACAAAGAGGGGGGTGAGAGAAACCAAGAAATGCCCACCTTCCGATCAAGCAAACAAGAAACCAGGACCAAGAAAAATCACACTGTAGCAGCCAAGAGAAGCCTAGATGGCACACCACATCTGCATTGGTACTCACTACCCAAAACTTTGGGGGATTTTTCTTGCTTGAGCAGAGGAGGAGAGGAAGAGGAAAGGAGAGCACATACCAGAGCAGAGCAGAACGGAGCTTCCCCCACCAACAGTGACAACCCTCGCCGGAAGCCCGGAAATGGCGCGGCACCCGGCTGCCCGGGACCCACGTGTCATACGGTGGGCCCCATAGGCACTGGAGGTGGGCGGTGAAGAAGGCTTTGGATTGGTTCAGGTGTGGTGTGCCCACTCACCTGACTGGTGGGGCCTGCGTGTCAGTGTAAGACAGGCGAGTGGGTGAAACGGGAGGGGGTAGGCTGATCATCATCTCCCCGGGAATCCGAGGACATCTCTCGAGTCTCTTCGACTTCGGTTAGAACGCAAAGAAAATATTTCCAAAGGAAATTGCTTTGCACTTAACCAGCCACAACTCTCTTCAATTTCACTTGCATCTGGTGCAGAACACAGAGCTTGTCATGGTTTTCTAAGCATCTGATCAAACTTTGTAATCAAAATGAACCTTGTAACATAATATATCCATTTTGCCACCCTATAATAGTATCTAAGGAACATGGTCAATTCTCGCCTGATCAAGTAACCGATACAACAAGTTTGTGACCTCAAGTGTGTTGAAGGTACGTTCGTATCATAAATGCGCCTACAGGCCACAGCAAAACACAATTGAAAGAGAAGAGCCTCAAATGGGTGAATCCTTTCTTACTGTGACGAAACAAGACAAGTATGGTTGTATTGCCTAGCACTATGATTAGAAAGGGCATTTGTTTGTCAAGTCACCCTACAAAAAGTGTAGAAAATAAAGTAGACATGTGAGAAGTGGTGGCATGTTAGGCACATTTGATTGGAATCTGCTCATATAAAATTGAAAAGTTCTGAAGATTTTCACCAAAATATCCTGCCATTGTTTGTGAATACTAAGAGAAGGGGTGTGCTAGACCTCAGAGTTGGGCTGTGCCAACCCGACAAGGCCATCTCGTCGTGCCGTGCACGGCACGACTTGCCACGAGCGAGGCCTAGGCACGGCCCAAGGCACAATAGGTCGTCATCCTGCCGTGTCAACTTAAACCAGGGTTGTTGGATGTATGGAGCCATGGATATCATCCTTGACTCCGCCGCACGCACTGACTGTCCTCCCTGCCATACACGCGCCATCCTCGCCAAGGTTCAAAATTTCGGCGAAATTTCGGATTTCGGACCACCCCGAAATCTCAAGTACCGGCCGGAAAAAAATTAAAAAAAATTTGAAATTCCTACAGTAAATTCCGAAAATTCGTTTTATTTTGGGCGAAATTTCGTGTTTTTTTGGCCGGTTTTGAAAGTTTTAGGGCCGGATTTGGTCCAATAACCCTTAGGAAAGTCATCTCCTATGAAAATTTATTGAAAAACCTAATTTTTTAAATATTTTAAAATTTTGGCAGAAACACTGTCAGATTTTTATAAAATTTTATAGGCATGATAATAATCTTAAAATTTTATGGTACTATACTTAGTAGATTAGGATCATACATAAAAAATTTAAAAATAATTTAACTTCATTTGTTATCTTTAAAAAATCAAAAACAGAATGAACATAATTTGGACAGTTATATTGTCAAAATTTTATAAATTTTGCTGAGTGTGATTATGATCTAATTTTTTTTGAGAGATTAATAATTGACTCAGTAACATTATATAAATTATTCAAAAAATTTAAACTTTGTTTGTGGCCGTGCCGAGAGGCGCTCGGGCGCGCGCGTGGCTCGTGGTCGTCTTCGAAGGTGGCGCTTCGGGAGCGGCGTGGCTCGTGGCGTCTTACGAAGGTGGCGCTCGGGAGCAGCGGCGTGGCTCATGGCCGTCTTGAAGGTGGCGCTTCGAAGCGCGGCGTAGGCTCGTGGCCGTCTTGGCCGTGTGGGGCCGAGAGCGCTTCACCTACCGGATTTTCCTAATTTTGCTAAATTGCGCCACCGTCACCATGGCCTTGATCTCGGCTACGATCGGGGCAGCGGGCTATCCGATGCAATCATCGGGTCCGATTTGTCGAGAAGCGTCTTGGAAGCGACGGCGTTCGCATTGGCGTGTGGAAGACGGCTTGATCTCCCAACTGGATTGCGGGAGGTCTCGCGGACATTGCGTACCGCGAGATCGAGCGATCGCACTGCACCTCCTTACCCTTACGAAGACGATCTTCCCCGCAGCCTTCCTTTCTTCTTGTTGGCGTTGGAGATCGGTCTTACGCTCTTCTATCGCGAAGACGCCACGAAGATTGCGGCAATTCCTCGCGACGCCGACTGGTTTGCCGGCGAAGTCAAAGTGACATACCTGAAAAAGAGTCGGCTTGATCTTTACCAGATTGGATCTGGTTCAAGTTTAGGCGGACAAGTTCTCTGCGCGCATCTGCGACGAAGTCCAGGCTCCCGAAGCGGAAAGCCTGGCCAGAGATGAAGGTGGCGGTGATTTCGCCGATCGCTGCCATCGAGTCTGTAGGAAAAGATTATAGCGCTTCCCCTACCTGGCGCGCCAACTGTCGACTTTTGTAGTCGGCAATAAATTTATGGGGTAGACGCTGGATCTCAAACTCGATGGTCACACAAGATAAGGGGTTTAAATAGGTTCAGGCCCTAGCGATGGAGGTAATACCTAATCTGTGTCTTTGGAATTATCCGATCTCTTGGATGCAGGGTTGCTCAAGCGCAATATGCTCTGGACGATATGAGGTGTGCTATGCTCTATGGCTTGATTGCTCTAGGCTTGGATCATCCGATCCTTCTGTCGTTGCCCGCCCTCTCCCTTATATAGCGGGGGTGGGGTAGCTTACAGAGTCTTGATCGGTTAAGAGATTCCGATCGGTTACAAAATTCTAGTCGGTTACAGGATAGAGTTTACATCTTTATCTACCCTATTAACGACTCGGATTACAATCGTATCTATCATATCTAAATATAAGTTCAACTTCCTTTAGGATATGTCCCTTTGCGCACGGCAGCGGGGCCTAACGCGGGGAGTATCTTCTGGACCTCCCTCTTGGGCCTGTCATGAGGGTACCTGGGTTCTTATATTCCACAATCGCCATCGAGGGGAGGGTGGAGGGATTGCATCACCATCGAGGAGGGGCGAGATTGGCCACCAGCCGCTAGGAGATAGGAGGGAGAGCAGGTTGAGAGGGTAAGGGAGAGAGGAATGAACGGATGGGCTTGTGATGGACTTATGGTGCTCCTACAATAGTTGATGGGATGGGGTAAGGTATTATTTGATAGGCTGTGTTGTAGATTTGATATTTTTTATGAAAGAGCTGTTTTTGTACCGAGTCGGCCTATGCACGGCCAATCAGTCATGCCGAGCCATGCCGCGCCATCATGCTAAGTTTTCTAGATTCAGCACATCCCGATCATTCGTGCTATGTTGGCCGGCTCGATGATGTCTGTGTCGTGCCGTGCTTTGGACCGTCCTGACCAGCTGTGTCGAGGCCCAGCCCACTGCCCAGCTCTAGATCTGTCACTTACACGCTTCATAAGATATGGCAGAGATTGGATGGAGACGGAGGACACATCTTGAAATGAAAAGCTAGGACTCGGAACCTCTAGGGTTAACCGGAGAATGCATTCATCTACTAATAAATCAGTAACTGAAGAAGCTTGGCGAAATAAAATTGCCTACGAGATGGAATGTGAGGCCACATGAATTCAGAGATTTTCAATGAAGATCACATGCAACGGGGACAAATGCATGTACATAAGAAGAAGAGATCCATTTGGTCATCCTATAATGAGAAATCCAATGACATGGCTGCTCATTCTCACGCTTTCTAATAAACTCCTGAAAATTAAATAATAAGAGGAAGAAGATTCTAAAAATAATAATAACCACAAACAGGTGAACACCTTTTTTAGCTGTCAAAGCATAAAACTCAAGTATAAAAATAGAACTTCCAGAACAGTTGTGGCAACTAACAACCTACACTGCAGGTCCGTAAAAGAATGTGCCTTCTTTTCTCTCTCCCAAAGCAACAAAGGCCCACAACCCAGATGGCCCATAAATAAATGGGCCACGTTTTCTCTCTCCCCAACTAAAAGGCCCATAGCCCAGATAAGGCCCATAACCCACCCACCTCCCTATTCTCTCGCGTCGAGCCCCAGAGCCCAGAGGTCTCCTTTCCTTCCGCAGACACCGCTCGTTCCCTTTCCACGGTTCCACTCCGCGGCGGCGGCGGCGCCTCCCCGGCGATCGCCGGACTCACCGAGTAACTCTCTCTCTCTATATATATAGATATATCCCTGCCTCCCTTCTCTCTGCGTGCTTGCGGGCGTGTTCGTATGCCCGTGTGCACCCGTGCGGTGTTGCCACAGCAAACCCTAGCTGCGCAACGTGGGCTTGCTCGTACGGCTTAGCTCCGCGCGGGATTCGGCCTGTCCTTGCTGGTGCCATCGCGGTGAACCCTTAACAAGGCTTTGTTTCCTGCCGGAAATCTCAGATCTCGTCTCCTCTTGTGGGGGATTTCGTGTGGCGTCGTTCTTGAGTTATTGCGCTGAACTGAGTGACCCTGGTAGATGCGTTAATGGCTTAGTTGGCGCCGCAGTGGTTTGGTAGCGAGGGTAATTGCGTGATTCAATTCGCATTAATCCGGGTGTTGTCTGCCGAAAATTTTTAGATCCTGCGTTGTATCTTTGGTGGTCTGTCTATGTCTTAAATTGGTTTGGGCTGTGTTATTAGGGTATTGGTACATTTGAATAAAACTTGAGCACAGTTTATGAACTGGAACAACAGATAAAATTTCGAAAAGGTGAAGTCGTATGCTTCGGTTACATTTTGAGTATATGGGAAACCTGTGTCAAAAGTTTCTGATGAAGTGGAATTTGTTTTGTAAACTTTTTCATCGGTTGTTCCCTTGATCCTACATAGCTCTTATGGAAAGGATAGCTTAGTGCTACTTAAATATTGCTTGCTAGCCTCGTTATTGTGCCAATCTTCAACTTCTTCCTCGTTATTGTGCCAATATTCAATTTCTTCCTCGTTATTGTGCCAATATTCAACTTCTTGTGACCTGGGCTGGCTGACTAAATCTGGTGTGTCATGGTGTCTTATCCCTTAAGCAGCCGCCCCTTGAAGATTGTAGACACGCCTGTTTTATGTCACCTTGTGAATTGTATAGTGGCATGCTTGTATTTTTAAGACATTTGGTAAATTGTTTGTAAACTGTTAATATGCATGCTGGAAATTTTGCTGTCTTGGCAAGTTGCATCCTATGATTAATGCTTAGCCTGTTTGATGTCACCTTGTACACTTTTAGTGGAGTGTTTATAGCTTTCAGACTTTATCTGATGAACTGTGCTTAAGCTGGTAAGGTGCATGCTTCATTGGATTATGCAAACTTTTATTGATATGGAATTATTTTCTTAGGTTTGTAGTCTTATCTGTTTTGTAACATAGTCACATGCTTGTGCTAGTAGATTGCTTTCTATGTGCTTGCATTACCAGTTTGTTCGGTACCTTCCCTATTTTTGTTGTCTAGCATTTGAGCGGTATTAAATATAATTCTTCAGATAAACCATACATGTTGATAAATCCACTGGCTTCTCTTGTTTTAATTGCATCTGTCTTCTTTTTGTTAACATCTCCTTTAATTGTGTGTAATTAGAGATAAAGCAATGAGGAGGTACAGCCCCCCCTATCATAGTCCCCCAAGGAGGGGATATGGTGGCAGAGGAAGAAGCCCCCCTAGGAGGGGATATGGAGGACGGAAGGAGCAGGGTTCTGGAAGTCTCTTGGTCCGCAACATCCCATTAAGCTGCAGGTAAAAAAACTGTGACTTGGATACTGTTTTTCCATCACGATGACTGTATTTCTTCATGAAAGAAGCAAATATTTCATTTCGCAAGTTATTGACTTATTCAATTTTGTTCTCTTAACTCTGGCAGAGCAGAGGATCTTCGAGTTTCTTTTGAAAGGTTTGGTCCTGTTCGGGATGTTTACCTGCCAAAGGATTATTACAGTGGGTAAGTGTTGCTAAGTCACATGATGGGAAATGCAGATAGTCTGAATGCCTGTCTGCATTGTCGCTGCGTAATCTTAGGAACTTTTGGATTAGACCAGAAATATAACCTTTGTTTCATGAAGGGAACATGCAAGCATCTTCCAGCTTTAGTGTGATGTCAATCTCTGCAATCGCCTTTGTGCATTTAAGCTCCATAGAAAATGCTCTAATCATTTTTAGTCTGCTGATGTATGTCGTTGATTAATTGATGTAACTAGAATTTATAATGTACTAATGTGGTGATCTCTATTTTACATTCTCCTGCTGATTCATCCTTGCCCTATGCGAGTTACTTTTTTTTTTCTGAAATGATTCCCAGGGTTGTATTTGTTTGAAGTAAATACAAGCCCTTGATTTGTTGAAGAATGCTTTTCAATATTCCTAACAATTCATTTGCTTGGCAAGATAGAGTCTTGTCCGAACGAATTTCTTCTATGAAGACAAGATATGATTCATTGAGAAAATTAATTTCACGAAGAGAAGATAAGAGAGTTGTACTGGGTTGTCCATGAGAAGATAAAATGGAGCGAAGTTGATTTCAAGTACTTTTCAAACATTGGGGAACTTGAAGCAAATGATTTACGAAGATGCTCTTTACGAGGATCACCGGACGTAGTTGTTATACAAGAAATTCGGGTACTAGTGCCTGGACATCTAACTGCTTTTTGCAACACTTGCTTCCCTTTTGATGGACATGTTAGTAAGTTGTTGACCGTGCTTCACCGAGAATCATAGAGGGCACACTGAATTTTGAACTGTGATGGTAACATGGCATGCGCAAACACTATTTACAAGCACTTTATACCCTCTTATTTGTTTGTTATTTCATTGATTTTCCTTATCTTACTTTGTCTAATGAAATCAAAATGTTCAGGGAGCCACGTGGGTTTGCATTTGTCGAGTTTGTTGACCCTTATGACGCCTCCGAGGCCCAATATCACATGAATCGCCAGGTATTTTTTGGCCGGGAGATAACTGTTGTTCTTGCTGCTGAATCACGGAAAAGGCCAGAGGACATGCGCAATAGAGCTAGAGTCAGGTATGTTATTCACAGCGTTGTTAATATTCTGCCTTAACTTCTGTTGTTGTGCTCATTTGAAATGACTTTGTGTGGTTTTTGCTTTGCAGGGGGTATTCTGGTCATGAAGGGCGCCGTTCTTCCCATTATGGTAATTCTGGACTATGCCTTTCTAAATGCACATTTGGAATTCTGGATCATTCATTTTTGCTTTCTACTAGGGAAAATGTACCCTATCATTTTTCACTGTTGCTGCTGGCAGGCAGTTATCCTGAAAAGTGTTGAAAATTGCTGATGTACACTTGAGAGTCAGGTTGTTTGTCTCAATTTATACCTTGTAAGTAGATATAATGTTTAGGACTTTGTATGGTGTTTTAGCTTTTTTTCCTACCCCCCCTATGCCTATTCCCCTCTTTTGTGGCAAAGATTACATTAGCCCTCCCATACATGGTAGGGTGTGAAACTGATCTGTTGGGAAGTTATTGATTTTTTCTTAGTGCTCATATAATACTTTTTTTTGTGTGTAACTAACGAATAGAGCATGAGATTATTGATCCACTTGTGCTGTTGTAGTTATCGTAACTAGTACACTTATTCAAGACTAATATCGATTAGTGCTTTCCAAAGAAATCAGTGTATATTTCTGCTCAATCAACAAAGTGCCTACAAGATAAGTCAACATGTGTGTGCACTTCCACCCATAAACTTATGGAGCTACCACCACTGCTGCTGATGTCTAATATTTAAGATTAGATAAGACCTCATTATGTACCTTTTGTTTTTTTGCAGTGTGCATAACTGCCTATTTAAGATTTCAAAATAGTTGAATATTCCAAATACCTATTGTTGTGGTACCAAATTACTGATAGCATCTCATCTTCCATACAGGGAGGTCTCGTTCGCGCTCGCGCTCCGCTCCCCCCGCTACCGGGGCCGTCCTCTGTCAAGGTAGGTGAATAATAATTTTGGTTTTCATATGATGTTCATAGAGTTATTCACCTTTGATTCATGAATCCTGTGACACCGTTCAACTATTTTTTCAAAAAGATCATACTCTCCTGCTCCAAGACGGCGAGATGGCTACTCTGCTTCTCCACTAAGAAAGGAGTCACATCGCACAAAATCTCCCAGGCGTCAGCCAAAAGAACTCGAAGACAAGAAGCGGCGATCCTATTCTCCCGCCGGTACAGATGGTGACCAACGTGATGCTGATAATGCTTATGAGAAGTAAGTTCTAGTGTTTCATTACCACTGCATGACTCCATCTGCCTTCATCTCTTTATAGAACTCCAGAGCTAATTATGGTCGTGTTATGTATCCCTTTAACCTTGTTCCCTTTATCATCTGTCACATTAAGTTCAGTTTGGCATTTATTCACAAAAAACAGAAGCTTGTTATTCATCTCATTTGACTAGATCGGTCTTTATTCTTCTCTCTAACAAAGCTGTTTACTTTTCACACTCAAATTTGGTCTGTTCCAAGTTTATTCTTCATACTCTGTACTTGACCATACGATATTCTAGTAAGAATTGAATGGTTGCGAATTTGCAGTGCGGTCTCGGCACTCTATTCTATGCTGCATACTTTTTGTCGTTATTCTGCATTACTTCTGGAATATACAATGCCCTGTAGAGTAATATGCTGATCATATAGCGAAAGCTCTTAACAATGTTTTATGTTCACAGGAGGTCGCCACCACCCAACAGTGACGGATCCCCTCACCACCGGAGGTCGTCCAGGCAATCCTCAGGATCGCCTCCAGGGTCTCGCTCTAGGTCCGCCGAAGGGACACCTGCCTGCAGTGACTGAGATGGGTGCTACGCTGATCGCTGCATCTCCCCAGTGCCACCATCTAGTATGTCTAGCTTCTTTCTTGGCCGGATCGAGTTGGTTTGAGTAAACCCTTTTGGGGTATTATGTTGTATTGCTAGTGTCGTTGTGCTTGGTAGCTGACGTATGTGACTTGTCGCCGTCTACCGGTGTGTGCGCTTGCTGTTGGAGACTTGATGGAGACGTCTTGTTGAACCTTAGACTTGTTGCATGGTATTGTGTTGTGAACTGGGCCACCGCCCATTTTCCACTTCTTATGCAGTTGCGTTTGCGTTGCATGAGCCTGAGTGCGAAGGACCCATTTCCATCGACTTTGTATGCAAAAAGCTTGTGATTGGATCTACCATTGACTGACCCAGTAGGGTCCTGCCCCCCTTTTCTTGCCACTGGACTGCATTGGAAGGCAGGCGAATGGGTGACATAGATTGGACTTGTGAATGCTGCTGCAATGCAATCCCTTCAATCATGGAGCCAATGCAGGTGCTTGCATGCTTCCATGGTTTCTAAACATGGATATGGATGTTATCAACTGTGAAAGGCAAGGACATGTGGCACAGAAAAGTGCATGCTCTGGCTGCCGTGCTGACAATGTTCTGTTTTTTTTCAGAATCATGCTGCCTATGATTTGTTTGTGGCTAAAAAGTTGACAACTGTATCTGCTTTTGTTTCCTTTCGGCTGGGTGGTGTAGTAGCCTAGTAGTAGTAGAATTTTTTTTTCTTTAATATTTATTTTTATTCTTTTTTCCAAAACTATGCGTCCGAATTTAAATTTGGCAAATTTGTACACCCGTCGCCCGTGTATGTGGCGATCGCCCCATACACGGGCGATAGCTGCCCTGCTAACGGCTAGCCGTTGGCTAGCTTAACAACGACATTACGAGTGGGTCCCCTGTCGCTCTGTATGGGCGATCGCCCATCTGAGGCGACAGGCCGATTTTAAGCGCCCAGTAGCGTTGGTCAGCAGAGAAAGGAAAGAAAGAGAGGGAGCGAGCGCGGGAGAAAAGGAGGAGAAGAAAGGAGAAGAGGAAGAGAAGAAAAGAGAAGGAGCCATGAATTTAGGTAAATTTTTGAATTTTATTGTAGCGTTAGTTTTAGCAATTTTTGTAGAGGTAAATGTAGGAATTTTTTATAGGTTATGTAGTATTTAAAATTTAATGTAGCATTTCATATTTAGGAATTTGTTGTAGTATTTAGAAATTTTAGGATTATGTATTGTTTAGAAATTTAATATAACAGTTAATGTTCGAAATTTAATGTAGTATGTAGTATTTACAAATTTAATTTAGTATTTCAAGATGTGCAAATTTAATGTAGTATTCAAGATGTAGAAATTTAATACAGTATAAATATTAGACAATATTTCGGAATTTAATTTAGTAGGGTTGTGTATTAGTAATTTTGTTATGCAAATAATGTATTAGGCAATATATATACAAATGTAATGTGGTATGAATTTAATTTAGTAGGGTCGTGTATTACTAATTTTATTATATAAATAATGTATTAGGCAATATATACAAATGTAACGTAGTAGAAATTGAATATTAGGCCGTATAGTAGGCTAGTCGAATCACTTATTCATAGTCGTATTTTGTAGTACGATCAATGTACGTTTTGTAGATTGTATTTTAGAGTAATATTTTTAGTCGGACGTTGCGACATGTCGGAGAAATTGTATTTCCAAATATTTTATGGAGATGGGGAGATAGCACGAGGCGGATGGGGTGGATCTATCATCATTTTCAAGAGTCGACAGGGCATATGTAGACCGAGCGATAGGACATCTGAGGAGTTTGTTGGAGTGGATGTCTCGGATGTTCGATTTGGATGCCCAGTATTGATTCTATGGTCGAGCGATAGTGAGCCGAGCGCAAGACCGTTTTACGGAGAATTGATTCCTATTAACTCGACATCAACATGGAGGAGTTATGTTGGTTTCTTAGTAGAGCGGGGTTGGCGCTCATGTTGTTGGTACTGATGCTACCCAGTAGCTCCATCGGTGTCGCAAGTTCGTGATGTCGGGGTGGACATTACGGGGAGGGCGTCAAATGTAGAAGGATGCGAAGAGGAAGGCGAGGAGCCCGAGGCGAGGAGCACGAGGCTCGGCGGTGGCGAAGGGACCGGGGCGAGAGGAGGCGGTGGAGGCGCGAGGTGGCCGACGAGGGAGGAGGTGGAGGACATTGTTGACTGATGGAAGAGGAGGACCGTGCGGATGAGGAAGTCAGCGATGGTGAGCACTCGACGAGGAGGACAACGCCCGAGGTGCCTATCCTGGTGCGTGGACCAATTACAATTTCGAAGACCTAACAATGAATGAAGGGAACATTGATGCATGGGAGTATCGTGAGAACGAGGTGACGGAGGGGGCCATATATAAAGACAAGGAGGCTGTGATGGATGCGGTGAAATCTTGGGCAATGTCTCTCCGTGGCAATTCGGGGTTGTGAAGTCCAGCAAGAAGGACTACGACGTGAAGTGCGTAGTTGATTCGTGCCCATGGCGGGTGCATGCATACCAGGGGAAGTGGAAGGACTATTGGAAATGCTCCATAGTGATTGAGCATAACTGCGAGTTGGAAGAAGCGGGCGGGGACACGCAATCGTCATCCACTTGGGTGGCAAATGTGTTTTATGGTCGGATCGTGGACAATCCCCATCTGCGACCTCGATCTATTATCATAGCCGTGGAGGAGAGGTTTGATACAAGATTAGCTACGCAAAGGCATAGAGAGCAAAAGGGACTCTGGAAATACGGTTCGGGGCGTCGAGGCTTCGTGCGAGAATATTCCCACTTGCTCGGGGCAATCGCACATAGGAACCCCGGTACATCCATCGACCTTGCGGAGTTTCCTGCGGTGGTGTGTGCCGTAAGTGGGTATTGCGGCGTGCATTCTTCGCCAGGTGCATGCATAAATGCGTTAAAGATCGTCGCCCGTCCTTTGCATGGGCGGCACGTTCCTCACGGGAAGTACAAGGGCGATTCTAATCTGCGATCGCGATGGATGCCAACAACCGTGTTCTATCCATTGCGTTGGCATTCGTGGAGGGGAAAACACGGAGAGTTGGTGCTGGTTCCTTGAAAGAGTGAAGTCGCGGTTGTTCTCGACAGGCACGATGTTTGTGTCATCCATGACCGACATGCGAGTCATTAAGAGCGATCGTGGATATGCAACAAGGGTCCGCCGTCGTGGGAGCGACAAAGTGGCGGACACGAGGAGCGGGTGGTGCATGAGGCACATGGGTGCCAATTTTTCCGTCGATTCGGAACAAGGAGCTTATGAACATGTTCAAGCGCTGTGCAAACAGAACCAACGGAGGAAGTTCGACGCGCTTTGGAAGGCGTTGGGCGAACTAACGAAGAAGCAATCAATGGATCCCGGAGGTACCGCTAGTTCATCAAGGAACCCGATGGTGTACCATGAGCGGGAGAGGACCCCACAACCTTGTGTGCGGCTGAAGACAGACCCCCAAACCTCCGGCGTGGGCGGTACCAAAGATAAAGAGTTTCACCAATTGGATCGACATGAGCCTTTGGAGAAATGGTCCTTCGCATGACGAGGCGGCTCGCGTTATGGGATCATGACAACGAACTGGCGGAGATTTACAATCAGGTAATGAAAGGCACGGATGCCTTCCATCGGTGGGTATAGTTGAGGGTGTCTTATTAGGGACACATAGATATTTCATTGAGCGATACAAGACCTCCACAAAGATGTATGTCGGACAATCGATCGTCGTACTCAATCTGTTGTGTCTACCTACATGTCCAAGAAAACAAGAAAGGCGCGGACACATCGGGTTACACCGAGAGTGGCGTGGAGCGGAGATACCACGTGCCGCTGCGGTGGCCGAGGTCGCAGGTGCCCATCGGAGAGGACTTCCCATCTGTGCATACTCGGCGGCGATTGCGAGTGCTCCCGCCGAAACCACGCCCATTGCACTTGCCATGCTCGCGCGTCATTACCGCAGCCGCCGAGGCGCATCAATCACATCCGTCCGTTCGTCTCCCCGTACTACTACAAGCAGAGCGTTCTCAACACGTGGCATCACGAGGTGTACGGGTACCGAGTGGATGGATCGTTCACAACAACCCCCCTCCGGACCATCGATGGGTACCGGACATCCGAATGTTGAAGCTGAAGGTCGGGCGTCGAAGGACAAGGCGCATTCGGAACGATATGGACGAGTCCGAGGCGCGTCGCAACTGCGGATAATGTAATTTTCCATGTTGTTCCCATCTTGTATTTTTCAATGGACCGGTAAGTTGTGATGTAAGTTGTAATGATCGATGTAATTTTCAATGTACTAGTAAGTTATTTTTCGCATCATGTAATTCTCCGATGTACCAGTTAGTAGCTACGAGGATAATGTAATTCTCGACGTTGTGTGCCTCGTCGAACATGTCCTTCTCTTTCGTATGTTTGTAATATGAGATTTTTTTTGGCTCTCTGCACTTCGGTTGTATCGTTTGATGAGTATGGTACAATTCATTATTTCGCATTTCATTTTGTGTGCACATGTAATTACTAACAAATTTGTTGTATTTGCTTTGTAACAGGCCACGATGGCGCGACCTTGCCTCGAGTCTTTGGGCGTGACCGTCGATCGACCCACCGGTCTAGGTACTCCGCAGAGGAGAACCGAGAGCTAGGGACACTCCGACCTCGGGTGCCCAACGAGTCGCCGCATCGACCCACGCCGGGTTCCACGGTAAGTCGCCAACGCTTGCACTCTTTACGTACATGTACTTACCGTGAATGCAATTCTAACGACGCAATGCACTACATGCGGGTTGCGGCGGTGGCTTACTTCCTCTTTGTAGGATGGTGGAGGAGGTGATCGCCCGTTAGGCGGCAAGGAGGTCCCGCGGTTCGGCACGACCGGTCCTGCTGGCGCACTCGTGGATCGGTGGAGACCGGAGGCGCTGCGTTCCACCTTCCATGCGGAGAGATGGCTCCGACGCCGCGGGGCGTGTCGTACCTCTTAGGCCTCCCATGCGGGTCGGCGATCGTGCCGCACGACGCCTCCATCACGTGGCATGCCGAGTTGTCCGCGTTTGCCGCGGTGCGGCGTGTACCCAGGCAGCCCCTACCGCCCCTCGGGAGGTGGCGCCACGGACCGACGAAGCGTGGTTGCCGATTCCGCGGTGAGTACCTCTTTCTTTGAGGATTAAAGAGAAGCGCTAGGTTGCCGATAATGTTTGTTGTGAACGCAGCTGCGAGCTTAGCTTCTCCACCAAGACGCGGAGGAGGCGGGCGTGGCCCGCCACTTGGAGGCATACCTCTTGTTGTTGTTCGGTTGGGTGATGTTCCGTCCTCTCACGGAACACGGTGGACCGTCACACGATCGAGCACGCCCGACACATCGCCGACACCCGTTGGATGAGGTAACACACTCGGTTCAAATCTCGTCTCGGTGAGCACGTCTAACTCCACCCTTGTAAGCAGATGATGCGGTGGTCGTGGGTCTCGGTATGCTAGCGGCGACGTGTCGAGGTGCGTGCGTGGTCTCTCGGTCGAACGCACGATGCGGCGATGTCGGGTTGCGTCCTACTCCTCGGTTGTGGTCACGGGCGCTTCTCCATCGGCAGCTGTTGTTGACCGACACCGCACTGCCGAGGGCCTTCACGGAGACGACCGGTGGGTGGCCCACCATGGGCCACTCGGGTCCGACGGCGGTATGCTCCTCGTATCTTTTCCCCACTAACGCACTTGAATAACCTTTGCCATTTCTTATTTCCTCGCGGCGGAGGTGCGCGCCGACAGTGAGAGGTCCTACAGAGTTCGTTCGGAGTTCGACCACCTCCACGACGAGGGCGTGCGGTGGGCGCCATACCGCGTCACGCGTCCACGCTGAGCACTGGCGGGGTCTCCGTGCTTTGCACGCGAGATGAGGCCTTCGACTCACCCGTAAGGTGCTCGTCTTTGACTCGTGTGTCGAGGAGTACTCCCACCGAGTCTTTGCGGCGATTCGGCTGTTCGATCCTTTTCCTTGCCGCCTCGTCACGTTGTCGCGCGTGGCGCTCACGAATACTTGCCCCGATCCTACTACTCCGCATCTTTGCGAAAATAATGTCGTGTGTACTTACTATTTTTGCATTGCGGGATGACCGGATGGGTCTTGCGAGGGCACTCGATTCGCGCCCGTATGCGACCATGGGCGTCGATGGGGCGCCGCGCTCGGCGAGAGGTCACGAGACCCGGCCGTCGACCATGACATGTACGATCGATAGACATGGAGTGGTTCGCCCAGCGACTCGCCTCGGTGGGGGGTACACACCGGCACACCGTCGTCGCCACGGCGAGCATCGGTAGCGGACACGTACCCTTCACGAGATATCCCAAAGGGACAACGCCTCGGTAAGTGTCGGAACCGAAGCTACATGGGCACGTCTTTTTCATGTAAATTACGTAATAACAATCGGCGTTACATGCGGACTCGGCTCATGGGGAGATTGAGGTGGAGGTCGTGTCCATGTTGGCGCGCCTACGGGGCATCTGGTGACCACCGTCGAGTCAAAGACGGCTTGGGCTCGGGTCCTCGATAGGATGAGGCGGTTGGCTCGCAGCCACTGCCGGGCGCGGAGCGTCGGCGGGCGCGGCAGACACCATGTCCCTGCGCCCGACACCTCGCCTACCCGCGGTGCCTCGTCACGCTCCCACTCACCGCAGTGGGGACGGTGGGCTCGGGAGGCTCCCTCGCGTCTCATCCTACCCGTCGGTTCCTCGCTACACTCCCACGCGGCGGCGGTGGGGGCAGTGGCTGCGGAGGCTCCCTCGTCGTCTCGCGCCCAGCGGGACCCAGGTGGTTTCGACGACCACATGGGCGACGAGTTCGACACGGAGGAGTACCTTTCGGCCAACTACCTCGACCCTCTCGGCTCTGGAGCGCCGCCACGAGGCACGCCCTGCGTCGCCACCACACTACTCGCGCTGCGCGCAGGGCGGCCTAGGAGGGCGTCCGTCGCCGTCGCCGCTCACCTACCCCACGGGCGGATCGGGAAGCGTGGCGTGATTGACTTGTTATGCGGATGTATTTTTGTAATGGCTTTACGTTCGTGACATATTGTACAACTCTCCGAGTTAGTAACATGACACCTTATCACTTTAAATTGTTCAAATTCATGTATGCATTGCTTGCCTATGCCACCGACGTGACAACACACCAACGTCTCGGTGCACCTATCGCCTCTAGTAGGCGATCGCCTAATATGGGCGATCGCCTAATATGAGCGATCGCTCCATACCGGCGATATCGCCTTTATAACATTCGTTCTCACAAGCGGTCTCGCAAAGAATACGGGAGGAAAGAATAGAGGGGTGAGGAAAAAATTCGGGATCAATCGAAAATGCCGAGGCGTGCAAGTGCAAAGGAAAGGGAAGGCAAAGGAAGAAGCAAGTGCATGCCGCGCAATTTAGCGTACCAAGATCTCTTCCTACCTCGTGGTCAGTAGCACCCATGTGTATGTGCGGAGATCTTTGCGGGCTTGTCCGCTCTTGGGAAATTTCAACTTGGAAGAGGAGGTATTGGAAGTGCGCCTTCGCCTTCGATCCGGGAGAAGAGCTGAAGGATCGCCGCATGGTAACAATCGTCGGGTTACATAATATTTGTGAATGAAACTTTGCTAATTTACGTTTCATGCGGTCACCTCCGCCATTGTGTGAATTTGAGCGATGGTTTGATCTGAGAGATCAACCCGGGACCAAGGGCTTCTTGACCAAGCCAGCCGGCGGGACGAGTTCACGCGGCGGCTTCAAGAACAACGCGATGTCGCACGCGAGGAGGCATGTAGGAAGGAAGCGGAGGAGAAGGAGGCCGAGAGAGAGAAAACGAGAGAGGCGCGGTGTGCTAGAGAAGCTCACGGGAGGCATGGGCGAATGGGAAGTGGCCTCGAAACACTCGATGAGCGTCCGGTGTTAACTTTGATTTTCTTTGTTCGTGGTACTCCTTTCGGTTTTAAGTCGTAATAAAGAGCGCGCCTAACCTTAAAGTGTATGCTCCTTTCCAGAAGGGCTCGTATATGTCCTCTTGCTCAGTTGTCCCAAATGATGTTATTTTTGTCCATCAAGATAGGTTATAGCATTTTAAGTTCATCAGATTTGATTTCATCGAGTTTGACCCTCGTTTGCGAAAGATACGGCCATTTTGATGTTTTGCCGATTGCATGTTCGGACAACAATAAAATAGTGCAGCCTAAAGTGACATCTAAATATTTTTACATATTTGTAACCTATGCAAGCCCAAGAATGCAACAAAAATGGTTCTGTCAAGTTTTGAGGTCCTTTAGACATTATTCTAACTGCTTGAACAATGAATGTTATAAAGGGTTTAAACTAGCCATCTTTGATTCAAAATGCAATCATATTTAGATATTTTTGCAAAAATGAAGTGCATAAGGTTGTAGTAACTTATTCTATTTATTTCATGATTTATGGATCAACACACATTATAATTCCTTCACAATCCATAGTTAGAGCCTAGCATTCGAACTCAAATAAAAATATTTTTCTGCAAACAACATATGGATTGTTATTTTACAGTCTAATTCCTCATTTCAAAATTTAAATTTAGAAATAAGTTTCATTTAATTTGTACACTCTAGCAAAGTTACAAAAAATACTTAAAAAAAATCGCAAACCGTGCCCCTGTCTCGGCGACAAGGGACCCACCCCAAATGGCCGACGGAGCAAGCGGCGCGGGCATATCGCCGTGTATGGGCGTCGCCACACGGCGACGAGGGGCATTTTCGTAATTTTTTTTTCGGACGCATAGTTTTGAAAAAAAGAATAAAAAAAATATTAAAGAAAAAAAACAAGGGACGAGACTCTATAGCCCATCACCGCTATACATGAAGCCCATACTTATTCGCACATATACATATGTTTGTATGTTCTGCTTTGTTATGTGAAACTCTACACCTACATGTAATGTCTTCTCTTACGTCCAAGACACCGTTTGGAATTCCGCAGTTAAATTCCCGCACGTATTAGAAAAAATTCCCGCGTTCCTCACGGAAGCATAAGTAATACTGCTCGTTTCATATATTTCTCTTTCTTTCTCTCTCTTTTTTTTTTTACAAAAACAAGGACAGATAGTTTATTAGCATGGAGATATCCCTCGAGTCATAAATACATATTGTATTGAATATATATATAGTCAAACTTTCGAAACTTTAACTATTAATATATTTTTAAATATTTAAATTGTATACATGAAAATATATATTTGTCTCAAAAAGTATTTTTACTGGATTTTATGAATATATTATAATAAAAACTAAGGATAAAATTGTGTTTTGTATATCGTTGCCATGTCCAAAACATACGTATATGAGACCGGACGGAGGGAGTACAGCAAAATCACTAGCAATAAGCAGTAACAAAGAAGTGTAAGTGCATCTAGGATTCTAGGGTCAGGGTGGCATCAGCGCATCCCACCGCACCGCACCGCACGGCACAGACGCACCGCGTGCGGCATTAAAAGATTTCCCAGATGAGACGCGTCCAACCCGGCCAGCCAATTGCCGCTGCAGCAGCGCGACCACCTCTGCGACTCTCCCTGCCATTGCCATGACATCTGACTTCACACCAGGCTACTCCTCTCTCCCTCTCCTCTCCTCCTCTACCATGAGAGAGAGAAGAGAGAGATTAAGAGGGTGAGACGGGCGACAAAAGGAGGAGCCAGCCAGTGTAGTACCTGCATGCACATGACATGCGGGTAAAGATTGTATGAGATGAGGAGCCCCATGGCATGATCGAGATGGAGATGCAGCTCGCTGGCCGAACACATGTAACTTACCGTGTGGTAAGGACGTAAGGGAAGGTACAGCGAGCCACTGCACTGCACTGTGACATTGCCCGTTGCCGCCACCACCACCACCACGGTTGGTTGCATTGCTGGGGGACCAGCCTGGCCGGCCTTCTCTTTCAAGGGAGCTAGGTTGTCTCCCTTGATTGTGAATGGTGATTGATGCTTGTCGCCTTTGATCTTTCCCCTCGCCTCTTATCTGTCTATCTATTTATCTAGAAATCATAGTTTTTCTAGCCTCGAATGATATTTTTTCAAAATTTGATCCTCTTCTAAACATAATTGCAAACATTGTCTTATCTCTAACCGGGGAAACGTTGGAAGATGACGTGTCCTATGCCCCGCCTCTCTCTTCTCTCCTTGTTTCCACTTGGGCCCAGTCAGTTTTGAACTTTTGATTTCATGCATGAACCCTCGAGAACCTAAAAAATACTCTATTTATTGCTACTACGTGCAAAGTTTTAATTTTCTCTTCATATTAAATTTTTTTAAATTTCTTTTAATGAAACATGTGTGGCTAATTTGTGCGTAGCATGGTAGGCTTGTAGCTACGTGCTTTCGTTCGGAGTCGCTTCAGAACTGATCCTACACACCGCCTGGAACGCTGGCCGAATTCTTGAAGAAAAATATATATGTATGAGTAAAGAGGCTCTTCACCATCTTTGAAATGTATCAAAACTTTTATTGGGATGGTAACAAGAGAGATACTAAAAGTTGGTACCTCCACCCTTTATTTTTTTAGTACCTTACAATATCATCTCAATGTAAATTTTAGTACCTCTTAATCATGGTAAAAAGTCTCGTGAGTTAATTACCTCTTACCTACGGAAAACCATGAACAATTCCAACATTATTACACTTAATTCGTTGCATTGTCTCGTGAGTTAGTTACCTCTTACGTACGTTCACACGCTCGCTCGATCTCATATCAATGATAGCACGTACGAATATACATATCTCCATGCACGTAAACGCAAGTAATGCAAGCCACTCGCAAAAATAAATAAATAAAATAATGTAAGCCTGCTCGTAGACACGTGTGTGTACATACGTACGTACATACTAGTTAAGTGTCCGTATGATACGAAAATTCTCAAACACAACCTTATCAAGAAAAGTTTTTCAAAACAACAGCCAAGTTGGTTGATAAGAAAGACATGTATGAAGCGAGCTTGTTAGCTACTTAAGAGTGTTTCAAATTATCAGTTAATCATTCATGCTAATATAATTTTAAAAAGCCTCAACATGATAGTACAACGGCAACTTTAAAGAATTTGGTCTTTTTCTTTTTTTTTCTCCTCCCTTTTTTGTCTCGAGTGCAGTCTTCTGCACCTTGTAACTTTAAACTTTGTTTTCTATCCTCATAATTTAATCACAACTTTAGCTGTCTTAAAAAAAAGAGAGGAGCCATGGCCATGACCTCCTTCCATATCGTTTCCTGTGCCCCTTTTGAATCTTTTGTATTGCTTCTTTCTCTCTTTCTCCTGTGTGTATGAGCCTTCCTCTCCTCTGTCTCTTCCTGCGTCTCTTCGTATGTCCTCTATGATGGAGATGAAAGTGGTCTTTTATAGGTAGAGGAGAGGGCAGTCAGGCGTGTGAGTACTCATCCTCTATGATATGGTGCTTCGTGATCCTCGGGATTGGCACGTGATTTGATTATGCAATTCTTGCCTTTTAATCTTTGCATTTCCATCCGAATGAGATACAATGAAATAGGATTATCATGTTATGGGATATGGTGAGTATGTTATTCCATCCAAGCGGGATATGATGAGGAAACTCTTTCATTTATAGAGATATGAATAAAATCCTTTCATTTTAAGGAGATGTGATCAGTAATATTTCCATAAAATAGATGGAATCCGGATCGGATGGTTGGCGGTGGCGAGCGAAGGAAGGAAAGGTGGCGAGAAGAAAGCACGGCGAGCGAAAGGAAAGGGGTGGGGGGGACGCTAAGCAAATAGAAGGAAAGAGAGGGTATATATGAAGAACATACCGCTGTCACCAAGTGGTAATTAGAAGTAGTAGAGATATGATTGGTTAGTACGGTCCCACGTTGTAGTCATGCGTACGACGTACGCGCTCGCGTAGGCCACTCGTTTGTCGATCGAACGGCCCGGCCGGGGTGACATGGAAAGGGAAAGAAATCAAGCGATGGATCGTTCAGGACCATCTCGATTGAGCCTCATCGCCCTCACGTGTATTGACAACGAATGCAATCGAACTGTTCGCGTAATAACGTAGTTTTAAATATTGATACGGTTTTTAGAACTAACTTTTACGGCTAGTCTCTGTTATAATAGAATTGCAAAACTAATAAAATTATACTATACTAAAAACACCTTTCAAGATGAATATATACACGTCACTTTCACGTGTCCAATCTAAATATATACCAGAGGCAAGTTGCAAACGCAACCAAGAGTGCACGCACATGTGTGCCTGTACGTGCAACTCGTGTACAAATCAACACGTGCGACGTACGTAACGTCGTCGCGTCGCCGTCCGAGGAGGTGCGAGACGGTAACACCACGCACGCACGTACGAAGTCGTTTTCGAAGCGTGGCTTATTCGATCTCGCAAGTGTGTGTATTGTATGTTAATTCTCCGGTTAATGTGGCGATGTACATGCGTGCGTGCACGAACGATCGATATGGATTTAGCATGATTCATGGGTTAATTACCTTCGTCATTTCGACGTGTGAGCGAGGGGAAATGGCGACAAGGAGAGGAACATCTAGTTTACAAGAAAAAAAATATTGCTACGCGCACAGGCAAATTAACTGTTGTAATCTACAGACCATGCATGCACGACTCTTCACTGCCGTTACACGAAGTTGACCAGATGTCATGCGGGGCTCACCTGTCGGTCGGTGCTCTTTATATATATATATATATATATATATATATATATATATATATATATATATATATATATATATATATATATATATATATATATATATATATATGGAAATGATTACTCTTGGGTGTACGTACCACCACCATTATACCATTTAAATGACGTTGTTATACCTCTTTATCCTTTTGAGTATACTCTAATACTGATTATAAGATACCCCAAAGTGAGTTCTATGAAAATTTTTATTAAAGTCCACCTTTATAGCATAATTTGTTTATATATTCCTTTTACATATGGAAAAGGGTATGTAGCAAAAAAATAAGGGCTCGATGAAATTTTTTCAACCATATCATATCGGAGTATCTTAGAATTATTATTAGAGTATACCGAAAGTGATAAAAAAGTATAAAGCGTTCATTTAAGTGGTATATTAGAGGTGGGAGTATGTACTCCTGGGAGTACGGAAAAGGCTTCTATATATATATATATATATATATGGCTAAATTTTGTAAAACTACATACTTTCTTACGAATTATCAGCAAAACTATATGTTTTAGCTTTTATTTTACAAAGCTACATATTTAAGAAGCATTTGTATCATAAAACTACATGTTTTATAATTGACCTTTTTTGTAACAGTCTGACAGTATGGGCCCAAATGACAGCTTCAAGCGCCATTGAAACAGGAAATAAGGGTACATGAGGCTACCATGTGGGCATACACTGTTAGACCTGTTATAAGAAGCGATCGATTTTAAAAAATATAGTTTTGTGACAAAAGTTCTAAAATCTGTAGTCTTATGGAATAGAAGCTAAAAACAGTATTATTTTGATAGTTTGTACAAAACATTTAGTTTTGTGAAATTTAAAATATATATATATATATATAGAGAAAGCCTTTTTTGTACTCCCAAGAGTACACACTCACACATTACAATATACCACTTAAATGAACGTGTTATACCTTTTTATCACTTTTGGTATACTTCAATACTAATTCTAAGATACACTAATGCGACATGGTTGAAAACAATTCATCAGAGCCCTTTATTTTTGCCATATACCATTTTTCACATGTAAAATAAGTATATACATATATTATGCTATAAAAAGTAGACTTTAATAATTTTTTTCATAAAACTCACTTTGAAAAATCTAATAATCATTATTAGAGTATTCCCAAAAGGATAAAGATGTATAACTTATTTGTTTAAGTGATATATACGAAGTAGGATTACGTAATCTCATAAGTATAAACTACATATACGTATGTGTATATATATGTACTACTCCCGGATGTAGTTACTCCCATCTCTGATATACCACATAATAAAATTGAAGTACTCCTTTACGACTTTGGATAAACTCATATACTCCAAACCGAGTTCCATAGTTTTTTTATCAAAGACCATTTTTTATAACATAATTTGTGTATATAGTCATTTTATATATGGAAAATGCATGGTATGTACCAAGAATAAAGGGCTTCAATAATTTTTTTCAACCAAATCACATTAGAGTATCTTAGGACTATTATTAAAGTATATTAAAAATGATAAAAAAATATAACGCGTTGGTTTGATTAGGTGCGTAGCGACCAAATAATCCCTATACTATACTGGAGGAATTGCCGCCTCCTGGGCGTTTTGAGCCGGGAGGGACCGGCTCGGCTCGCGGCTCGAGCCGAGCCGGCCATATTTTTTTCACATCCGGGTCCTTTTCACAAAAAAAAATACGAATAGGTCCTTTTTTGAAAAAAGATATTACGAATGGATCCTTTTCCCGAAAAAGATCACATATTACGTCCATGCCCTTTTAGCGTTTTTAGGACTAGCGCTTGGGTCCTTTTCATGAAAATCTAAATTACGTTTAGGTCCTTTTTGAAAAAAAAAATTCGAAAAAAATATGCATCGTATTTATGTCATTTTTCCGCTTTTCTAGCATTACGTTTAAACCCTTTTGCGAAAAATAAAGTCTTAATTCTAGATCCTTTTAGCGTGTTTTCTAGATTTACTCGTGTATGGAGCGTCAATCGCGAGTTTTGTCGATTTTCTCGCGTGGAAAGCAGCGCCCGCGGCGTGGCACGCAGCGTATAAATTTCTAGTATACCGAGGCTCGACTAGCATAGCGAGATGAGAGATAATTTGGATGCATGGTTGGGTAGGGTACGTAGGGTTGGGTCCCCCGTCCCCGTCATGTAACACGTACGTACAGGCCGGCTGGGCCTGACCCATGCAGCCACATTGCGCCACGAAACACGGACTACTACTAGTCTACTATCTCTCTCTCTAACCGTGCCGTGCCATCCCGTGCCGGCTGTAGGTGCAGGTGCAGCCGGCCAGGTACACAGCGCGGCTATATAGCTAGCGCACATGCACTCGTCTCCTCTCTCTTAAAGCCTCCTGCGATATATGGTCCCTGTCCCTGTGGCCCCACATGCAGTGCCAGTCCACTACTGGCATATCTCCGGCCCATGCGTCTAGCTTCCATCCTGGACCGTCCAACGGGTGGCCACCGAAGCTAATCTACGGCCTGGAAACGCAATGCCCGTCTCTCTCTCTCTCTCTCCCTCTCTAGTTCCTCGGTTTGCTCACCGTGCTGTGCATGCATGCTGCAGGCTGCTCTGGTGGCTAGCTCTCCCTGATATTATACCACGGGCCGCATCCAACGATGGTTCGTGGGACTTGCATGCGTGTGTACTCTCACCGACCGACCACCGACTTACCCACCTACGTACCAATCCATGGCAACACCCGGTAACCAAGGACTGTTTGATTAGGTTTAGCCTTCTTATTTAAGTTTATACTTTTTTATAACTTAAAGCTTGCTTTTTGATTTAAACGACTTAAAATCACTACACTTTTAACCAAGCTAACCTATTTGGCAAACCCACTTTTATTAGGTTGGTTTATTGTTGTGAAGCACGGAATATCCAAAATACTCTTATTCAAATAAGCATGCATACCATCGGTTTTTGGGTTAGAACATGATATCGATGAACACATAGCGATCATCAGAATTGAATCTGGCCACCTCCCATAGAGCGCACAACTCATCCGACCATCTCCCGCCACACCACCGTCGGATCCGACCACGTCTCGCCAAAATCCGACAGCAACGAGGGCCGGATCCTGCCGTCCCCCACCGTGTCACGCCCGGCCGAATCCATCCACCTCTCACAAGCCAATAACGACGTGGGCTAGATCCAGCTGTCTCCCACTGCGCCATGGCTGAATCCAGCCGTCTCCCACCTCATCACTACCGGATCCATCCATCTCCCACAAGATGGCGACGACAAGAGCTGGACCTGGCCATCTTTCGTCGTTTCACAGCCAGATCCGGCCACCTCCCACCGCACCACAGTCAGATCCGACCACCTCCCACAAATGGGTGACGATGAGGTCCTCTACTACCTAGATGCGGCCTCACCTCCGTGGCTATTATCCGCCGTGCTTCGTCGGTTAGGTGAGAGAAAGATGAGAGAGAGGCGATGGGAGGACAGAGGGACGGAGGAGTCGGTGGTCGACGTCGATCATGAGGAGACGGAGGAGTGAATGTTTTGGTGAGAGGGGAAGGATCGGAGGAGAAATGAGGAGAGGATCGAGAGAGGAAGTGAGAGGATTGAGTTTATATACCATAGTACTGGTTGGTAATTTCGATGAAGTTGAGCCGCAAAGTTTATTTCCATTCCGCAAAAGTAAAAAAACCATTTTTAGCTTATGGCTTATAGTTGTAATGTGGTTTAAGTTTTTTTTATAAACCTGACTGAAAATCCACTTATTTATTTTTGGCTTTTAAGCTGGAAGAAAAGTAAAAAAAATAGGACCTAAAGTCAGTTTTTTTTAAGCAGTTTAAAAGCAGTCCGCTTTTATATATGATAGAGGTGAGTAATTTTACCCTAACATAAGTGGCATTAGCCTAGAACCAACCCCTCAATAAGCCAAAAAAAAGCAGGCTTTTGGTCACTTGCCGCGCGTGCTCCCCAGACACGGCAGGTAATAGATGTCACCTGCTATCTCTTCCACGGTAAGGAAGGAGACCAAATTTTACAAATACACACATGAGAGAAGTAGATTTGTAAAGAAAAAAAAAACATAGCGAAGGATTCATAGTTGTTATATAGCATCTTACTCAAATGTTACCTGTCGCGGTCATTCCACACGAAACAATTCGATTTTGATCGAGAAGTTTTGATATCTAGTAGTAATTATCGGTAGTACGACAGTAATGCCGTTATGACACGGACCAAGGTAAGTCAACTGATCATCACACCTACAGTACAACATGGCAATGTCAAATCAAACCGATCCCTAGCTAGCTGTTCCACCTCTCTAGCATAAATAGCTACAGCACCTAGCTAGCTTCTTCGCTCCTCCTTTTCCCTGCCTCCAGTTCGATCATCCCTTCCATGGCTCCATCTAGCAAAGCTAGGGTTCTCCTTCTGTTTTTTTCGTAGGGGTTCATGGAATGCTACAGTGAGAGTAGTACATTCTGTAATCATGGTTATCCCTGCAGCTTGCGGAGGAGGAAATCCCGTCCGTACCGGGCTGGAGATCGATCACCCCCGCCCCCTCTTCCTCTAAGTGTATTCTCAAGGGTGCACACGGTCAAGTAGTGCCAAAGTATAGTTGGGCTCATGTGTTAGTGTGGCCGATGAGGTGAGCTAGTGGCGGAGTCAGGATTTAGCTAAACCTCAAGCAGAAAACTAAACTGCTATTATTAACGTCAAATATTACCCACACCGAAGTACAACAAAAGTACAGTGCAAATGCACAATTAAAAATAAATTTGAATTTCATGCTTAACAATCAAACAAAATAGATAAAATATAATAAAAACAATATAGCGTAGTGGAGTAGAACAAAAATTAATACCTAACTAATGAAGGTTAGGTGTATCTTCATCAACAATAGTGCAAGAACATGGACTTTTAAAGATGAAATTGCATATATAAATTAGGGTTACAAAATGACAAAGTTAATTATTGATGCAAATTGCAAAACAAGAACGTAACGTACCCATAGCACGAGGTAGTTTTTGCTTACGCAACCTCATATTTTGAAAACACCATAAATTCTTGTTATTTTCAATGCTTGAAAATACATCATACCATACTATCATTCATCCATTCATCACTCATCTCATTCTGCAAACTCAGTCTTGATAATATTCATAGATGAGAATGCTCTTTCTACTGTTGTGGTTGCAATATTAGGCAAAATCAATGCTAGTTCAATGAAGTGATATACTAATAAAAAAATTGAATTCAATCAAATAATCCCTAGTTGGCTAATTCGTAATGTGGGTAATGCAATGCGACAAAGTAATGATTAAGAGAAAATCACCTAGAGTTGATGGCGACCGATGGATAGCTTGACTGCTTGAGGAGGGCGTAGGGATTACAGCCCTCGTCTCGTCCACAAGAGACGGAGAGGGGGAGAGAGAGAGGTGGCGCGCAAGGCGATGTGGTTGAGCATGAGAATGTGGCAACCTACATAATTAATCTAGGGTAATGACAATGGCACCACCATTACTCCGAGATAATTACACTGATCTTGGCATATTAGCTAACAAAACATCGAGAACCCCCAACATTTTATCAATTAATACACTGGGTTTAGAGTGTTGCAGTAGAACAACAATTAGAGACTGAAATGGAAACTTATTACAACCATTGCCACGCAGGACTAAAAGTCTAGTACACACTCTCTGAGACCACTAGTATTCCTAACTCATCTATTGTCTATTCTCTCTACTACATTTGAGTATTCGGTGATTCTAAAGTTAGCAAAAGTATTGCATGGATGCAAACCTGGTGAGGTCTGATGGGGCTGGGGTTGTGCTGTGGTGGTGTTGATGGTGATGTGCTGGTGCTTTTGGGTTGATGGTGATGTGTCATGCCTCCAAATGGCTGGTGGGAGTTTCTTGGCTTGGTGGCTCCCTGCTCCTTGCTTCCTTCGGTTGCTCCTGGCTTCAGTGTCTTGGTAGCTTGGATCTGTGTGGGGGAATGAAATAGATTGAGGGGGTTGATTCTCGGTCTCCTTCCCTTTTAACCGAGCTTGTGTTTATCCTTTCAGTGTGTGAGATATTTTAGCACTATTCATGCAAGACTATGGTTACCCGACTACGGATAGGTTTTTATTTTCACCGGATGATGAAACCTTGGTTAGCGAGAGGTTCCAATCGGCCCCAGACGGTTTGGTATCTCGATGTAACAACCTCAAAATTAATGAAATAAATAAAAGTGAATTAAAAGTCTTTTATGTACTGTTTCTGAATTTTCTGGAATTATTGAATATTCTTTTGGATTTTCTTTAATAAAATAAAGTGAATTAAAGGATATAGTAAAATGGTAAAAGCAAAAAGTAAAAATGCCAAGTCAAAAAAAATCTACAAAAGTCATAACAAAAATCTTAGGGCTCTCCACAGCCAGTTTAAGTCGGTGGAAGACCTAGATTAAATTAAAATGTAATTTAATTAAAACAAATCCAGTAAAAGAAAAATCAGGGCAGAAAGTAAAAGAGTTTTGAAGAATTCTCAAGAAGCTATCCTGCATCAAGATTTTTACCCTGCCGACATAAGCACAGTGCCAACCTCCTGTAAAAATATCAAAAATTTACTGATTCATTTTATAATTTTTAAAATTCGAAAATAGTGAAGAAATAAATTAGAAAATAGTAATGTCAGAATTAATAAAAATAAAGTATTAATAAATAAAATCTGAACATGTTTTAGAAGGTGTAAAAAACCATTTCAGACCCTCATAAAACGTTTTATAAAATATTAACTTCATTTTGATCATAAATTAAATGAAAAACAGAATGGGCAGAAAAGTAAAAGCTGCGTTGTCAGAATTATTTGAAATTATAAACAAAGAATAAAATGTGAAATTTTGATAATTACCTTTCCAACTTAGGTAAAATTTTTCAGAAAAATCAAAGTCCAAATGACGGTCGAAACCAGTAGAATCACCACAGCCTGTGTAGAACCCTTCAACGCTGTTTTCCTTGCTCTCGCCGACATGTGGGCCCAATGCCCTGAGCTGGCCCCTGCCGACAGCCTCTCTGCCATCTGGCCCCCGCGCGTCAGCCGCAGTGCCTTCTTCTCCTCTCTTCCTCTCTGCTCTCTCTCACGCCGACGCCAGCTCGCCCGCGCCGTCTCAATCTCTCTCGCCCTGTGCGCCAAACCGACTTTGAGCCCATATAAAAGGCGTCGCCCTCGTCGCAGCCGACCCCTTGTGCACCCCATTTCTGTAAGGCCCCCATTTTTGATAAATAAATACCAAAAATGGATACCATGTGCATACAGTACTAGTCCCATGATCAGTAGCTAGTACGCACAAATACAAATTGATATCACAGTCACACACAAACTTTATTACAGTGAGTAAGATTACATATTATTTTTACAATACCAAAAGTAAAACTGCAGTGGAGACAACTTCTTGTAGTATGCCTTTTTAACCCATTGTTCCACAAGCAACTGACAAGGGAAAATCCTTAGATAAATTCATCGTTGAATTCCCCGTATCCTGCATCAACGTAAGAATCGTCGTGAAAATCTGTTTCTTCACCTAAAAACATCAACATTGGCAAGTTGAGTACTTACGTACTCGCAAGACTTATGCAAATCCTAAGATACAAGCAGGCCGTTCCAATGAAAGGCTAATAAGGTTAATTTGCATAAAGCAGGTTTGAAATGTAAATACAGAATAATAGATTGCAAAATGGAATTTAAATAAAAGCAATTTAATATTGAAAGTGATAGAATGTAAGCATCAATAAATCACGAATGTTTGGGTATACTGACCATACTCAAAACCACTTCCTTCCGCACACAGCGGAAACAACCAACATGGGGTAGAAACCACTTTTTATGAAAATAAGCAAAACTGCTAACTATGTGATGACTTTACCAAGTGTCCATGACCGCGGACGCGGGTAATCGATTAGTTTTACACTCTGCGAGGTATCTGACTTTCCCACAAGACATGACTGAATCTTTGAGCAATCGATATTTTCACACTACCTTTGGTGTGCCGCAGAGAGTCATATTATAACTGTTACATTATTTAAACCTAACTTTGCACCATCACGGTGACGATAAACCCATTTTGTGGTGTAAGAACTCAGAGCATAGAAATGATGGAACTACCCACAGTATGGCATACACCGTTATATTGGTAGACGTTTAATCCAAGATCACCTCGGTGTGGACGTCCCGTCGAGCAATTCATTAAGAAACAACTCGTACTACTCCGGCCTTCCAAGTGCAAAGCTAGTTTTAAACAACTTAATAAGTTAGAGCTGTCCCATACCAGCACTTGTGGTTGTATGAATATTCTTGGCCTGAAAACAACTCATAGTTCGGTCCTTAATCCGACACGGGCAATAATCTCCACCCTACACTACGTGGAAAGACATGCACAACCGGCTACTGCCAATAATTGCCCGCATCTAAACCATAGTTTTATTTTCATTTTCCAACCAAATACCAACCATAAAAATGGTCATACCCATTTAAATGTCATAACCAACATTTTTAATCATGTCATGGTTGTATGTTCATTTGAGCATGGCTAAGCAAGTTACTAAATGTGAGTAACCCAAATTGACATCACATATTGTCTACATCATTCTAGGGTTATCAAGGTTCACGATTTTCCACTTATCAAGGAAGTTCTATAAGTCTACTGGTACAACTACCATTACCCGAAATATAGCAGACTTTAATAAAATAAAATATGCAGTAAAACATTTAATGAAAACATTTATAAAACTGGGTTCAATATGATCAAAGGGGTTTGCTTGCCTTGTTGAGTATCCTCGACTTGAACTCTGTTAAATCGAATACACGGTTTAAATCGGATTCTATTAGTAAATGCGACAACATATAACAAATACCAAATTTCAATAGAGCCAAAAAGAAATCATATGGAAATATTCAAATAAATAACTTCACAAATTCAGGAATGATTACATGAGTTATTTGTTCTCATTTGCAATTTAAAGATTTAGTTTATTTAAACCATTATTGCATTATTTGCTACCCATTTTGTAACTCAAATTTTTCTTATAATACATCCTAAGTATTTTTACAGATTCTGGTTTCTGAGATTACATGGATTCTAATAAAATTTATTTTACTAAATTTGGAGATCAATTGCAAAATTTTCATGTATGACATATTTTTAACTTTTATTTGAATTTAAATTCGAAATCCCAATAAAATTAAATTCTGAAATATTTTTGCATATTATGAATCTACTGAATTTTATATGAATTTAGAAATTTATTTCATCAAATTTGGTTAAATGATTCAAAAGTTATAGCTAAATGAATATCTAGGTTTTGAATAAATACTGAAAAATCAGAAAATTACCGAAAATGGAAAATACGCTTTCACGGGGAAAACACGCTTTCTATTTCGAGCGAGACCGCGCTGAGGCGCTGACAAACAGGTCCACCGTCGGCTAGCGCAGCGCTATTGCTGGCACGCACGACGCATCAGTGAAAGCTGTGACAGCGTGGTGACGGCATGGTCGCGTATCGGCGACGACTGGCACGACGACGCCAGCGACCGGCCGGGCCCGGATAGCGCGGCAGCGCGACCAGGCGCTGCAAGCGCGTCGATCGACAACCGGGCCCGCTTGCGGTGACCCAGAGCACGACGCCGACTTCGGGTTCGCCGTGAACCGGGCCGGGCGGCGGAATCGATTCCACCTTGAGCTTCAGCGAGCCAAGCGAACCTTTGGGTGGCGGCGCGGTGGCCGGAGGTGGTCGGAAGGCGGTCGACACCGGCGAGGGGCGTGAACTCACGGCCGGCCGGCGACGCGCGAACTAGCTACTCCCAAGCTTGAAGATCACCACGCGAGCATCGATTGCATCACAAGGATCCCATTTAGGTTTAGCTCAAAGAATGAGCAGCGGAGGAGGTTCTCACCGTCTTGCGGTGGCGACGGAAGAAGAATCGAGGTGCGGCGGCTCGCCGGGGAAGAAGAGCTCGGGCAAATGGGGTGGACTAGTTCCTGGAGGCTCAAGGAAGACTCGAGTCGAAGGAATTTGGTTGGAATGGGTTGAGGCGGTGAATTGGCGGTTTTCCCCCTTTTCGGGTTTTTGCCGTCGTCAAAGAAGACGACCAAAGCAGCGGCGGAATGGCTTGACGGGGAGCTAGCTGGGTCGGCTGCGACGAGGGGGACGTCTTTTATAGAGGCTCGAAGGCGGTTGGGCGAAGAGGTCGCGCGAAAAACCGAGAAGCGACGTCGGCGCGGGAGAGAGGCAGAGAGAGGGGAAGAAGAAGGCACGGCAGGGTCGCTGACGTGTGGGGGCGAGCTGGCAGCGGCTGTCGGCTGAGGTGTCTCAGCGACGGCCGGGCCCACATGTCGTGAGCGAAAAAAGTCAGCGAAGCCTCGGAATGAACGGAGTTTCAACAACGTTTTCGATGGTCAAAATGACACGAAATTTTATAAAAGTTTTACCATAGGTCGGAAAGGATATTACCAGCCTCCTGAAATTTTTTGCTATTTTATGATGCATTCAGATTTTTAGAAAATTCTGACAGTGCAACAGTTGCTGCATTGCCCATTCGTTTTTTGTTTTAATTTGCTATTTAAATGAAGTGATTATTTTAAAAAAATTTATTATAGTCTGAAATGATATTATACACCTTATTTAAAAATTACAGACTTTAATTACTATTATTTAATTTTTAAAAATTCTGACATTACTGTTTTCCAGATTATTTATTCACTGTTTTTGAATTTCTAAAATTATAAAATGAATTATTAAATTCTTGATATTTTTACTGAAGGTTGATACTGTTTTTATTTAGGCAATATAAATATTTTGGGTCAGGATGACTTATAGATATTTTTACCAAATTGTTTTACCATTTTACCCTGAGATATTTACTCATGATTATCTTTGATGAATTGTTATTTTTACTAATTCAGCTTACCAACCGACTTAAGCAAGCTGAGGAGAGCCCTCAGATATTTATGGGGACTTTGGTAAATTCTTGTTGAATTAACCTTTTTACTTTTTACCATTTTCTATTTACCATATTCTTTGTTTCACTTCCTTGCATTAAAGAAAAGCCAAAAGAATATACAGAAAATCCAAAAAATTCAGAAATTTCGAAAATAATACACAAAAGATTTTTATTTCATTTTTCTTTATTTTATAATTTTTTGAGGCTGTTACAATTTCGCCGCCTCTCCCGTGCGTCATCCCTAACTCCGGCAAGACCCGAAAAGGGGAGAATTCACCATTTTGCCGCCACAACCAATTCTAGCCCAAATCATCTGAGCCATAGCCTCCTCTCATCGTCAGGAACCTGTCCCAAGCCCCAGTTTAAGCCCTTCTTCTCCGACGAGTCGCCGCACCGTGCTTTTTCCTCCGCCGCCGCACCCGCTCGGTGAGAACCCATTTTCGAGCGCTCATTCTTTTGAACAAGTAGCAAAACAAGGTCCTTGTAGTTCGCTAATGCTCGCCAAGGTGATCTTCAAGCTCGGGAAAGCTTAGTTTTGCAGAATCACCGTCGGCCATGGCCGCCGCCGCACTCGCACGGTGGCGCATCGCTGCCGACCTCCTTCGGCCACCGCAAGACCTTCCCTGTGTGCGCACAGACGCCCCAAAGCCCATGGTGGAACCCATTCCGCCTCCCCGATGCTGGTTCGTCGGCGGCGAGCTTCGGCCATGTTTGCTTTGCTACGGTCGCCGGCATTTCGGGGCCCGTTAGTCGATCGCATCGTTGTGCGGTCGGCTGCCGAGTGGGCGGACACGTTAGTCGCCGCGACTGGCGCTGCGCCGCCTCATTGGTAGTGGGCGAGCTATCGGCCGCGTGTCGCATCGCGACTTATGGACCCGTCATCGACCTCGCGCATCCAGCGCAGCAGCGGGTCCACGCGCCGATCCGCGCGTGTCCGCGCTGACGGCTCGGGCCGCGTGTCGATCGCCTGAGCGCCGGCCACGCGATGGGCCCGACCTATCAGCGCCATTTGCGCGCAACCCAAAAAGGGAAAGAGCGTTCTCCCTGTGAAAGCGTACTTTCCATTTTCGGCAATTTTTTAATTTTCTGTATTTTGCAAAACCTAGAATATTCAAACTTGAATATCTTTTGAACTAACTGTCCAAATTTGATGAAATAAATTTTTAAATTCATGATAAATCATGTAGATTCATAATATGTAAAAATATTTCAAAATTGAATTTTATTTGAATTTTGAATTCAAATTTAAAGAAAGAGCTAGCAATATGTCATAAATAGAAATTTTGCAAATGACCATTAAATTTATTAAAATAAATTTTGTTAGATTCCTTGTAACCTCAGAAACCTGAATATGTAAAAATACTTAGGGTTTATTATAAGAAAATTTTGAGTTGTTAAATATGTAATTAAATGGTGCAATAATGATACAAGAAGATTAAATCTTTTAAATTGCAAATAAGAACAAATGATGCTTGCAGCCACTTCTGAATTGTGAAGTTATTTTATTTCAATATTTCCATCTGATTTCTTTTTGGCCCTATTGAAATTTGGTATTTGTTATGTACTGCCATACGACGTGTAGAACCCGACGAATCCAGTATAATTGCCGATCAGGAATTCGATGTCGAGGAGGATCAACAAGGCAAGCATTCCCCTTGATCATATTGATCCCAGTTTTATAAATGTCTTCATTAAATGTTTTACTGCATACTTTATTTTATTAAAGTCTGCTAAATTACGGGTAATGGTAGTTGTACCAGTAGTCTTATAGAACTTCCTTGATAAGTAGGAAATTGTGAACCTTGATAACCCTAGAATAACGTAGACAATATGTGATGTCAATTTGGGTTACTCACATATAGTGTCATGCTTAGCCATGCTTAAAGAAAAGTAAAACATCGACATGATTAAAAATGTTGGATATGACATTTAATGGGTATGACCTTTTTTATGGTTGGTATTTTGGATGGAAAAATAAAACTATGGTTTAGATGCGAGCAATTATTGGCAATAGCCAGGAGTGCATGTCTTTGCACGTAGTGTAGGGGAGATTATTGCCCGTGTCGAGTTAAGGACCGAACTATGGGTTCTTTTCAGGCCAAGAATTATCATACAACCACAAGTACTGGTATGGGACAACTCTAACTTATTAAGTTATTTAAAACTGTCTTTGCACTTGGAAGGCCGGAGTAGTACGAGCTATTTCTTAATGAATTGCTCGACGGGACGTCCACACCGAGGTGATCATTGAATAAACGTCTACCAATATAATGGTGTCATTTTAACTAATCTGCTTTTACGCAAATTTTATTACAATTTACTATTCTGTATTTACCCTTCAAACTGGCTTTCTACAAATTAACCATAATAGCCTTTCCATTGAAATGACCTGCATGTATCATAGGATTTGTAAAAGTCTTGCGAGTACGTAAGTACCTAACTTGCCTATATTGATGTTTTTAGGTGAAGAATCAGATTACCCCGATGACTCATACGTTGATGCAGGATACGGGGAATTTAACGATGAATTTTTCTAAGGTTTTGCCTTATCAGTTGCCTATGGGACAATGGGTTTAAAAAGGCATACTACAAGAAGTTGTCTCCACTACTATGTTTACTTTTGGTATTGTAAGAATATTATGTAACCTTACTTTCGCTGTGTAACAAAGCTTGTGTATACTGTGATATCAATTTGTATTTGTGCATACTAGCTACTGATCATGGGACTAGTACTGTATGCACATGGTACCCATTATTGGTATTCTTTATCAAAAATGGGGGCCTTACACTCGATGAGTGTGTTCTAATCGCATAAGGGTTTGACGGTAATTAAATTATTTCCTGATTTATTATTTGTCTATACCTTGTTTGGAATTTGTTGTACTTGTTGGTTGCAGGTGGTTGATGTTGGAGGTCTTTCGAAGATTGCTGTAGTTGTAGGTCACTTGTACATGTTTTCTTGTATTTTATTTGTTGTACTTAATTAAATTGTACATAATTCCGATGTACGAATTTTTTTTACGTGTGTTGCATTGATGAATCAATAAAGTGATGTTTACTTTTATTATAGGCTTTAATTAATTACTTATTATTCTGTTTATGCTCCCTTTTAATTTAGCTAAATTTTTCGGGGTACTTCAGAGGAGAGAGAGGAGGTGGCACCGTCAACAGGCTAAGCTAACGGACTATGAATGATGAGGACATCACTTCCTTGGATACACACAACACTCCTCTACAAGATGCTAGGCAAGGGCCTATAACAAGAGTACATGCACGATAGTTGAATTATCAGGTGAGCTCGTTTATAGGAGTTCATAATTTTCTTATTGAGGATAGATTGCTACCTAAGTCATGAGATGTTATTCTACTTAGAAACCATGGTTGGGGAGCAGCACTACTACCATAACAAGTCCAGGTTGACCCTGCTTCAATTCTAGTCCAATTCAGAATTATCCTTACAGCCCTGATTTAAAACAATAATAATTTTCACATATAGAGTCCGTTGGAGGTATGCGAGTACTTGATTAAAAGCTTACAATGAGATCTTTCCAACGGATTTAGCTCTACCTTCAAATTCATCATCTACACATCACAATCGTTAAAGAGGGGTGCTACACCACTTTTGCCAATCGGGCTTCAACCCATGTAATAGGAAGGTCCAGGAGGGACGCCCAGGAGGAGTCCGTGTCCGTGTCCACCTCCTACCCACACCCCCTTTAGATGCTTATTTAAGTTAGCCGAGCTCCATCATAAGACTCGGATTTTGTTTAGTTGTAGTTTCCTTAGTGAAACTATTTGATATTCTCTTGTTCAGCTAGATCAACAGCAATACCGTGTTTTGGAACCCTGCATCAATACTTTGATCATATTTGCAATTTCATATTGCTTTTGCTTTGTTCTTACTTGTTCTTCGGTTGTTTGCAGGAATTGATCTTCGTGATCAGGTCAATCGGGCTTTGGTACGGTTGATACAATTTGGAGTTTTGTTCAGCGATTGCTTGGCGTCAGACGTGTTTTAGTCGGTAGCCTAGATCGTGAGGGTCGTCTCCACTAATCGAGAGTTATCCATCTCACCAAAAGATCGGGTCTCCATTAGCCTCATCAATGACGCCATGGGCTAATCCTGATAGCCGATATGGTTTCTCACTTCTCAACTTTATGGGCTATGGGTTGTCATGAACGATAGTGCGCTACTACGCTGGCTTGGTGTTTTGGGAGGGAAGGAATATGGGTTACTGGCTTGAATGTCTCGGGCGAGAACTTGTGGGCTGAAATTTTTGTTATATATATAAAGTGGTTTTCCACTACTGGTTGGCCCAGACCTTGGCCCATTGCCCCAACGGCCCGAGGCCTAGCTCTGCCCCTGAGGTGAGCTGCTTGGGCTGTTAGAGTGTCCAGCAAGTGTATTGTTGCGTGTATTTGGACCATGCGTAAACATGTGTCTGTACACACCGTAGCCGCTGAAGCCTGCGTGTATGTAGTCTCATTGCAGTTTTTTTTGTCCTTTTTGGTATTTTTTCAAATGAAATTGCAAATCTAGCCTCCTTTTTGACCTCGATATTTTTTCACATGTGTCATCTACCATGCTCTTCAATCATAGTAGGTGACCGAGCACTATATATGCCCTCATGCTGAGCTCACGTACGGCAGTACCCTATCCTACCGAGCTCACATACCGTAGTGCCCTATCCTGCCAAGCTCGTGTACCGTGATACCCTCTCTTGCCAAGCTTGGTAGGTACTTGTCGCGGTACCTGAGCTCGATAGGAGGGCATCTATGGTGTGACCACCTGCTACGGTATGAGAGTGCAATAGGTGACACGTATCGTTTACTCTTACTTCTGCAATCGAGAAGGGTACTAGATTTACAATTTCATTCGGGAGAGGACTACAAATAAAAAAATTATGCATGTGGTTCAAATTGGCCAAAGTGTCGTAGTCGCTGCTCGCTAGCCTTTTCGCTTGCGTCAAAGTAGCAGCAACCTTTCATTTAGTTCTGTGTGCTTATATTTTTTTATTCGAATTTTCCGCTGTTATAACTTTAGGTGCCATTTCAAATACTAGATTTTTTGGGATTCATACAAAAATTGAACCATTTTAAGTGAAAATGCCTATAAAATTTTCGTGTTTTTCAAATGCGTACAAACCCTTGTGAAATTAGATGTGACTATTTTTCGCACTGATTAGCACAGATCATCACATGTAAAGAAATGTAAAACTGAAACATATTTTTTGCCTATTTTAACCATTTTAATTCTAGTTCCAAAAATGCCCCTTCAAAAAACTAATTCAAGAAATTGCCAACATCTCCACCTCAGTGGCGTTGGAAACCTATCCTCGCTGGCAATGCAGAAATCGATGTGTCACAGGCTCACAGCTCCACGCGAACGATGCTAGCGCGGATGTGTCGAATTGGGGCTTAGACATTGTTTTTACCCCGTTGGTGTTGAACTCTCTGGATTGGATGCGGATCTCGCACAGAGGTGCGATTCCTAACCACTAGCAATGATGAGCAGAGGTACCATTTTCCCGCGTCCGCATCGTTGGCGCGGAGGTCTGGCATATTATGATGCGAACTAAGGCTATGAGTGGGCTATTCCCACTCACAGCCTCAACCGCGCTAGGCTCAAAAAGCGAGCTCGATAGGCGCTCGCGCCGCCACAGGATTTTGCATGTAAATCGCAAGAAAAGTTAACCCCCCTCATTCTCCAATGATTTTACCAATTAGATTTGCTTGATTTGGTTAAATTTTTATCAAATCCTAGTTTAGAGGTGACCTCAAAAATCCTATTTTTTAGTGCATGAGAACTTGATTTTGGCGTTGTGGGTCGGAAGTCCAATTATTGCCTACAATTTGAGTACTTATTATACAGTGTTAGTAAGTTTGGATGGAACACATATGGTAAACCGGGGAAAATCGTTAATGTTTTGGTCCAAATCATGTGAAATCAGGCTAGTTCATGGTGTGTGATCTATGGGCTAGTGTGGTTTGTTGGTTATGTTGAGGTCAGTTTGGATAAAAAACTATTGTAGGATATGATAATGGTAGTATAGTATTTCTTTGATTATGATGTTGTATTTTGTTGTTTGATGGATCGGTCCATGCATTAGCGAATGTTAAGTGATTTTCATATTGATCGATAGTTTACAGATTAATCGATACATGCGGGTTAATTTATATTTTTTGTTATTGTGTTGGCATAGGATTGAAATTTGTTTTATATATCTATGTTGATTGTGGTTTTTTATATGGATAGAGTTGTGCACGTGCATCATGGTGACTTGGTGGTGTATGTAATGACAATGACTTGGAGTTTGCGGGTATGACGTTGAGCGCATTGGTGTACGCCCGTGGCCCTCATCCACAGAGTTGGTGGCAATCGTGAAAGGGAAGTTAGGGTAGACGGAACATGGGATAGGCGTTTGGTTGGAGGGAAGGTATGGATGTTGGTGTTGTCGCTATTGATGTTGCTAATTTCTTGTGATCTCGATTGGGGCACATTCTTGAAGTTGGTTGCCAGCTCCCAACTCAAGTCCCTTGACATGGTGATGGTGAAGGTTGTAGAATGTGAGCTGTGTGAAGTTGCTATCAATTTAAACCGATCTCCTCGAGGTGATGAGGACGACATGAAGGTTGGGTATCTTTCACCAGAGGTTGTGCATGATGATGGTAACTGTAACAACCTCAAAAATTATAAAATAAAGAAAAATGAATTAAAAATATTTTGTGTATTATTTCTGAAATTTCTGGTTTTACTGAATATTCTTTTGGCTTTTCCTTAATACAAGAAAGTGAAATAAAGAATATAGTAAATAGGAAAAAGTAAAAAGTAGAAATACCAACTTAAATTTTTTTTAATAAAGTCATAACAAAAATCTAAGGGCTCTCCACAGCTTGTTTAAGTTGGTGGAAGAGCTGGGATAATTAAAATAATATTTAATTAAAGCAAATCATGTGTAAGGAAAATAGGGTAAAAATGGTAAAAGAATTTGATAAATATCTGTGTAAGTTATCCTAACCCAAGATTTTTACCTTGCTGACATCAACACAGTGTAAATCTCCAGTAAAAATATCTAGAATTTAATAATTCATTTTATAATTTTAAAAATTCAAAAACAGTGAATAAATAAATTGGAAAACAGTAATGTCAGAATTATTAAAATTTAAATATTAATAAATAAAATATGAAATTTTTCAAGAAGTTGTATAATAACATTTCAGACTCTCATAAAAAGTTTTGCAAAATATTAACTTCATTTAAGTCACAAATTAAATGAAAAACCGATTGGGCAGAACAGCAACAGCTGTGTTGTCAGAATTTTCTAAATATATACATGCATCTTAAAATAGCGAAACTTTACAGGAGTCTAGTAATCCTCATTCCGACTTAGGATAAAATTTTTATAAAATTTCGTGTCGGTTTGACTGTCGAAACCGCCGTAGAAGCCCCGTTCTATCCTGAGCCTTCGTCAGAGTTCTTTTCTTGCTCTCACTGACGTGTGGGCCCGGCTGTCGGCCCGGCCAGGCATGTCGGCACTCGCGCCACTCGCCCCACGCGCGCGCTGACCCAGCCACGCCTTCTTCTTCCCCCTCTCCTCGCTCTCTCCCGCGAGAGGCAGCGTCTCGATTCTTGAGCACGCCTCTCTCCAACCGCCTTGAAGCCCATATAAAAGGCGTCCCTCTCGTCGCAGCCGACCTAGCCACCGCCCTATGCAACCATTCCGCCGTTGCTTTGGTCATCTTCCCCAATTCCAGCAAAAACCGCAGAAAGAGGAAAACGTCAATTCTTCCTCCGCGAACCTTTTCGCCCCGAACCAATTCACCCAAAGCTTCCTAGTGCCTCCAGGAGTTCATCCCGAACCTTGCTTGAAGCCCTTTCTTCTCCGGCGAGCTTCCCCGCCGTGTTTTCCTTCCGCCGTCGCCGCGCTAGGTGAGAGCTCTTCTCCTTCTCTCATCTTTCAAAGCGTTTGATGGAATTTGTTCCTTGAGTCGCGCAGATGCTCAAGTGGGTCCAAGCGAGGCTCGGTTGGCTCTAGTTTTGCGTCGCCGCCGCTCGGCCATGGCCACCGCCGCCCTCGCACGGTGGCGTGCCGCTCTGAGCCCCTCAGGCCACCGCGCCGCCACCAACGTGTGCGCACGGGTGCCCTAAACCTCAGGGTGGAACCCATTCCACCCCGGAGGGCCTCCTCCGCCGTCGGCGAGCTCCGCCAGAGCCACCGCCGCACCCCGCCGGTGGAAGCCCCTTCCGCCACCTCGGACCGCGCGGCGTCCACGAGTTGCGCGAGTGCGGCTGATGCTCGGCGGAATCCATTCGCGCCGCTGCACTGGTCGCCCGGCGTGGCTTCGCCTTGCCGCGCCGCTCTGCGTCACCGCCAAGCGGGCCCGAGTCGGCCCGGTCGTGTTGAGCCATGTGACTACCTGCGGGCCCCACTCGTCGACCACGCGCGCGGCAGATCGCGCGGGCCCGTGTCAACCACACGCCTCGCCGACACGGCTGGCCCATAGCGTCGGCCAGCAGCTGCGTCGGCGCCGATCACTAACGATGGCCCCGCTGTCGATGCCTCAACGGCGCAGCCCAAAAAGGGAAAGAGCATTTTCCCCACGAAAGCGCACTTTCCATTTTCGGCAGTTTTCTGATTTTCAGTATTTATTCAAAACCTAGATATTCAAATAGCTATAACTTTTGAATCACTTGGCCAAATCTAATGAAATAAATTTCTAAATTCATATAAAATCAGGTATATTTAGAATATGTGAAAATATTTCAGAATTTAATTTTAGTTGAAATTCGAATTTAAATTCAAAGGAAATATTAGAAATGTGCTATACATGAAAATTTTGCAAATAACCTCCAAATTTAGTAAAATAAATTTTGTTAGAATCCTTGTAACCTCAAAACCAGAATCTGTAAAAATACTTAGGGTTTGTTATAAAAAAATTTTAAGTTATTAAATGGGTGGTAAATAATGCAATAATGGTTTAAATAGATTAAATCTTTAAATTGCATATGAGAACAAATGATGCTTGCAACCATTTCTGAAATTGTGAAGTTATTTTAATTGAATATTTCCATCTGATATTTTTTGGCCTTATTGAAATTTGGTATTTGTTATGTGTTGCCATACGACGTGTAGAACCCGACGAATCCGGTACATTCGACGACCAGGAGTTCGAGGTCGAGGATAATCAACAAGGCAAGCAAACCCCTTTGATCATATTGAACCCAGTTTTATAAATGTTTTCATTAAATGTTTTACTGCATATTTTATTTTACTAAAGTCTGCTATATTTCGGGTAATGGTAGTTGTACCAGTAGACTTATGGAACTTCCTTGATAAGTAGAAAACTGTGAACCTTGAAAACCCTAGAATAACTTAGACATTATTTAATGTCAATCTGGGTTACTCACATTTAGTGACATGCTTAGCCAAGCTTAAATGAACATAAAACTGTGACATGATTAAAGACTTTTGCTACGACATTTAAATGGGTATGACCATTTTTGTGGGTGGTATTTTGGTTGAAAAATGAAAATAAAACTATGGTTTAGATGCGGGCATTTATTGGCAATAGCCGGGTGTGCATGCTTTGCACGTAGTGTAGGGTGGAGATTATTGCCCGTGTCGAGTTAAGGACCGAACTATGGGTTGTTTTTAGGCCAAGAATATTCATACAACCACAAGTGCTGGTATGGGACAGCTCTAACTTATTAAGTTGTTTAAAACTAGCTTTGCACTTGGAAGGCCGGAGTAGTACGAGCTGTTTCTTAATGAATTGCTCGACGGGACGTCTACACTGAGGTGATCATGGATTAAACGTCTACCAATATAACGGTATACGCCATACTGTGGGTAGTTCCATCATTTCTATGCTCTGAGTTCTTACGCCACAAAATGGGTTTATCGTCACCGTGCTAGTGCAAAGTTAGGTTTGAATAATGTAACAGTTATAACATGACTCTCTGCGGCACACCAAAGGAAGTGTGCAAATATCGATTGCTCAAAGAGTCAGTCATGTCTTGTGGGGAAAGCTGTATACCTCTGCAGAGTGTAAAACTAATCGATTAGCCGCGTTCGCGGTCATGGACACTTGGTAAATTCATCACATAGTTAGCAGTTTTGCTTATTTTCATAAAATATGGTTTCTACCATGTGTTAGAAATTTCCATTGTGTGTCGGTGGAAATTGGTTTTGAATATGGTCGTTATACTCAAGCACTTGTGATTTATTTACGCTTACATTCTATCACTCTCAGAATTAAATTGCTTTTATTTAAAATTCCATTTTGCAATCTATTATTCCGTATTTACCATTCAATCTGGCTTTATGCAAAATTAACCCTAATAGCCTTCCTTTGGAATGACCTGCATATATTTTAGGATTTGCATAAGTCTTGCGAGTACATAAGTACTCAACTTGCACATGTTGATGTTTTTAGGTGAAGAATCAGATTTTCCGATGATTAAATGCGTTGATGCGAGGATCTGGGAATTTAACGATGAATTTATCTAAGGATTTTTCCCTTGTCAGTTGCCTGTGGAACAATGGGTTAAAAAGGCATACTACAAGAAGTTGTCTCCACTGCAATTTTACTTTTGGTATTGTAAAAATAATATGTAATCTTACTTCCGCTGTGTAACAAAGTTTGTGTATGACTGTGATATCAATTTGTATTTGTGCGTACTAGCTACTGATCATGGGACTAGTACTGTATGCACATGGTATCCATTTTTGGTATTTATTATCAAAAATGGGGGCCTTAGAGTAACGACCTTCCATATGTGGATGCCTTGCGTGACAACTCATCAGAACCTTTGACGCAAGGGAGTCTTGAGCTAGCGACACCCCCACCAATGGATGGTTTCGATGGGCATGAGCCTATGATGAGTTGGATGATCGAGTCATTGATGATAAGTCGGTTGGTGACGAGTCATTTGAAGAGCAGTACGCATCTGACTCAGACGAGGACCATCCATATGCGGTGTTGATGGGGAAGGACGTCGATGTGTTAAAGAAGGTGATAGGGGCGTGATCCGTATATCTCAGAATTCAGGGATCTGAGTCTAGCCGGTGGAGCTATACTTGACGATGATGTGAATGTTGAGCCCCCTTTACACGTCTCCGCGGGGCATATCCAAAGGGCATCTCATTTCCCAACAAGCTATCCATGGTACTATGGCTGAAAAGAGTACTCGCTGCGGCACCATTAGCCGTAACATATGGTGTACTCAAGCTTGCAGAAGCGGTACATGGTGAAGAGGATAGGAATTTCTTATGGAAGGTCCATGCCCGAAGAACACATTGGTAGCAACTACCTCCTGTATTGCTGTTGCGCCCATTAGAACTTCAATTGTGTCTACCAATACCGCGACAACCAGGTGTGTCTACCAATACTGTGACAACCAGGTGTGTCCACGCCGCCCTGATGATTAGCACTCCATGTGGGTGCCTTACGGTGTTCCATTTTTGCCTTAGGGTGTAAATGAGCAAGCTTGAGTAGATCTAAATCTACCATGTCATTTACTTTCCAAAAGACGCACATGTACAGTAGTTGTAGTTCATGTGGTTAGTTCATGCTTGTTGCATTGTGTAATGTAGTAGTAGCTAAGCAACATATGAATCTATGAACACCACACGTGCCATGTATCTCCCTGTTTCAATCTTTAACAACTAAATTCAACTAATGTTCGGGTTTAATTATGTCTGTTTCTAAATTATGTCCTATTTTCTTACTTCGCGTACCGACTATCTCCTTATACCCTTGTGTATGTAATTGGGGATATATATATATAAAACATTACCTATAAAAAAACTAAATCATCTATAAATGATCCATGAATTATTAAAAAAATGTTTCTCCGCTTTGAGATGTTAACGCCAAAGCTCTTGGTGGGCTTACAAAGGGTCACACCAAAACTAAGGGCGCTTATCGTAAGCTGAGATGACACCAAGTCACTAACCTAGCCATGTTGACCTAAGCGATTAATGTGGCCGCAACACTTTGCGCCATAAGTGGTGGCGTTGAGACGTAAAACTATTAAGGAACCTCGCTATCGAATAGTCCGGGGTTCCCGAACAGATCTGAAGTGGAGAATAGAGAGAGAAAGAGAGACGCGGGTTCTGGGAGGAACAGCGATAGAATTCTTTATTGCTTTTGTGATTCCTTGTACATTGGGGGGGGACCCCCCTCCTTCTTATATAGTAGTCGCCTAGGGTTTCGGCTAAGGGATTATCGTGGGCCTTCATGGGCCACGTAGTTTCCCAACACTCCCCCTTGGGCCCTTTGCCGTGAGATGCATATGCCTCATTAAAACTCCAGAAAAACCCAGTGGGAAAAATACTTGGAGAAAGAGTACATAGCATACGCTTACTGTGTTGCACGAATTGCCTCATTAAAACCTTATGCAAGAAAACTTCATGAAAAACTTGCTAAGGAAAAAGAGTACAATTCACCCAAACTACAATTGCTAATCTTCGAGATTCGTGTTGGGTACTCAAACCTCATGTTCAAGATTTATGTGGGAGTATGTGAAATATCTCCCGCTGAAATCTGCACTCCTCTAAGTCTCATCATCCCAATCCCTTTTACGCACCTTTCAAAGGTAGATGGTGGGAGTGATTTAGTGAACAAATCTGCAAGATTTTCACATGACTTAGTATGCAATATCTTGATCTCGTTCATCTTATGCAATTCGTGAGCATAGAAGAACTTGGGGTTGATGTGCTTTGTGAGATTGCTCTTCACATAACCCATCTGTGCTTGAGCAACACAAGCTGCATTATCTTCATAGATGATCGTGGAAGTTTGATCAATGTTCAAGCCACATGACTTCTGGATGTGGTGAACCATTCTTCGGAGCCATGCATATTCACGAGAGGCTTCATATAAAGCAATGATTTTCGAGTGGTTTGTCGACGTCGAGACAAGAGTCTGCTTAGACGACTTCCAGGAAACTGCTGTTCCTCCACATAGGAAAACATACCCAGTTTGGGACTTGCCAGTATGTGGGTCTGATAAGTACCCAGCGTCGGCGTAGCCAACCAAATTCAGTTCATTGTTTCTTCTAAAGAACAAACCGAGATCTTTGCTTCCTTAGAGGTAAGGAAAGATGTCCTTGATCCCTTTCCAATGCCTTTTGGTGGGTTACATCTTTGTCTGCAAGACTAGCAAATTCACAAATGACGCAATGTCCTACTGGTGCTATTCGCAAGGTACATGAGCGCTCCAACTGCACTCAGATATGGGAATTCTGCTCCCAGGACATCCTCCCCCTCTTCTCTAGGTCTGTATGTGTCTAGGTCTACTTGGAGTGACCTTCTGACCATTGGAGTCTTTGCAGGATATGCCTTTTCAAAGCCAAATCTTTTCAACACTTTCTGTGTGTAGGATGATTGGTGTACCAAGATTCCTCCTTGGACATGCTCAAGCTGCAAGCCTGTAACAGCCTCAAAAATTATAAAATAAAGAAAAATGAAATAAAAATATTTTGTGTATTATTTTCGAAATTTCTGAATTTTCTGGGTTTTCTGTATATTCTTTTGGCTTTTCTTTAATGCAAGAAAGTGAAACAAAGAATGTGGTAAATAGAAAATAGTAAAAAGTAAAAATGTTAATTCAACAAAAATTTACCAAAGTCCCCATAAATATCTGAGGGCTCTCCTCAGCTTGCTTAAGTCGGTTGGTAAGCTGAATTAGTAAAAATAATAATTAATCAAAGATAATCATGAGTAAATATCTTAGGGTAAAATGGTAAAACAATTGGGTAAAAATATCTATAAGTCATCCTGACCCAAAATTTTTATCTTGCCGACATAAAAACATTAATAACCTCCTGTAAAAATATCAATAATTTACTAATTAATATTATAATTATAAAAATTCAAAAACAGTGAATAAATAATCTGGAAAACAGTAATGTCAGAATTTTTAAATATTAAATATAATAATTAAAGTCTGTAATTTTTAAATAAGGTGTATAATATCATTTCAAACTACCATAGAAAGTTTTGTAAAATAATCACTTCATTTAAATCACAAATTAAAAGAAAAACCGAATGGGCAATGCAGCAACTGTTGCACTGTCAGAATTTTCTAAAAATATGCATGCATCATAAAATATCGAAATTTTTTCAAGAGGCTGGTAATATCATTGCCGACCTATGGTAAAAATTTCATAATATTCCGTGTCGTTTTGACCATCGAAAACGTTGTGGAACACCGTTCTGTCCTGAGGCTTCGCCAGACTTCTTTTTCGCTCTCGCTGACGTGTGGGCCCGGGCTGTCAGTGAGCCAACTCAGCCGACAGCTGCTGCCATCTGATCCCCGCGTGTCAGCCTCCCAGCGGCGTTCTTCTCCCCTCTCCCTGCTCTCTCTCGCGAGAGAGGATCTCTCGATTTTGTCGTGCCGCGCCAAACCGACTTCATTTCCCTATATAAACCCCTCTCATCTCGTCGCAGCCGAGCTAACCGTGTCCCCGTGAATCCATTCCGCCATTGCTTTGGTCGTCTTCTTCGGCGACGGCAAAAACCCGAAAAGGGGAAAATCCACCCATTCGCCACCTCAAACCATTTCACTCCAATTCCTTCAACCCGAAGCACCCTAGCACCTCCAGGAGCTCGTCCCAAGCCTCGGCCGAAGCCCTTCTTCCCCGGCGAGCCGCCTCTCCTCACTTCTTCTTCCGTCGCCACCGCGCACGGTGAGAACCCTCCTCTGCCGTTCATTCTTTGAGCTAAACCCAGAAATGGGATCCTTGTGATGCACTGATGCTCGTGTGGGTGATCTTCAAGCTTGGGAGTAGCTAGTTCGCCGCGTCGTCGGTCGGCCGTGAGTTCCGCCGCCCCTCGCCGGTGCCGACCGCCTTCCCGACCACCTTCGGTCACCGCGCCGCCACCCAAAGGTGCGCCTTGGCCTGCTGGTGCCTCTGGTGGAACCCATTCCGCGGTCGGCTTGATTCGCGGCCGAAGCCAAAGCTGCGACCGCTCTGGGTCACCGCCAAGCTGGCCCAACCTGTCAGTCTCCCGTGCCAAAGCGCTGTGGTGTGTCGCTGACTAGCAGGCCCGACCTGTCGGTCTCATGCGCACGCTAGTCGCTGCCACGTGGACCAGTCCCGCATTGTCGACCTCTCGCGCACAAGCATGCGCCGCGCGAGCCAGCACGTCGATCGCGCGAATACGTCGCAAGCGCCGCTGCCACACAGGCCCGGCACAAGACGGCACCTCGGCCGGTGCGGCCGAAAAGGAAAGCGCGTTTTACATGTGAAAGCGTACTTTCTATTTTCGGCAGTTTTCTGATTTTCAGTAATTATTCAAAACCAAGATATTCATTTAGCCATAACTTTTGAATCACTTAACCAAATTTGATGAAATAAATTTCTAAATTCATATAAACCAGTAGATTCATAATATGCAAAAATATTTCAGAATTGAATTTTATTTGAAATTCAAATTGAAATTTAAAAGAAAAGTTAGAAATATGTCATACATGAAAATTTTGCATATGATCTCCAAATTTGGTAACATAAATTTTGTTAGAATCCATGTAATCTCAAAAACCAGAATCTGTAAAAATACTTAGGGTGTATTATAAGAAAAATTTTAGTTACAAAATGGGGAGCAAATAATGCAATAATGGTTTAAATGAACTAAATCTTTAAATTGTAAATGGAAACAAATAACTCATGTAACCATTCCTGAATTTGTGAAATCATTTTATTTGAATATTTCCATCTGATTTCTTTTTGGCCTTATCGAAATTTGGTATTTGTTATATGTCGCCATACGACGTGTAGAATCCGACGAACCCGGTGTATTCGACGACAAGGAGTTTGAAGTCGAGGATACTCAACAAGGCAAGCAAACCCTTTGACCATATTGATCCCAGTTTTATAAATGTTTTCATTAAATGTTTTACTGCATACTTTATTTTGTTAAAGTCTGCTATATTTCGGGTAATGGTAGTTGTACCAGTAGACTTATAGAATTTCCTTGATAAGTAGGAAATTGTGAACCTTGAAAACCCTAGAATAGCTTAGACATTATTTAATGCCAAATTGGGTAATCACAGTTAGTGTCATGCTTAGCCATGCTCAAACGAATATAAGACTTGGATATGATTAAAAATGTTGGATATGACATTCTTCGGGTATGACCATTTTGTGGTTGGTATTTTGGTTGGAAAAATGAAAATAAAACTATGGTTTAGATGCGGGCAATTATTGGCGATGGCGGTGTGCATGTCTTTGCGTAGTGTAGGGTGGAGATTATTGCCCGTGTCGGATTAAGGACCGAACTATGAGTTGTTTTCAGGCCAAGAATATTCATACAACCACAAGTGCTGGTATGGGACAGCTCTAACTTATTAATTTGTTTAAAACTAGCTTTGCACTTGGAAGGCCAGAGTAGTACGAGCTGTTTCTTAATGAATTGCTCGACGGGACGTCCACACCGAGGTGATCATGGATTAAACGTCTACCAATATAACGGTGTACACCATATTGTGGGTAGTTCCATCATTTCTATGCTCTGAGTTCTTACTCCACAGAATGGGTTTATCGTCACCGTGCTGGTGCAAAGTTAGGTTTAAATGATGTAACGGTTATAACATGACTCTCTGCGGCACACCAAAGGCAGTGTGTAAATATCGATTGCTCAAAGAGTCAGTCATGTCTTGTGGGAAAGTCAGTATACCTCTGCAGTGTAAAACTAATCGATTAGCGCGTCATGATCATGGACACTTGTAAAGTTATGACATAGTTAAATTGTTTTGATTATTTTCTTAAAATATGGTTTCTACCATGTGTTAATAATTTCCACCTTGTGTTGGTGGAAATGGTTTTGAATATGGTCATGATACTCAAGTATTTGTGAATTCTCTATGCTTACTTTTCTTTACTTCAACATTAAATTGCTTTTGTTTAAATTCCATTTTGCAATCTATTACTCTGTAATTACATTTCAAACCGACTTTATGCAAATTAACCTTATTAGCCTTTCATTGGAATGGCTGCATGTATTTTAGGATTTGCATAAGTCTTGCGAGCACGTAAGTACTCAACTTGCCAATGTTGATGTTTTTAGGTGAAGAAACAGATTTCCCAACGATTCTTACGTTGATGCAGGATCGGGAATTTAACGATGAATTTATCTAAGGATTTTCCTTGTCGCTTGCTCGTGGAACAATGGGTTAAAAGGCATACTACAAGAAGTTGTCTCCATCGCAGCTTTACTTTTGGTATTGTAAAAATAATATGTAATCTTACTTCCGCTGTGTAATAAAGTTTGTGTATGACTGTGATATCAATTTGTATTTGTGCGTATTAGCTACTGATCATGGGACTAGTACTGTATGCACATGGTATCCATTTTTGGTATTTATTTATCAAAAATGGAGGCCTTACAAGTTGGTATCAGAGCCATGCTAACTGTAGGAAACCTTAGGTAGTATGGGAGTAATAAAAACTTAAAACTTGATATTAGGATCCAAGTGAACTAAAATTTTGAATTAGGACATCTTACCTGTCTATTCTTTATATGCATGAAACTTCTCTTTTGATTATGCGTATACCTGTTAATAACTCTTTCCTGTTTTTAAATTTCTACTAGAATCTTTTCCTCCAAAAATTACTTTACTGTCTTACATTTAATCAGGAATGCTAATTCCTTGTTAAATGTGCAGATGGGCGGATATACCCCATGTTATACTTCCACTAATAGGGAGAATTCTGGCATGGCGGGAATTCTTACTCGTTTGCTAGAATTCGCCCATTTTCCTCAAAATCCACGACATATAGTATTTCACGCGGCAGTTAGTTCTGTCTCTGTGGAATACATAGCTATGGTGGATATCCCTGCCCGAGATGAAGATAGTGAAGAGTTTTTATCTTTTGAGGGTCCTGGATCTTCCCTCATGATGGCCATGAATGAAGCCGCCTATATCGCTATTGTCAGTTTACGCCACACCTTACAGGCTGGCAGTGGTATATAGGAGGATTCCCTCCCGGCCACCAGGTGGGGAGAATAGCTATATGGATCCCACTGGGTTACAAAACCCCACTTTACGTAACTTAGTGGAATTCATAAATGCCTCTGACCAGTATTGCCGTCAGGCAATAACTGAATACAGAGAGGCGCGTCGCCATGTAGCATTCCTAGAGAATGCCATCGCCCCCTGCGTTGCCAGAGGTATTGTTCCTCGCTCAGTTCTGGGGCAATTCCCTCAGGCACCTGTGCCCGACGACACCCCAGTACCACCCAGGTGTCGCCATGCAAGGATGCCAGTGATAGGGAGTCGCCCTAGATTGCCGAGCATCCAGGTAGACCCTCATAGTTTTCCTCCGCGGCGTCCTCAGATACCGCAGGAGCATCGCTGTCAGGAGATCCCTTATCCTCTTGATGCCGAGAGTTCTAGTCGTAGAGATAGTAATAGTCTGTGAGTTTGTCAGATGATGAGTAGTGTTAGATGAGGTTTTGGTGTTGCCCTTTTATGTAGTAACGTCAAAAATAAATGTTATGTTTTGCTGTGAATATTATAAACTTGAAATAAAGTTTTTGCTTTATATTGTTTCGTGTGCTTTTGGTTCATACTCGTAAATATTTAACTTTCAGTTAATATTTTTACGACGTTGTGATCCGTAATAATAATAATCAAGTCATGCTTTTAAAACAATTGGTAACAACTAAGATTAAAATTAAATCTGATCTTATCATTAATTCATTAATAATTTTGTTCGGATGCTCGCTACCGATCCTTGGATGAGATTACGGGGAGTGAGGAAACCGGAAACTCACCCTCGGCGAGTGACTTCGCCACTCCAAATTGACCCAATCCATCCATCCATCGGCGATTCGAGGTCTTCGTCGCGTCGTCCCAGTCGTCGAGATTCACCGCCTCCTCAAGTTCAAGAAGAAGAAGTTTCGGAGGGGCAGTTGCCAGGGCCGCCAACCATGGCCCAAGTGCTTGCGATGATAGAACAGGGTCGTCAGACGAATACCCTGTTACTCCAACAATTGGTCCAAAATACGGCCAACCTAGGAGCTGCAAGTTCTAGGCCCGGTGTTGGTGAAGCCTCCCATCAGTCCAAGTTGGGAGAATTTTTGAAGACCCGGCCTCTAACCTTTTCTTCTTCGTCAGATCCCCTGGACGCTGATGATTGGCTACGAGCTATTGGAAGCAAGCTGACCATTGCTCAATGCAATGATCATGAGAAGGTCCTATATGTGTCGTACCAACTCCAGGGAGCCGCTGCAGTCTGGTGGGAAAATTTTCAAGCGGCAAGGCCCCAAGATCAAGAAGTTACTTAGGATGTTTTCGTTGAAGTCTTCAGGAAGACGCATATTCCCTCGAGCTTGGTGAATTTGAAAAGACGGGAATTTCTTGATCTGCGTCAAGGAAATATGTCCGTAATGGAGTATCTTCACCGTTTCAATTACCTTGCTCGCTATGCGTCATCAGAAGTCAGTTCAGAAGCCCGAAGAATTGAGCACTTCCGGGAACAATCGAATAATGAAGTTAAACATCTTCTCGCCATTCACGACTTCCATGACTTCCAAACACTCGTGGACAAGGCTATAATCGCCGAGCATAGTTCGCGTGATGTTATGGAAAGTCGAAAGAGGAAGTGGATGGCGCGAAAGTCGCCGATCCGAATTTGCCGAGGCGCGCGTTGGTCGGTAGACCAATGTTCGACCTCCTCCGCCTCGTCGGCAGCAGCACAAAGGCGTCAAGGTCGGTACCCGCCCCAAGACCTTACGCTCGTCCCTCGGCGGTAATGAAGGAAGGACTTCGGAGTTGAAATCAAGCGCGCGGTGTGACCTACTATCATTGTAAAGAGCGCGGGCATTATGCAAATGCTCGCCTAAAAGAGGTCAAGCGTCAGGGCAGTAGTCGTCGCAAGGAGTTCAGAGACCCCCAGGTCGACCTTCAGGAGCTGGGAATTTTCAAGTTGTCAAGCTGCCGTAGCTCTTAATCGCGATCACGAGTAGCGATCGTCTTCATCATGTGACCGCCAAGAAGCAAGCGGCGCCGGATGTGGTCCTGGGTATGTTTCCTGTGCACTCGGTACCTACTTTGGTATTGTTTGATTCTGGAGCATCGCACTCGTTTATTTCTAAGAAATTTGCTGATCAAAATAACTTAGAAATTGATCTCCTCTCTGCCAAAATGATAATCTATTCCCCTAGTTCAGTCATGAATTCAATTAAGTTTTGTCCTGAGGTTAGCATTGAAATTAATGGAGTCATGTTTCATGCTGACCTTATCCTTATAGAAACCTCAGGGTTAGATGTGATCCTTGGTATGGATTGGTTGTCTAAGTTCAAAGGATGCATAGACTGTGCCAATCGATCCATTTCTTTGGTTAGCTCTGAAGGGATTCCAGTTCATTTCTCCTTCATTCAAAGTTCTTCAAATTCTCAAACTTCCCTTTGTTCGGCCATATTAAAAGATCTTAGCCAGATTCCAATTGTCTCCGAGTTCTCTGAAGTTTTTCCAGATGAATTGCCAGGCCTGCCTCCAGATAGGGATATAGAATTTGTCATAAACCTTGTTCCTGGAACAGCGCTTATATCCAAGCGCCCTTATCGAATGCCCCCTGATGAGTTAGTCGAACTAAAGAATCAAATTCAAGAGCAATTAAGAAAAGGCTTTATTCGACCTAGCTCTTCTCCTTGGGGTAGTCCAGTTCTTTTTGTGCCTAAAAAGGACGGTGGAATACGCATGTGCGTGGACTATCGTGCATTGAATGATGTCACAATTAAGAACAAATATCCTTTGCCTCGTATCGATGATCTGTTCGATCAATTGACCGGTGCTCAAATCTTTTCAAAAATTGATTTAAGACATGGGTACTATCAATTGAAGATCAGGCCAGAAGATATTCCTAAAACCGCTTTTACCACTCGTTACGGTCTATATGAATATACCGTGATGTCTTTCGGACTTACAAATGCTCCTGCTAATTTTATGTGCCTCATGAATAAAGTTTTCATGGAGTATTTAGATAAGTTCATAGTGGTATTCATTGATGATATTCTAGTCTATTCCAAATCCGAAGAAGATCATGTGCATCATTTGCGTAAGGTTCTTGAAAAGCTTCGAGAGCATAAGCTTTATGCCAAATTCGAGAAGTGCGAATTTTGGCTAAAAGAAGTTGCTTTCCTTGGTCATATTCTTTCGGAAGGTGGTATTTCCGTTGATCCCAGTAAAGTCAAGGCTGTTTTAGACTGGGAAGCCCCTCAGTCTGTTCCGAAAATTCGAAGTTTTCTCGGTCTAGCGGGATATTATCGCCGCTTTATCGAGAACTTCTCCAAAATCGCTCGTCCTTTGACCCAGCTTCTCAAGAAAGAAAAGAAGTTTGAGTGGACACCTGAATGCGAAGAAAGCTTTCAGGAATTAAAGAAAATGCTAACATCAGCTCCTGTGCTAGTGTTACCCGATGTCCATAAAAGCTTTGATGTTTATTGTGATGCTTCCAAGAATGGGCTTGGGTGTGTGCTTATGCAAGAAGGAAAAGTCGTAGCTTACGCCTCTCGTCGATTCGCGACCTCATGAGCTCAATTATCCGACTCATGATGCGGAATTAGCCGCATGAGTGCGCTTTGAAAATTTGGCGTCATTACCTGATTGGAAACAAATGCAGTGTATTCACCGATCATAAGAGTCTGAAATATTTCTTCACCCAGCCTGATCTAAATTTAAGACAACGAAGATGGCTAGAGTTGATAAAAGATTACGACCTTAGCATTCAATACCATCCTGGTAAAGCCAATGTCGTGGCTGATGCTCTAAGTCGAAAGCTTCATTGTCTTTCTGTGTCATCTCTGACCGATCAATCCGATCTGGTAAAAGATTTCCAAAAGCTTGATTTGGGAGTTGTCAAAAAAGGTTTTTTGGCCGCCCTAGAGGTGCAACCAACCCTTAAGTCCCAGATTAAATCTACTCAGCTCAAAGATGGAGTAATTATCAAAGTGCGTGAAGAATTGAAGCAAGGAAAGGAATCCAAATTTCATGAAAGTTCAGATGAAGTGCTTATGTTCGAAAATCGAATATATGTTCCTGATGATCGAATTAAAGAGTTGATTCTCAAAGAAGCCTATGAGTCTCCTCTCAATTCACCCCGAAGTACAAAGATGTATCAAGATCTCAAGCGAATATTGGTGGCCCGGTTTGAAAAAGGATGTCGCTGCATATGTCGCAGTCTGTGATGTGTGTCAGCGTGTTAAAGCCGAGCATTAACGTCCCGCAGGACTTCTGCAGCCTTTGAAGATACCAGAGTGGAAATGGGAAGACGTCAGCATGGATTTTATTACTTGTTTGCCAAGAACCAGGAAAGGGCATGATTCCATATGGGTAATCGTTGACCGATTAACTAAAGTGGCTCACTTTATTCCGGTCAAGACTACTCATTCTGGAGATAAGCTTGCCGAGTTGTATCTGGAGAATATTGTCCGTCTTCATGGCGTCCCGAAGACGATTGTTTCTGACCAAGGTTCCTAGTTTACTTCTCGTTTCTGGGAAAGTTTGCACCGTCTTTTGGGTACTAAGTTGAATTTCAGTACAGCTTATCATCCTCAGACTGATGGACAAACGGAAAGGACCAATCAAATTTTGGAAGACATGTTAAGAGCCTGTGTGCTGTCATACGGCTCTAAGTGGGAGAAAAGTTTGACCTTCGCCGAATTCTCTTATAATAACAGTTTCCAATCTAATCTGCAAGTGTCTCCTTTTGAAGCGCTCTATGGAAGGAAATGTCGAACCCCTCTTTTCTGGTCTGAAGTTGGAGAAAGAAAATTCTTCGGCCCAGATCTTATTCAAGAAGCTCAAGAGCAAGTGGACATGATCAGAAGCCGACTGAAAGAAGCTCAATCTCGTCAAAAGAGTTACGCCGACAATCGTCGTCGTGAACTCAGTTTTGAAGTTGGTGACCATGTCTACCTTAAAGTCTCGCCTCTTCGTGGAGTTCGTCGATTTCAAATCCGTGGGAAATTGGCTCCTCGATTCATTGGACCTTATCGGATTATTGGAAAGATGGGTGAGATGGCATATCAATTAGAATTGCCACCTCAACTATCTGACGTTCATAACGTCTTCCATGTATCTCAGCTTAAGAAATGCCTTCGTGTTCCCTCCGACCTCGCTGATTTGGAAGGATAGATCTTGACCGATTTATCTTATCGGGAGCATCCAGTTCGTATTTTGGAAGAAGCCAACGCCAAACAAGAAACAAGACCATCAAGATGTTGAAGGTGCAATGGAGCAATCATCTTCAAGACGGCTACAGGAAAGGGAAGATCATCTTCGACAAGAGTTCTCCGATTTCTTCTAGTCATCTCCAAATCTAGGGACGAGATTTACGTAAGAGGGTAGATCTCAGAATGACCTCAAAAATTATAAAAAAAAGAAAAATGAAATAAAAATCTTTTGTGTATTATTTTCGAAATTTCTGAATTTTCTGGGTTTTCTGGATATTCTTTTGGCTTTTCTTTAATGCAAGAAAGTGAAACAAAGAATGTGGTAAATAGAAAATAGTAAAAAGTAAAATTGTTAATTCAACAAAAATTTACCAAAGTCCCCATAAATATCTGAGGGCTCTCCTCAGCTTGCTTAAGTCGGTTGGTAAGCTGAATTAGTAAAAATAATAATTAATCAAAGATAATCATGAGTAAATATCTCAGGGTAAAATGGTAAAACAATTGGGTAAAAATATCTATAAGTCATCCTAACCCAAAATTTTTATCTTGCCGACATAAAAACAGTAATAACCTCCAGTAAAAATATCAAGAATTTAATAATTCATTTTATAATTATAAAAATTCAAAAATAGTGAATAAATAATCTGGAAAACAGTAATGTCAGAATTTTTAAAAATTAAATAATAATAATTAAAGTATTTAATTTTACAGAAGGTGTATGATATCATTTCAAACTATCATAGAAAGTTTTGTAAAATAATCACTTCATTTAAATCGCAAATTAAAAGAAAAATCGAATGGGCAATGCAGCAACTGTTGCACTGTCAGAATTTTCTAAAAATATGCATCCACCATAAAATAGCGAAAAATTTTCACGAGGCTGGTAATATCCTTTCCGACCTATGGTAAAAATTTTATAATATTCTGTATCGTTTTGACCATCGAAAACGTCGTGAAACTCCGTTTTGTCCTGAGGCTTCGCCAGACTTCTTTTTCGCTCTCGCTGACGTGTGGGCCCGGGCGGTCAGTGAGCCAACTCAACCGTCGGCGCTGCCATCCGCCCCTGCGTGTCGACCTCCCAGTGCATTCTTCTCCCTCTCTCCTGCTCTCTCTCGCGCGAGACGCATCGCTCGGATTTTGTCGTACCCGCGCCCAAACCGACTTCATTTCCCTATATAAACCCCTCTCATCTCGTCGCAGCCGAGCTAGCCGTGTCCCCGTGAATCCATTCTACCGTTGCTTTGGTCGTCTTCTCCGGCGACGGCCAAACCCGAAAAGGGGGAAATCCACCCATTCGCCACCTCAAACCATTTCACTCCAATTCCTTCAACCCGAAGCACCCTAGCACCTCCAGGAGCTCGTCCCAAGCCTCGGCCGAAGCCCTTCTTCCCCGGCGAGCCGCCTCTCCTCACTTCTTCTTCCGTCGCCACCGCAAGCGGTGAGAACCCTCCTCTGCTGCTCATTCTTTGAGCTAAACCCGAAATGGGATCCTTGTGATGCACTGATGCTCGTGTGGGTGATCTTCAAGCTTGGGAGTAGCTAGTTCGCCGCGTCGCCGGTCGGCCGTGAGTTCCGCCGCCCCTCGCCGGTGCCGACCGCCTTCCCGACCACCTTCGATCACCGCGCCGCCACCCAAAGGTGCGCCTTGGCTCTTGGTGCCTTTGGTGGAACCCATTCACGCCGGTCGCTCGGTTCGCCACCGCGAAGCCGGCCGCACCGCTCTGGGTCCCGCCAGCGGGCCCAACTGTCGATCGCCGCGCCAAAGTCTTTGTGGTGTGTCGGCCGACTAGCGAGCCCGCTGTCGGTCTCATCGCGACGCTAGTCGCCGCCACGTGGACCTGTGTCCCGCAGTCGACCTCTCGGCGCTTCAGCGCGACCGCGCTGGTTCAGCACGTCGATCGCGCAGCCGTCGCCGCGCCATCGCACACTGGCCCGGCACAAGATTACCTCGGCCGGTGCGGCCGAAAAGGAAAGCGCGTTTTACATGTGAAAGCGTACTTTCTATTTTCGGCAGTTTTCTGATTTTCAGTAATTATTCAAAACCAAGATATTCATTTAGCCATAACTTTTGAATCACTTAACCAAATTTGATGAAATAAATTTATAAATTCATATAAAATCCAGTAGATTCATAATATGCAAAAATATTTCAGAATTGAATTTTATTTGAAATTCAAATTGAAATTTAAAAGAAAAGTTAGAAATATGTCATACATGAAAATTTTGCATATGATCTCCAAATTTGGTAACATAAATTTTGTTAGAATCCATGTAATCTCAAAAACCAGAATCTGTAAAAATACTTAGGGTGTATTATAAGAAAAATTTTAGTTACAAAATGGGGAGCAAATAATGCAATAATGGTTTAAATGAACTAAATCTTTAAATTGTAAATGGGAACAAATAACTCATGTAACCATTCCTGAATTTGTGAAATCATTTTATTTGAATATTTCCATCTGATTTCTTTTTGGCCTTATCGAAATTTGGTATTTGTTATATGTCGCCATACGACGTGTAGAATCCGACGAACCCGGTGTATTCGACGACCAGGAGTTTGAAGTCGAGGATACTCAACAAGGCAAGCAAACCCCTTTGACCATATTGATCCCAGTTTTATAAATGTTTTCATTAAATGTTTTACTGCATACTTTATTTTGTTAAAGCCTGCTATATTTCGGGTAATGGTAGTTGTACCAGTAGACTTATAGAATTTCCTTGATAAGTAGGAAATTGTGAACCTTGAAAACCCTAGAATAGCTTAGACATTATTTAATGCCAAATTGGGTAATCACAGTTAGTGTCATGCTTAGCCATGCTCAAACGAATATAAGACTTGGATATGATTAAAAATGTTGGATATGACATTCTTCGGGTATGACCATTTTGTGGTTGGTATTTTGGTTGGAAAAATGAAAATAAAACTATGGTTTAGATGCGGGCAATTATTGGCAGTAGCCGGTGTGCATGTCTTTGCACGTAGTGTAGGGTGGAGATTATTGCCCGTGTCGGATTAAGGACCGAACTATGAGTTGTTTTCAGGCCAAGAATATTCATACAACCACAAGTGCTGGTATGGGACAGCTCTAACTTATTAAGTTGTTTAAAACTAGCTTTGCACTTGGAAGGCCAGAGTAGTATGAGCTGTTTTTTAATGAATTGCTCGACGGGACGTCCACACCGAGGTGATCATGGATTAAACGTCTACCAATATAACGGTGTACACCATATTGTGGGTAGTTCCATCATTTCTATGCTCTGAGTTCTTACTCCACAGAATGGGTTTATCGTCACCGTGCTGGTGCAAAGTTAGGTTTAAATGATGTAACGGTTATAACATGACTCTCTGCGGCACACCAAAGGCAGTGTGTAAATATCGATTGCTCAAAGAGTCACCATGTCTTGTGGGAAAGTCAGTATACCTCTGCAGAGTGTAAAACTAATCGATTAGCGCGTCATGATCATGGACACTTGGTAAAGTTATGACATAGTTAGCTGTTTTGATTATTTTCTTAAAATATGGTTTCTACCATGTGTTAATAATTTCCACCTTGTGTTGGTGGAAATGGTTTTGAATATGGTCATGATACTCAAGTATTTGTGAATTCTCTATGCTTACTTTTCTTTACTTCAACATTAAATTGCTTTTGTTTAAATTCCATTTTGCAATCTATTACTCTGTAATTACATTTCAAACCAGCTTTATGCAAATTAACCTTATTAGCCTTTCATTGGAATGGCCTGCATGTATTTTAGGATTTGCATAAGTCTTGCGAGTACGTAAGTACTCAACTTGCCAATGTTGATGTTTTTAGGTGAAGAAACAGATTTCCCCGACGATTCTTACGTTGATGCAGGATACGGGGAATTTAACGATGAATTTATCTAAGGATTTTCCCTTGTCAGTTGCCTGTGGAACAATGGGTTAAAAAGGCATACTACAAGAAGTTGTCTCCACTGCAGTTTTACTTTTGGTATTGTAAAAATAATATGTAATCTTACTTCCGCTGTGTAACAAAGTTTGTGTATGACTGTGATATCAATTTGTATTTGTGCGTACTAGCTACTGATCATGGGACTAGTACTGTATGCACATGGTATCCATTTTTGGTATTTATTTATCAAAAATGGGGGCCTTACAAAGCCTAAACAAAACTTGGTTTTACCCAAATCCTTCATTTCAAACTCAGACTTTAAGTATGAGCATGCTTCTTCAATCTCTTCATCCGTCCCAATGATGTTCAAGTCATCTACATAGACGGAGATTATAGCAGTTCATTTGCTAAATTCTGCAAATCAATTATCTTCTGGACTTCTTGATTTGCTTCATTAGTGCGGGGGTCATGCGCGGGGATCCCAGTGGAATGCCATATGATTTCCTGGCATTTTTCATCCAAAGGTTGATTTCCTTCCCCTAATGACGGGAAACGATCCTCGTCAAAAATGCAATCAGCGAATCGGGCTGTATGCAAGTCTCCAATCATGGGTTCTAAATACCTGATTATGGATGCACTCTCATAACCAACGTATATCCCAGACTTGCGGAGAGGGCCCATTGCAGTCCGCTGTGGGAGTGGTATAGGAACATATACCATACAACCAAATTTTCTGAGATAGGAGATTTTTGGGATGACCCCGTGCACCAGTTGCATAGGGGAATGGATGTTGTAGGCCGAAGGTCTGAAATTGATGAGAGCTGCTGCGTGCAGGACTGCGTATCCCCAACAAGTGTTGGGCAAGTTACAACTCTGCAAAAGTGGTCTGGCAATAAATTTAATCCTATTTATTAGTGCTTCAGCTAGTCCATTCTGCGTATGGACATGTGGTACAGAGTTCTCAACTGCTATCCCTGTTGCAGTGCAATAATCATCAAATGCCTTTGAAGTAAATTCTCCAGCATTGTCCATTCTGATGGACTTCACACGATGATCAGGGAAAGCATTCTTAATTCTTATGATCTGCGAGATCAACTTTACAAAAGCATGGTTTCTTGTTGACAATAAGCATACATGCGACCATTTCGAGGAAGCATCGATGAGCACCATAAAGTACCGAAATAGCCCTGACAAGGGCTAAATCGGGCCACAAATATCCCCTGGATGTGTTCTAGGAATGCAGGGATTTCACTTTGCACTTTCATGACAGAGGGTCTAGTTATTAATTTCCTGGTGGCACATGCAGGGCACACGAAATCTTCATAATTAGGGAAATTTTTAACATTAATGCCATGACCTTGTGAGTTCACTATATTCCTCATCATTCTAAGACCAGGATGACCTAATCTACAATGCCATAAAGAAAATAACTCAGAGCTTCTAAAGACAGTCTTCAAGGAAGTATACACTTCGGGTGCATGAATATTCGTGTAGAACAACCCAGATTCATATAAGGGACATTTTTCTAATACCATTTTTCCACATACCGCGTGCTTCACAATGCATAAGTATTCTTTCCATTTTCTTCATTGGTTTCGACGTGAAAACCATTGGCGCGGATGTCTTCGAAACTTAAGAGAGTGCGCGTTGATTCAGGGTACAAAAGAGCTTCTTCAATTACCAAAGTTGTACCCATAGGCAATATTATAGTGGCTCTTCCTGAGCCTATTACATATGAATCGATTCCTGCGATCGTAGTAATCTTTCCAGCGTTCTTCGTGATTGACTGGAAGTATTTGGACTCTCTTAAGATGGTATTTGTTGTGCCACTATCAACAATGCATATCTCTTCCATTTGGGCACTACACGATTTCTAAAAAGGAAAATAATTCCAATCAAACAGTGGCAAAATAATTCAAACATTGCTTGTAAATTAAAGAATATTGGAATAAATTGCATATTTATTCATGAGAGAAGTATGCTCTTCTAGAGCTTACAATTCATTATTCAAAAGAAATTGCTAACAACCATAATCTAAAAAAAAGAAAAAATGTGATTCATGCATTAAACGGAATTTGTAAAATATGCATTAATTTCTGCTTCTATGTCATCGACAGAAGTTTTCTCTTCATTTGCCATAAGATTGGTTGCAGCATCGATGTCCAGGCTATTCTGTGAGGATGAGACAAGTGGGGTATCTTCATCCATAGCATCATTATCACCAACCTTGGCGAAGTGCGCCTCTGCTAGGGCGTTTTCTTTTGCCTTCTTCTTAGCCGAATATGCGTTGATCACTTCCTTAGATTCCCGACATATCTTTGACCAGTGTCGCCAAGTGCCACACCTAAAGCACGTTTGATTCTGCTGTCCATACGGCTTAGCGTGCGCCTTTTCCTTGTCATCCTTCTTCACTGGGGTTTTGGACTTTCCCTTGGCCTGAAACCTCTCTTTTCCACCCTACTTGCCCTTCTTTCTATGAGTGGGCTTTTTCACCTTATAGCTGTTGGCATTGATTTCTGTGCCAATGTCTCTTCCAGATGGCTGTGAGACGAAGTTCTTGCGTAGAACATCATCTTGTAACTCCGCAACTTGCATGACATCAATCAGTTTGCTATACTCCTTGTATGCGTCCTGACGATAGCTGCGTGCACTCTGGATAGCATTTGGGTGGAAGGTGGAGAGAGTCTTTTCAATCTTCTCCTCGTTAGTGATCTTCTTGCCACATAGGGAGAGATTGGTACAAATTCTGTGCAAGATAGAATTGTACTCGGCCACTATTCTATAGTCTGCAAACCTCAGGCGGACCCAATCTTGCTGTGCTTGGGGCAAGATGGTGTACTTGAGCTTCTCGAACCGCTTCTGAAGTGCAGTCCAAAGCTCAAGTGCACTCTCATCAGCCATGTATTCATTCTTCAGAGTGGCTGAGAGGTGGTGCTTGAGGAAGTGCAAGGCTTGATCGTTTTGCTCGGCGGTAGGTTTCGCGTCCTACGAGGACCCTAGACCAATCGCAGCACAGAGCTTCTTGCCCCCAAGAACGATCTTCACGTCCGATGCCCAAGTGAGGTAGTTCTGACCGTGCGGGGCCAGTTCTTCAAACTCATGATTCACGATGCCAGACATCTGCATGATTTCAAAATTCCGACATTAGATTACTGCTTGTAATCTAATAGAAATGGTTGCAAGAAAACATAAAGAGCAGAAAATAAATTTCCATGCATTTCCAGTATACTAAATAAAGCAATGAATTCAAAATTCATAAAGAATATTCATAAATACAGAGAATAAAGCTAGACCAAAATAATTTTTCTGGATTTTTCTACCAATTTTCCAAATTTGCTGCCTTTTTTCTTTTTCTTTTTTTTCTTCTCTTTTTTTCTTTCTTTTTCTCGGCCAAAACGGCCTTTGGGCCTTGCCTGCCTCTTCTTTCGTCCCATAAAGGACCGGCGGCTAGGGTTCCCAAGCCCTAGCCGCCAGCGCGCCTGCCAGCCCCGTGCGTCTTCTTCCTCGCGCCGCCCTCCTCCCCGACACATGCCGGGCGCGTGCGGCGGCGCGTGCGTCGGCGCGGAGCTCACGGCACGAGGCGTCGGCGGCGGCCGCGGGCAGCGCGACGGCACGCAGGCGGCGGCGATGCCGTGTGCGTGGCGCCCGCGAGCGAGGCGACGATCGCCCTTGGCGCGCGAGCCAAAGCGCAGCGCCTTCGGCGCGCGAGCCAAAGCGGCGACGACGCAGCTGCGGGCGTGCAAGCCGAGCGATCGGGCCCGCAATCGGGCGTGAAGCCGTGGCGGTCGGCCGGGCGCTGGGCGAGGCGGTGTCTCGGGGCGGCGATGCCGACGGCTACGAGCCGCGAAGAAGGGTCGCAAGCGACGGCGGCGCTGCGTCGCGCTGGAACCATCGTCGGCGAGGTTGTGGAGCCGGTCGGTCGAGGCGGATAGGCCGACGGCGCCGTGTGCGTAGCGGGAGGGCCGAAGCGCGCTTCGTGCGGTGGCGAGGAGGCCGAGCGCGGCGAGCCGGTGCCGGCGGCCGCAGTTCGGCGACGAGGCGCGGCGACACGCTGCCGGCGGCGCGCGGCGCGGCGGCGCTGAAGCGACGGCGGCAAGGCTGCGGCACGGCGAGGCGGCGGCGGCGGCCAGAACTCCGGCGCACGAGCGCGGACGGCGGCGCGGCGACGACGCTTCATGCGCTGCGGCGCGGCGAGCGGCGCGCGGCGGAGGCGGCGGCGCGCGCGGCGCATGAGCCAAGGTGACGGCGGTGCGCTGCGGGCGCGCAAGCCAAGGCGACAACGATTTTCGTGCATGAACAGTAAACTGAACTGTAAAAGCGTCTTGTACTATAGCTTCGAGCCATATCCGTGTAGCTTCATGCCACGCGACAAGTAGTACCAGATGCGAAGGATAGATGCATGCATAGAATCAACAAGCGTTTAGATTCAATCGCCGATTCTCACCTTTTATCACCTTTTCAATCCGTTCGCCGGTAGAGCTTCGTGCTGATAACGTGTTAAGGAACCTCGCTATCGAATAGTCCGGGGTTCCCGAACAAATCTGAAGTGGAGAACAGAGAGAGAAAGAGAGACACGGGTTTTGGGAGGAACAACGACAGAATTCTTTATTGCTTTTGTGATTCCCTGTACATTGGGGGACCCCCTCCTCCTTATATAGTAGTCGCCTAGGGTTTCGACTAAGGGACTATCGTAGGCCTTCATGGGCCACGTGGTTTCCCAACAAAAACATCCACATCATTTGTGCCAGCATGTTAAAAGGGTCGTTCCTAGAATTAGTTTCTTGAGGGGCATTTTTGGAAATAGCAAATATAGGAAAAAAATACAACGTGGACTGCTTGAACCAACGCACGTACACTGTATACATACACATGCAAAGGCGTGCTCTGCTAGACAATGTAGACGTACACAGAAATGAAAGAAGGTGTAGCAGCTACGTACGTATGTACAGGTGACGGAATAGACAGAGGAGGTGAGGAACCAGTGGGTTGCGATCTAGCGTGTAGTGCATGCATGTGTCTTTCGCAGCCGGCAGGCTGTGGCCACCTTGTAGTAAATACTAGCCTGCACCGTCAGACAGAGCACCAAGACTAGCACAATAGTGGGAAGTGCCGGTTACCACATAAACACCGTTTAGGTGACATCACGTGTCACCTATTTCGCTCCTATGTTACGATAGGTCATCGACACCCCAAGTCCAACACAATAGCTTTTGACAAGCTCGGCAGGTGGTGGGCCCCACCTTCATGTCGATCTTAGATATCGTGGTATCCCGCCTTGTCAAGATCGGGTACCGTGGTAGGTATCTGCTAAGCTCAAGCACCACAGTACCTTGTCATGGACCTGCCACGGTAGTTGCATATGTCGTTTACCGATACTTTCATCGAGAAGGAGGCTATATTTGCAATTTTATTCGAGAACAGGCGTAGCCATCACGAGGGTTTGTTAGGCTCGATTCCACCTTCCGTCGGGACCGATAATTCTGTACGAGGTATCTTCATTGTATTTCTTTTATCTTTTGTCTTTGTTTATCTTCTATTCATAAAATGAATTTAGATTGCACAAGACTATGTTTGTTATATTTGCCCAAATCTAACTTAGTTTTTTTGTTAAGAATAGTTTAGTCCTTCGAGTTATCCTCCTGTTTCATCTGACTTCATCGCTGTTCGAGATAGAGAGAGAGAAATACGAAGGAAGGCCAAATAGGACGAAGCTTCCAATAGTGGCAACCCATATTGCTCATGTTACCTTCCATACAAAGCTATGCAAAACGATCGTATAAAAAAATTACTCTACTCTAGTGAAAAAAGGAACAAGACAAAAAAGAAGAGAGAGAAGCAGCTGCAGGTAGCTTTGACAGAGAGAAGAAAGAAGAGGAGGATAGGAGCAATTAGTATCACACGTCACATCACCGACGCTCGTAGAATAGTACAGATGGATAATACAACTCACTCAGCGCTAGCGATAGCCCAGCTGCTGCTATACTACTATACACGTGCTCTACGTGTATGTATGTACTCCTACGCAGGTACAGGCATACGTGCGCATTATACAGGGCCTTGTCAGCGTCACAGCCAATAGGGACCCTCCACGTGGCGCCTCGTCCGCCACGCTACTGCGCTCTGGCCTTTGCGTGCTTCTTATTCTACCCTTCTCATTGAGCATTTTCCATTCTAACGTCTACTCGGCTCTGGGCTCCTTGTGCGCTCTAGCCCTAAATTCTGCCATGTTTAGTTAAAAAAAACCTCTTCTAGGGTTTCGCTTCGATCGAGATCGTGAATTTCTCGATCGGCTGCGAAGAAGATGGTAGCAGTCCAGCACACGATCCGTGGAGATCTTCTTCGATCGAGCGAGAGAAGCTAGCGGACGCAGAGCTGCTGAGACCTGAGAGGCAGAAGCAGAAGAGAGGAGAGGCCTCGACTTGCCACTATGGTCACTTTGTAGGCTGCACCTCTGTATGCCTAGCTATGAATACCTAGCTCTTCTCAGCAGGAAATGGCTACCTAAACCATCGTTACTTATTCAGAAACAGTCGTCGTTTTTGTACTTTGACATTCATTCTACAGTTTTAACTACTAATTTTTATTATAACATATTTATAAAACCTAATAAAATTATAATATTATGAAAGTAATTTTCAAAACAAATCCAGACATATAATTTATATATATATATATATATATATATATATATTAAATATTTTAAAAAATATTGATAATTAAAATTTTGAAAGTTTGATTACACCTATATCCAACTATTTAGAGAGGAGTACTAGACTACTTGTACAATAGCACTACCTACTAGATTGATGATGGTCATTGCAATTAATATAACTTTGAGAAAAATGCCAAAGAAAGAAGAGATGGGTTGATTAATTAGGGCTAGTTCGAAACACGAGTGCTTCGCAAGATTTTCACGGGAGAAAATTTGATCCAATGTAGGAAGAATCTCTGTGTTCCCAAAGGAGCTTGATCGTGAAAGTTCAGCAATGATAACCTTTTCTTGGTTACCAACCCTCTTCCAACTTACCGGTACGGTCTGAGATTTATTTATTTTATCGGAACAAAAAATTAGCTCCAGTCCCACTGCATGCACTTGTTTGGTATTTGCTGAAACACACTTAAATCGATAAATTGGTTGGTAGACACCCCAAAGTTGTGGTCATTTATTGGCACACTAGACCGATTACAGTATTATTATTTCAAAATTTAGGAGAAAGAGAGGGCATAAGACCATCTCCAACCGTTTTCCAGGGTTTCATTCCCTTCCTAGCCCCTGAAGGGAATCCCTTCCCATATTCCATTTCCTTCCCAGCAATGCACTCCAACAGATTCCCTTCCCTATTCCCTTCCCTTCCCAGAAATACCTAACTTTTCCTCATCCCCTCTCATCCAACCCAGCAATTCTATATATTGAGGGGTTGCATTCATCAGGTAGTCACCCACAACCCATTGCCAACCTCACAATGAGTCAGTTCATTTCTTCCTCAAGTGATGAACAATCATTTACTGATGATGAGGACTCCCTTCTCTTAGCAATCGCAGAGGAGGAGGAGATAGAAGCGCGAGATAACAACCGTCGACGGGGATCGGTTCGAGGCCATGCGGTGATCAACCGAGGTCACATTGAAGGGGCGGCTCGGCTTTATGGTGATTACTTCGCTTCCTCCCCGTGTACGGCGACGTATTTTTCAGGCGGAGGTAACAAACCAGTAGTCCTAACAAATATGAATGATGTACTTGTAAAGTTTCATTATGTCTATAAGTCGTTTCGCATACGCAGGTTTGGATGAGCCGCCCTATATTTTTGCGCATAACGAATCTTCGTCGAAGGACACGACGTTTGGTTCCAAAAAGTAGGGATGCAACCGGAAGCTTGGTTTGGCACCTCTTGAAAGTAATGACTCTCCGTCAACTAGCTTACGGTGTTCCTGCGACGCTGTGACAAGTACATCCGTATTGGGGAAAGTACGGCCATTGTAGCTCTCAAGAAGTTCGTGAAGGCGGTGGTCCAGGTTTTTGGGGAGGAATATCTCCGATCTCCTAATGCAGAAGACATTGGTAGACTCCTAGTTGTTGGTGAGCACAGGGGTTTCCCTGGAATGCTTGGTAGCATCGATTGCATGCATTGGACCTGGAAAAACTGCCCGAAAGCATGGCAAGGGGCTTTCACAGGGCATACTCGCAAGCCTTCCATAGTCCTCGAGGCGGTTGCTTCGTATGACCTGTGGATTTGGCATGCTTTTTTCGGGATGCCAGGAAGCATGAACGATATTAATGTGTTGCACCGTTCTAACATATTTTCAGGAGAAAATGATGGTACAGCTCCGAAGGTAAACTACATCATCAATGGCAATCAGTACGACATGGGCTACTACCTCGCGGATGGCATTTACCTAGAGTGGGCTACCTTCGTTAAGGGGATTGCAGCGCCGATGGGAAACAGGAGGGTCTACTTCTCGCAGATGCAGTCCGCTGCAAGGAAGGATGTTGAGAGAGCGTTTGGAGTGCTCCAAGCTAGGTTTGCCATTGTACGGGGCCCCGGCCGATGTTGGCACCAGAGTACGTTAAGGAATATAATGACTGCATGCATCATTCTTCATAACATGATCGTGGAGGATGAGAGGAATGGGGCATCACAGGACATTAACTTCGATTTTATGGGAACTCTCGTCGTTACAGGGACGTCACCCAACGGGTCGGTCTTGCACTGCATACAAGCAACTCAAAGGCGGAGGGATCGCCAACTTCACCATCGGTTGCAGGCGGATCTAGTCGAACACCTTTGGTCATGGCACGGGGGATAATGCAAGTGTAAGCTATGTTTCAGTGTGAGTGTGAAATCATGTGCTAAAAAATTGGCTGAGTAATGAAATTGGCATTGCAAAGTGGTTGTGATTATGGCATGTGTGGTGCTTGTGCATATGCTATGTCTGATGATTATTTCATATGCTGGTGATAGCATGATATTGGTTTTGCTTGATGCAATGTGCTCGTTGGTGTTGGCGACTAGAAGTTGCATCGATTGATGCATGCATGTTTGGAGGTGTATGCATGCAAAGATAACATCCAGTAACTAGAAGATAACATCCGGTAACTAGAAGTTTTCTCCCTAGCGCCAAGTCCAAGTTACAAGATTGGTCCGCCTTGAAATCAATTTCCATCATCACCGATTCATCATCTTGCGAAGGTAATATCTTTTGATCCGTAGATCCGATCGAGTTGATTTTTATTGGGTTAGATTCATAATTGAATCTAGTTTCTACAGTTAAAATTTCATGTCAATCTAACGGTTGGATCTTCGGTGATCTTGTTTTTTAAGATAGGTCCGTCGTAGCCTTTGATGTTCTGAAGATTGATCCGGCGTAGCCTTGGAAATCAGTTTGTGTCATCAGCTGATTCAGTCATCTTGCGAAGGTAATATCTTTTGATCCGTAGATTCGATCGAGTTGATTTTTATTGGGTTAGATTCATAATTGAATCTAGTTTCTACAGTTAAAATTTCATGTCAATCTAACGGTTGGATCTTCGGTGATCTTGTTTTTTAAGATAGATCCGTCGTAGCCTTTGATGTTCTGAAGATTAGTCCGGCGTAGCCTTGGAAATCAGTTTGTGTCATCAGCTGATTCAGTCATCTTGCGAAGGTAATATATTTTGATCCATAGATCCGATCGAGTTGATTTTTACTGGGCTAGATTCATAATTGAATCTAGTTTCTACAGTTAAAATTTCATGTCAATCTAACGGTTGGATCTTCAGTGATCTTGTTTTTTAAGATAGGTCCGTCGTAGCCTTTGATGTTCTGAAGATTGGTCCAAATGTAGCCTTGGAAATCGGTTTGTGTCATCAACTGATTCAGTCATCTTGCGAAGGTAATATCTTTTGATTCGTAGATCCGATCGAGTTGATTTTTATTGGGTTAGATTCATAATTGAATCTAGTTTCTACAGTTAAAATTTCATGTCAATCTAACGGTTGGATCTTTAGTGATCTTGCTTTTTAAGATAGGTCCGTCGTAGCCTTTGATGTTCTGAAGATTGGTCCGGCGTAGCCTTGGAAATCAGTTTGTGTCATCAGCTGATTTAGTCATCTTGCGAAGGTAATATCTTTTGATCCGTAGATCCGATCGAGTTGATTTTTATTGGGTTAGATTCATAATTGAATCTAGTTTCTATATTTAAAATTTCATGTTAATCTAACGGTTGGATATTCAATAATATATGTTTTAGTGAATATGTGTCAGGCTGTTTACATGTGGTCCGGCGTAAACTGACAACTTGGTACAATAGAAATTTGGTCTGGCGAACCGACAATGCGGACAGTACAAATCCGACAAGTCTGGAATAAAACTAGATAGTTCAAACATTAAAACAACAATACAACAATAGTATTACAGGCCCTCACCCAAACAGGGATGACATAAGACAACGATTATTTATTCATTTGACGACGATTCATCACAATCTCAATCATGTCGACTCGTAGTACTCATGAAGCAATACGGTACACGAGTTCAAGTCGACCTTCATAATCCTTTCATTCTCCGCTTCCTTGGACATGGCCAATTTTTCACGCTGTATTTCTACCATAGCAGCTCTGGACTCATTCATCTTGTCGAAATGGTCGGAGTACACACCCACAGATGACATAATAGACGAACTAGCACGCTTCCTCGCGACCTTTGCAGCGTCCCGGCCTGGTGGCCTTTCCCCCTCCTCAGAGGATGCTTGGGAGGCCAGGTCGATAGGAATGTCATTGGACCCTTCATGCGTTGCACCATATCGTGCCGTCTTTTGCTTCTTGTGGGACAAGTGCGAAGACCACTTCGGATGATCCGCCAGTAGTACCCAACAATTGTGGAACGCGAATGGCTTGCCCTCAATGTCCTGGTACATCCTAGCAGCATGGGCCATCTGCAAAATGAGATAACAATTATAGACTCGGGAGACACGATTAATTATGAAGTGACTACAAGTCTTGGTCGATCAAGACGAGGACATGTCCTTACCCTATCACGCTCGGTGCTCCTCTCGATGTAAACCGTCGGTCGATTGAGATACCCAAATATTTGCTAACACACTCATTTATCAATGACCGTGGTTAACCATTCCTTTCTTCGATCTTGCCTTCATGTGTTCCTTGCTATTGCTTTTGTAATAATCTGCAATTCTGCTCCAATAGGTATCAGACGATTGGTCCTTCCCAACAATGGGGTCTTGGCTCACATTCAACCAAGCTGAGACTAGAACTTCATCCTCCTACGCACTCCATTTGGTCCTCTCTGTTCTGGAGCTGTTTTTGGTTCCCTTCTTGACGTGCGTGGAACGACTTGGGGCAGCATCAGTCGTGCCCATGCTCGGAGGTGCTGGCGGGGAAGATAAGCCGTGTACCACAGCGTCCAAGTCATCCTCAAGGTAGTTCGATAAGAAAGGGTCCATGTCGTCCTCCCTGATCATTGAAAGCACACACATAGTTTGTTATTACGGAATCATGCCAAAGCAATGTGGGAACAATATGAGTCAACATGGAACAGACATCACATTGATGTAAATTACGGTAAGGACTACAAGTTCATAGCCAGATGGTGCAAAATACAATAAAGCTCACTGAGCAGTTCAAAGCCACATGGTCCAAAATAACAATATGACTGAGCATGGAACAGACATTTAGACCTAAACAAGGTGGCCCGAACGATCGGACTTGATGGACCAATCGCTAAGTAGACAATCCGTGGAGTAGTCGCTCAGCAGGGAATCGTTCGAGCTCTCGTAGTCCGCAGGCACTATGTCGTCCGGATGAACGCCCTCGACAGATGCAATGTCATCCATCACAGTCGGAGGAGGTGCAGTGCTAAATTCTATCGTGTCGAATGACATCTTCTCCATGCTCTCGGCTATGGACTCGACCTGAAGAAGTGCGCTGTTAATGCCAATGGCCCAAATTTCATCACTTGGACTGAAGTTATCCCGAGCGAGCTTCCTGAGGTGCTCGGCCTTATCCTCCAGCATATCTCGCAGCTTGGAGATGACGTCTCGAAGGGTCTCCGAATCCATCTAAAACAACATGTAATGACAATACTTCGCACAGGTTATGGCAATATTGAATCATACTACGTACGAACTAATTAAATACAAGCTGCGATATTGGTGTGTGTTTCAGGATTAGCTTTATTGAATCAAGGTCACACCATGACAATGCAAATCATTGCGACATCGGCACAAAATTGAATCAACTCATCCATTTCAGTTCCCGAATAACTACTAGTGGACTGACCATTTGATCTGTGCAAATTGAAACCAATGCTTGAGTTGACAACTTCCAACTATATGAATTTGTGCTAGAATTTCATTGCAAAGAAAAACAATGAGGAGAGCACCCATGAACTAAATTTCCTAAACCCAAAGAGACAACACATATGAACTGTCAGGTTCACTAATTCGAACTAGTGCTCATTCAATCAATCTTCTACACCAATCGGTCATCATCACCCAACGCAAGTTTCCCCAATTTTCCCTATTTATGTTCTGGACTGCCATTTCGGTGAGGACGAAATTACTTGTCCCAAGCAAGCGATTTCACCCCATCCAGGTTTTCCCCCCACTGAATCGAAGATCCCACAACCTAAATCCATTTCAAATCGGCAAAGATGGTGGTCCTCGATGCGTACCTGAAGGTCTCGATTTTCATCTGCGCGTCCTCTCCGGCCGATGAGGCGGAGCACCTAAGCTCCTCGCCCGCGTCGCCCTGTCCTTGCCGTCGCGCGAAGCCTCGGCAGTTGACGACCACAGCAACGGGGCAGCGTGAGGGGAATGGGGGCGCAGCCCTCGAGGAAGGGATCCTCTCTCCTATCCCACGCTGCGTCGGCCGGGGAAGGGAAGCCGTTGGAGGAGCTGGGAACCTTCTCTCTCCGTCGTTTTCCCATGCGGACGGGATTGGGACGACCGACGGGAAACGGTTGGAGATGGTCTAAGAAGGCACGTTTGCCCTAGGATATCAGCTGAGCCCCATCCATCATTGTCCATTCCTTTAACTTATCTCTCCATGTCTTCTTTCATCCTCTCACTACTACAGAAAGACTTATACTAGACCCCTCATCACTAACATCACTGACAGTTTATGGCTAGAAGGGTCACTGATGAGGTCTAGATCACAGACGGTTCAAGCCAAAAACTGTCAGTGATGACACTCATCGCTGACGGTTTTTTTGCTAGAACCGTCTGTGATCTAGACACCTATCACTGACCCTTCTAGCCAAATACCGTCAGTGATGTCTCACTGACGATTTTTGGCTGGAACTATCTGTGAAGAGCTATTATCTCAGACGGTTCTAACCACGAACCGTCTGTGATACGAACAGACCACTATAAAGATACCGATATTCCTCACGCATAACAACTTATTAGCACATAGCGTGTTTCGCCTCCCTCAAACCCTAGCCTCCCGGCGTCCTCCCCCTGGCGATCTCCTCCCCAACATCCTCCTCCCGCATCGACCTCCTCCTACTTCGCCGGCCTCCTCTCTTGTTGGCCTCCTCTAGTGTTGATCGACCACCTCCCGCGTCGGCTCCTCCCGCGGCTTGTGTTGTGTAAATTACCCACTTGTATTTTGTAAATTTTAATCAACTAGGTTGTGTATTCTAAAATGTTTGTGGGCATTCCAAGTACTAAAGATATGTTAGCATATCTGTAGGAATTGTATAGAGTTCTAGGCCATTTGTTCTAGAAGAAAAACGGGAGGACAAACTAGGATAGAGGGTATTATTTATTTATAATAACCTGCCATGACTAAAGCCCAGATATACCTGAGTTCAAGAGGGTAGAAAGGACTGGATGAGAAAAATAGGTGGGAAACAAAATAAGATGAACATATATAGTTATAAAGAGGTGCTTCTATGCATTTCTTTTTTATAGTTACCCAAATATTAAAGCATGAATAAAGGGTAAACATGTATTATACCAATCAGATCATGTCATGAAATAAAAATGTATGGAACATGAACCTGTCCCCACATATTTTATTTCGATGTGCATAAAAATACTTTTTAAAATTTATAGCACTGACAAAACCAAAATTTAGTATTAAGTTGTTGGACCATATTTATCATGGCCCGTCCCTACTTATTATTGCTTTTCTTTTAGAACTCGCAAGGTTAGGTCTGAACAGTAGGAAATCGAATTTGTAAGTCTGAACTGTAGTTGTATTGTCATATAGTTTATTCTTTTGGTTTGTGACTATTGTTCATGTGGTTTGTAATATGCATGGTTTGTAATATATATATATATATATATATATATATATATAAGAATGTTGAAATTCTCATTGTCACTACTTTGATGAGTCCATTATTCTAATATGTGAGAATATCATTTTGTTTTTGATCTAAATTAATTGACAAGATTGAAATCTAATTTTGGTAAAATAGACGACATAGAAGAGCTGTTAGAAGATAAACAAAAACTTGAGGTGGAGATCGAGCAACTGAAGGGCAAATCTGAGTTAATTGACCAAATTTATGAGATCAAACAAGAACTGAAAAACATAGATGACAAATTGCATGATATTGAATCCCTTAACACGGCACTCATCATTAAGGATCACAGGGCTAATGCAAAGCTAGAAGAAGCCAAAGCTGAGTTTATAGAGGTAATATAAGGATTTCTAGTATTTAATTTGATGTGGTTACTAATAATATACCAAGACAACTTTTTCACAACAACATGATCGCTTTTGTAGGGATTAATAGATATGACTGGAGATCAATCGGTTATTGGTGTCTAGCAAATAGGCACTGTACTGGGGTTGTGGAACTTCAGAGAGAATCAAAAAGCCTCTGTTGCGGAAGCTATGGCACATATGATGGCAGACATGAAAAAACCTTAAGGTCTTCTTGTCTTGAACTATGAAATAATGTGGTTTCTCAATGTACGCTTGTTGATATTTGTGATATATATCATATTTTGTTAATGTATTGTCACCTAAACTATGAAATATTTCGTTATTATATTTGTGGTAAGGTCTTCTTATCTTGAACTATAAAATAATGTTTTCCCTAACTCTCTTGGCAGAACTTCCATGCATGATTAGTATATGTTGTTTGAAATTTTGTTCTCCTTAGATATTTCTACAACGACATTTACAAGGCACAACTAGTTATATATTTTTTAATTGAATGTTGAAACATTCTAGATAAATGGAGGCAACAGCTTGTCTGATGAGGAGGGTCTTAAAATATGAACATTTTGTAGCACTTTCATCCCCTTTCTTATTTTAATATTGATGGATTACAAGGCAAAATCCAATTCCATCCACAGTTCGTCTTGAAAGTTGTCATGCTCTGATTTATCTTCCATTTCATCATCATCCCCGAATGAGAATACCATAGGCAGCCTATTTTCACTCTGGTCTTGTGCAGGAACAGGATCAGAGTATCATGTTTCTCTACAAGACCAGAGTGAAAATAGACTGCATATGATATTCTCATTCGGGGATGAGGATGAAATAGAAGATAAATCAGAGCATGACAACTTTCAGGACGAACTACGAATGGGATTGAATTTTGCCTTGTAATCCATTAACATTAGAATAAGAAAGGGGATGAAAGTGCTACAAATATTTATATTTTAAGACCCTCCTCATCAGACAAGCTGTTGTCTCAATGTATCTAGAATGTTTTGATATTCAATCGCAAAATCTATAACTGGTTGTACCTTATAAATATTGTTGTAGAAATATCTAAGGAGAACAAAATTTCGAACAACAGATATTAATCATAGAAGTTTTGCCAAGAGAGTTAGGGGAAAAAACATAACCGGCTGTGATAAACTCATATTACAGACGGTTCTATTAAAAAACCGTCTGTGATCACACATATCACAACTGGTTCTAGTTAAAAATCGTCTGTGATATGTGTTTTCACAGTCGGTTCGAAAACCGTCAATGATACGTGTCGTACTATTATTGACACATGATTACAGACCGATCAGAAAACCGTCTATGATAACGTTTTCTAATCGTCTATAAGAGCCTTATGTGTAGAAAAAATAGGACTTTTCAAACCTCTTATTCTCTCGAAATTTTCAAATAATAATGTGTTAATCAGTCTAGAGTACGCAGCGTCCATGGGCAAATTTTGCCATCTACGGACCATGGTTCAGTACTTCAATGTACAGACTGGGTTGAACCCTAATTCATACTCAGTACATTGTTGTACGAAGACATGGCCAAGATAGCTAGTACACAGTACAGATCACTAGTACTCGATGGTTCTTATCATCCAGTTGTGACCACATGACATCCTGGCCTATCTGTCTACTCTGTACCTGTTAATTAACAAGAGTACGTATATATATGCGGTTCATTTATGGATTTAAGAAACGGCTAAGTAGCAAGCATCACTTACACTACGCTAAGCCAAAACATAACGCGCACACAGTACAGGGTGGGGGCAGTGAGTGAGTGAGGTCCCTTCAATAATGCAGGAGAGTGATGAGGTCGTCCCTCCTTCAATTATGAACTTGCATTGCATGACAGTATGATTTTGTATCTATGTACATCTTTTATTTGTCAATGGAGAGAGAGCACCGACCTTGTCTGTTTCCATGTTCCTTTGTAGCTTGATGTAGTAGTAGCAAGTAAAATGTACATACTGCATTGGCCATGCCGCGTTGCATGCATGGCCAGTATTCCCAAGTTGCTATATGAGTTTAAGTTTTGTTTTGTCAGCATACGTTGTAATAATGCTGCGTACGTAATTGTGAAACAAGTTTATCTGACAGTGAAGCGGTGCTCGTGACATCTTGAGGCATCAAGCTTCGTACGAGAGATTTTGTTTGGGACCATAGTTCTGCTCAAATCTAATAAAATACTCCCTTGGCCTCAAAAAAATGTTGCTCTACTTCTACCTTTTGCTATGCATGATTGAAGATTTTTCTTTCCTCCCAGCTAGGTTCATCCGAGCTTCAATCATTAACTACCTTATGAGTATTAATTTAAGGGCTTGTGTATTTCTTTATTCTGCTTACACATCGTCAACCATCTCATCCAAAAGCTCCTTAGTTGACAAGTCGGATTCTTCAAAATTTAACAACTCCTTTACAGGTACAACCAATTACTGCTCCGCTTCCTTTTTTTTTATTAAAACTGTTCTAGATTTCTCTTTCATTCTCTTCGGGGCGAATCTAAGAGAAAAGTCCATTGGGTTCACCGAGGTCGTTACAAAATCGTAACATTAACTTCTAACTTATAGTAAAAAGATTATATACTTATATACTAAAACAATTATATATGCTGAACTGAAGAGCGTCGGTATCGCTTCATCTCGACTTGTACGCTGTAGATCCACCCCTGATTCTTTTGTTCAGGCTCTTGATTCGTGCATGGAACCATCGGAGCCAATCACATAGCCAGCCACCGTAACGATGTGTAATATTCTAGCATGCATGTCTCAAAAGTGTGTGCGCGCGCGTGTACAAGGAGCATGCTGATTCGTGGGAAGAAACCCTAGCTTCTCCCCTTCTTGTCTTTTCCTGCGGTTTTTACTAGCCAGTACACAACAAACACGCACTGCCACGACAAGACGCAACGGGCGCGTGCATGCATGCATGCCACGGCCGACGAGAGCGGATTCCATTGCTTTTCGGCCCTTTTGACAAACATTTTTGCAAATATACTTTTTGAGCCGCGCTTCAACGCTTTCTCTCCTAATACAAGTTGCACAAATCTTAAAGCAAGCGAAAGGGTAAGTAATCTCCATCATCTACCCTTCATTCATGCTTTAATATTTGTGCAACTGTAAAAAAGAAAAGCATTGAAGCACCTCTCATACTTTTTTTTTCCAGATCTAATTACTTTTTAAACGTAATTATAAAAATAGTCTCTTTCCGATTGCAAAAACGTTGCCGGATGATACATGTCACCTGTCGCGTTGGGGGCCATGGCAAGTTCCTACCGAGGTATCACTCCTCAGCAGGAATTGTGTTATTAATTATTCACTTTTAATTAAGTAACAACTTAGATAATCGCATAATTAATTAATTAATTGATTAATCACATAATTAATATTGTTTGTTTAAATAAATTGGGTTCATAATGCACCAAGGTAGCAATGCTCTCTTTAGGTGCTTCTTCCGAGCTCTTGGGTACTATTTGCCACGGTCATATTAAAAAAAAACGTTTGTTAGAGAGCTACAAAAGTAATGACTTCCCGTGGCCGGCCCTCTTTCTTTATTTCTCTCCAAATTATTAGCTTTTTGCTTAATTACGCAATCGATCAATTTCTCCCTCCAATCCATGTTTGAATTTTTGACTCAACTCAACTCAATGTGTATGTCATGAAAATTGTTTCTTTTAGAGTCTATTGAAAAATCTTAGAGTTTTGTGCGGTTTAATGTGAACCGTTGATGTTTTGTCAGACGACTCTTGCAACTATACATGCATGCTGCCGTAGGAAGAAAATCCTTTAAAACATCGTCGTCTTTAGACCTATATTAAATTCTTTTAATATCGTAAGATTTATTTCCTGTTCAAGCCACGCCGTATATGTAACTTGAGCAGTATGAGATACATACGAGGCTGCAGCCAGACTGGTCACCGGAGTACAGCCATTTCCAAAGGAAATTCGTCATGCATGCATCATGGTCACCTCCTGATCACCAGTAACCACCACTCACTCTGCCGCCCACCTCCCCATGGTGCATCCACAAGATCACAACGCACTGTAAAAAGTGAAATAAAGAGGCAAGCATCTCCCTGTGCATCATGCATGCTAGCCCGCAAGAAATGCTACTTTCTACAGATGCATGGGAAATTATTTGATTTGAGCTAGCCAGGCCAGGCAGCCAGCCAGGCTTCATCTGCTGTTATTGTCCATCTCCTCTCCAACAGTGCCCTCTCTCTCTCTCTCATCTCAATCTCTCTGCTCAGCGCCTCAGCCACTGTGAAGTCAGCTCCAAGAAAAAGCACCTCTCACAACACACACATCTCCAAGTCCATGGAGTCGATGTGCATTCATATGTGTGTGTGATTGATGGTGCTAGCAGGTAGCAGCTGCTGCTGCTCCAGCAAGTCTAGCTTACTCATATTTCTTTCTTTGTTTCCCTATCTATAAATACAGAAAGGGTTCCTATATAGTTTGAAGGGCATTGCAATTTAAGACTCCCTATATATCCGTCCGGACCTTACACCGAGGCAACAAACGGCCCAATAGTGATAAGCTACATGTTTGAGAGGTGCTTTAATGCTTTTCTTTTCTACAGTTGTACAAATATTAAAGCATTAATGAAAGGTAGATGGAGACTACTTACCCCTTCGCTTACTTCAAGATTTGTGCAACTTGTATTAGGAGGGAAAGCATTGAAGCACTGCTCTACATGTTTTGATACAGTGTAAAAATGACACACTGTTTTTTTAACAGTGGTCCGAAAGATATGGTGTATCGTTTTTCATCCAACGGATCCATGTGCAACTGCCAAAGCTGCATATCTAAATACCTATAAATACACAATGTACACCTTCCCTTTCCACCTATCCCTTTCCCTCCCCCGTCTTTTCCCCCCTCGCGTGCCCTAATTTCTCGCTGCCTGTTGTCTCCTCCCTCCCTCTCGCCACCACCACCATCCATCCCTCACCCACCCCCATTTCCATTCCATATATACGCACACACTGTGCACAAGCACACATGCACAGGCAATACCGAGGAAGAGAGGCTCACTGAGCTGGGGAAAAGAAGGAGAGAATCTTTCAGTTCACAACTCCCTATCCCTGTCCTTGCTACTGGGAGTACTACTTCTCTTGCAATTATTTGGGCTTCTGTTGAGGTGCTCTGAAGCTTGAGACGGGAGGACACGAACAGAGCAGAGGATGGTGCAGTGGTGGCTCTGTAAGTGGATACCATCATCCAAACCCGGTTCTTAATCTGAGCAAGTTCACAGTTCATACTTCACTAGGTTTGTCATGTGGTGCAGATGTTATGTATGCTCTCTTGAATGGTTGTTGCTTGCTTTATGGATTAGTTTGTTCTTTCTTCTAGGTTGTGTTATGTTTTCAAGCTATTTATTTCTCTCCTGTTAGTTTCTTGTCTTGTAGAGAAGGTGGTAGAGACTGCTTTCATGATAAGGTTTGTTGGCTTGCCTAGTTTTTGCTTTTGTTTTGCTACTTGGGATGCAGGAAGTGTGGGATGTTGACTGGTATATTCTTAGTTTTCCTTTTGTGGTTTATTATTGGATTGTGATACGTGAGTAGGAAATTTGTGTTCTTGATTGAAAAAAGATTGATCTAGTTCTTGTATCTTCACTTCTAGCATTAATGCACTAGTTGTTGGACGGCCTAGTAAATGTTTCATGTTCGGATTCTCCGCTGCTAGCGGATATGTAGCGTTGATTCTGTTTTTCTTTGTCTCTTTTTTGATTCCTAATTGAAGTATGTCATTCTTTAGAGCCTTTTTGAGGTATGGCAAATATATCTTTGTTTTCTTGGTAAAGAGAAGTAACTAGGCAACTTCTTTTTGTGGAGATTTCCCTGGGATGCTATTTTTTGTCATTTCTCGTTTGATTGCTGCATGATTGTTTTTTTACTTGTTCTCCCCCCTATTCTTTGGAACATTCACTTACACATGAGAAATAAGGCCAAAGAAAGAAGGATGCAGAGTGATGAGTAATTGAGAACTTGCTGTGTGAGTTAAATGAAAGATAATAATACCAGCACCACAGATCCAAGTTTCGTCATATTTGGGAGTATACCCCCCACACCGCCTTTAATTTGGCAGTAGTAACATGTAGCCAGGCGAATACAATGGTCCAAGCAACACCACATCGATTTATTTTGCTTTTCTACAATACTTTCCACATTCTTTTGTTTTGTTTCTTCTTGTTTAATGCATGAATTGGGAGATGAGGTGGATAAAACAAACCAGCCTCGAACACTTGTTCCTCAGAATCTTTGAGAAATAACTCTGGCTTACCTGATTTTTTTTTCTAGCTTTCCAAAATATATTGCCTGCAGAGATCCAGCCAACCGGTTTGCTTGAAATTATTGCGGATTTTATTGTATTATTTCCCCATGAATCCTTCATTAATAGGTGAAAATATGCAAAATGGAGTGAATTTCTTGCCGTGTTTGTTTTCCCCTTTCCCAAATTCACCTGGTACACCTGATTCATCTTCACTGTCCAAACTAAAATCCCATCTCGTGTGTGATTAGCCCTGACCTGACGCCTTTAATGCGTCATTAGGAAGCAACATGTGGGGTTGCCAATGGTCCTAGTATCATCACATTAATTTGTATTTGCTTCCGTCTCTCTCACAATCTCTTATTTTGTTGTTTTCCCGGGGTATTATATAGGTATCTGGCAGATTAGCTTGTCCTTGATCAACACCGAATTAATGCTGGACGGCGACATTGCTCAAGATTATCATTTGCTCACCCATATGTGTCCACACACTTCATGTTGATAGTAATAGCATGTCTTGACTTTAGTTAAGATTTTTGTCTTTGTCAATTCCTTTTTGACATTGGTTTATTATGTATGGTAAATAGCCTTGGTAAGAATTCTTGAAATCCACATTTTTTTTCTGCCACATGCAGTAGTTTAATTGTAACCTGAAGAACTTGCAGGTTATCCTGCCACTTGAGTAATAATCGTACAATGTCAAAAGAGTAATCTTGCACAATTTTGGAGTACCAACATGTTGTAGGATCATTCATGTATTGGCTGGCCCTGGAGGTAGTAGTAGTGGACTAGTAGTAGTTGGAAGTAGTGTGCAGGTCACAGTAATGGATCCCTGAACTGATTACTCTGCTACTGCTTTTGCCACCCCAAACTGAAACTTATAAATGCTGCAATGAATAAAGCAACTAACCACCATGCCCAAGCATCTCTCTTCTAGTTTCTTAATACTTTCTTTTCCTCCCTCTGATATAGATAATCACTGCCACTGTTCCACCATCCTTTGCTTACTAATCACTGTCCTGCTTGTGCAAGCCGCTGCAAATTGCTCCCCAGTTTTGCTGACTGAAACATTCATGTTCTTTCCTAATGTGTGTTCTGTTGTTGAGATAAAGATTTGATCTTTTTTGTGGAATCCATTGCTTATCCTTGTATGATGGATGTTACATTGAGCTAAAGATTTGGTTTTTTTCCCCTGGATGGGAATGGATATGATGCAGAGTGCAGTATGAGGAGAGAGGTGGAGGGATGGGCGATGGCCTTTGCAGCAGATGAAGGAACGACAGCGGTGGCGGCCTGAGGAAGACGCCGTCCTGCGCGCCTACGTCCGGCAGTATGGCCCGAGGGAGTGGAACCTGGTGGCGCAGCGGATGAACGTCGCGCTTGACCGCGACGCCAAGTCGTGCCTCGAGCGGTGGAAGAACTACCTCCGTCCGGGGATCAAGAAGGGCTCCCTCACCGAGGAGGAGCAGCGGCTGGTGATCCGGCTGCAGGCAAAACACGGCAACAAGTGGAAGAAGATCGCCGCCGAGGTGCCGGGGCGCACGGCCAAGCGGCTCGGCAAGTGGTGGGAGGTGTTCAAGGAGAAGCAGCAGCGGGAGCTCAGGGACAGCCGGAGGCCGCCGCCGGAGCCCAGCCCCGACGAGAGGGGCAGGTACGAGTGGCTGCTCGAGAACTTTGCGGAGAAGCTCGTCAAGGAGAGGCAGGTTGCGCCGCTGCTCATGGCCGCGCCCATGCTCCCTCCGTGGATGTCGTCCGTGACGGGGTCCAACGGGGTGCCCGTGGCCGCGGCGCCGCCGGGGCCGCCGCGCCACCCGTCGCCGTCCGTGACGCTCAGCCTCGCGTCCGCGGTCACCGCGCCCACGCCCCGGCCGCAGCGCCGTGGATGCAGCAGGCGGAGCGCGCACCCGGCCAGGACGCCACCGCGGCGGCGTTCGGGTTCGCGAGCCCGCAGGCGCCGCCGCCAGGCATCGGCGTCGACGCGCAGGCGCTGGCGGAGTGCTGCCGGGAGCTGGACGAGGGGCACCGCGCGTGGGCGGCGCACCGGAAGGAGGCGGCTTGGCGGCTGAAGCGCGTGGAGCTGCAGCTGGAGTCGGAACGCGCGTGCCGGGGCCGCGAGGCGGCGGAGGAGTTCGAGGCGAATATGCGCGCGCTGCGGGAGGAGCAGGCGGCGGCGGTGGAGCGCGTGGAAGCGGAGTACCGGGAGAAGGTAGCCGGCCTCCGCCGCGACGCCGAGCTCAAGGAGCAGAAGATGGCGGATCAGTGGGCCGCCAAGCACGCCCGCCTCACCAAGTTTCTCGAGCAGGTCGGCTCGTGCCGCCGCTGGCCACCCGTCGAGATGAACGGCCGGTGACCGCCGCCATCGCCACCGCTGCTGCTGCTGCTGCGACGATCACCGGTTGCTTTATTGGACGTGACATGTAAAAGTGAAACCTCAAAACGACGATGCCATGCATGCAAGCTTGTTCGTTCGTTGCACTCCCTCTTCTTTTTTTCCCTTGTCTTCTCTTTTACAACTGTTGGAAGCTTCACTTCACTTCTCTAGCTGATCACAAATGTAATGCTGCTGCTACTGTCTTAAATTGTTAGTTCTCCTTAGCTTCCTCTCTTTACTGTCAACATTTGATCGTGCCAAGTTTCGTTTGTTAGCACTCGATAAATGGGAAATTAAGACCAAGATGCAAATCAATGGGGAATGGGGCCTGAAACTATTCGATTGTGGTCATCACTGCCTGAGTTAGTGAGTTTGGTCACTGCAGCCAAAAGAAACATTTGCTGTAAGAAATTGAAACCATACTCGCCCTTTCCCTCTGGGTCAAACACACATGAAAGCATCAGCATTCAACTGTGCATACATCTTTCTTTCAACACGAGTGAAGTGAAACGTCACATAATAAGCTCAACAACATGAACATCTTCAGTCAGAAACATTAGTTTGTTCTTAATTAATTAATAAAAGCTCGATTTCAGCAAAGGCTAACATAACTAAACCTTACACTTCTAGTATGTAACTTTATTCCTACTACTACAAAGTATAGTATATCAGCTTGTGAGCTAAAGAAAGCTACATGTGTCCAGAACTGCAGACTAAGCTAGCTTGAGCTGGCAGACTGCTCCCCGGAAAACACACTTCCACTGGACATTGCCGCTGATCCAGACTGTGAAATACCAGCGCCGCGGCTCCTCTGAATCTGCCTGAGCCTGAATATATCTCTTGGCAGTGCTCGGCTCTGCACCGTTGCCGTATCGTCTTCCTCCTGCGCTTGCCCTGCATATAATAAATCAACACTCATCAGATTCTGAACCTAATACGGTCGCCTCATCTTCTATGCTGATTAAATAATCTGTAATAATCCATACAACAACTTCGCCTTGGAGGCCTGGATCAATCACAAAAAAAATCCGAATATGCTGGGCATATTGTTCTTTCAGCACAACATGCAAACGTATATTCAGCTTTGCGGACTAGTACAGATTGGAGAGAGAGAGAAGAGAGCAGGGGGTTCTGTACTTTCAAAGCCCTTTCTTCTCGTGGATTGCCCATCTCTTGGAGGTCTATGAACAGATCCATTTTGGTTCAACCCTGATTTGCTGGGACCTGAGAGGTCACTAGTGGCAGGGCCAGGAACTTGTGGACCAGAAATAGCTGATTTGCCAACATCATGCGACGATGGCAATGTACTTTGCAGTAACACGTTAAGCACAATATCCATATCTGGTGATGGTCCTGTCAAGAAAAATGTACAGATCTACCTCAGCAATTTTTCAGTAGCCCATATTCAAGAGTTTGAACAACAATAAAAAGATGATCTGGGGTATTCAAAATTATCAATTAATTAATAACACATTTTCAAACCTTCGACTGTTGATGCCATGCAATTGTGAAACCCTGAAAACTAAAGAAAGAACTGAATGCATGCTTAAGCAAATATATAAAATCACCAACCTTTTTAAAAAGGCTATGTTGTACTCCCTCTGTTTCACTATATTTGTCTACAGCTCACCATGCGCACAGACCAATGAAGCACTAAATCTAAGGCATAGTTAATGAGAAATGAGTCTCATGGCGTCGACTAGTCGACGCCTAGGCGTCCCGAAGGTCTGGGGGGACGCCTGGACCGGCCACCTCGACTGGAGGGAGTTGGGCGGCTGCCTAGACCTCCAGTCGAGGCGGTGGGAGACTAGGCGTCACGGCGGACGCAGGGAGGCGGGCGCCGAACAGAGGAGGCTATGAGGATAAGAGATAAGGCCAAGTCCGAACCTGAGGAGTGCGAGATAAGGCAGAGGAAACCCTAGCGCGCGTGGAGACTGAGGAGATAAGGGAGCTGTACCGGACCGCCGCCACCTCTGTTGCCTCCATCGCCGGCGCCACTAACTCCGGTGAGAACCCCCTTCCCGATCCCCTAGCTCTGCTCCTCCATCCCCCTTCCCGACGACGCCATCGCTGATGCTCTACTCCTTCATCCCCCTTCTCGATGCGTTAGCTCCTTCATCCCTCTTCCCGACGCCGCCGCTGGCGCTGATGCGTGATGCTCTGCTCCTTCATCCCCCTTCGACAACAACGCCGCTGTTGCGTGTGCTCTGCTCCTTCATCCGCCCATCTGCCGCCACTGATGGTGATGGATGTTGTATGGATGATTGGATGTTGCTGCTGTGCTCTGCTCTCTCATGTATGGATGTTGTATGGATGCTGATGGTGTTGTGCTGCTGCTGATTACACATTTCTACATCTTCATACTCTCGTGGATAGAACATATGTGTATTGGAGATTACACATTTTTTGCTTCATATTCGACTTAATTCCATGTCATATAAGATATTATTTATTATCTATTATTCTCATCGTCTAATCATCGCCTAGGCGTCCAGGCGGTCCGGGTGACAACTATGGAAATGACCATACACACCTCTATTAAATGATATAACACAAACATCTAACCTCTTCCAAAGCATTTAAGTAGGGTAGTGAGTAGAAAAATTGCAATAACTACACTCTAGATTCCCTCAATGGACAAATATATTGAAACGGATACTCCTGAGGCCATAAAGAAATAGAGCGAAATAGAGGGAGTAGCTTTCAAGAATTGTGGAATTTTTTTTATAACCATGTTCTCAGTTATGCAACCTGATGGTGAACACTCGACAAACCAAAACTTCACAAAAAATTTCAGAAGCATGCTCACGAGAACTAGTTTAAACTCGAGCATTTCTCAACCAATGCACTACACCAGGGTTACACTAGTGTCTAGTTTTGCATGGACCAGTTCCCATGCTCTAATTCTAAAAGCATCTGGCATTAGGCATGGAGGCCATTAGCTATATGCATCAGAGCACACTGAGTATTCATATGGCTGTACCTTCAATAGCAGGCAGATTCGTAATGAAAGACATCGTCTGTGGAGAAAGCATTTTGAATATTTTTTCAACATCCTTTGTGTACCCACTGGATGGGGCTGAAGACACCGGGCCTGACAAATCAACAATGCTGTCTCATGAGATAGGTTGACAACTGCAAGTCTGCAACCAAATAGTTGGTGTATTTACAACAGGAACAACGATGAATTCAGTTCTTCCTCATGAAGTAACATGATGCAATGGGGAAGATTTTGAAGTCTGTAGTAACAGTTAAATGGGATGCCATTTTTTTGTGTGGGTGGGGGGTGCATTTCCTTTTCAGGATAATACATCTAAATATGCAAACGAATTAAATCCTGCTTATTTCAAAATCTGCATATGACATGCAGGATCATTAGGTGTCGCAATATGATCGAAAGAACAGATGCATGTGTGGGTTGTGGAATCACAACTTGCATCATTTAAGGGAAGTATGACTTGATCTATAAGAGATCTAGCCTAATATATCCAATGCAAAGAAAAAAGCTCAAACATGAAAATTTTAGACTCATTCGTAAAAATACCTTTCATCTGTCTAGGATCATAAATAACCATTCGAGAAGTCTCAGGGCGAACAACTTTTGCAGATTGCGGGAACAACTTTGCATCAGCACCAACTCCAACAGCACCTTTAACTGAGCCAAAAATCGTAGACACAATCAGCAAACTTTATTAACATCATGCTGACATAATTGCTAACAAAAAGCAGCTTACCTGAGGTAGCACCGCTAGTTAGCATAACTAACTTGTCAACCTTCTTAAAAATGTTTTTTGCAAGCCACTGCGATATTAACATCAAGAAAGCATTACAAACGTGACTTGTCAATAGAAACAAAACATAGACTCTGTGATGTATTACAGCATATAACCTGCACCAGAAACATCAAATAGCAAAGATAATGCATTCTCCAGCCAAATTAACAGAGAATTTAATGACTACATCCAAGTTTTCAAGTTGCAAAGCACATACTCTAGCACCTATATCAACTAGTCCGGCAGTTGTTGCCGGAAAGTTACACAATCACTGCAGAGGGCCGCATGTGCAAATATATCTCAGGCTGATAATTCAATTAATATCAAGTCCTTAGTCAAAACAGCCAGATGCTTGAGGGTGAATTAAATATATGGTCATGATACAGTCGATAAATTATGCAAGGTCATTGTGTGCATGAGATCGTGCAAACCTCTTGTCTCGACAGATAATCCAATTCTTTTGATGAGCATGGCCAAAGATCCATATAACTGTACCGAGAAACAACATCATAAAGTGTGTTCTCCAAGGCAGATAAGACATCTTCTGATGTCCTAGATAAAGCCTCCTTCCTTCTTTGTTCCACCTGAGAAAACACAATTTATAATATAATGAATTGGACAAATAAACAAAAGAACATAAACGATACTACAACACTAGAAGACAAAAATGCACAGGGTCAATCTGTTGTTCAAGCTTTTGCAAATATTTACTTGTGGTTCCGAAATTGACTGAACCATACCTGCAGTTTAATGTTGTCTCTACCATACCCGGCGGCATTTTTCCATTAATTATACACGTGGATTATAATCTTGCCCCTATTCTTTATGCAAAAGCTTACAGAAAAACTGCTGTAAGGTATGGCAGAGATGGCAGTTCCAAACCACAATTATGGAGCAGGTCAATTTTAAAACCACAAGTATGCATTTGCATAAGTTATTTTTCATTGTGCAATAATAAGTTGATAACCTCTATATGCACTTTGCTTAGAGCCTCATACCTTTAACATGCTTGACAAATCCCCGTAAGTCTGCTCAAATTGAGCAAATTGTTTCCATACCTACAAGAGAATAGCAACAAACATGAGATATTAATTCAGACAATTAATAAAAGACAGATGAATCTATATCTATTTGCATGTTGCAACCAGTGGTACCTAGACACGGGCACGGGAATAGGAATCCGACTCGGATTTGGGTGTCCTATTCGGGAGACTTGAAAAAATATGATTCAGGGATTCGACTGCTATATATTAATATAATACTAAAAATGCACAAATAGCCTGTGATCACTGAAGTTGGGAGGGTTTGATGCATAAATGATCCATATTCAGCACAGAAAATCCACCTCTTGCCTTGAAAAAACAGTAATCAAAACAAAGGTATCACTTTTCCCTTTTAAACCCATGTGAGCACATTCCCATCCCTGACATCTTCCTCTCTATTATTCCTTTCTTTCAAAGCTTTCCCTTCTTCTGTTCTTCTTCCTCCACCAAAACCATGACAGCCCATGGCAGAAAAGGAGCCATTCTTTCTTTCTTCTATCTAGTCTTCCTCCAGTTTTGCTTCTCCTAGTTATGGTCACAAACAAGGGATGTCGAGCCAGTGTAGTTTTTTCCCATCTAGTCTCTTCCTCCTTTACCGAGGACACAGCTAAGGGTGTCCAATGCATATCAACGATTGTCCAACGCGTGTCGACATGGGAATACGCATCGACGCGGCAAAAAAAATTTAGACTCGCATGTCCCGGTAACACTGGTTGCACCTCTATAAGAAAAATGCAACAACATGAGCTCCCAAGGCAATGCATTACACCGAAAAAAAAGAAAAAAAAAGACATTATTGCTATTACTGTTGCTGAAGAGAGACTACACCAAATAAGATCTTCTGAAAAAAAAATGCAAAGTAATACTGAAAGGGCATCTTCTTATGGTAATACGGATGTTGAGTAACTTTAGTTAGGATAAAATGGAAGCTCTACCTCTATGGATTCCTCGGGAGGAAGCAAGCTCAGGGCTCGCTCAAACAAAGCACGTACATTTCTATCATCATTTAAGCGACACAGGAAGTCTGCATATCTGAATCATAGCATCAGTCTCAGTAATCTACCAATTTAATACGACAGTGAAATGAACCCTTTTCAACTGCAAATATATGAACCTAAAAAAATTAGCATAAAAACAACTAATGGAGAGAAACTTTTGGTTCGTGTAATGGACATTTGTGGACCATATAACTAAGATAAATTTTAAGTATCAATTAGCCAAAAATGAATACTTACTCAAGGATATATCCTGGCTCATGCATAAATCGTTTTAAACCAGCTTCAAAAACACTTTGAGCCACCTACAAGAGTATATTTAGCAGATATTACATGATAGATGAGCTATTGCAAACTGAAAAAAAGGTTTGAATTCTATAATTAACGCCTGATGAAAATTTCAGTCTAAAATACTTAGTAAATTCTTATTACTCACTAAATTTGTCTTTTTTATTAATTCCGCTCCCAATTTCTAAGGATGCAATTTGGTTACCACATACATCTTTATGAGTAACTTAAACTCTGGCCTATTTGCAGGCAATACATAGAGAATGGAGGCAATGACAGTAAAAACTAATGCATCGGTGCATCATCCTAGGCATACTAAGCCACACTCAACCATTCTAAGCAGGTTTAAATGTTCACTTCAACAATCTTCTCATAATCTTTGCCCAAACCTGTTCAGCTTTAAATGGTTGCCAAGGTACTGCATAGCACAAAAAAATAGTATGGCATGCCTACTCGTCCCTCTCTGCATGACCCAAACAACTACATTTTGGGATGGCCAGATTCCAAAAGGACACCACTTTAAGTAACACCACAGAAAGGACATGAAAGCTTTGTACTAGCTGGGATGGCAGGTTACCTGGTACAAGGTTCCAAAGGTGAAAACTAACAGTGCATGGTGATGACAATTTATATATGGATATTGAAGATACTGGAATCATATTTGAGCTTAAAGCTATGTCCTAGATCATATGAAACCTTTTTTTTGGGGTGCTAATGCTACACTTCAGTACTATTATCAGATAGATAAAGAATCTAAGAAAGATGCACGCCAGTTTGTAAAGGGGGAAAAACATAAGCATATGTCACTACTCACAACCTTTGCATCCTTGTCGAGGCAAAATGCCATTGTAGCATAAGCAACATACACATGATAAGTGCAGCTTGGCAATTTCCGAGCATCCAGAAAGTACTTACGAGCTGCTTCAACGCCTTCTGTTCTTCTTAGAAACCGAATAAACTACAGTAGGAAACCAGAATGCTAAAGCTATTGCACACAATGCAGCAATAACCTTAAATACATTAAAAGTAATTGTAACTCACCTGAATTTGTGCAAGTGAAGTCATGCTCGCATTATCAGCTATAAGAGACTCGTATATTGTCTTAGCAGGCTGCAACAGGAAGCGTATTTGAGAAAAATAATGACCATATTAAGAGTACTTGTAGCAGTATGAGAGTGCAAAGGAAGCTAATGTATTCTTGATCAAAGTAAAGGAAGCTAATGACCTGGATTGCCCCTCTAGACTCTTCCAGCTCAGCAAAGGCATACTTTAGTACTTCAGAATCTATAAAAGAGAATAGCAAAAAAAAATTCAGGAGTTGAAAAATCAGATCAGAAAATGATACTGTAGATTTCACTTAAACAAAGCCTACTAAAAAAAACTAATGCTCCAGTCTAGTGCTCAATGCAAGCATGAAACAGGATTAACATTAAGAACTCCTTATCACCCTTGCATATCTGTCACATACTCAACATTATCGAAGTTTAAGAAGAAGAATTGTTATGTACATTAAATAATTAGCAAATCTAATTAAAAAAGCAATTCATAGTACATTTTACCATGGATATAATATTCATCCCATGATGTGTGTCCAGATGGTAGACTAGTTTTTATTGTACATAACACACAAATTCTTATAGACTACTACACAAAGTTGAGATTTTGGTGGTTATGTCAGTCACAGAAGATGCACAACAAACCAGGAGCAACTGTTAGCAATCCATATTGAACAAATTCTTGCTCAAATATTAACAATTGCATTAATTAGTAATAGAATTTATATGTTACCATAATTACAGGAAATTGATTAAATAAGCCTCAGCCCTCAGATATCACCACTGCACTTGAGCAACAGAACTTCAGGTGAGAATATGGTGGTAGCTCCCCCAAGGCACACTAATCGTAAGTGGTAATTTCTAATAATGAATAAATTGTTACAAACAAATGAGACTATGAGAGTACAAGGAGCACATAGACCTAGCTAGTGATTACACGTCCTTAATAGGCTTTGATACATTCATATGATGTGTAAAAAAATATCCTAAATTCTATTGATACGTGGGTCCCCCATCTTGATATAAGATGTAAGTTGAACTGTGATGGAATTCCAGTGATTGAATTCCCACATGTGAGCTCACATGTGGACAAACTCAAGGGGTCATTTTGTATCCTCCTTAGAAATGTGTTCAGCCTTCCTCGAAGCTACATTTAACCCTCCCTAAGATGTCATATCCTGGAGGTAATGTCCGTCCCCCGGGAGTATATACCAAATCATCCAGAAATTTAGGTACACTAGTTATTTAATTCCACCTGGTAAGGCCTTGTTTAGGTGTCTACGATTGGGCCTGATCCCAGCCCATCCACATGTAATTTAGTTCAAATTAGTGAATTGCATCTACATGTGGATGGTATTAAGTTGCATGCTCCAGCCAGTTCACCCAAAAGCTGAAGCTGATAAAGAAATATGGACAATTCACTTATACTTCAACACTACCCCTCACGTGTAGGCTCCCTCAGGCCTAGTATGTGGAATAGAAATGAGCTGCAATTATTTTTTTAATTGTGCTAATCGGGTCTTAAACTCAAGACCTCTTAGCTCTGGTAATATATTAAGTTGCATGCACCAGCCAGTTCACCCAAAAGCTTAAACTGATAGAGAAGGATGGACAATTCACTTATACTTCAACAGATGGGACATCGGCCCATCCAAACGAGGCCTAAGGTAGAAGACCGATAACTACACGTATTTCTTGATGGCCAGGAGTCCCTCGAACCTCCGGTTTGTTTTCCTGAGGATCTTTCGGGACCCTCCGGAGAGCATGTTCTGAGACTTTCAGCAAACCAAAGTACCAGATACTAGCTTCAAACAGGATATATTGAATATTGGACTAGGTGTGTTAACTGAGTTGATCAACAAAAATCCAAAGTATTTTATTACCAGGGAGTGCTTTTAGAGCACGCTGAAATATTTTGATTGCAGAATCTGTAGAGCCGTTCTTTGCATGCCACATAGCATAATCATACCATACATCAGGATGATGGTATAGATACATCAGGCACTAAAAATAAAAACAGGATGATCAAATTAGTTAATTCAGTCCATGAATTATTAACAAAAAGCTAATATGTCCCCATGTATAAGTCTATCAGTATTATTGATGTCATTCTTCTTTTAGAAAAGGTTCACCCCATTGTTGGTCTAGCTATGACTTCTTTCCATGTCTTTGATAATGGAGCTAAAAAACTACAACTATAAAAGAAGAGACTGTAAGAAATTGAATACAAGAGGTTTACACGTCACGATATGATTACAATCAATAAAAGTGTCTAACTAGAATTATAGGAAAGAATAATATGCAAAGTATCATTACACACCCAAACATCCCTATGCATCTATGTGTACAAACTGAAGTTGGCTTACTTGCTCATAAGTAAAGGTAACACGCCTATTAGCAGTTGTAGCATCAATCCTTTGAGGGTTCCCCCTACAGTGAAACAGAATACTCGGAGTTAGCAGAAATTTGGGGACTAATCTTCAAAAGAAGTGACAGAAGGTGACAAAGCATGATATCAAGTTAGAACTATGGAAAATGATCTCATCCATGACTTGCCCCCCACTGATTCAGGAAAAAAAAAGGAAAGAACTCAAAGAAGATAGATTGCAGATAAAGTTCCAAGATGGCAAACACAAGTTACTTGGCTGGAGCAGAGTGTTTACAAAAAGAATATGAAGAACAAAGATTAGCTGCTATATGTCTAAGAATAAGATCAAACGAAAATCTTTTACTGAAATTTTGACTCACCATGACACTTAGCATATGTGACAGATATTTACTCACTTTTCAAATGCTAGAAGTCTTTTCCATGCCATACACTGTTGCTCTTCCTGTCAAATAACTTAATGAGTTGACTGCCAGTTAAATACCAGTCATGCATTTAGCAGAGTGCATAACAAAGTAAATATAGGTGTCCAATGCTGAAGAGATTCTCAGGAGCTTGACCAGTAAACCAAACAAGAAATATAGTCTAGGGAAGGATGACACTAGTATTAAGTTAAAAGAAAAGTTCACTCCGCTAGCAATAGCCTAAACTCAAAACAACTAGAACTAAATATGGATGAAAAGCTCCATCGGGTGCATCTTAAACTGACACAGTGAACTGTTTCTTTTTCACCTGAGCATACATCTTCCAAAATATACTATAAGTAAACTGTTACTGAAATGCAAGTACGCAACTAAGATTTTTTTTAAGTGCTGGTTAGGGTGTTAGAACTTCAGCTAGCTATACAATTTGGAGAAATGGTGGAAGTTGCCAGGGGTGTGAAAGGAATAGCACTATAGCAGTGTGTATTGACAATGAGAATATAGTAGTTAAGGAAAAAAAAATCCATATTAGCCTACTTTTGTAGCACATTTATAAGTGTTCCGTTTGCAATAACCAGTACCACAGCAACAAATGGCAAAGGGAAAAAGGAGAGAGCAACTCTGACATCAATTATAATTTATGAGATTGAAAAACTTTCCCAAATTCCAACTGCAACACAGAAAATAATTATTAAAAGAAACAACTTTGTAAAGTCAATATCTGTAGGTTGCATCATGCCTAGTGTAAATCAACGATAGTGCCTGACCAACTGTTTACCTTGTAGGAGCCTGTAGGGGGAATAGCGAGTATGTTCCAATCAATATCGTCAATGTACTTCTTACGCTCTCTGTATACAGCTTTAGCACTGTTGAACTTTGGTTGATACTCAGATAGCAATCCTTTGGCCTGGAACATGGATATATGATCATTAACTCCAAATGAAATAAAGACAAGTCAAGTTTGCATTGTGACATTTGATAAAACCAACATAGGACGAAAATATAAACGATGGAGCCTGCTAAACAGAAAACACTACTGGCACTCTAGAATGCACTGACGCTGCAAAATTTCACACTCCCAAAGGAGAATTAAAAACCAGTTTTTTTTTTACTAGCACAATTATTAGAGTTATTTGCGAACTGCTTTTTCAGAAAGATTATAGATCCAAAAGGAAACTCTAATTACCAAGGTGCGACTAACGGAATTCTCAAAATTATCGTAATCCTTCCATAGCTGCTCCACATGACTAGTTGGAACTAGAATTGCTTTCTGATACACTTTCCGTACAGTAGTCATGCGATGTGACTCTTCCTGTGGCGTCACAACCTGAAGAGTTTTCAAGCAAAGAATTACAGAGAATACAAAAACAAATGAAGGGCCACTATGTTAACATGTGGGATGGAACAGGAAATAAGAAGGAATAAGACAAACCGGCATTGACTTCAAGAAAACAATGTACTCCATCCAAACAGGGCCGGAAGCAACATCGTTGCCTGGCAAGTTTAAGCATTCTTAGTTCAAAACAATCTACTCAGAAAGTCACATGATCACCAGACAGTGCTTGAAATCAGAAGTCTCTACTTACCAACATAGTTCAGCATGAAATCGAAAGCCTTTTTTGTCTCTTCCAGACCCTCAGAGCCCCTTTTATCGTTTACTTTCCTGATAAAGTTGATGTAACAACGCCTGCAAGTTACACCCAACCCAATAGGTTAATGTTAATACTGCACTTGCAAACAAACTGGAAATTTTATGTTGAGAGAATATAACGGCCATAACTAAGAGCAATACAAGGTGCAATCAAATTGGTGGTGGATTCACAAAACAATGACCTAATTGCTGAGAACATGAGGCAAAAATAATTGCATGGAACTGTTTAGTAATTTGGCAATTTATGTGCATCAATTGAGAGCGGGAATTCGCAGCCAAAAGGCAAGGCACATCAAGGGAGGAGCATGCTGGTAGAAATAGTAGCGATGGTGATAATTTGCTCAGCGACAGTGAAAGAATTTCTTGTTAACCGAAAAATGCATGCTAGAATCATAGAGTTTGCGGCTATCTACCATCAAAGAAATGTTGCATCCCCTCACCAGAGACTAATGTGAAGGCAGCTGAGCAGGCATCTGCTGAATATCTGCTTGGCGGCTTCGTCGTCGTTCGCGGCCATGTACGCTTCCACATACTGCTTCCAGTATTTCGCCTGCGCATAGTAGGCGACGCAAAATCAAGCCTCAGCCGCGCAAGATTGATAAGATAAACCTAGAGATTTTGGTGGAGCAAACAAACATTCAGTCGGAACTGAATTTGAACTCACGGCGGTAGGGAAGGTGGCGAGCAGCTTCTCGTAGATTGGGGCGGCCTCGCCGACGGGGAGCAGCTGACGGAAGGAAAGGGCGCAACACCTCATCTCAGTTGAACTCGAAAGGAGAAGGGGTAAAAGACGCGCGCATAGAGAAGAGAATGGATGGCGGGGTCAGGACGACTTACGAGGGCCTCGTTGGCGAGGATCTCGGCGGCCTCGACGTTGTAGATGTCCATCGCCGCCGCCGCCGCCGCCGTGTTTCTGGTCACAGCAAAGGAATTTGGGCTCGATTGCCTCGCAGCGAAGAGAAGACCACGCCGACCAAACCAGAGCAGCAGAATTCCAAGCGAAGGAGTCGGTACGGATGGGCGGGTGTCCGCTCCACGGCCACGCCAACCTACTAAGGGAGCAGGAGCGCCGACGCCGACGCCGACGAAGAAGAGTTCGAGCGAGGCGGCGGAGGGCTTGGTTGGATGCAGGGGACTCCCAAATTCCTGTCAAAATCCACCGCTCCAAACGGCCCAAACATGCATCAAATATAAAAGAAATATGAAGCCCATCCGGCCCGGCCCAATATGGACGAGCCCACTACGGCGTCTGGTATCCATCCAATAAAAAGGAAAAAAGAAAAATTATTTCCTCAAGGTTTTAGATCTCGGCGTCTCCCCTCCCCCCCAGATTCCAAAACCCTAGCTTTCTTCTCCTCCTTTTATCCTTGGGCGGCTGCAGCCATGGACAAGAGCATGCTCGGCGACCTGGACGGCCTCCCGGAGGAGGACAAGATGCGCATGGCCACCATGGTCGACCAGCTCCAGATCCGTGACAGGTCTGGACCATACTCCTCCCTGATAATATACGTTCGTGCCTACACCTTGGATGCTCTAGGTTTTTCGCATGCGAAATCGGGCAGCTTAGTTGGGGGCAGAAGGCCTTACAGAAGCGATCTTTATAGGTCCCTCTGCGGTTGGTTTCTTTTAGGATCGCAAAGATTTGTAAGCGGTTGGGTGAGATTATGCGGTGTGCTAGGATCATTCTGTTTGTAGGCATGTACTACATTTATGTGATTTTGCAGCTCTTATATTCCAAACCAGGGTAGCTTTGTTTTAAGCTTGAGGTAGATTTTTGAGATGTTGGGACTGATTTGCTGGGAATTAGGTAAATGGCTGCTAGTAATGTTGCTGAAAGATGACACACTTTTGTGCTTTATCTCGTTTTCTTGCTTGAGATTGTTATTTGTTCATCTAGTTGTAGTATCAGCTGCTTTGAGTGCTAATTAGTGTAGTTTGTACATCTGCTTGATGCAGTTAGCTACTTTTGTGGTGACTAAGCACTTGTACTCTAGTATTTAGGAGGTATCGTCAGCCTATCAGGTAGATTGTGATCCAGAGGTGCTAGCCTTGTGTGATCCAACATCTTTCTCACATTAGTCAAGATGGGGGTGACCAAGGGTGCTCTGGGTGAAAATAGTTTTGATGGATTTTTTTTAATAGTTTCATGTTTTGCAATTGTGTGATAACGGTGGTATTTAAGTTAAGTGATTTTGTATCTTTTGTATGTTCATTTCTTCTGCGTTTGACTCATTTGAGCAGTAGTTCTAGCCGTTTATATTGTGTTGGACATGAACTCATATTGGTTAATGATACAACTTTCAAGAAGAAGGGATGTGTTATTGAGGTCTTAGGAGCTATTGTGGTCAAGTATATTATTGCATGGGTATAAACATCAAACATGTTCTTTTGGGGTGATTTGGCAGTGCTCATTTGATTTCTTGATTGATTGGTAGTTGTATCTTTTAATCTGTTCAGATAGGGTACGTTTTATTCATGGTGTGCATGCCTTGACCAGAAATGTAAGTATAGATGTCATTGATTGTTTTTGCAAATTGTTCTTGAAGAGTTCGCAAAGGTGGTGTTTAAGATTAGTGTTTGAATGGTTCCATTAGTTTACACAAGAGTTGATCACTGCTTCATGCCATCGAAATCACTTAGGTTGGAAGATTGGTTTTTTGCCTGGTTTATGTCGCTACATGTGACATGATTTAAAGTTCTAAACTCATGGAACCAATAAGGATGATGATTGTGAATATTATAGCCCAGTATAATTATCCTTCTTATTATGTCTAAATACCATATTCTTTCATGTAGCTTGAATAAATGCTTCCTCATGAATATGCAATTTTCTTATTGTTTCCCGCAATACTCTTGCAAATTTGGTTATGCCTGATGAGTAAATGGCTAATTTACACCTTTATAGGCTTTGCATTGTGAAATTTGCAACTGGAGAATGCTCACACTTTTGTTTTGTCATTTCACAGTTTAAGAATGTACAATGCCCTGGTGGAGAGATGCTTCACGGACTGTGTCGACACGTTCAGGCGCAAGACCCTTGACAAGCAAGAGGAGTCATGTGTCCGCCGCTGTGCTGAGAAGTTCCTGAAGCACTCCATGAGGGTTGGCATGAGATTTGCTGAGCTTAACCAGGGTGTTGCCACACCCGACTAATCAAATGGGTGTTCTTGCCCTGTCAAGTTTCTAACCATGGAATTTTGTGAGCATCAATCTGTAATCCTTAAAGATTTGAGTACTTCTTGAGGAGACAAGAGTCGTTACGTTATCACTTGAACCGACTGCTGGCTGTCGAGTTGAATAAAATTACGTTGAATATCCAAGACTACTTCCTTTTATGTGCTGCAGTGTTACGTAATAGTCCGATATCCTTTAATAGCTCACCGAGAAGAGCAGGTATTTCTGAACCTCTTTTCCTGTTATTTACTGCATCATGTCTTCAGTGTAGAAACAGCATGGTACAAGATTTGGAAAGGTACTTTTTTCTTGCCCTCCCTTACTGGGATCTTTGGAAGTCTTTTTTTTCTAGCCCTCCGATACAACTTTTTTTTTTGTTGCAAATATGGCCCTTTTGTGAGTAAGTTTTCAGAAATGGCCTCTCCTCAAGCCCCAAAGGGGCGTGGCGGGCGACACATGTCACCTACCACGCTCATGTACTGCATCAAGGATTCCTGCCAAGCTCCCCTTCCTCGTCATGATTGTGTCGATCAAATCACTTTAATTTTTTAATCACTTAATTAATGACTTTTCTTAATGAAGTTGCTTAATTAATCAACCACCCTACTTACCGAGGTAGGCATGCTCGTAGGCCCTTGCCGTCAAGCTCCTACTGCACGGTAGGTGACCTGCTGAGCTCAAAGTTGCTACTACCGCGGTATGGGAGCATGGAAGGTGGCACGTGTCACCTTCTGCTGCTTTCGAGGTTAGGAATGGGGCTAGTTTTGCCAATTCAATTGTATGGGATAGATTTGAAGAAAAAAAATGTGTGAGGAGGCCAAAAAAGCGCAAAAAAAGAAAAGAAAGAAAAACTCAAATCTTTAGAGAAGAAATAATATTGGATCATGCACATGAATACATCATGACATTAACAACACCATGCTTCAAGTTCTTTCCTTTTCTTCTCTGATAAACTAATGAATGGATTATCATGTCCAGATGTCCTTGTTGGCAGTAATAACAGTAGTGATTAGTGAGGGACCGAAGCAGTTGTACTGGCTTGAAGACTGAAAGGAGCTAGCACATTCGAACATGTGCCTCACCTTGGTAGAGCACACCAGCTTGCTGCCCTATTCCCATTAACTCTCTTCACCTTGCCATGGACGAGATCCATTGCAGTCGTCACTACGACCGACCATATGCGTTTTGGACCATCAGATCACGCAATTGACCGTTCAGATTAAGCCACGCATCCTCTATGATCGGAGGTTTCCAATGGTGTTTGGACATGATCACATTGCGCTTTGGCATCTCATGTTTTGGAGCTTGGTCATTGTTGGCAGTGTGGTGAACAGGTTGGTCACCTTCTGCCCACTACCTGCTGTTTTTCTCCGGTTGGTGTATGGTTTTACATGTGGGGCAAGCAGTAGCATGGTGAGGTGAAGGAGCTAAGACAGATTGGAAGTTTGTGGCATGTCGGTGGTGTACCCTTACGAAGGGATAAGGATCTATGGCAGTTTGAATGGGGACTACCAAGTTTGCAGTCCTCATTCAATCCCACCGTTGGATCGAGCGAACCGACGGTCCAAGTCGGAAAAACAATCTGCTGCAGTGTTTGCTACAGTTGCTACAGTACTTGTGAAGCTAGCTGCTTTGTTCTAATGTGGTTCACAAATGGCGTCATCATTGTGCCAGTACTTGCTCATCAGTACTAATGTTGGCATCAAGATTGGAGTGTGATGCATCCTGGCCCTTTTGAGCTAGCTTGCTTTCTTGAGCTTTATGTACTTCTCTTCTGGTTCTTGATCTCTTCTCTCCCCCTCTCTGCTTCATTTTGACAGGTTGTCATTGGGGAAGAGAGAGAGGAACAAATTGGTGATGTTGCATCCGTTCTAAAGCATTCATGATCCTCTCCTCTCTGAAGTCTGAAGGACCTTCACCTTGTCAGTTTATTGTGAATTACTGGTTGTGTATTTCTTCCCATTTTTCTCTTGGCATGGAAAGCAAGAATGGTAGGTTGCAGATCGCATTAGTAAAATCAATCACTTATATTGAGTGCATCAATTGTGCAACAAGGAATGTAAAAAAAAAATCATACGGCAAAAAGCTGTGACGTAGAACTGGAATCTCATGGCTGTAAAGTACAGCACAACTTGAAGCAATTGTGGAGTTCAGTTCAGTTCAGTTAAATATGGATGATCATACTCCCCAACTGAAGCATCTACTCTGTTGGAAATTCACTTCATAATGTAGCAGCAGCTGAGAAACTCCGAGCCATGCTCACACACAGAAGACAGAATAAATCACATTCAGGAACTGAATTGTGACAAATTTGTATAACTAAAAAAATCACAACATGAGAAATTAAGGATAACCTCTCAAAAGAAAAATTAAAACTAAGGAGCAGCTTCTCATTTCCAACCTGAAATATGCTAAATTCAGTTGGATTTCTTATCAGCTTAGGAGTGAAAATTGCAATGGCATACTCTCATGTCAATGAGCTAATTGACAAGGAATTTGCTCAACATCTCAATCCAAAAAAAAAATGCTCACATTCAGAAATTAATACACACCAAAAACAAAAAGAAAAATGCTCACATTCAGAAATTAATACACACAACAAAAACAAAAAGGAAGAAGAAAAAGAACTCTATTCACAGTTCGTCACAAGCCAATGTAAACGCATCAATGCACGACGGCCACCGGCGCCGCGGCTGCGGCGGCATCAATGCTCCTCTGCCCCGGGAGCGCAAGCATGGCGGTGTGGTCCAAGAAGTCTTTGAGCCTGGCGACGGCCTCGACGACGGCCCTGAGCTCGTCGGCTCGCGCGAACCCGCGCGCGCCGGCGGTCCGGACGGCGTAGACGTAGAAGGTGACGCAGCCCTTGCGGAACTTGAAGCGCGCCATCTCCGGCGCGCCGGGGGCGGCGCGGATGAGGCGCCTGCCGACGTCCCCGAGCGGGACGACGTGCGGCCAGAAGGCGTCGGCAGCGGCCTTCATGGCGGCGGACTCGAAGACGAAGACGGCGGCCTTGGAGTTCTTGGTGCCGAGGCCGAGCGTGAGGGTGTGCCACGCGTGGTGCGCCAGGATGGCGAAGTTAGTCGGGATGTACGCCGTCGTCGTCGGCGCGAACGACAGCGGCTGGTGCAGGTCGGAGGCGCCGCCATTGCCGGCGGCGGGGACGCGGAGGAGGTACAGGAGCTCGAGCGGGGCCGCGCGTCGCACGGTGAGCGCGCGCGTGACGAGCTGCGCGCCGAAGCGGAGGCCCTTCACGTCGGCGCACGGCTTGAAGTGCGCGTCCAGCGCCAGCGTGGCGGACGTCACCGTGGCATTGGCTTTCGCCTTCTTGGACGCCACGTCATTGCTGTGGTTGTGATTCTTGGACTTGGACTTGCTCTTGGCCGCCTTGGGCTCCGCCATTGTTGACAATGGCTGGCAAGTAGTGTGTGTGAGAGAGAGAGGTTTAAGGTGTAAAGAAGAGGAGGGGAATCCGGAAGGAGGGGGGGTGGGGTGGTCAGAGTCAGACTATAGCTGTGCATATGATATAATTGATAAATGCAGTTCGATAAATATGGTTTTTAAAGAAATACAGTAATTAAAATGTAATACCAGATATACTAAATAGTACTTCGTTTCGATATCGATAAATACTATAATATTTCGGTTCGGTATCGGTAAATACCATATTTACCAAACTAGTGTAAATTGTTCTTTTTTACTTATCATTTGGACATCGATACGGTTTCTAATACACATATTTGACTATTACTCTATCTAATTATACGTTAGTAAAAAATATTACACACATTTTGCCATTACTTTGATAAATCTAGTGATATTATTTCCACGTGAACTATACTTTATACACAATTGACTATTACTTTATCTAATTATACATGTATCTTTTTCTATTTCGGTATTCGGTTTATTTCAATTTACTCGTAGTTTTTACCGAAAAACCGTATCTCAAAAGTCAAAAATTTGCCATATCATACCGAATACCGTATACCGGTCAAACCGAGTTGACCAGTTCGGTTCGATTTTTTTAGCACGGTTTTTCGGTTCGGTGATACCGTGCACAACCCTAGGTCAGATTGGGAAGACATCACGAGATTTCTCCTCTCTCTCCTCAAGGTTTAAAATCTCGTTTTTGATTGACATCTCGGAGGTGGTCGGAATCTAAAATTTTGTTGAGATATCAAAATTTTGGACAAATTTCAGATGAAATACAAAAATAAAAATTCAAAACCGGAAATTTTGAACCGAGATTTCAGCGAAATTTCCAAAATTTCGTCCGAAATTGCTGAAATCTCGATAAATTTCAATCGAATGAAAAATAGTTCAAACGACGTCAAAATTTTGTGTGGATTGTCTTGACACATTACTAATATTCCCATAAAAATTTCATATAGTTATCAAGCTTGAGGAATTTTTAAAATTCTAACAGTGGTACTGTCCTAATAAAAGGCTGGCCGACAAATTTGAATTGAATGAAAAATAGAACAAACCACGTTATAAAATTTTGAAAATTTTTGTGGATGGTCCTGATGCATCAATAATATTTCCATAAAAATTTAAGATGATGATCAAGCTTCATAAATTTAAACAATTCTGACAGTGTTACTGTCCTGATAAAAGCATTACCAGCAAACTTCAACCAAACGAAAAATGGTTCAAACCAAGTTAGAAAATTTTGAATTTTTTTGTATGGTCTTGGTGCATCATAAATGTTTTAATAAAATTTTCAGATGATGATCAAACCTCAAAAAAATTCAAAAATTATGACAGTGCTACGTCCTAATAAAAGCTTGATGATCAATACATAGATTTGCTTCAGCAACCAAAAAAAGTTTATAATTTTCGAAAATTTTACAAAAGGGTGATAAATAAATTCTTAAGCTCTCATAAATTTTTTGAATCATGATCACACTCCAGTGAATTTAGAAAATTCTTACAAGGGCACTATACCATTTATGTTCTTTCTGTTTTTGATTATTGAAATATAACAAATGAAGTTCAATGCTTACATAGATTTGATTGAGAAAAAAAATTAATAGTACTTAGGAAATTCGTAAGCTCTCATAAAATTTTTGGATCATAATCACACTCGAGCAAATTTATACAATTCTGGCAAGGTTACTGTCTCAGTTATGTTCATTTTTTTTTAATTTTTTAAATATAACAAATGAAGTTCAATATTTTGAAAATTTTTCTATATGATCCTACACTGCTAAATATAGTATCATAAATTTTTCAGATCATGATCTAGCGTTTACAATTTTATAAAATCTGACAGTGTTTCCGCCGAAATGATAAAACGTCTCGAAAAATTTTTACCTGAAATTCTTAAGGGTTATTGGACCAAATCCGGTGAAAAAAAGTCAAAACTCGAGATTTGGCAAAATCTTGACAAAATTTCTAAGATTATTGTAGCAATTTAATTTTTTTTACCCGGCCGGTATTTTGGATCCCGTCCCCGGCCGAAATCCGAAATCTCGGGTGAGATTTCCGAAATTTCGCCGAATTTTGAAACCTTGCTCTCCCCTGCCTGTTCTTCAATTTTTTTATGTGATATGAGTTGTGTGTTATATTTTTTTATCTTTTTATTATTATTATTTTTGGCTTCGTAGTTTTGGGGAAATCACTACATTTGAGTGTGTTGTGAGAAAGGTTAACTGAAGGGTCCGGTTCTGTGACAGATTTTCCTCCTTTTTGTTTTCTGAAGAATCTGAACTTGGTTTTGCATAATGCACTGGAGATCCCCATGGCAACCCGATTTTCTTAGATCAATAGGACATTGCACGAAGGCAACCTGATGTTTGAACTTTGAAGGCATCATCTCATCAGATCGATGCTTGTACTTTTGCGCACGGTTCAGTTCGACAGTCTATGGTAATCTGATATTCTCATCACATCGTCATCCTGCACGCGTGCTGTGGAATGGAAGGATTCAGTTTCAGCTTACACTAGCCAGTGCTGTTTTGTTTCCTCTAAGAATGGACACTGAGCTGTTAGAATTCCATTGCCTGGCAAGGCTTTCCATGAGCTGAGCAGCGAACAAAAATACCTGCACCCAGATCTGGGGGATATTGGATTGCAGGTTTGCAGAGTTTTCTTTTCTTGAAGAGCCAAGCAGGAGAGGATCGAGCAGGCAAGTTTATTGTATGTAATACTACTATGAGTCTATGACATACCCGTGGTTGCACTGCGCTGCGTTAATCAGTGCAGTTTCATGTGCGACAAGAGATCTGTTCCATGTGGCGCTGCTACTGCTAGATTGGGCGTGCGTCAGGAATCAGGATCACTGCCTGCATGTGAGCGCCCATAATAGCTGCTACATGCTACAGCCTCTGCATCTCATCTTCCTCACATGGCTTGATTACTACTGCTTTACATGTATGATCGATCACGGCTGCAACAAGTGATTTCACAATCGGTTCTTGCTACTTGTAACAGTAAAGTTGCCTAGTTTTAGATTAGCTCTGAGACTCGTGCGCTTGATTCTGATTTTGATACAATGGTTCGAAAATGTGAGACTTGTGACTAGGGAAACATAGGCCACCTTACAAACAGACATCACACCTTACAAATAGACATCACCTTCGATGATTTGGTCCGAATGATTGCAGCTGTTCAACTGTATGTGAATATGTGATCATATCAGGCATGCTGCTGCTGCTGACAAGGGAGAAGCAGTGCTATTAAGTCCAGCTCCAGCAGTAGGTTTTTATGGGCTTGCTTACATCATAACGGGTAAACACCACGGGAGAATACTATAAAGGAGTGGATTATTCTTTCTTTGCTTGGGATTAACAAATACAGTGGTCCTCCTTATATAGAGGGGGTAAATCCTAGCTAAAAGATAGAAACAAACTAAAGGGTAGCAAGCCAACTACCCAAAAGGAAATAACAAACATGGAAACAAATCATCAAATCCCTTAGTTGTGCCGGATACCATGTGCGCTAGCCCCTTGGGCTAACACTTTGCCCCTTTCGAAAGCTGAAGGACACCGGCCATGGCTGCAACCTGAGATGCCCCCACATCGATGAATGGGCACGACGCCTCACGCAGGTGGTCGGCAGAGTGAGGGCCGCGATTGATGGCAGAGGTGTGAGGGTTTTTGTGCTGTCTGTGGTCGAGCAAGCCGGCAATTGCTAGGGCAGCCAGCCAGGGACAGCAATGGCGCCCCTCTTGCCATGAAGCTGTGACGGGGGTGGGTGGAACGCAACGTCGACGCGATCTTCCCCACGTCACCTGCTGCGCACCGCATCTCCAATGGCATGCCATCGGCCAACCGCGCGAAGAATATGCCCGCTGGATGACAACCTTCCTCTTTCTCTTTCTCGGCATGGTACCCTTGGCGCTGCCACCGGAAGCGAGACCCAGAGTGGAGGTTTCATAGCCAGCACAACGTTACGCTGCATCTCCTTCACCGTTAGTGAGGCCCTGGCCTCCATCGCAAGCCCTATGCAGTTTTCAATAATCCCAGCAACAGAAGCCATGGAAGATGGCTCTGATACCAAGTTGCTATATGTTTACTTAGATCATAATACGTAAACATCGCCAGGGCTGGTGGAGAGGCATGGATGTGGAGGTCCATCCTTGTTTGTGATGAGTATTTGACTTTATATGATTTAGGATTGTTTAGATTTGAGTTTGTATTTAAATGTGATTTTCATGAGTTGGTCGGACCAAATTTTTGTGATCTTCATGTGTAGGCCGGACCAAAATTTTGTGATCTTCATGTGTAGGCCGGACCAAATTTTTGTGATCTTCATGTGTAGACCGGGCCAAATTTTTGTGATCTTCATGTGTAGGCCGGACCAAATTTTTGTGATCTTCATGTGTAGGTTGGACCAAATTTTTATGATTCTCATGTGTACTACGGACCAAATCGTTATGATTCTCATGTGTACTACGGACCAAATCGCGATGGTTCTCATGTGTACTACGGACCAATTTTTCAGCGCGTGGTAATATGCATTTTTGAGGGTCTTCCCGTACTCAAAAAATTATGTGTTCTACATGAAAGTTGTAGAGAATTTCGAAACACAACTTTTTCATGTTGACAAGATTTTCAGTAGAACAACATATAAAATCATAACAAATTGAGAAGATCCAGCTGTATTGAAAACAGCTTGTCTGCATTTGGTTGAAATGCTTTGGTCCGTTTTTGGTCTCTTCTAACCCCAACTAGTGATCGAATTGTTGTGATGGGTTCATGGTGGAACCAAGAAGGGATTTCTTGTCTTTGTGAATGTAGGACTTCATTTGGTGGTCATGGTAAGGCGAAGGGAGGCTGGAACTAGGCATGGGATGGCCGGAGGTTCAAGTTGGCCGGAAGTTCGCCGAAAGATGACCGGAGATGAAGTCGGTGCAGTTCCAAGAGACAAGAGATCAGTGGAGAAGCTAGCTTATCACTACTTGGATCAAGAAAAGTCAGAGGGTTGCGATTACGGAAGATAAAGTAGTGGATAAGTGTAGCTTGCTTTCAGGTGTACTAGAAAGTACCTGAGTGTAGTTGAGAGTTGTTGAGAGTGATAGTGTAAGGATCAAATCCTAGCTCTTGGAAGTTGGCTTAGGATTGAAGCAAGACATCCAAGGGTGGGGATCGATCCCAGGTCACTATAAATAGAGGGGTAGGGGCAACCTTCCCTCTTTGAAGGTTCTGAGGTTTTTGCTGCTCATTTGAGTTTTGCCCACTTTGTTGTGAGGCTTTGTAAACCTCCCTTCCAGAAATGAAATGTTCTTCATTTATGTTCTAGTTTCATTTCCTTTACGCATTTACATTACGCACTTAAATTCTGCTATCTAAATTCCGCATTTACTTACTTGCAATTTACTTTACGTGATTTGGATTTGCCTCATCTCCCTCTACATGCTATTGAATCTTTGTTGAAATTCATGGTTGATGAACTCTTCTCTTGATTCGATGCTTTCAATCATTTAGGCAATCCTTCATTCTTGTTGCAAGTTGTAAATCTGTGTTCTTGAAGTGTGTAAAGCGTGTGGCTTGCAGTTCTTTAGTTTTGATTTGCTTCGGTTCTTTTTGCAAAGAATGAGGATTGATTGGATGAATTTTCACTCGAGCATATCCAAATTCTCTAAGCAACCACGTTCAAGTTCGCAAAGAAACCGATCTTTTGTTCCTTCATGATGAATTCTTAATTGATCGAGTTTTGGTGTTTACTCTTGTGCTATCTTGCTTGCTGTGACGTGTGAGAAGGCATTCAAGTCTATCTTGATCATTAGAATCTCACAAGCAAGCCAAGATCACAGATTAGCTTTTGAGTCGTCTTTGTTTTGAACACCGCTTGTGTTTTTTCTAGTCTCTGTTCTTTACAAGCAGTATTGAGTCTTTTGACTAGCATTTGTCCAAGAGGTGGGAAAATTTATTTTGAGACCATTCACCCCCCCTCTGGTCGTTATCTCGGTCTTTCACATGGACAGCAAGTACGATCGCCTAGGGCCCACGAGAGCCAGGTGGCCTAGCCCATTTATATATATATCATATATAGCTTGAGTAGTCTCATAGTTAGATGTACAAATCAAGTACATAAGGATATGATCTATATCGTCAACTACCAAGCAGCCACTAGCAGGAACAAAGAAATAGACCACCAGCAACAATACTAAAAACTTGTCCAAGCCAGTCCAAGTGCTCAACTCGACAACTCGCCATTTGGAAATCCACCGCATTTCGCTGCCGCGAGCTCGCTCTGGCCTTCCTTCTCCACTACCGATCGGTTCCTTGAGATTTCTGTACTCCCCTCTTGCCCCTTGCACCCACAGCCGGCCAGCTCTGTCCCTCCCTCGTCGCCGACAAGGCCTCCCCTGTTTCGGCTCACCGACAAGTGGGCCAGCCTCATTAGTCTCCTTCCTATCTCTTTAACACACTCGCTTGCATCTTACTACCTGCTAATTAAGTTGAGAAAGAATTTGACAATCGGTGGTTCTTTATATATTCAAATTTCTTGATTAAAGAATACGAAGAAAACATTTGACTCGAGATTGGTAATTTGGATTTCCAGTGCCCATGGTGACTGGTTGGTTGTGTTTGGTGATTAACAGAAAGTTTCTTATCAGTTAAAGGATATGAAGAATTTTTTTGTTAAAGGTTAGTGCTTTGGGCTTTGAGTGCTGGCTGATGATTAAAAATCCTATAACTTTTTTTACGTAGTTTCATACTCTTTAGAAAATATTTAGAATGCATGAATTTCATAGAGAAATATCTCATTTCATATAGCTATATGTAAATTTCTCGAGTTTCATGCGAGGCCTTAAGTTATATGACGCTTGCAACTTACAAGAGAAGTTTAGCATGTATAGCCTTGTTCATACAGTACTATAGTATGATGTCGGTTTTATGAAAGTGTTCGCACATGTTATCGATACACATTAGGCTTTAGATATGAAAATGCTGGGAACTGACCTAAATAGAATTGAGATACCTAAAATGTCAATTCCTATCCAGAGCCTTCACTTTCGTTTTACCCTTAGGCCTTCGAAATGTTAGGAACAGCCCTGAACATCGCCAAGAGGATGACTAGATAGCGGCTGCTTGCTTGGGAGTGAGAAGACTATAGATGATAATAAATTATCTTCTCTTGCTCGGGAATAATGAATACAACGGTCCTATTTATATAGGGAGGGTAAATCCTAAAAGATGGAAACAAACCCAAAAGATAACAATTACTAGAAGGAAATAACAAACATAGAAATTAATCATCCTAATCCCTTGTTTGTGCCACCTGCCATGTACACCTGCCCCCTCAGAGCTTGTAAGATAGTAGAAACAACTGTTGTATATATATTCTTTTATATCGTCTAAAGACAAAACTAAAAATAATTTCTACAATAGATGACATCTTAAAGTTGTCTCTATAAGAGCCTACAATCTTTTGTAGGCAATAACTCATATAATGGTGTTTTATGTTATATATATGGTCGTCTCTTCATGAAGAGACAATTATACTCTTTCTCTTTCTTCTCCCTCCTCCATATTAGCAAAAATCATACATAGTAAAGCATATGAACAGTTGATGTCATACTATTGTACATACCCTTAGAGCATGTACAATAGTAGAGACGACTATTATATATATATATATATTCTTTCATATCATCTAAAGACAAAACTAAAGACAACTTCTATAATAGATGATATCTTAAGATTATCTCTATAAAGCCTACAATATTTTAATTATGACATGAAAAGGCGTTATTGTAGATCATAACTCATATAATTGTGTTGTATGCTATCTATATGGCCGTCTCTTTATAAAGAGATAGCTATGCTCTCTCTCTTCCTTCTCTCTCCTTCATATCAACAAAAAAAATCTTACATGGCAAAACATATAGATAACTGATATCGTACCATTGTATATGTTGGGAAACCACATGACCCATTGAAGGCCCATGATTGGTCCCTTAGCCGAAACACTAGACGACTGCTATATAAGGAGGAGGGGTCCCCCCTATGTACATGCAATCAGAAAGCAATAAAGTATTCTGCTGTCGCTCCCCTAAACACGTCTCTCTCTTTCTGTTCTCCAATTTTAGATCTGTTCGGGAACCCCGGACTATTCGATAGCGAGGTTCCTTAAGACGTTATCACCACTAAGCTCTACCGACGAATAGATTGAAAAGGTGAGAAAAGGTGGGAATTAGCGATTTAATCTAATCGGTTCTTTTTCTATGCATGCATCTATCCTACACATCCGGTATCGTTCGTCTCGTGGCATGAAGCTACACGACGATATCTCGAAGCTATAGTATTTTGATCTTGCAGATCAAGATAGTGGCGCGTTGATACTGTTCATACATGAAAAAAAAGCGTCGGCTTGTGCGCGCCCCTCCACTGCAGCCCGTCGCCGTCGGCCCGCTTGCGCCACCGCTCGCGACGCCGTCGCTCGACCGATCCCGCCGCGCGCGCACCGCCTCGCCCTCGGCCGCCCGCCTGCCTCGACCCGTCGCCCAAGGCGTCGCCGACACCGCCGGCTCCCCCGGCCGACACGACGGCCGCGCCGGTCCTCCCGTGTCGGCATGAAGCCGCGCCTCCCAGCGCGGGCTGCGCACCGCCGCCGACTGCTCGGACGTAGCCCCGCCGCCACGCGTCCCACGGCCCGGCCGTCCTCGCTGCGCCGCGCCGCCGAGCGCGCGCGACGCCGGCTTCCCAACCGCTGCCGCGCTTACGCTCGCGCCGCGATGCCTCGAATTCCAGGCGCCGCCGACGCAGCCGCGCCGCCACTTCGTCGTCGCCGGCGCGCAGCAGCAGCGCCACCACACAGTCGCGCCTCGGCCCCTTTAGGCGCCGCAGCGCCGCAGCGTCCCGCGACGAACCGGCGTCACCTCGGCCGACGCGTGACCCGATCGCGCCGCGTCGCCCCGGCCAAGAGCTCCGCCCGGTTGTCGCGCCGCCGCCGCCCGCTTCCACGGCTCAGAACCTCCTTGCCCGCTCGGCGCCCGACCGCAGCCGTCTGGGAGCCCCGACAGGCCGCGCCCCGCCCGCTATGCCGCCACGCCTCGCGCCGCGCGCGCCGGCCCGGTGTGCAGCCGCGTCGCGCTCGACGCCGTTGGCCCCAATGCGCGTGGGGAAGGATTGGCGGCTAGGGTTAGAAACCCTAGCCGCCTTGCTTTTATGGGCTGCGCGGGAGCGGCCCGAAGGCTTTTCGGCCAGAGAAAAAAAAAAGGAAGAATAGAAAATGACAATCACTGCAGAGTTAGTCTCTCTGAACAAGAGAGAGGTGTCTCTCTGAACAAGAGAGAGGTGTTTGGGCCCATATGCCGCACACCTCCCCATATAAACCCTGTAGGTCACAAATGGGTCTTTGTTCGGAAGAGGAATGAAAACAACGAAGTTGTAAGGTACAAGGCAAGGCTTTTAGCTCAAGGTTTCACTTAACGCCCTGGAGTTGATTATGAAGAAACCTATTCTCCGGTCATGGGAGGAATTACCTTTAGATATTTGATCTCAATGGCAGTTAACTTGAAATTGAGAATGAAGCTAATGGATATCGTCACAGCATATTTGTATGGAAACTTGGATTCGGAGATATACATGAAAGTACCGGAAGGAATTCCTATCCCAAACCAAGACGGAGCAAATAGAAACCTATACAGTGTGAAATTAGAGAAATCACTGTATGGGCTAAAGCAGTCGAAGAATATGGTACAATCGCTTGAGTGACTTTCTCTGCAAGAAAGGCTACACAAACAGCGAAGATTGTCCATATGTGTTTATCTGATGATCCCGAATGGATTCTCAGATAATCTCCGTCTATATAGATGACTTGAACATCATTGGGACGGATGAAGAAATTGAAGAAGCATGCTCATACTTGAAGTCAGAGTTTGAAATGAAGGACTTGGGTAAAACCAAGTTTTGTTTAGGCTTGCAGCTTGAGCATGTCCAAGGAGGAATCTTGGTACATCAATCAACTTACACGCAGAAAGTGTTGAAAATGTTTGGCTTTGAAAAGGCATATCCTGCGAAGACTCCAATGGTCGGAAGGTCACTCCAAGCAGACCTAGACCCATACAGACCCTGAGAAGAGGGGGAGGAAGTCCTAGGAGCAGAATTCCTATATCTGAGTGCAGTTGGAGCGCTCATGTACCTTGCGAATAGCACCAGACCGAACATTGCGTTCGCTGTGAATTTGCTAGCTCGATGCAGTCGTAACCCACCAAAAGGCATTGGAAAGGGATCAAGGACATCTTCCGTTACCTCCAAGGAAGCAAAGACCTCGGTCTGTTTTTCAGAAGAAACAATGAATTGAATTTGGTTGGTTACGCCGATACTGGGTACTTATCAGACCCGCATACTGGCAAGTCCCAAACTGGCTATGTTTTCCTATGTGGAGGAACAGTAATTTCTTGGAAGTCGTCTAAGCAGACTCTCATCTCGACGTCGACAAACCACTCGGAAATCATCGCTTTGTATGAAGCATCTCGTGAATGTGCATGGCTCCGAAGAATGGTTCACCACATCTAGAAGTCATGTGGCTTAAACATTGAGCAAACTCCCACAATCATTTATAAATATAATGCAGCTTGTGTTGCCCAAGCACAGATGGGTTATGTGAAGAGCAATCTCACAAAGCATATCAACTCCAAGTTCTTCTATGCTCACGAATTGCATAAGATGAACGAGATCAAGATATTGCATACTAAGTCATGTGAAAATCTTGCAGATTTGTTCACTAAATCACTCCCAGCATCTACTTTTGAAAGGTACGTAGAAGGGATTGGGATGATGAGACTTAGAGAAGTGCAGATTTCAGGGGAGATATTTCACATACTCCCACATGAATCTCGAACATGAATTATGAATACCCAATATGAATCTCGAAGATTAGCGATTGAAGTTTGGGTGAATTGTACTCTTTTTCCTTAGCAAGTTTTTCATGAAGTTTTCTTGCATAAGGTTTTAACGAGGCAATTCGTGCAACATAGTAAGCGTATGCTATGTACTCTTTCTCCAAGTATTTTTCCCACTGGGTTTTTCTGGAGTTTTAATGAGGCATATGCATCTCGCGGCAAAGGGCCCAAGGGGGAGTGTTGGGAAACCACATGGCCCATTGAAGGCCCATGATTGGTCCCTTAGCCGAAACCCTAGACGACTGCTATATAAGGAGGAGGGGGGTCCCCCTATGTACATGCAATTAGAAAGCAATAAAGTATTCTGCTGTCGTTCTCCCTAAACACGTGTCTCTCTCTTTCTGTTCTCCAATTTTAGATCTGTTCGGGAACCCCGGACTATTCGATAGCGAGGTTCCTTAATAGTATATACCCTTAGGCTCACAAGGCCATTAGTAACTTCCTTGTTAGCAGACAAGCTGGACAGCACGGTGTAATTAAGAATGCCTTTCAGGATAACATTTTTTTGCACTAAGCATTAGCAAATCAGTTGGTTAGATCGAGAGAGCTGCAAGCCTGCAAGATCAGAGTGGTTACCTCCTTCCCTGACATGCAGGGAAAGTTGGTGTCTGCTTGTCTCCAGGAAGGATAATGAGCAGCACAGCAAATCTACGTGATTGGTCTCCCCTGCTTCAAGGCCAGCACTATTAGTATGATCCGAAGCCCATCTAGCATGATCAATCAATTCTAGATGGCATAGTAGTTTCAGAACAGCATCCCATGATCTTCTCCTACATGAGCTCAAGTGCTCAACCCGGCCGATCACTTTGAAGCTCCTGACAGTTCTGTCTCTTCCATTAGTTACACTACACATTCCATGGCGATCTTTTTAACTTTATGTATGTAAGCGTATAACAGAAAAAAGACAGATGTGGCTAGCTAGCTGTAAATTCCGGCGCTGCAGGCTTTCACAAAATGGATTTTCTCAACATATGTGTAGATACACTTGCTATCTATAACATCCATTGATTCCTGGAGATACGTGCAAGGAAAAGCCTAAAAGATTATGTACCTATCTATCATGGGTAGATACATTAAGCGTACATCATGTGTAGATGAGACTTTCCCTCCGTAATATATGTACACACATATACATAGGTACATATCATCTGCAAACCATCCTTATTATGTAAACTCTGTAAAAATCGTATGTAAAAATTTTCAAAAATTCTTAAAAAATTATCATATGTAGGGGAAGTTAGCTCACTATAAAATTTAAAGATCAAACTCAATTGCATTTGAAAGATATGAAATTGACAACCAGCGAGCTGCATAATGATGAATAGAGAAAAATCACTATTTAGGTTTAATTTGTTTTTTTATATCTTTCAAATGCGATTGAGTATGGTCTTTAAATTTTATAAAGATGTAGAAGCTAATCTCCTCTACGTATGGTAGCTTTTTGAGAGGTTTTAAAAATTTGTACATATGGTTTTCACGGAGTTTACATAATAAGAGTGGTTTTCACCTGATATGTCCTCTATATACATATATGTATACTATTCTGCACCCAAGTGTAGAATAATTATTCTACGTGTCAGCTAGATGAGCGCATCCAAGTCACCCCACGTACGCCTACTTCGTGTGTTGACTAAGCCTATCAGTTACATGTCTAACCAACTAATAAATACGGTTCCTTGTTTGTACTAAAATATTTTTCTTTAATTTAGCTAGAACTTTTTATTGGTACTCCGATTCATTAACTGTTTTCAACAATAGCTTGTTGACGACGAAAGAAATAGAATGATATAACTCTCGCCAATAAATACCACATGAATGATATTTTACCACTAGATGAACACCAATTTACTGAATGTGTTATTAGATTTTACTGCTAAACCTCGTAGTGGCGCGTGATGACCGTACGATAGCGGCAATACGAAATCAACCAAAGTTACTGCTAAATACACTCTAATTTATTGGTTACGTCTTTGGATTTTACTGCAAAAACTCATCGTGGCGCATTATTACCGTGTGATAGCGGTAATATGAAATAGATTAAAATTACTATCAAATGCACTCCAAGTTACTGTCAAATATCGTAGAATAACTTGGGTGCAGAAATGTTAATTTTAGCATGTGCAGAAGAGTCTGGATTATATGTATGTCACTGTGTCAGTGGGTAGATCATACACTGACATGTATACTTGCTAGCTACTTAGACCTTCAAAGGCAACTAAGATGATTTCAGGTACTCGAGAGCTTAAGCTAGCACAACAAAGTTGTGTGAACAACTCTGAACTTTTTTCTGCATCAGTGGCTTCGGTAGTTGTGGTGCATGCAGCACTTAGGATGATCATCAATTATGCATCCACTCGGTTGGAAACATCTTTAGGAGAAATACTTTTGCGCTCGTTAAAAAAAAAAGCAGCGCGCCTGACACTGAATCATCACTTTTTTATCCCTTTATATTTTTTTAATGTAAATTTAGCTCCCTTCCAAACAGAATTACAAATATAGCCCGTTCCTGACCACGAAAGCATTAGAAGGTTACCTTCTGCCAGGGGCAGACCTAGGGAAAGAGACCATCGGGGTCGCTGTGATCAATACAAACTCGTAACATTAATTTGTAACTTATAATAAAATGATATATACTTATATAGTAAAAAAAACTACATGTGTTAGTTGAAAGACATCGGTATCACTTACCTCCCGATCTATACACTATAGATTCACCCCTGCCTTCTGCACTTCCTACCGTGGAAGGTCACCGGAGCTCCCAACACACTCCACAGCCACGACAGCGCCCCTCTCGCGCTCACTGGTCATGCAGCCTGCCTGTTGCCATGCTTGCTAGCTCTCGCACTCCTCGAGCACGACAGCTCTGGCTTCCGCTCTCTCTGGGCACGACAGGGGACAGGTGTCGTCTACCGTACCTTCTGCAGTGAGGAAGGGGGCTGAATTTGCAAATGCATTTGCGGAGGGGCTAGGTTCAAAAAAACAAGACAAGAGTGGCTAGAAAAGTGATCAATTCACCGAGAACTTCACCCCTCTTCCCCTCCTCTCTCCTATATTCTTCCTTTTTCACTCTCCTTCCCTTCTAGTGCTAACAAGCTACCTCCGCCGCATCTTCCCCTAAGAGGCGGTCGCTCAGCAATGCTAGGATTAGGGCTCACTGGGGGTTAGGGAGGAGTTCATCGGAGCACAAGTTGTAGAGCTAGCCCGGGGGTGGGTGGTGGGCCGCTGATGCAGTGGTGTCGCCGTCGACAGCAGGATTAGAGGAGGGTGGTGGGCACCTGCTACAGGCGATAAGGCGAAGATGGTGGTGAAATTTTAGGGTGGACGGGGCCTGCGGTAGCAGGTACGGAGTGGTAGCGGTGTGGCGAGATACCGCTAGTCGCAGGTGGTGGTGGCGGGCGGTGGAGGGGAGGTGTGGCGGGCAGCAAAGACGTTAGGTGCGACATCGGAGGCTGCATGGGAGGCGGGTGAGCGAGGCAGGGGCAGTGGTCGACATGGTAGTATCGAGCTATTATTTTCTTTCGAAATTGATATAGTTTAACACAAAATCATTTTATTTATAATTTAAATAGTTATTTTAAATTCAAGCTAACAAGTCACTATCGAGCCGAGCCACATTAATTTTTTTCGTTTGAAATGAACTCATTTAAATTTGAAATCCATTAACTACTGTAATCGAAGAAATTTTGATCTGATCACTAACAAGCTTTTTTTTGTCAGCCCTACGTGGTAGTATAGGTAGAGAGCCGGAGAGGATCGGGAATTCGCACGAGAATTATTTTTTAAAATAATATTTGAAAAATGGAAAATTGCAGAAATAATGTGCCAAAATTAAAAATTACAAATATACCTCTCTGAGGCCTGTCGCTATTTGAAATTGCGACAGACTCTCTGTTGCTATTTGAAATTGTAACAGCGGCCTGTTACCTGCGTTTGCTCGGCGAAAATGAAGCCTGTCGCAATTTCGAATAGCGACAGGCCTCTGTCGCTATTTCAAATAGCGACATAGAGGTATATTAATTTTGGCATATTATTTTTGTAATTTTTTATTTTTCAAATATTATTTTAAAAAATAATGCACGATGCCACTAACATTCGACAAGTCGCGTCCTACAAAAGACCCTCCCGTGGTTCCGTGCTTTGGAGGAGACGAATTTTCCACCACAAAATAGTTGTACCGGGCTACCGGCCACTACTCTCTGAGTCTGAGGTCTGAGCAATTCGACCAAAGGCCACCGCAGATCATATAATACCTCTCTCACGATCGAAAGATTGCCCAACGACCAGCATACATAATGCAGGGAAACCCTTCGGCCAGCGTGTTCGTCGTCGCCGCCGCCGTCTTTCTTCTCGTGGCATCCGCCGCTCCAGCCGCCGCCGACAAATACAGCGGCCGAGTCGTCATCACCGGCTGCGCCGCCGGGGCGAGGGCTGCGGCTAGTGCTCACCATGCTGTGAAGGCGTTAACGCGGCGGCGCCTGGAGGACGAGATGGCGCTGGAGTTGAGTTCCCGGTGGCAGGCTGTCCTGGGGGTGGGGGACGGCGGCCATGTCTCCTACGGCGCACTCGACAAGGACAAGCCGGCGTGCCCCAGCAACTCGTGCGCCAGCAAAGGCGGATCCTACACCCGGCCGTGCACGTACAGGGAGCGTTGCGAGCACTGACCGGCCGGCCGATCAAGCTAGCTAGGCTGGCGTCCGATCGACGTAGCTTAGCTAGTACTCCCTCCATGCTGAAAAGTAAGGGACTGAAGAAATTTTAAGATAGATTATGGTTTCTACCAAAAGACTCTAATGTCTCTATTTAATACTATGTCTCTATTAATTGGCAACATGCATGCATTAATTAATCACGATTATAAAGAATGACCTGCCGCGTTTTTGTTTTGGAATATGTGTGGTCGCATGTATCTGCGTGTATCTGTATGCATGGGCACAATTTGAGGACACAATTTAAGGGGGGAGAGCTCTTAATCCCTAATATTGGAGAACACAATTTGAACGCTTCTCTCCTTTACTTTCAAGGACGGAGAGAGTACATCTTTATATGTAGTTGCCTGGGTTATGAATAGAGAAATTTTATATAAATTATACTGGTAGTATATAATTAGTAGTAAAAATTAGATTAGCTGGTGATTTGTTAAGAGTGTTTCTACTACTCTACAACCAGAGAAAATATAAATAAATTCTAGCTAATCTAATCTATTAGATCGAAAATAATGTTGAATTTAGTGTACCGTAAAGGAGCTCAGTGAATAAACGAGTAATACTAGTCCTTGAAAGGTTTGGAATTTCGGTTTAAAATTTTTTTTTGGCACCCACCGAAATTCAGTTATTCAAAAATTTTGGTGGAATTTCAGGACGAATCAGTTGCCCAAAAAATTAATTTTTTGTAACAAAAATTGACAGAAATATGAAGTTTTGCACAAAATTCGACTAAAATTTGAATTTTTCAATAAAATTCAAATGAATCCACTGAAGGTGAAATTTATGCAAAATTTGAAGCCCTGCTCGTTGCCGCGGTGAACCGGAAATGTGATGTAAGCACATGTAAACTCTTGTCCGTGCAATTCAATGTTACCAAATCGAGCATAGGAATAGAGTCGGTTTAACTGCTTAAGCATGCAGAGGGTTCATAATATCGTCGATAAATACTCGAATATCACGATTATCGACCGTATCGAGCAAGTACGATATCTAATACCCATCAACTTTATGATGAACGAAGATAATCACAAGGTGGAGGTGGATTTTGCGGAGGAGATCCGTGACCGCGCCCTCGTCAAGCATGCCGCGTATGAACGAGAAGTCGCTCGTTTCTACAACAACCGGGTGCGGGAGAGGGCATTCCTCCTGGGGGACTAACAAGGGTCACCAACTCGGGAGCCCAAGGCAAGCTTCACCTCACGTGGGAGGGAACCTACCGCGTCTCAGCGGTCTTGCGCTCGGGGTCTTACCGCCTCTCCACTATGGAAGACAAATCACTCAAGCACGCGTGGAATACTGACAAGCTAAAAAAGTTTTACATTTAAGCTTTCTTGTAAACCGTAACCGCACCTATATCATGTTGATGTAAACCCTTCTAAGGTCATCAATGAAGTATCGAGTTAAGTTTTGCATATCTCCTATCGCTTGTGTGGTGGTCTTTAAGAATCCATCCCCCACACGTGGTTGTGGGGGATAGTCTAGAACCTCGTGCCCTTCTTGGGACGAGTTCTAGGGTGCATGGCCTCCGGAGCCTACCCCTGAAAAAGCCTGAGCGGCCTGGACATTCCGCGTCCCCCTTGGGTGGCCCCCTCCCTGATGGACCCAACGAGCGGGCGACGACTTAAAGCGTCTTGCCCAAGTCATAGGGTGCTCCATGGCTTAGTCCCCATAGACCCCTGGTGCTAAGCCGAAACGACCCCCGGGTCACTGTCTCATCCCCCTCCGTGAGAAGCAACAGGAACCTTATTATTGCAAGGAGCGTGGCCCGGGAGACATCCCCTTCCCGATGGGCACATACCTAAGCCTCTTGGTAAGGCCAAAATAACAACTCGCGACACTCCTACAGGAGCTAAGCCTTAAGCTAGACGCCCGGCCCCTAAATAAGGCCTTACAAATCGGTACCCCTAAGTGGCCCGAGGGCCAAGACAAGACTAAGGTCGCCCAAAGGCGACGCGGGGACCGAGTCCACCTCGTCGTCGCGTGAGGAGGGAGACACTCCCACGCTGTCTAATGACGCGGAGGGCTCGCCCCCTTCATACATAACATAAGAAGAGTTGCTTTCTCTCCCTTGGAGAGGAATAACTAAACGACTCTTCGGCGGGGCGCCCGTGCCTTGGACCCCTCCAGGGACCCAAGGCACGATCATGCCACCATAAAGTTGCCCAGTCCTGCGGCAAACCTTCTTTTGTGGGCATAATCGGTGTGACATTCGAGCTCGTCGTGCACTTCGTTTATAGCGGATACCAACTGCCCTCCAGGGCATATCCTAGAATAAAGCATTGCAAAAGTTATAAGTCATCTATATCATAACCTCGAAACAAGTTCATACAAAATAAGGAGAGCACGTCCCAGCCGACCTTCATGAACACTACAAATGAAGATACATCTACCACTTAAAAGAGTGCTTCACCTTTCAATTTAAAGATCTCAGTACAGTAAGTATAAACCACCTAACTACTTAGCAAAAGACATAAAATGCACTCTAGGGGAAGTCATACGTGCTCTGAGCTCGGGCCCTCTTCTGATGCCCAGGGTTCGGTCCCATGAGGAACCCTTGTGAGGCTGTCCACGAAGCCTCCCACAAGGGAGCCCTAGGTGGAGCTACCCTCACGGGCGCTCCAACGCACCTCCTGAGTGTACAGCCCTCAAAGTGCGGCGAGGATGGCCTCCTTGCCCGTGGCATCAGAGAGGCGGGAGATGGCTGCGACCCCACGGTCAAGGCAACATTGGCGAAGACCTTGCCCTTGTCGTTGGTCACCCTCACAAAGAAACTGACGCGCCCCGCAAGACGCCAGCCCACTCCTCCCAATCCTTAGAGAGAGGTGGAAGATCCTCCACTCTAGCCTTAAGCTCCCTTAAAGTGAACTGGACCAACACGACAAGATTCATGAGAGATATAGCCATTGTCTTTCGGTCCACTTCATACCTTTGCTCATGGGCATCGCGGTCTGCCTCCACAGCCCGTATCACCACGTGGGACCTCTCTAAGTCAGCCTCTAAGTCCTTGACCCGCTGCCAGGACCTCTCCAGCTCAGCTTCCACCTTGGTAAGCTTGTCCTCTGACGCCCTCTGGCCCTCTTGGGCCTGTAGCAAAGCCCGCTTGAGGGCCTCTGGATCGTCCTCAGGGCGACACAGTGGGGTGGCTGCTAGCATCTTCTTGACCATTCTCGGAACCTTGTCAAAGAGAACATTGCTTATCGTTGTAGCCTGCAAAAAGGGTGAAAGTAGGGAGTGTCAAAGTAAGCCATGCATGAGAGTCCTGAGCTTAAGGAGATATACGAGAAAAAGAAAGGCTCACGGTACCTGGTACTGGAGGGTCATTGTGGTCGCTAACTTCTCCTTCATCACCTCCAAGAACCACCTGGGATCGTCAGGCACCAAGTCTACCATATACCTTTGCACTCGCTCCATCACCAAGAGATGAGTCGTATCGATCGCCTCTACATCCAATGTGTGAGATATGACATACTCAGGGAGGGCACTGGAGGAACCACCCTGGCCACCTTGCGATGGCCCCGCTTGCATGGGTGAGCATGGGGTAGCCGCATTCTCTGCTGAAGCCCCTGGGGGCACAACGGGTGTGGAGGGCTCCACCACAGGGGGCATCTCGTGCTCCTCCGGGTCTACGAAAGAGGAGGGGAGTAGATTAGGTGCGTTAGGGGAATATCTAAGCTCCGTGACAACTTATCATGATCACGGACACATACTTCCTGGAAAGCGGAAGAACGACTCAATGTCGTCGAGGTAGGTATACCTAACCTCCTCCCTCGCCACAGCCTTGGTCAGGGAGGTGACCGGGCCCTTGGTCTCAACGCCCAGGAGCCATTCAATCTCCCGGGCGAGCTATTGGGAATGCCCAGCAGAACTTCCTGGCTCAGTGTCCAACGTAGGCTCGCTGGAAGAGCTGTATGTTGTGGATGGGGAAGGTGAGGGTGAACTCCTGCTCGCCTGCTTGGTGAAAGGGCCGGTGCCCTCCCCGATGGACGTCTTCTTCTTCTCAGGGCCCCTAGCGCCTTTGCCCCTAGAGGCGGGAGATGGCGGGGGCCTTTGGGACTCCACCCAGAGAAGGCCCCTCTCGCCCGTGGTGCGAACCGGAGGGGCAGCACCCTGCTGAGAGGTGCCACCAACGTGCCCCCCGAAGGCCCTCTTGGCGCATGCTCTGGCGGGCGAGGTCCGGGTGCCCTTCCCCACGGCGACAGCCCTAGCCCTCTTCCGCTTAGCTTGGTCAGGACCGGGGTCACCCCGCGGGGGGAGACGTAAGCCAAACGCCTCGGCCACGGAGTTTTTCCCTCTGTAGGGATGCCCTCGTCCTCGTAACCCCGTGCCTCAGACATGCACCACCTCTCTAGGATCAACTCAGCCTCCTCTCTTGCTGCTTCCAGGGATCGAACTGCATATAGGGAACAAACATTAGAGGTAAAGGGTAATATACAAAAAAAAGAATAAAAAAAATCAAAGGCCCTTACCTTTTCCAATGCCGGGGTGAAGGCCACCGTGAAACCCCAACCTAGCACGTTAAACAAGGGTGCTGAGGTTGAGGAGGGTCATCTCCTCCATCAAGTCGCGTGCGCCTTTCCTTGCACGTACCTCTCGAATGGCGTTACGTAGCTTCCAGTCGTCGTCAGTGAGACAACCCATCTCGGGGTACATCCGCGTCGTTAAGGCCGGGTGTGACCCAGTGTAGACAAACTCTTCGGCCTTCAGGTAGAATCATTTCTTCGTGGCGGAGGGCCAACACTCCTTCAGCGAGTGCACCGGGAACTCATCCTCATGCCGTAGGGTAGTAAAGATGGACCCCAGATGCCCTCTCCTGGAGTCCCCTCACTGAGAGCGGAAGAAATAATCAAACAAGACAACAGACGGCTCCATGGGCGTTTCTGGGATGGCCGTCTCACATAGTCATAAGAAGATCCTTAGCCGAACAAAGATGTTCGGGCTAAGGTGAGAGAGCTCCATCCCGAACGCCTAAGTATACCTCTTGATGAAGGGGTGTATCGGGAGTTCAAATCCAATGTCCACCCATGTCTTAAGAGCCACGATGTACCCTAGCGAGCTACCGGCCACTACTCTCTGAGTCTGAGGTCTGAGCAATTTGACCAAAGGCCACCGCAGATCATATATACCTCTCTCACGATGGAAAGCTTGCCGAACGACCAGCATACATAATGCTGGGGAACCCACCGGCCAGCGTGTTCGTCGTCGCCGCCGCCATCTTTCTTCTCATGGCATCCGCCGCTCCAGCCGCTAGGGGTGCGGCTAGTGCTCACCATGCTGTGAAGGCGTTAACGCGGCGGCACCTGGAGGACGAGATGGCGCTGGAGTTGAGTTCCCAGTGGCAGGCCGTCCTGGGGCTGGGGGACGTTCGCCGTACCTCCGACAAAGCCCTCGTCAATAACAAGCCGGCGTGCCCCAAAGCGTGCCCCGCCAATGGCGGGTCCTTCACCCGGCCGTGCACTCACGAGAACTATTGCAAGCACTGACCGGCCGGCTGATCAAGCTAGCTAGGCTGGCGTCCGATCGAGGTAGCTTAGCTTGTACATCTTATATATATATGTTGTTGCCCGGGTTATGAATAGAGAAATTTTACGAATATTGTACTGGTAGTATATAATAAGTAGTAGAAATCATATTAATCATTGGTTTGTTATTACCAGAGAAAGTATAAATAAATTCTAGCTAATCTGATCCCTTGAATCGAAAATAATGAACGATTCATAATGAATCTAGTGTTCTGTAAAAGAGCTATATGAATAAACAAGTACTACTAGTCCTTACATGGTTTGGAATTTCGGTTTAATTTTTTTTTTGGCACCACCAAAATTCGGTTGCTTCAAAAAATTCGGTGGAATTTCGGGACGAAATGGTTGTCCAAAAGTTTAATTTTTTGTGATAAAATTTGACCGAAATCTGAAGTTTTGGACAAAATTCGAAATTTCAACGAAATTTGAAGGCTTGCTCGTTGTCTGCAAATGTAATGTAAGCATATGTAAACTCTTGTCCATGTAATTCAATGTTACCAAATCGAACAGAGGAATAAACGAGTCCATTTAACTGCTTAATTATGCACAGGGTTTATAATGTCGTCGATAATCGCTCGAATATCACGATTATCGACCATATCGAGCCGGTACAGTATATAATACCGGTCGGTAAACCGGTTAAATTCAAAAAATTCAAAAAAATTTATACGACGTAAATATCGCGATAATCATTGAATATCGCTCCATTTTCGATGAATATCAAGCAAAAATCGCTCACAAAGTCGACCGTCGAAGAAGTTAACTTCACAAAATTACTCATAAAATTTCGGTTGATTATCAAGGCATATCGTGCGATTATCGGTGAAAATCAATTTTTTTTAATTTTTTCTTTAAATAGTCCGATTTCTACCGATTTTTGATCCAATTTTTTTTTAAATTTTTAAGATATGGATGTTGTGGACCTGAGCATGCATGATGCAACGCTCGTCAGAGGGAGGACAACAGATTCCACCGAGCTGCAGGAATTCCTCGCCCGTTGGTGAGGTGATCCGCCTCAGTACTCCATGCTATACACCTTTAGCCACAAGCATCAGATCATGCCATCACCTCAACGCTGGTATTACAAAACAAGATCCTAACCCGGCGCTTAGAAATTGGCCGCACTAAGGAGAGAAATTTTACAGTTTATTATACTGATAGTATATTGTAGGTAGTAAAAATCTAATCAATCATGACAGTTATCCTGCAAGCAACATGCAAGGAAAATACAGGTTCAGATCTCGTTTGGAACGTGGAAATTATCTCATATTGTTGTAGGAATGGAATATTATCCTATCAAATTCCTATTGGTTCGGCACATATGCTGCTCATCAAGTGGAGCTTGTAGGGACTGTTATGTTGCGTGCTCCGTCCGGTCCTTTGCTACGCGACGCACTGCTATATGCGAAGCGCAAGCCTGCTCCCATTAGCTTATGGGTCCTAGCTAGGATTTTTTAAATAATATTTTAAAAATAAAAAATTATAGAAATATTATGCCACCAAACGGTTCAGTTGTTTATCGTCATTTCAAATGGTAACAAAAAAGGCTTTAAAAAAGAGGGGAGAGGGGAGAATTTAAAAGGTGATAGCGTTATGTTGTGCACGTATTAAAAATTTCCTGAAATGTTTGACAGGTATGGATGAACGAGTGCAATTTAAAATACATTACGGAGAAGAGGTTCCACATATGAGTGTACAAAAGGTGGAACTAAGTCATTTTTCAAGTATCGTTGCTGGCCTGTCCTCGTAGTAACGACAATTTTGAAATACCGAAAGCATCTATCGCCTTTCACAATCATATGTCATAACACTCTGTCCAACGCTTTCAGCTTTTTCAAGCCGATTTGGCAAAATTCTGCGCACCGCGAAGTGACAGCACACTGCCTATTTCTTCATTGCTTTAACTTAACTATTACGTAATTATCTCCTCGTAGTAACAACACTCTGCCCACTGCTTTTACCTTTTTTAGACTGATTTGACAACACGCTGTCGGCAGCTTTGTCAGGCCGATTTGACAACACTCTGTATAGCGCAAAGTGACAGCACACAACAGGCTTCTTCATTTCTTTAATCGGCCTGACAAAGTTGCTGGCTGTATGTTCTCACATCGGCCCAAAAAAGTCGACGAGACAACACGATACCTCCTCTTTCTCAGATCGAAGTGACAACACGCTGGCTATTGTTTTCTCAGATCGATTTGACAACTCACATGCTGCAGCTTTGTCAGGCTGATTAAACAACTTGCGGGCAACAGCTTTTTCAGGCCGCTTAGACAACTCACGGGCAACAGTTTTGTCAGGTCTATTAGATAACTCACGGGCAGCAGCTTCCTTAGGCCGATTAGACAACTCACTGGTAGCAGCTTTCCTAGATTGCTTTGACAACATGCTGCCATAGAAAATTTACTATAAATACGGTGCCATGTCCAGCACATACATTCCACACTACACTGAACCAACCCCCACATCGAACACCACACCCCTAATAGCATCACAGCCCCCTTCACCGGTGGGTTCATGATGGCCGACTTTGTAGCAATTCTTCGTAGATGCAAGTGGTTTGCCGAGAAGGGGAAAGGACCCAAATGTCTCTTGCAAGAATGCACCTGTGCCACCGGAGTTTCCCCGCCCAAACTGCAACTGCGGTGAGCTAGCGAGGATAAAGCAGTCCAAACATCTCGACACCGTTGCTCGGGCATACTACATGTGCCACTAGGAAATACGCGTAAGTTAATGACATGCATGTATATTCCGTGATGTGTTTTTGTACTACTAACTTTGTACACATATGACACCAGGGAGAAGATAGTTGCCACTTCTTCCAATGGATCAATGATCCGAACAAGTACGATAGGGAGTACTTGGAGCACGAAGGGTACCTACACTTTGCAGTTCTCCTCGAGAACTTCCAATGTTGGAAGCTTGAGCATCAGACCACAGAAGACAAACCAAAGCGACCGCGCTTCCGGAACGTCAATGCGCACTTGTGGAAGGCACTAGAGGAGCATTAGGCACATCGCAAGAAGATGAAGGAGATAGCCAATGAGCTGGACAGATGGGAGTGTGAGGAGTCGAAGATCCCCCTTGAAGACTATTATTGGGTCGATGTGTACGGGCCTAATTGGAAGGAGGCGAAGGCCCTGCATCTCGCGCAATCAAAAGGGAAGGCACTGATGGATCCTTCCATATAGAGTCTATGACAATAAGTATGACTTTTTCCATTTCCAAAAAGCGCGCATGTACCTTAGCAATAGTTTTCGTTCATGGTTAGTCCATGTCGTTGCGCCATGTCATCCATGTCTCTATGTCATGTTATATCCACAATGTCGTGCTATGTATCTTAATATTTCTATGTCATGCTACATACTCCAATATTTGTATGTATGTTTCCTCTAGTCGTTTTGTATAACATGCTATATCATCTCCTTCCGTACGAGCCACTAAACATTACTTCTCAAATTTTTCCTAACTAATTTATCTCCACCTTGTTATTTTCCATTTTCTACTTAAAAACAAAACGAAGGGAGCCAAATACATCGACACTTTGATCATTAAGTTGCCATTTTTGAAACACTGATAAGGAGGTAGATCTGTCATTTTTTTAAGTTAGCAACGGGAGCTAAAAATGAAAAAACAGAAATGAAACAGGCCAAATACATTAAAACTTCCATTATTGACCGATATACAGCATACATTACGCGAAACTCAACGGTAAGTGTTTCTTATGTTTGTCGTTTAGGTAATTTTACGAGTCAGCGTCACTAGCTTTCTCATTTCTCACCGAACCATTTTCCATGCCTTTCATTGGTCGTTACAAACAAAATTCAATGTAAAATTTACACTAGAGTTAGTACAAAAAATATTGCCCCACATATTTTCCCACCTGTCATTTTAACCTGCAAATTTCGGTTGCTACTTTATTTTAAATAGGTATTACAAAATAGAAAAGGAATTAGAAAAACATGTCATTTAAAAAAAACATATGCAATCCTCTGTCGCCGTTTGAATTGGCGACAGACTCTCTATCGCCATTTTGAATGGTGACAGAGGGTGTATCACCATTTGAAATGATGACAGAACGGCGATAAACTCTCTGTCGCCATTTCAAACAGCGATAATGAGGTAGATTTATAATTTTTAAATTTGACATTATTTTTGTAATTTTTTATTTTTTAAATATTATTTAAAAAATTCTCCTAGCTAGTCTCTTGGATGATTGTACTAGTAGAATCTTTATTATCATTGGGATAAGTGGCAAAGCCAGATGAAAAAGGTGGTTAGGCTCAAATTACTAAGCTAAATTAAGGTAAACATACTAAATGCAGTATTGTGCAACTGAAATTAATACATAAATAAAAGATAAACACAACAAGAAAGCAAAAATACAATAAAGCAAGGTACATCGCTAGATGCTAATGGAAAGGCATCGAAAAACACATTGATATGCGTCAAAAGAGATATGTATATCCAAATTTACAAAATTAGTGATATAATAGTAAATTGTAAATGATTACGAACATTCAAAATAGAACAATATACCACTAAGGCGCTAGTTTGAACCATGAGGCAAATTCATTATACGAGTTTTAATGCCCTGAAAGCGTTTTATTATTCTAACATCATCAACGTTTGTAAATGTCTCTCGCTCGGTGTAGCGTACCATCAAGTCATTAGCCAGTCATCTGCTACCTTATTGCGTAAATCTGTTTTGATAATATTCATTGGTAAAAATATTCTCTCAACAGATGCCATTGCCACCAGAAGGATCAATGTCAACTCAATAAGATGATATACCAATGGGAGAGTTCTATCATTTTTAGTTTCAACCATCATTTAAGCAAGTTTTGAAATATCACGACATCCATGAAATTCGTGACTTCTCCTAATATTGAGAATGAATGTTTGAAGATGACTTCTTAACAAGAACTGGTCAAGTATAATGAAATTATCAGCATAAAGTGGTATTTAATATCAATGTGCTTGGTCTGTCCTTCAGTAACAACATCACGAATAAAGTGGTACTTAATATCAATGTGCTTGGTCTTAGCAAGATACATATTATTCTTGTTCAAACAAATAGCACACTAGCTATCACAATAAATAGTAAGAGTATCATGTGAAATGCTAAGTTCAGAAATCAGACCTCGCAACCAAATAGTTTCCTTAATGCCTTCAATAGCTGAAACATACTCCGCTTCAGTAGTAGAAATAGCAGCAATAGGCTGTAAAGATGCCTTCCAACTGACTGCAAAACCACATAAAGAGAAGATATATCCAGAAATTGACCTTCTTTTATCAAGATCACTAGCATAATTAGAATCAACAAACCCAAACACATCATTTATCTTCACTTTATTCTTATCAAATATCCAGCTAAAATTAGAAGTGCCTTTCAAATAACGAAGAATCCACTTCACTGCACTCCAATGCTCTTTACCAGGATTATGCATAAATCTGCTAACAACACTAACACAATGAGCTAAATTTGGTTTGGTGCAAATTATAGCATACATAAGATTACCAATTGCACTAGAGTAAGGAACATGAGATATATAATCTTTGTCTTCTTCATTAATAGAACACTGACTTGAAGATAATTTAAAGTGTGAGGCAAAAGGTGTAGAAACAGGTTTGCAATCACTGAGATTAAATCTTTCAAGTACCTTCTTAGTATAATTTTTCTGAGATAGAAATAATGTACCAGCTTTGCAATCACGCTGAATTTTTATCCCAAGAATTTTTGTGCTGGATCAAGATCTTTTATCTCAAATTCATGACTAAGTTGAGCCTTTAACTGTTTAACCAATAACTTGTCATGAGAAGCAACAAGCTTGTCATCAACATAGAACAACAAATAAACAAAAGAACCATTTGAAAACTGTTTGAAGTAAACATAGTTATCATAATTACTGAGAGAATACTGTTGTGCAATCATAAAGGAATCAAACCTTTTATACCACTGCCTAGGAGCTTATGTAAGACCATAGAGAGACTTTTTCAAATGATAAATTAAATCCTTTTTTTAGGAGTAACAAAACCCTTAGGTTGTGTCATAAAAATCTCTTCTAAATCTCCATGTAAGAAAACAATTTTAACATCAAATTGCTCTAATTCCAAGTTAAATAAAGCAATAAAAGCAAGGATAAGCTGAATGAAAAAGTGGTGTACAACATAAGAAAAAACTTCATTGAAGTCAATACCTTCTCTTTGGTCAAAACCTTTTATCACTAAACGGGCTTTTCACCTTGTAGGTTCAACTCTAGAAATACCATTCTTCTTATAAATCCAATTGCACTTTAAAGGTTTCTTACCTTTTGGAAGCTCAACTCCCATGTACAGTTTTTATGGAGGTTCACAATTTTTTCATTCATAGCTACCAACCACTTAGAAGAATTTTTACATAAGATAGCTTCAAAATAAGAAGGTTCACAAGTATCACAATTATCTTATGCAGCAAGAAGATCATAACATACCATATTATCAGTGTTACAATATCTAGCAGGTAATTGAGTATTTCTCCTTGGTCTATCTTGAGCAATACAATGATCATTAGTATTAGGAGATGCTGAAATTGGTTGTGAAGAAAACCCACTAGGTGCTGAAATTGATTGTGAAGTAGAAGTACTAGAAAAATTATTATCAATGGTAGGTAAAACTATCTCAAATTCTGCATTTCTTTCAGCAGCTTCAGAAATTTCAGATTCATTTGTGGATGAACAACCATCACTGTCACTACTCGATGAGAGTAAAGCATCTTCATGAAAAGTAACATCACGACTAATGATTAATTTGTGAGAATCAGAACACCATAAACGATATCCTTTGACACCAGAACCATATCCAACAAATATGTATTTTCTTGCTCTAGGCTCTAATTTGCTATCGCTAACATGACCATAAGCAGGACAACAAAAAATTCTCAAATTAGAAGTTTTACCTGATCAAATCTCTTCTGGAATCTAAAAATCAATGGCTAAATTTGAAGAGTGTAAGATTGAGGATGCCCACCAGAGGGGGGTGAATAGGCGGCTATAAAAAATTTCTTCTACAATTAATTAAAATATCGCCTAATACGCTTATGTCAAAACCTAAACGATAATAGATGCAGAAGCAATAAACTAAAGTTTTGACAATTAAAGCATAAGTCAACTAGGCTCACTAAGTACACTAGCTAATTATGTCTCTACTCAAGAATATACAATCCTAAAGACAATCAAGCAATTTAATTTTAGGAATGTAAATTGCAACAATGTAAATAGATAATTGCAAGCAAACATAAAGAGACTCGCCGATGTTTTGCTGTGGTGTTCGGAGACTTGCCGATCTCCCCTAATCCACATTAAGGCAAGCCCAAACCACTTTGGATCGCCTCCACAAATTGAGCACCCACCTCGATTCCACTAGTGGTAGCTCTTTCCCCCTTCGGGTAGATGAGCTCCGACCTTCACAACTTTGTTGGACTTTCTCACAATCTCCTTGAGAAGGTCGCCGCGCACGACGCCTCCACACGCCGTCTAGGTGTCGGCAAACACCAAGAGTAACAAGCCGAGCCCTCTAGCTTGAGTTCCACAAAGTACAACACATGTACAATGGTGATCACTTGATAAAATGCCCTCACTTACATGCGCCATTGATAAAATATCCTGTGATGTCTGGGCCACATGTCAGTGAGACAAATGGGGTATTATATCAATTACACAAAGTAAAATGGGGCAAATATTCAATTCCCTATAAAGAATTACCTAGATATTGACAATATGAGATTGATGTCATCCATCGTGAAATGTTTCATCACATATTTCTATTTATTTTTATTTGAAATAGTATATTTTAATATAAATTATTGATACATGACTACATATATTAATAAAAGTGTTACCTTGGAGATTATATCGATGTTGTAAAAGACTTCTATTTTGAGACGGAGGGAGTTTTTTTTCTCTCATAATCGACGTACGTGCGTTGATTAGGACGCGTCGGAGAGATTCGACGATAAGGGTGTGCCTGCCTACCTGTTCCTCTAGGATGGCGAGCGCCAAATCAGCGGCTTACATTCATTCGACAATCTTCGTAAAGCCATCGCCCACTTTACTTCTGCAACTGCAGTTGCTTAGAATCAATCAAGCAGCAAGCTAGCGGCTAGGTTAACCTTGATATGATCAGCGACAAATTCAAGATTTCATAGTATCTTTTCGTGAACTCTAACAGCCTAACATCTTAGAACTAATATATGCCATATTACTATTCTATACTAAATCAAAAGGAAATTGATACGACGGAGACATCCTATTCTAGCTTCTTCAATTGTAGGCTTCCGTCCGGTCTTCATTTTGATTTAGCGAACACCTCGCATATCCACTAATCCACCCAACAGAGACATCCACTATTCTTATCCTCATCCAGTCACACCCACTACTAGCCATTCATTTCTCTTCCTCTCCATGCATGCCTCAAGAGAGCTCTGGTCAAGCCGCCGCACACCAGCCCCACCAATCGATGCAATGCCTGCAACCTCCACACTTTCTCTGGATGCCTCCTCGAGCTCCTGCGTTGTCGGGATCAGCCGTGCTTAGCCACCGAGCGTGGCCTTCGCGAGCTCCATAGGGGCTAGACAAGCTCTGTGTCTGCCTCCGCAAGCTCCGCCATCCACTAATCCAATCAATAGAGACATCTACTATTCTTATCCTCATCTCGTCACACCCTCTACCAGCCTTCTCTCCCTCTCCACGCATGCCTCAAGCATGAGCTCTGGTCAAGCCGTCGCACATCAGCCCCACCAATCGATGCAATGCCTCCAACCTCCACGTTTTCTTTGGATGCAGCCTCCTTGAGCTCCTGCATTGTCAGGATCAACCAAGCTTAACCGCTGAGCGTGGCCTTCGCGAGATACATAGGGGCTAGACAAGCTCTGTGCCTGCCTCCGCAAGCCCCGCCATCACCAGGCCAAACCAAGCTTAGTTGCTAACGATTGTGGCCAAACGAGCTCCCCAGTGGCCAAACGAGCACCCCCATCGTCTAGCATAGCCTTTGCAAGTGTTGCTGCTTTTGGTTGATGGGGAAGAAAAGACTAGTCCCCAGTATGTTGCATTAGATCATTCACGTTGCTACCATAGGTATTTCAATATGTTACAGCCTTTTGTTTTCATTGTTGCAACATTTTTTTTGAAATATTTCTTCTTTTTTTCTTTACTTCTATGTTGCACCCCCTTTTTATACATGTTGCTCTTGTTTATTTTTGAGGTTGTGGTGCCAATGCTAGAGACCTTATGTGGTGGCGCTGTCACCGCCGTATCTAGGTTCCGAGCTACCATCCGCCCACTCCTATGTGGTGGAGCTCCATGGCGGAGTGGGGAGGCCTCTTGAGCACGAGTAGGGGATGTGGTGGTGTGGTTCGGTCTCGCCCCTATTTGATTTGAGCCCGTAGGCGATGAGTCCTTCGTTCGATCGCTTCCTACTCCTACTACGAGCTGTGCCACCACCATTGCCTCCTTTCTCTAGTGGGTTTGCATGTTTAGAAATTTGCTGCAGCACATTCACTTGAGTGTTGCTAAAAGTGATTTGTTTTGTTGCACGGTATGGTCTCAAAGATGTTGTAACAAGAGGCACTATTCCAATGTCACCTTTTTTTATGTTGCACAACTGAGATGATTTTGTTGTAGGTATCCTAGTACTTTGTTGTGCATTTTTGCTAGACCATCGGATGTTTTATTGCACAAGTTTCTGATTTTGTTTCAAGTGTTACCTTCATTTGTTGCATAAACATTCTCAAAAGTTGTAACGAAACAAATTTGTTTTGCTTTGAAATTTTGTGCTAGTACATCTTGTCATGTTCACACGGGACAGAGATACGTATTTTTCAAGTGAATTTTTATTTGTAGATTTGTTTGGATCGAAACCTATTTTTGATGCGGTCCTTGATCTTATTCTGGATGTCGTAATGTTGGCACTGGAACAGACGATCGGAAGCCCTTCCATCGTATGTTGGGGCGCTAGCATGACCCAAATCAAAACTATGTGTGATATCGCCCATATCAAAACTATCTGTGCTAGCATGACCCAATTCAAGCTTTCCATGATCCATCCATCCACCCAAGCCCGAATTCTTCTTCCTCCTCGCGCTGCCGTGGCCGTCGATACCAGGTTGGCGCGCCCGTGGAGCGGACTCCAATCCATAATCCATCCGGACAGATTGATTTGCTTGGAGGAGACGATTTCATGTTGAACTATGTACTTGATTATGGATTTGAACTCTTCAACTCTTCACACACCATGCACGCGAGTTTTCTCATGGCTCATGTGCGTTACGTACTGTGCATATGCTCATGCCTTTTCTCTTCGGAAACTAAATGCAACTATGATCCAAGCACATTCAATACATATGAGGCCGATAAAAAAATTCCATTTTCAAAAAAATTTCAAACACATTAGAGAAATTCCATAAATTTACAAAGCAAACTGAAAACAACAAATACGAAAAAAAACAGATAAATTAAGAAAAACAAACAATAAACTCAAACAGTGATAATGAATTAAGGCACATATATAGGATTACATCATGTTGCATCTTCATAATTCATAATATCTGATAGTTTTGAATAAACAACTACATTACTGGAAACTCTTCTAAATAAAGCAGTCGTTCCTGTGAAACGCTGATGCAAATTCTGCTCCACAATCTCAGTATCAAGACACAAAAAACAGTTCAATTGGAACACGGATGATGGTAAGAAACCTCGAGGAACCAAGCACCATGAAACTTATAAATTGCCCTTATCCAAACGCGTCTTGAAAGAAACATGGATTTCATACTGAGCCCCAAATACACGAAGGCGTTTTAACCAGAAGAACTTATGGCGCAATTCGTGTGTTTCCGCTTTTGTGACCAGAAATTGTTTCTTGACATGCATTGAGAATTGTTCCCTGGACTTCTTATCAATATGAGGTGATCGTAACACGGTAAACAGGGCTCGCGATTCAGGCAATCCAATCTTCTGTTCATAAGGCACAAGCCCCGAGAGATGGTTGTTTTTGTTGAAAGATTTCATCACTATGCGTATCTTGGTGGCCATGTCTCCACAGCAAAGTGGAGCTTTTGTTACTGTTTGCTTGTCATAAAACCATGAGGCAATTTAGACAGCAGTAAAAAAATCTGAAGCAATTAGACAGCTATCCTTATTGATGGGTGGGTAAAGAATAAGAAATTTACAATGTTTAAGCATACATATTAATCTGCAAAATGGTAGCAGAAAAAAAGGTAAGGCAACAGACATAGAGCACTTCTAGTAAAAGGTTCTATGCTGGGCTTTTAGCATACATATTAATATGCAATATGGTGCTCAGTCATGCAATGTTACATTGATTTCCTGGACCTGGTTTCCATTGGTCTATGTAGTATATGTTTGCAGCTACTGTACTTGATGAAGTAATTGACCCCATCACAACTTTTCTATTGCGAAACTGAGAAATACAAGAAAAACAGCAGCGTTCAAAATAATTTCAAATTCCCATGCTCACAGACTCACAGTACACAAATGATGATCTATATATGCATGTAAACAATTTAATACTACTGCACATCATTCATCCAACCTTTAGTTTCAGATCATAACAATTTCACCTTGGTGCTTACGTATAAAAAGGAAAAAGAGTCACGTGTAGTTGATTTCACACCTACACTATTTTGAATTAGGTATTTAAACAAGGAGATATTGTACAATCACTCATGTATTATAATCCTGAATAAGGACATGGAACAGAACATGTGGCCACTACCAAAAAGCAAGAGAGTGTGCAGTCCTTGAATGCAAACGTGTCCTCAAATGCAGTATGAACTATAAAGTAGTGTGCCTACTAGAGCTGCATGGTGAGGTGGTCCAGGGGTGGGCAATCGGTTAATTCAGTTTGTTCGGTTCGGTTTTTTTGGTTTTAAAGAATTTCGGTTTTTGGAATCTGGAAACCGAACCAAAACCGAACAGGCTTCAAAACCGAACCGAATTAACCGAACCAAATCGGTTCGGTTAATTCGGTTTTTCGGTTAACCGATTCTCCAGTCAATGACACACACAGCCAGATGATATCTACCGAGAACGTCTGAACTTTGGAGTTTCTCATCTCAGGTCTGTTGTCACTTGCTCCGACGCCATCCGCAAGCGCTGCCACTTAATTCTCAGGTCTGTTTCACCACCGAAATATGTGGTGTAACTTGTGGTAAAAAGAGTTCAGATGAGAAATGCATCAGAGCATATCAACTATGCTTACTTCTTAGGCAGTCGGATTAGGCACCCAAGGAGTCTCCACAAAAAGTTTTGAAGGGCATCATCATTGTGTAGTGCGTGCAGTAAGTGTTCACAAATCATAATGTTATGTTCTATATCTTCGGCTCTAGTACAGTCTCTCAAGTCTCAAACTCTCAATGACTCCATGATCACAGGTTCACAGCAACTCAGATCTAATAGAGTTATGAGGTTGACTGGTTGAGGAGTGACTTGGAGTTTTACCTCACTGGCCGGCCGGAGCAGATGGAGCGAGCTCAGGATTCAGGAATCGACACGAGGCGGCACCGATGGAGAGGCGGCGTCGGAGCAGATGGCTGCTCGGAGGAGGTCCCGTGGGCACCTGGGCGGAACGGCGGAGTCGCGGAGGGGTTGGAGCCTGGAGGGTAGAGATCGGCGCGGACCGCCGCGGAGGAGTGGGAGGACCGAAGGGCGGAGTGCTGGAACGCCGGAGCAGCGGAGGGCCGGGCGGAGCCGGAGGCCAGAGCCGCGGGGTTGGATGGAGTCGCAGTTTCGGAGAGACGCCTGGAGGTGGAGGCTCGAGCGGTGACCTAGGGTTGGGACCTTGGCGGAATGGAATGGGGATTAGATTTAGCTCCGGTGGGTGTTGTAAATGGCCAAATGGGCCATAGTTCGCGTGGGCTGACAAAATCGGTTTTCGGTTTAATTGTTTCTCAGAATCCGAAAACCGAAAACCGAACAACAGTAACATAAAACCGAACTGAGAATCGAAAACCGAAAAAATCAAAAATTTTGGTTAAATCGGTTCGGTTTTTCGGTTTCGGTTTAAAAATGCTCACCCCTACTTGAGACAGGTAAAGTCCTATGGCATCTCGTAGATTTCTTGTAAATTTTGTATGAAATGGGAACTTTTACTGTACACTGAATTCAACATGGATCATTCATTATTTTCGATCTAATGGATTAAATTAACTAGTTTTATTTATTTTTACTTTCTCTATAGTAGAGCGGTAGGAATACTCTTAATAAATCCATAGCTATATCCGATTTCTATTAACTACCCTATGCTACCACTGTAATGCTAAAATTTCTGTTGGAATTGGCTTCAGGTTCAGGTTTGAGGCACATCTTGGAGTTTTCTTTTTGTTCAATTTTCCAAGATGAAGATTCGTGCATACATAACATACCCCTCTCATGTGCAACACCAAGGGGACCATGGTCGCCGAGGTGGCGGCGGTGCTCTTCTCAGCCAGGTCAGGTACGTCTTTCTGCGTTCGGCAAAAATAGCACATAGGTTTGAGTGACATATTCAATCGTCAGCTGCTACAACTCTGGAGCAGCTGGTACAGACTCACACCTCTGAGCAAGCAATGGGAGACTACGAGACGGAAGGGCATGTTTCTGTCATGAAAAAAGAAGGCTCAAATCACTCAAACTAGGTGCTATCTCTGAAGTCTGAACTGCTTATATCGGTTTAGCTTGACAATACATGAACAAATAACGAGATCTCAGGAGCTGATAAGCATACCCGCAGCAACCGCCGCAGCTACAACTTTCAAAACCGCGCAGCCAGCGCTTGTACTCTGACACGTGGCGTCCTTGCCACATACGTGTGGATACCTTTAAGATATTGCTGCGAAGCTTTAACTTTAGAACAATCCGCATCCTATGATTGTAACGAGGATGATTCGCAACATGTGACGGTCACGAGGAGCTGTTGGAGCAGGCGCGAGGCTAGTATGACTACAACCGTACCAATACACTACATCAGTTCTACTTCTGCTACGGGTCTGCACGTCTAGTGGAAATTTCGTAATCTATAACTTGTAATGGTTTCTTGGTTACACGGTGAAAAATTTTGATTTTATATTAGAGTGGCCTACCTGTTCTCCTGAGTAGAGGTCGGTTGAAACACAAGTTTCTTTTTTTTTTAATGAAGAAATACAAATTTGTTTGCCTGATCGGTTTGGCTTTGTAAACGATTTTTGTGCAAGTTGCTTACATACAAAAGTTGTTTGAATCCGAACCAAGTTCTAGTTGCGAATGAAATTTTATCAAGTTCTTAGCTGGTTCAAAACTTGATTCCATATCGCGAGGCCAACTCTTTACTTAAAATAGATACATTATTGCATATTAGTAAAGTACCTGTGCGTTACAACATAGCACATTTTTAACAAATATTTATGCAACTGTCAAAAAGAAAAGCATCGAAGCACTTCTCATTAATTAAATCATGTCAGGTGTTTACAAGTTGCACTCTTGAGTTGGCACAAGGAGGAAGAAGTAGGTAATGGTCCGACAGGGGGGGGTGGATGCACCTGGAAAGGGAGAGGTACGGCGGTTGGTTTCCATTTTAACTTGTGGTCTATATATTGACGCGTTGCTTTGTTTAGTGAGGATGAGAGGGAGGAGAGACGAACGTCACTAATTTGTATTTATATATTAGTAAATATATTTAAATTGATTAGATCGATTACATTTCTTGTATGAATGGAATTCAAATTTCTTATATGAATGGAATTCAAATTCTTGCACAAAATGCATAGAATTTGGTCAAGTTCTTAGCTGGTTCTAAGCCTTGCTTCCATACCGTGATGCAAACTCTTTGATTAAAATAGACGCATGATTGCACACCTTCAAATTGAATACGTTTATTGTACGAATTAAAGTCAAATTTATTACATGAAAAGTGTTCAATTTGATTAAGTTCCTGCCAAAGTCAATCTTATACCAGTTCCATACCTAAAGTAGATCCATCATTGCACAAGTTGAATTTGAATAAGTTAGAGTAAGAATAGATTTCTGGTATGAATCGAAATACAAAATTCGTGTTTCTTGTATGAATTGGATTCAAAATTGTTTAGTATTGACCAAGCCAACGTTGCTTCACTACCCACGGCTCTACACCAGCCACATACTTAAAGAAATGCGGTAGCTTGTACAAATTGAATGGGAATAAGCCCCTGCACCAATTGAATTCAAAATCCTTGCACGAAATGAAATACAAAATTCGTGTTCTTGTATGAATTATATTCAGGTTTCTTGTACGATTTGGATTCAAATTCGTTTTAGCAATTGACCAAACCAACGTTGCTTCGACACCCACGGCTTTACACCGGCCACATACTCAAAAGAAATGCGTACCTTGTACAAATTGAATTTGAATAACCTCCTTCACGAACTGAATTCAAATTTGCTACACGAAATGGATCGCATTTGATTTAATCTCTTGACCAGATCAACCCCGCGTCAACCCTTTGTTTTTATACCAGCTCCATGTCCCCCCAAGTACATGGATCCGTCATTGCTCAGATTGAATTTTTCAACAAGTTCATGCGTGAATTGGATTGGAATTAAATTCTTTGATGAGACGGATCGAATTTGATCGTGCCCTTAACCAAGTCGTTCTTGTTTGCTTAAGTGCGTGCAAACCTGCCGCGCGCGAAGAGTCGCTCACCGCGCGAGAACGGGACGAGAAAGGCTATGTGGGGAGGGACTGGAAGCCCGCGCGGCTACCGTGCATCGTCGCCGTCGCCGAGAGTAGAACCATTCAATCCGGGACAGGATCCAATAGAGATCGAATTTAGGACCAGATTTGACTATTCGGTCGGAATCAGAATTCGGGATCAATTTCAGGGCAGCTAATATCAGATAAATACGGGACGGGATTTGAATATCTGGATTTTTCCTATTCGGATTCTTCTTATTCGGATATCAGTAAGGCACAACCCATTTTTATTTAATTTTTCTATGACAACCTATTTATATTGACAATTAGTTAATTCTATTCATCTTTAAGTAGTATATTCTTCCAATGACATTTATTGGGTTTGATTGATATTGTAATCCTATCGTTTTAATTCAACATGTATTACTAGGTACATCTCTACTCTATATATGCATTTATTATCCATATATCTTTATCCGTTTCTGACTCAAATCCGTCACATATCTGTCCCGTATCCGTATCCCGAATAACCCGAATTCGTATACATATCCGTATCCGATTTCGAATCCGAAAAAAATATAGATTAGGATACGGAAAAGCAATATCCACCTGTATCCGATCCGTTTTCATCTTAGTCGTGAGAAGTGTGAGTGTGGTTGTGGAATTGTGGGCGGAGACACACTGCGGGAGTTGTCCAATCTAGAGCCTGAGCTTAAAGCTAGCTTCAGCTTCTGAAAAATCAGTAAGCCCTCTCAAACAGCTTAGCTTTTAAACGGTTTTTGCTATAAACCAAAAGCCATATATAACTAACAAAAACCAAAAGTGAAACCTAAGCTGGATCTATTTTTGCAGCTTATTGATGAGGAAAATTAACTATTTATTAAACGGTCTCTTGTAAAAAGCTACACCGCTTTTCAGCTCAGAAAATAAAAAATAGCTTTTTAGAAAAGCTACGGATCAGATCGCGGCAGACGGAAAGCTGTGGAGGAAAGTTTGCACCCGAGTCGTCCAATCGATACGATATAGCTGGAAGTTGTACTTTCTGCATTGAAAAAACCCTTTAATTTTACCGTATATCGTTCAAAACGTTAACAGATTTTCATTCATCTGGCCTTTGTAAAGTACAATTTTTTATATGCTTTGGTTAATTCTCGGGGTGTCACCCCTGTTCATGTTCTTGCAATCTGGGAACTTATGACATTCCTATTAGTAACACCTAGAATTCGTTTCTTCTTATGGCTGCTATCAAATAATAAGCTGCTGACTAGAGAGAAATTTTCTAAGCGTCAGCCGAGGACAAAACTTGCTTGTTGTGTAATGAGTTAGAATCAGTTAATCATATGTTCTTTGAGTGTGTTGTGGCTAAATGCTTGTGGGAGTCAATTTTTGGCTGTTGTGGCGTCCAAATTGAGAATAACTTCATTTCAGTCGCCAGTTGGTTACTCTGTAATAAAAATCACTTGGTCTTGAATATGATATCTTCTGCAACTCTGTGGTGTTTATGGAAATAAAGGAATAACATGTGTTTTCTGTTAGAAGTAATCTTGTAATAGGAAAGTTTTAGTTTGAAAAGTTTGTATTAAGAAAGTTTAGGATGAGGAGTCAAATTAGGACATGGAAGTAGAATCCTATTCCGTTTCTTAGGGTTGTGTTTTTGGGTATAAATATAGGGGTAGGTCTGAGTTTTGTAATTGAACAGAACGAGAAGTAATAAAGAGAAAATTGTCTCAAAGATTTATGACGTTTTGTTCCAACTATTGGTATCAGAGCTTGAAGAGGCGAGCGGCAAGATCGCGTCATCAAGTCGGCTGCTCGAGGAGCGAGTCTCGACACGCAAGATCAAGGCGAGGCGGCGCGGAGCAAAAACCGTGCGCCTCAGAAGTGCACAAGCGGCGCAAAAAGCAACGCGAGTTCTGTGCGGCATATCGCGACTCGCATGGAAGGAAGCAAATAAACCGAGACTTCCAGCGGCAACGCAAAGAAGAAAAACGGGGACAGTGCGACGCGCAGGGTTGGGTGCACGTAAACACAGGTGATAGCAATCAAATTCGTGCGTGGGTTGCAGTGCTAGAAGTTCCAGTCTACGGCACAAGGCCAAAGGAACAATAGTACGCGGACCCTGTATCAACAGTACGTGCACAGACTAAGAGAAGAGGAGACACCAAGCAGGGTTTCGGATTTCGTTTTCGGATAAAATACCGTCGTGGGCCGGATACCGAGATTTCGGCGAAATTCGGTAATTTCGGAGAAATCTCGTCCAGAATTTCAAATTTAAAATTTGAATCCGCTTGTTTGAAACCGAGAAATAGCGAAATTCGGCGAAATTGGGCGAAATTTCGCGAAATTGCGAAATTTCGGGTTTTTGCACTGGAAGAAAAGTGGTCCAAACGTTAACGAAATATTTTGAAATTTTTTTGGAGGTTCCTGACACATTGATGATGTTCTCATAAAATTTCATCTGATTATCACATCTGAGGAATTTTAAAAATTCAGAGAGTGGTACTGTCCTGATTAAACACCGACCGACAAATTTGATCCGAACGAAAAATGGTACAAATCAAGTTATAAACTGCTCAAATTTTTTTGAAGAGTCATTACACATTTATTATGTTTCCATAAAATTTCAGATTATTATGAAGTGTGTGTAATTTTAAAAATTCAAACATTAGAACTGTCCAGATAAAACGCTGACCGTAATTTTGAACCGAATGCAAAATGGTTCAAACCATGGTAAAAACATTTGAATTTTTTTTTTCATGGTTATGATGTATCTATAATGCTCTCATAAAATTTTCCGGCGTGAACTGACTTTTATCCTATTTCTGATTTTTATTTTTAAAACATAACAAATGATGTTAAAATATTTTCATAAATTTTATGTATTATCCTACATATCTTATGATACTCCCATAAATTTTTATAGCATGAAAATGCATTCTCAATTTTTAAAATTCAGAGAGTGTTTCTCATTAAATGCCAAAAAGTCTAAAAATAAACTTTTCAAACATTATCATTGAAGATCACTTCGAGAACTTATTGATATAATTCCTACAGATCCGCCAAAAAATTCAAATTCTGTTTAAAATTCAAATCTCGCAGTTTTTGTAAAATCACTAAAAAATAAAAATTCGCGGTTTTATCAGTAGTAATTTCAATTTTTTCCGGATTTTCCCATCCCACAAGAATAGTTGCTCACGCGACCACTTGAAGTAGTCCGGCAAGAAGAAGCGTTCACGCGGACTACTTCCAAGTGGTCCGGCGTGAACTGACTTTTTATCCTATTTCTGATTTTTATTTTTAAAACATAACAAATGATGTTAAAATATTTTCATAAATTTTATGTATTATCCTACATATCTTATGATACTCCCATAAATTTTTCATAGCATGAAAATGCATTCTCAATTTTTTAAAATTCAGAGAGTGTTTCTGCCGAAATGCCAAAAAGTCTAAAAAATAAACTTTTTCGAAACATTATCATTGAAGATCACTTCCTGAGAACTTATTGATATAATTCCGGTCAGATCCGGCCAAAAAAATTCAAAATCCGGTTTAAAATTCCGAAATCTCGGCGGTTTTTGCCGAAATCTCGCCGAAAAAATAAAAAATCCGAAATATACTGTAGCAATTTCAAATTTTTTTCGGATTTTTACATCCGGCCGGTCTATGCAAACTCGCTGGGGTCCGAAATCCGAGATTTCGGCGAGATTTCGCCGAATTTCGGCGGTTTTTGTAACCTTGACACCAAGCTGTGGTGGCTGCAGTTCTAGCTGGTTGGTCTCACGTGAAGAAAACAAGGGAAAGAATCAAACAAAGAAATTGAAGGACAGTATAGCAAGGTAAGGTGCAGATCATGGATGAGAAGATTGAAGATTCAAGGTGGGTCTATACAGGGCCGGTCCTGACATTTTGGGGGCCCGGGGCGAAAACTTATATGGAAAACCCATTCACCTTCTTTTATATATATATATATATATATATATATATATATATATATATAGTCTTATAAGCACACATCATTGAAGAAATTAATATTCGATGCACAAAAATTACTTCTATAGAACACTTTAAAGTTAATGAAATGACAAATGCAAATTGTAATCATAAACACTTACTTGGCACTTGGCATCATCTTAAAAAAATTCTTCTAACATCGACGTTGATGTCAACATTTTCCTCTTCAGAAATCCCAATGGCTGGTTCCTCTTCCTCCACAGCAAATATCGCCAACTCATCATTTGGGTTCGGGGAAGCACTTGTATTACTCTTTAAAAATTTGTCCATAGCTCCTCTCTGCGTTTCTATGAAGCCATCCGCATGTTTCTTTCTTTTTCTTTTTTCGCTACCGGATGGATACTTTCTACATGACATGATAACGCATGGCGCTGAAAATAATAATAAATGTATCAAAGATTAAATAGTGTAAGACTAATAGGGAAAAGAGATTAGGGAAGATTAATATTCACTCTGGTGACTGCGCTCCGTCCGATCACGTTGAATCGCCTGCATGCAGACGCCTAGGTGGCGTGGCCCTAGGCTAGCACCGTAGCACACTAGCACGCCGCACAAAGACACGGCAAAGACATGCAAGCTTCGTTGTTCGCCTGCAACACCGCCTCAAGATTTATGTGATTTGATTTTGGAAGAACATAGAAAGCAAGAGGCATCAATCGAACAACTAGTTGATCATGTTGTAGACGCGCATGACTTTGATCATGAGGAAGTCAGAGGCCACCCAAGACGCCCGCCTCTTGGATCGCTGGAATCTGGATAGTCTGTCACCGTGGCGGCCAAGTCCAATAGCCTATACTGATTGTTGTACACCTGGGGGCCTTTGATTTTGGGGGCGGGCGCGCCCACCCCGCCCCTCAGACCAACCCGGTCTATATCGTTCCAATATCCTCTCTTGACGGTCGACAATTATCCGTATGGGCAATGAAGATGAAGGCAAACTTCGCGCCAGTGATGTCCAAAAGTGCAACATCCAAATGGGAAGGTCAGGAAGATGACATGATAGATCAGCACCTTTGCCGCAATCTATCATCGATACCGATTCGATGATGCATCAACTCATCGGAAGGAGACAAAGACGTGAAGCATGGATAACGCTCGTAAGATGCACGGGAGTTGACCGCGTGAAGGAGGTGCGACTACAAAATCTACGGAATGAGTTTGAGAATCTTCAGTTGGGAGAAACCCAGACGGTGGACGAGTTCGCCGGTAAGCTTACTTCATTATACAATCAGATTATTTCTCTCGGCGACAGGATGGAGGAATTTGTGGCAGTGAAGAAGTACCTACGTGTACTACCAGAAAAGTTCGTGCCTGTCGTCACTACGCTCATGTACTCCCTTGATTTGGAGAACATGAAAATTGAGGAGATCACCGGCTCGCTCAAGACGCATGAGGAGCTACTGAAGGGGTATCAATCCCGTAACGAGCAAGGGTATCAGTCCCGTAACAAGCAGGTATTGCTGTTAAAGGGAGATGAAAGAGGTGATCGCAAGCAGTTTAACTGTGGGCGTGGACACGGCGGTTTCGGTTACCACGGAGGTAGAGGTGGCCGAGGAGACAAGACTGAACAAGACGGTGATAACAGACTACGAGATAAGTAACATATCAAATGTTTTGAATGTGAAAATATGATCACTACGCAAGGAGAGTGTCGCAGTCACATAAAGTGCTTCAATCGCAACAAGTATGGACACTTTGCTTCAAATTGCTTAACAAGAAGAAGAACGAGGAGGTAAATCTCACCCAAGCCACCGCAGACGATTTAACTGGCTCTACTCCTCTCATTGTGCAAAGAAGAAGAGCCGAACATACTGATGTTGAACGAGGAGAAGATAGTTCCTAAACTATGCATGGAAGGAGATAGCCACAATCATACTGATTTGTGGTACTTGGATAATAGAGCAAGCAATCATATGATCGAGATCGCCTGTGTTTCATGAGCTTGACGAGAAAATTTCAGAAAAGTCAAGTTCGTGATGGTTCCACGGTGCAAATAAAAGGCAAAGGAAAAATGTTGGTACAATGCAAGAACGGCGATCAAAAGATATTTTCGGAAATTTATTATATACCGAGTTTGTGTAATAACATACCTCGCCTTGGACAGATGGCGTAAGAAGGGTGCGAGGTTGAGTCACAGCGGAGTTCTTGCGTGTTTATAACAAGAATAAAGATTTGTTGATGAAGGTCATGAGATCCCCAAATCGGTTGTACAAGATTTCCCTGAAAACTTGTAAACGGGTTTGTCATGAGGCTAGTTTGAAGAAAAAATTCTTGCAGAATGAGGCGGACTCTCAGTCGATGGGGTCGCAGCAAAAGGAAGAAAAGAGCAACTTAGGGGCAGCGCATAGAAAAAAGGTTGCGCTCGGCGGTCACCGAGCTAGCCACGTGCGGCCAGAGCGAAGCTTGGGCACGGGGACGTGGAGGCCAGCTCGTGCCAAGACGCGGAGGAGCAACAAGCAGGCATACGTGAGTACATGGGACTTGGTTTCCAGGCAGCAACGGCAAACGTCCCAGAAGGGAGGTAGCAGTACTGTGTGACGCAAGTACAGAAGCTCCACCATGTGCAATGTGCATGCAAGCAAACCGAGATGAGAAACAGCCTACAGTGCATGCAAGAGAGAGAAAACAGAGATAACAAGAAGGAAAAGGTTGAAGCTACAGAGAGAAGAGATAGAAAAGGAGAAGGAAGAGATAGGAGAGAGGAAAATCTGAGAAAGTTTTGAAAGTTTTGGTACAGTTGTGTTAGAAGTTAAATATTACAAGATTAAGGGAGAAAATGTTAGAAGTAATCTTGTAATAGGAAAGTTTTAGTTTGAAAAGTTTGTATTAAGAAAGTTTAGGATGAGGAGTCAAATTAGGACATGGAAGTAGAATCCTATTCCGTTTCTTAGGGTTGTGTTTTTGGGTATAAATATAGGGGTAGGCCTGAGTTTTGTAATTGAACAGAGCGAGAAGTAATAAAGAGAAAATTGTCTCAAAGATTTATGACGTTCTGTTCCAACATTTTCAACACCAACAATGGACTGGTTTGCAGGTGAAGTGGTGAACCTGGTTATTTTCCGCTCCTGTGTACACATGGAAAGAAACATTTAGGGTTAAGACTATAGATACCATGTTAGTTCTAGTCTTTTTGCTTTTCTTTTGTGTTTATTTTGATCAAAATTATCCCAGCATAAAGAAGCAAGAACAAGGGAATATGCATAATCAAGCCAGATTATATTAATTTCACTCCACATAGTCACACACTGCAACACGTACAGACACAAGGATACTACAAGCTAGTAGCTTGTAAATCTCGTAGGCCATGGTAGCCTGAATGATTCTGATCAGAACACACAATAACCACTGGTTCACAAGCTACACTGATACAGTAACATTAATCAAGCAGACAACTAGCCAAACATTCTTGAGCCATTGCATCAAATGGCTTCTTATTTACTAGATATACAGGAAGGCATGTGCAGGCATGCCATCTTCTTCAGCAGTTGCAGGGGTTGCATTTGCAGCTGGAACCGCAGCTGCAGCCATGGGCAGCCTCACTGGACTCAGCAGCCTTCGGGAACACTTCGACGCTCCTGCAAAAACAGTAGAACAGTTTAAAATGGAATTATGAATTTGCTTGATGTTTCCAGAACAGTTTGGACATTATTTTGGTAACTGGGTGATGGTGAAAAATTGTACCCCTTCTCTGGTGAAGCGCCAAGGACCAAGGTTCCTGGGGTGCTAGTGCTGTTCTCTGCCAATTCACGGTACATCATTCTGTGTCCAGCAAAAGTAGCACAAAAGGTTTCAGCTTTTACTAGGCCAATAAATAAAAAATGAGACTATTGTCACACCATCTGTATAATTGTTTTTGAACAATTTGTCGCACTTTAGCTTGCTGAAAGCCTGAAACATGTATGATCAAAGAATCAAAGATCAGATGCAGTTATACCCGCAGCAGCTGCCACAGCCGCAGCTCGAACCGCAGTAGCAGCTTCCGCCACAACAAGACATCTTCTAGGTCTCTTGTAACCTCAAGTATTTGTATGCAAAGAGAAAGATGAGCTTGAGGAGTGAGGTGCATTTGCTCAACATGTTTCCACGCCTATTTATACTACTGGTAAAGAAACTGTACATGGGCTCAACTGTTAATGTGTTTCAATCCAATAGGCGGATTAGAAAATAGTTCTATTGGCGACAATATGGGAACTCAATCCAGCAATCCATGGAGTGTCAAACAGATAATCCAACCATAAACACAAGCATTCCTTCGCTCTCTATGTAATGACGGGATCTCCTATGAAGATTCTGATAGAATATAAGAACCTGAAAGCTTTGAAGAATGATATTGTATCACATCATTTTCATCGTAAGCAAAGGGCAGTATTTCATATTTTTTTATTATGTCAATGTTCCTAGTTCTAAATCTTTGGTATGGTAAAAAAAATATTTTGCGATGAACTTAAGATTAGACCGTCTAGAGAGAAGACTTTTCATATTTTATCTTACTTTGAAAGTGCACAATCTTATCAAACAGCTATGCATGTTGGGTTAAATTTGAATCAAGTTGAAAGTTGATCCTTCTCCAATTTTATTTTGTGCCACACTCTTACCTAAAGAAGATTTATTACACACTTTTTTAGGTGAACTATTGCACAGGTTGAATTTGAAAAAAAATCTTGTACTCATTTGATTATATAGATGAATTATTGCACAAATTGACTTTTAATTGGTCCACTTACGACTGAATTTAAGTTGGATTCTCGGACAGCTGGCCCAAGTTGATGTTGCTTTAATCAGTGTTACTGGGACACGCGAGGAATTTTTCTGCCACGTCGACGTGTATCCCCATGTCGACTCTCGTCGGACACTCGATTACACGCATCAGACATCCTTAGCAGTGTCCTAGGTGAAAGAGGAAGAGACTATATGGGAAAAGGCTATGTTGGCTCGAGGAAAAGCAAAGTTGGAGAGAGAATAGAAGGAAGAAAGGATGGATGCTCTCCTTCTCTACCACGGTATTGGTGGAGGAAGGAGAACAAAAGAAGGGAAGGCTTCAAAGAGAAGAAATACGGGAGAGTAAGATGTCAGAGATGAGAACATGCTCACATGCGTTTAGAAGAGGAAAGTGTTATCTTTTGTTTTGTTTATTGCTTTTCATTCTCACATGTGACGGGCTGACGGCAGGTAGGCATATCAAGACAAGAGGTGGATCTTCTATGCTAAATATGGATATTTTATGTATCAAACCCTTCAACTTCAGTGATGAGAGGCTATTTGAGCATTTATTAGTATTTATTTACAATAGAAAATAAATATATTCATTTATTTTTAGTATTATATTTGTTATACTCTGATACCCCTTCTTATGCGCAGTAGCTTCAGATCGATTTAGAGTTTTGTGAGATAAGACACGAGCGTATACGATCTCAAGAACGAAGAAGATGAATCTCGTAGAGAGAACCAAAATAACGTTGTTGAAGCAACCACAATAAGATAGAAAGATTTGGCGAAACCGACCGTAAATTTTTTAAGCATAACCTCAAAAGAGTACAAGGGATTATTGCTCTCTCACAACCTCTCGAACCTTTTAGGACTCTCGGATCCTTGCCCTATACAAGAATCTAGTGCTAAAGAATAACCTAACTTCTAATCCTCGTGTGCATCTTTTGCTCTAGATAAGTTGGCTTGTGACTTCTTGATTGCTTAGGTTCTCTATGACTACCTCTAGGTTTATATAGCCTTCCTAGTTCTCCCCAAAACAAATAAGAATCCTACTCCTATTAAGATTAGGAATGCCTCTCCTATTAGGATTCATTTAATACATCTTTTTAAATCCTAAAAGACTAGATATGAGTCACCAGATTTAACAATATTAATATATAATAGTTGAATCCCCGAATCCTATTTTTTCAAGTCACTCAAATCCGAGTCGAATTCCCATGTCCATGTCCAGGTAACACGGGCTTTAATTTATAGCTTCATATCAATTCCATACTTAAATTATAATTTGTAGGATTGAATTTGATAATAACATACTTAATTGATGAATGTGACATTTTTCTTTGCACAGGTAAGGTTAGGGCATAAAATTTCTCCGGTGGAAGGGAAAAACTGACGTCTAGATAAGCTTTTTCATTCTGACGTTTTAAACACGAACACAAGCACATTTTTGATACTTCAGGCATAAGGAAAACTTGTGCAGGTTCTGCTTCATGCGCTTGATCTTGACGTCACCTCAACACTGCAGAAATGATAAATGACCTTTTCTTTCATACAAATACTAGGACAACTTATTAGATTTTGTGAATTTTTTTAGGTTAAACCATGTCACTGCCACAGATGTACCCTTTATACCCTACATGTCATCGATAGAACATCTGGTTGGCATTTTTCATTTCTTTCAGTAATGCATCTTCTTAGGTTGCATAGTGGTTCAGAGGATCAAGTTGGTTGGGAATGTTATCTACTTTTCTAACTAAGTACAACTCTTCTGTTTTCAGTTAGTACGAGTCGTTAAATATTAAGATCTGATGATCTTCAAACTCAGGACCTCTTACTGGTACCTTGAAAATTTCTAGTGTAGTCTGTTAGTACGAAGCACTCAGCAGTGACAAGTGTATTTGTCTCAATACAACGGTAGTACAAAACGCTGTGAATACAGAGGCTTCTTGTCAGTTATTCTGAAAACTCTTCTGTTTAAACTCGTAAACTGCTTTCAATAATTGTGCCATGAGTCAATTTTCTTGTTAAGTAGCAACAACGCCATTGTATCAGTAAAGGAAGGTGATACAAGAGATAGATATACGTAAGTAAACCTTATTATATTTCACCACCAAACACAGACACACTGACACAAATATTGCAGCCTGAAAACCCCAGGTTCTCCAATCACAAGGCCATGATGGCCTCTAAGATTATGATCAGAGCACACAGAGACACCTCACAAGTTTCACAGACCACATGTGTACAGTAGCATAAGAGCAGACACACACACGGACACTGGAGCCATTGCATCAAATGGCTTCTTATTTACTTTTACATATCGGCATGCTAATGCATGCTTGTAGACAACCTTCCCCTTAGCAGTTGCAGGGGTTGCACTTGCAGCTGGAGCCACAGCTGCAGCCATGGGCAGCCTCACCAGACTCAGCTGCCTTCTCAAACCCAACAAAGTCCCTGCAAAACAAGTAAAATAGTTTCGGTAAGGAACACAGCATTTGGCTGACGTATGAAGATCTTTTTAAAATTTTCTGTGCTTATATATCATGGTGAGAAGTTATACTCCTTCGCAGGTGCGACACCGAGGACCATGGTTGCCGAGGAGGTTGTGATCTTTTCTGCCAGGTCAGGGTACATGTTTCTGCAACCGGTAAAAGAAGAAGAAAATGCTTCAGTACCTATTAGGCCAATAATTGAGGACAGCAAAGAAAGATGTTTTATTATGGATTAATTAAAACGCATTTCTTTAGATAACTGAGGATATCTCTGAACATGATCGTTTGTTTATCCAGCAAACTAGGCATATTGTGAAAAAATGGGTGCTATCTCTGAATAAAACATCTAACCAGAAACAACATCGAACATATTTATTATACATGTATGGTAAAAAAAATGAATCAGAATAGCATCTGCCACCCTGCCAACGTACCCGCAGCCACTGCCGCACTTGCAGCTCGAGCCGCAGTTGCAGCTTCCTCCACTGCAAGACATCTTCTTTCTCTGTTGTAATCTGAAACCACAAGAACTGTAATGCAAAGAGAAAGAAAAGCCTGAGATGAGCGCAATGCTTTTGCTAGAAACCCATGTCTCTATTTATAGGGACTAGGGAGATAAGTGAGAGCAAAAGTCAACCATTACTAAAACATGCCATGATCCTATAGAGTAGTCAGAATTTTCGAATATCATTAAATTAAGAGAGGTGCTTCTATGTATTTCTGCTCTGAAACTAATAATTCTACGTGATGTGGCATCTGGACTTCTCTTTCCTTTCACCAATGAGGCTAGCAGTGCTTCAATGCTTTTCCTCTTAATACAAGTTGCATAAATCTTGAAGCAAGTGAATGGTTAAGTATTTGTTAAACAATATGTTAGTTTGGATAATATCCTAACTCTGTGTAAACTCAACCACTTCTTGTTGTAACAATGTAACTCAGATCCTATTTTCAGTTAGTGAATAGTTATCAATATATAAAGGATCTTTGCGATCTTTCAGAGCGCCTCCACCAATTCTATTGCCTGCTCTGTTATCTTTCTTTTACATGGTATCAGAGCCTCCAATCTCCAACGAGAACACGTTGCAGATCTGATGGAGTCGTCTTCAAGCAAGATCCCGAGCAACAATAGTCCATCGTTCTCCCACCTGGTGAACATCAAACTCACAGGGAAGAATTATCTTCTCTGGAAGGCGCAAGTTCTGCCATATCTTCGTGGCCAGAAATTGCTTGGGTATGTGAATGGCGCTATTACAAATACCCCGAAGCAGATCGAGCAGATCAAGGATGACAAGACTATCATGGTGGCAAATCCAGCCTACGATACTTGGCTGGAACAGGATCAGATGGTCCTTAGTGTTCTCCTCTCTTCTCTCTCTGAAGATGTGCTTGGGCAGTTCTTACGCTCAAAGACAAAGACGAGAAGTTTGGATTACTTTGGAGAAAATGTTCTCCACCCACTCAAGAGCCCGGGTTATGCAAATCCGGATGGAGATGGCAAATTTTCGCAAGAAGGATCTCTCGATGCATGATTACTTCAATCGGATGAAACTGTTAGCTGACACTTTAGCTACAGCTGGCCATCCGATGCAAGATGAAGAAGTGGCTACCTATATTCTCACCGGACTTGATAGTGAATATGATCCGGTGGTGACTTCAGTGACTACTCGTCCAGATCCCGTGACTCTCGGTGATCTGTATGCGCACTTAATTTCTTATGACATGCGCAAGGAGCACAATGAAAGCGTGCTCAACACCACAGGTAATTCCTCTGTAAATTTTGCTTCACGGAATAATAATTCACGAGGCAATGGAAGAAGAGGCAGTGGCAATGGTGGTCGCGGCCGTGGCACTGGTCGTGGTCATAGTGGAGAACGAGAAACTACCGAAGGATCGCCAATCTGTCAAGTCTCATGGGAAATTGGGGCACATTGCCTGCGGTGTTACAACCGCTTTAATCATGCCTTTCAGGCAGATGAAAATAAGATGGCTGCTCTCATGACCACCTCAGCTTCAGTAGATCCAAATTGGTACGTTGACACTGGAGCGACCGATCATATTACTGGAGATCTTGACAAGCTTTCGGTTCATGAGAAATACACCGGCAAGGAGCAGGTTCACACGGCTGGAGGTACAGGTTTGTCTATTCTCCATCGTGGTCATTCAACTTTATCTGCTTCTTCCCGTTCTCTAAAAATTCAGAACATTCTTCATGCACCTCAAGCTACAAAGAGTCTTCTTTCTGTTTATCGTCTGGCTCTTGATAACAATGCCTTCTTGGAATTTCATCCTACCCATTTTTTGGTGAAGGATCGGGACACGAAGAAGGTTCTTCTGCACGGCACATGTGAAGGTGGCCTTTACCCTATTCGTTCATTGAATAAGCATGCTCTTTCGAGTGTCAAGACATCCCTTGCAGATTGGCACTGCGACTAGGACATCCTTCATCAGTTATCGTTCAACGTGTTTTGCAATCAAATAAACTTGTGTCTTCTGGTAGATCAGAAGAAGCGTCAGTTTGTAATGCCTGTCAACAAGGCAAGAGTCGCCAATTGCCTTTTCCTAGGTCAACTAGTGTTTCGCATAAACCTCTTCAACTCATCTTCTCGGATGTTTGGGGACCTGCCCAAATTTCCTCTGAAGGCTTTAAGTACTATGTATCTTTCATTGATGATTTTAGCAAATTTACATGGATATATCTCTTGAAAAACAAATCAGATGTATTTCAAGTCTTTCTTCGTTTTCGCACTCACGTTGAACGACTCCTTGGCCACAAAATCATTCATATGCAAACTGATTGGGGAGGAGAATATAAGAGGTTAGACTCCTTCTTCCAAGACATTGGGATCACTCATTATGTGTCCTGTCCACATACGCATCAGCAAAATGGCTCAGCTGAGCGGAAACATCGGCATATAGTTGAGATGGGCCTCACTCTTCTCTCACAAGCATCCATGCCTCTTAAGTATTGGGATCAAGCTTTCTTAACTGCCTGTTATCTGATCAATCGCTTGCCTAGTCGTGTAATTCACAATCTCACTCCCATGGCTAAGCTTTTTCAAGTAGAGCCAGATTACAACCTGTTACGCACGTTTGGGTGCATCTGTTGGCCCCATTTGCGTCCTTATAATAAACACAAACTCCAGTTCAGGTCCCAGTCTTGTGTTTTTCTTGGTTACAGTGGTATGCATAAAGGGTATAAATGTCTTCATATATCTTCTAGACGTTTGTACATCTCTAGAGATGTTGTTTTTGATGAGCATGTTTTCCCTTTTGCCACACAAACCACAACTTCTAAACCATCCTCTTGGATCGATCCTTCTCCTTCCTTCTTCCTCGAATGACCACATGGATATTCATATTTTAATGGATGGATGTTGAGTTTGAAGCATCCGAACAAGACATGGCATCTTGTACCACCAAGGAAAGGATAAATGTCATAGATTGCAAATGGGTCTATAAGATAAAAGGAAGGCGATGGATCGATTGACCGGTACAAGGCAAGATTAGTTGCAAAAGGGTACAATCAAAGATACGGGTTTGACTATGAAGACACCTATAGTCCAGTGATAAAACTTTGTCTCTGTCGGACTCATTCTTTCTTTAGCAGATGTCAAGAGGGTGGTCACTTCGGCAACTTGATGTACACAATGCATTTCTTCATGGGAAGCTAGAAGAAGATGTATTCATGAGGCAGCCTCCAGGATATATAGATCCTCATTTACCAGATCACATTTGCAAATTGGACAAGTCTTTGTATGGGCTAAAGCAAGCGCCAAGGGCATGGTATTCAAGGTTAAGCTCCAAACTCCATGAAATTGGCTTTGTATCTTCATTAGCTGATCTCTGTTCATCTACCACAAGGCTCAGTGAGATCATCTATATGTTGGTGTATGTAGATGATATCATTGTAACAAGTTCATCTTCTCGGGCTACAAATTGGTTCTTGTGAAGCCATCATGACAATCGACGGTGGTGAAGCTCATCATCAATTTGAAGCAACAAAGTATAGAAGCATTGTAGAAGTCTGCAATATCTTACTCTAACAAGGCTGATATTGCTTTCTCGGATCAAGCTTGGACTACAAATCCGAAATCAAAGTCAACATTCTTGAGCACTTTTTCCGATCACATCAAAGCCGGAAACTCGATGACGAAGATCTCTACGGGAGGTTTTGCGTCTTCTTTGGCTCAAATCTCATTTCACGGAGCTCAAAGAAGCGACCTCTGTTTCTAGATCAAGCACCGAATCAGTATAAATCACTTGCCAATGCCATGCCAAACAATATGGATCTGAGACACTTCGAGTGAATTGGGAGTGTTCGAGCAAGAGCGCCATTCTATGGTGCGACAACCTTGGAGCAACATATTTGTCAAGAAATCCATGCCCGTACTAAGCATGTGGAAGTAGACTTTCATTTTGTTCGTGAAAGAGTGGCACAAAAACTTTAGAAGTGAAATTTATCTCTTCTCAAGATCAGCTAGCGAGATGTACTCACAAAGGCTCTCCGTTGAACACATTCTCCAGATTAAGAACCTGGTTGAGATTAAGGGAGGTGTTAAACAATATGTTAGTTTGGATAATATCCTAACTCTGCTCAACCACTTCTTGTTGTAACAATGTACCCCTATTTTGAGTGAATAGTTATCAATATATAAAGGATCTTTACGATCTTTCAAATACCTCCACCAATTCTATTGCCTGCTCTGTTATCTTTCTTTTACATTCACTATCTATCTTTTATTCATATTTTAATATTTGTGCAGCTGTCAAAAAGAAAAGTATGGAAACACCTCTTGAGAATGAAGCATGTTAAGACCCGATAACATCTCATTTGGTTTTTTTTATTTGACAATAATTTATTACTAATAGCCAACCGGCATGAAATGGGACTTCTTTCTTCCTTCTGATCATTCCACCGTCTCAAGGTACTTTTGGTAGAGAAATTATTGTAGACGGAAAATATGTGTGATACTTCTTAATTTCATGACAGAAATCTACACTTGCTAATAGTATTGAACTGAGTCATGAAATATACGTAGTAGTTTGGACTAGTCTTGGTGGAACAATATACTCCTATATCATCATCAGTTGGAACGCATTCACGATCAATTATTTAAGCTACCTGACCAAGTAGTCGGATTCCAGATTGTATTTGCTAAAAGTAATTAAGTAGCCATAGACTATTTGCAAAGCTCAGACCAGATAATACATTCTAAGTAAAAAAAACAACTTCTATCATGAACTTCTTTATTGTATTAAGATAAACTACAATGAAATTATTGGTTTCATTGTAGAGCAATGGTGCGCTCCTTGCTCTTCACAGAACAAGTGAGAATTCATTATGTACTCTCCATGGTTCTATTCAAACACAATGAAGTTTTAATTTTATTTCCAGACCTAACTGTATAACTGTGGTCAGCAATTTTTTTTTAAAAAAAAATCTTGCTAATGATCCAGATTAGGACAGATTTTGTCCAAAGATGACTGTCCGTTTCCAGAAATCATAGCGTGGAAATAACAAAAGCAAGAGCCTAAAATTCCATTCTTGTGACAAGAGCCTGATTTCTACCTGATGATTATGTTTCAAATGTAGATTGGTTCAGAACTAGAAACCACAGTGAGTTCCTTGTTCTTAACGAAACATAATTGGATTCAAACACAAGCAAACATGAATATGTTCGCCGTCATTTCACGGCTTCTTGTGTAGCTATGGACAAAAGATTCAAACAATGTTTTGCAAATGGTCCAAATTTGGACAGATTTTGTCCAAAGCTGGATGTACTTTTGTAGAGATCACATTGAGGAAGCAACAAAAGCAAGAGCCTAAATTTGAAGTCTTGTGATAAGAGCTTCGTTTCTATCACGACACGAATCAAACGTAGAATCAGTAGGGCCCTCCTCCCCTACTGTTCCCCGTAAAAAAAATCAAATCTAGATTGATTTAAAAAATAGTTCCTTGTTCTGCACGGAATTAATAGCAGAAATTGAGGGGTGCAGTTTCCAATTCAAACAGCAAGATGGTTGCTTTCAATTTAAATGTTGCTTCCACGTCTTCTTGTACAGCTGTGGACAAAAAAAAAAATCAAAAAATTAGGATGCATTTTGTCAAAGTTAGATGCGCTCGTTCAGAAATCACAAGAAGAAGCAACAAAAGCATGAGCCTAATCTCTATGCCCGTGACAAAAGCCTAGCTTCAATCAGAATACAAAATGAAAGCTAGACTGATTCAAACAAAAACTTGAGTTCCTTGCTCTATCCGGAAAAGGTAGAAATTTAAGACGTACTTATCATTACTGAATTCAAACAAACGCAAACAAAAGGCATGTTGCTTTCAATTCAAACGTTGCTTCCAAGGCTTCTTCAAACGAGGACACAATGCAGAGCAAAGCGCCTAAATTTCGTTGCTTCCAATAGGCTTAATTGGATTTTTATTTGGGTCGAGGATTGGATGGCCAAAAGTCGAAGGGAGATGTTGAAATATTCCTTGTTGACTTTAATAGTTTTTTTAGGTATATGCTTTGAGGAAAGGATAAACATTGAAATTGTTTAGAAATTTCTTGGAAGAAAAGAGGGCTTCAATAATGGGCCATTTGAAATGGACAAAACCATAAAACCGAATTGAATCATCTGCACAGCACAGAGCTATAAATTTATCAAAAGAAAAGAAAAAAGTAAAAGCATAACCGCCCACCGTGGGGCTCGAACCCACGACCACAAGGTTAAGAGCCTTGCGCTCTACCGACTGAGCTAGACGGGCTTTGGTGCTTAATAGCGTTCTACTTTCTAATATTAAATGTCATCAATGTGCTAACCGGCAAAACAACTTATATCAGACTGAATCCTGTCGAGACAAAATTACAATAGTCTCATTGCATTTACTGCTTTCTCTAATCTGGCATGTACTCCACAAGGCATGCTGGAAAGTACTGGAATGAGCATCCTGCAGTTAGCTATACACAGATCCTCCACAACCATAAGATGCCACATTTGCACAAAGTTAGTTGTGCCCAAAAGGGAAGCACCTTGGCGCTCCAAAACATCAGTTAGAGAACATAACAATCATCAGAAATATTAAAAGATGGCAAATACTTCAATCCATGTACAAGATTTGACAAAATCCATTAGAAAAGATGCGCGCTTTGAGTCGACATCATCAGGATTGACCTGTCCAACCCACACCCTCGGTCGTGTCGCGCTTCTGTGTGCTCGGTTCCACCGTGAGGCCGGTAGAGCTTTCTTATTTATTTATTTTTGTTACAGAATTTTAGAGAGATTGCATTTGTTTGTTGAATAGTTTTCCTTTTTTTTTTGTTATAGATTTTTTAGGAAGGTCTACATGTGAGTAGTAATTCTTATGTGAGGAGAAGATAGGAAGATGAACCACCACTACCTTCTTTTTAAGTACTAAAGATACCAATATCGATTACAACGAACTCATGACAATTTGTTTATAATTGGCAGGTATATAATACATACAACAAGTCAACAAGTGCAATTCAAGCACATCAGATTCAGAAAGAATTGCCTGTCAAATGTTTCATTCAGGCATCTGCTAGCTACTTCCTGTCTATTCTGCTTTTTGTGTCTACCAATATCTATGCATTGCTAATATCTACTACATTTGCCAGGATGACAATTCTGGTAAAATGACCTGCATAGAAAGTGCAATAGCACGGTGCTAGAACAGTGAGCCATCTATCAGATATCCCTCTTCTCGGATCATGGGATTGTTCAGCCTTATGCACTAACAAACTACCCCAGAGCTCAAGATGTTGGAGAAAACTAGCTCTTGACAGTCATTCGCCAATAGAAACTAACACTATCTGAAGAAGAACATCATCCAGAAGGTCATCCACCATCAGATCTTCCATGTCCAATGCGACATACTCCGCATTGTACACCAAGTTCATCCAACTGTCCTTACTCATAACATCATGCGCCACAATGTCCTCCACCGTCTGGTCTGCCTTCCACTGCAAGCTCAGGTAGCAGCTCACGTTTGCCCACACCTCCTCAAGGACATGAGACCCCATGGGTATTGGCCTGGTGCGCGAGTCGAAGCGTGAATGCCATGGACCGATGACCAGGGAAGAGTCATAGATGTCCAGTAGGACTTCATTGATGAGATCAAACAGGAGCATGCGCCTGACAATACTGTGAGGCTCATCATTGGCCATGTCGAGTTCATGACATGAGCATTCTGCCTCCTCAAAGATAACTGGACTGACTGGCTGGTTGACTGCATACCAGTCGGTCTCGCCACAGGTGAATCCAGATTTCTTAAGTATGTCCTTGACATACTGGAAATCAGCCTCATTCTTGTCATTGACATAAATGTGCAAGGACCCTGCATCATCTTGTTTGGCAAATTCATGTATAAACCGGAACTCTGAATCCAAGCCATCAGCACTCAAGGACTGCACTGGCTTGACCAACCACTCTTCATCTTCGAGATCAACAACATTGGCAACTGACTGATGTGATGTCTTGACCAACCATTCTTCATCCTCATGATCAGTATCATTGACGCCTGAGGGCTGAAGTGGCCTAATTAGCAACTCATCATCCTTGAAACTGGCATCATATGCTCCTGAGGGCTGTGGTGGCTTGACCAACCAGTCATCATCCTCAAGCTGCATGTGTTTGAATGCCGACTCTGAATCTGAAGATGTGTCAAGCACAGAACAGTATCACAATATTCCTCAAAAAAAGAATAGAGTAGTAAAGATATATTTGTAGTAAAAAAAAATGCAAGCTACGGTGTTTAGAGTTTCAAGCATGACATGGAAAATGTATTTAGGAAAAAATTACTATTTCGATTAAAAAATGATGTTTACAAAAGTTTTAGGTTTTTATTTACAAAACAAACGATGCTCAATAATTAAGTCTAGCTCAACTTGAATACTTGGAGTTAGCTAATCCATGTCTATTTTGGGAAAAAAAATATCAAGAACATTTTGATACTTGCTTGTGCGTTGTATAGTAAGATAGTTTCAATATACTTCACCTGCTATAGAATGCTCGGTAAAACTACAACTGCGATCTTGAAAGAAAGACCGATCAAAAGAAGGCAAACTATTGATGCGGCGATGGGAGAAAGACCGAGCAAAAGACGATAAACCCGGACTACGGAGGATGCTGCGTAAATCCTCTTCCAGGGAGCCAAGGAAAGCACCTTCTGCAAAAATCATCAGAAAGTCTTTTATATAAAAAAAAACTCCCCTTATCATCAGAAATAATATAAGTCTTTTATATAAAAAAAACTCCCCTTAAGATAATCTTTATTTTTTCTTTCGTACCTCCATAATTTAGTTCACTGTAAATATCTGCTGTTCTTTCTGTAATATCGTCAGGGTAGAAGTTTCCTTCTGTACAGATACTGAAGGAATCAGTTCGATGTGAAGAGAAGCGATCAGATTCCATATTATAAGTCTTGGGCACAATCTGAGAATCCGGAACATCAGTTATAACGGCTCGGTGAGGTGAATATAACCGCATTTCTGGAAGAGAAGTTATTCTTTTGAAGTGCATCGGCGACTTCTTATCTTTTAAGCTTGCACCGTCTTCCATCGTCGTACTTTGTCTTTCTGGAGAAATCTTTGAGTCCCTCGAGATTGACTCGTAGAGTGTTGAATACTTGTCTACTGATTCTGCAATAGAATATGATCTTCGTATTTGTTTCTCCTCCTGGACGAATTCCTTTGTCGAGAGGCTCTTGGTGAATTCAGCCATCTTTTGGCCATATGGAAGTTTATGAAAAACTCCATCCTTGGTAATCCGAGCAAGCTCTTTCCGGTTCTCCTTTACAACATCTTTAATCTTCTTACGTATAGCTTTAAAACGGTTTGAAGTGGTTCCAGCTCTCCTTAGACTTCTTGATTCTGCAAGAGAAACTGGTGAGCCCTCAAGACCAGTAGGCATTCTTGTACTGATGACTTTTGAGGCTTCTAGGTCAGCTTTAGGTCTTGAGGGTGACCTTTGGATTTCTAACCTACTTTTCTCACTGTCACTCCGATCAAATAGAGGGTTACGTTTCCCTGATGACCCTCCTGGCCTTGGGAATGATTCTGATTTGTTCAGCGGTACCGCACCACTGGTGGAAGCTTCTTGCCCTTGCTGTTGAGGTGGTATTAGCAATGAAGGATCATGAAGAATCTTCAGAAATAGTTCCCTGTGTGCATTGAACAATTCAAGGAAATCAAAGAACTCCTTCGAGTGATGTGTTGCAGCATCACGGCTTTTCTGCTTAGAGAAGGCCTCATTTTCACCAGTAATGTTCTCAGTAACCATCTCACAGGGTGCTTCTGGATCCAAACTATGTTTCCCACCAATGCCACCATAAGCCTTGCACTGCTCTTGAAAACTAGGGCCTTGAGGGCTCTCATGTGACAACGGAGGTGCGCTGTGACAAGAATCCGTCTCATTGGAGCTCAAGTCATTCATTCTCTGGTAATGAGAAGCCAACTCATCAGGAACCACATAATCAAAGCATTTTGAATGATGGATCGATCTGGTGCGCGTCAAACGTGATGATGATGGGGAGCTGGCTGGTGAGTAGCTCTTCTTTTGATCTTTCTTGGGTGTTCTCTTCTTGAACATGAGTGTCCTCCATATAAACATTCGGACCTTTGCCATTGGAGAATCGTTGTTAGTCCCCTTCTGAGAATTAGGATCACAGTTAAAGATTAATATAGGATGTAGATGTATGTTAGAAGCAGGCTGCACATGAGAACTTGATTTAGATCCCAAAATTGTGCTTGATCTGAAGGAATGGTAAGTAGAAAAACAAGAAAGCGGGCTGTGAGGTTTCCAAAGGTTGAGAATATGACAGTTTTGAGTCATCTGTGTGGTTTTTATGTTTTGCTAGTATATCAATGATATGGTGGGTTCCATCAGTTCATTACCAGTAGATGATATCTATGTAACTTCTGCCATTATCATGAATAAAAATGCAATTGTAATTCGAGCACGTACCGGGATAGTCTCATCTTTTTCTGTACGGTTTTTGGGCTTTGGAACTTTTACTCCTGCATCAGATATAAAAAATAATGAACACAACCAAAGAAAGAGATGAGTATATGAACAGCAATGCAAAATCTAGAGCAGGTTCCTATTCGAAACCAGGAAAAGAAAATGCAAAGGGCTTCACTCCTAACATAGGCAACCCTGTAGACACTCTAAAAGCTTCACCAAACTGCAAAATTGCTGCTAGAAACATGCAGAACCTTACTGAGTGTATTGCTAGTTCCTTCGCCATGCTTTCGATGGGCAATCATCTTTGGCATTTGCAATTTCTGGTTGAGGGCAAGGAAATTGAACAGACCTTCGAGGCAGCCTGGGCTGTGCGTGTTGAACCGCCTGCTCTCGGCCATTGTTCTGGCAAAAGCTGACATCAATGCAGAAGGAAGTTAGATCATAAACACCTGCTGCTAGTTCCAAAATATTGAGATATTCTAGATTCCCATTTCCATCACACATTCAAACTTTTGATAGCAGAGATGCCATCGATATTCATTTTTCTCAAAATTAGGATCAACAGTCATATCTAGCATATATTTAACATAGCAAGGCAATATATGTTCCAACTAAATCAAATAGCATAGTTCGTCTCAAATTTCATTTTGTAAAGAGCAAGTTTCATGTGAGATGAATGTGTGCTGACTGTTGATTTTATTTTGGGACAAAAGCTGTGAACTTTTAGGGTTTATCTTAGATATCCAACAGTACATTGTGTGTGTGTTTTGGGGAGGGGGTTGGATGGTAAATCTATGAATCTATGACCAAATAATGATTGCCTTCGCAAGGGGGAACACAAAGTTAGGGGGGAACAAAGAAATGTGATGCAGATTGCTAAGCCAAGATCAATCAAAGGTCCATAATCCATCGAATTGCAATTTTTCAAGGATCGCGCACTTCAGGGTCAAATGCAATTGGAATTATCACAATGCCTCATCGTTGAGACGAAGATTCTCTAACCCAGCAATCACATGGCAATAAAAGATTTGATGCGATTTTACACAGAGAGGAAGAAAAAGGTAAAATAGCGAGAGATCATACCAGGGCAGAGGAAGATTGTTCTTTCTTGGAATGTGCAGGTAGAGAAGAGAAAAGAAAAGAAAAATGGAGCTCCTCCCCTCCATGGGGTAATGGCTATTTCCTCTCTCCTTCCCTAGCGAAACAAACTAAACTGAGCCTGCCTTGCGAGGAGAGAGAGGCAGAGAGGAATGCGCTCCTCCTCCTCCTCCTCCTCCTCCTCTCTGCCTATCACTCTTCTTTCCGCCGATTGGACCACACCCTTTTCGGCCGGGCGAATTGTTATCAATTCACAGCATTCAACCAACAGAAAATGCTTCATGCCATTTCTACTTGCAGTGTCCTCTCAAAAAAAAAAAATCTATGTTGTAGTGTATAGTACATGGCATAGCATTTATAACATTCTTATAATAATGTAAAATGAAATAAAACTTGGCTTGGGCATATAAAATTTTTGGATACAGGATCTATTTTTTTCTTCCTTCAAAAGCATTTCACATACATATAATTAACATGAACTAGTTGAGTGTCTGTACGCTACTATGATAAAAAAAAATCATATTACACCATCGTGCCGAGTCATCATCGAGCTCGGCCTACTCTACACTCTCGGCTTCGTCTTGTGCTTGATCGGGATCCTCCCTAGATAGCGTCAGCGTGTTGCGGCTCTATCCGGGCATTACTACATGTAAGAGAAATCATATTAATTATTTTTTGAGAACGCACAAAAGAATTGCACATCATTGCATTAAGAAAGGAGAAGAAAAGGTTCAGTAGAAAAGAGATTTCAAGGGCCAAAAACCCCTGTAAGAGGGGAAAGTCAGGAAGAAAGAAAAAGAACAAAACAACATAGAGACATTAGCCATTAGAGAGCCAGAAATATATGCAATCGGCTCCAGCTCCGGCCCAAAGCAAACCGTCGCCCCTAATGCCGTCAACCAGCTTTAAAAGACTGGTAGTACAATTGCTAAAGACTCTAGCACTGCGTTCCTTCCAGAGCTTCCAAGCGACAAGAGCTACCAAAGTATCAAAGCCCTTCCTATGCTCCTTTGGAACCCTACTCCTTGCTGCCGTCCACCAATCAACAAACTGTAGGTTACCATCAGGAACAAGATCAGCATAGTTAATCATTGATAACAGCGCAAACCATACTTGTATTACCTCAACACATCCCAATAAAATGTGGTGAATAGATTCCTGCTCCTGCTCACAGAAGACACGCACTGGGACGAGGAAGACCTCTTCTACTCAGTTTGTCAGCCGTTCAGCATCTCTTTTGAGCTACCAACCAAAGGAAGAATTTTGACTTAAAAGGAGCCTTGGATTTCCAAAGCAGGTTGCTGCAAAGCATTTTGATTCCACCATTGAAAAAAAAAGCTTTATAAGCTGAACTAGCAGAATAAGAAGCAGATGAAGTCCATTTCCAACAAAAATTTTCCTCGGCATCCTGCTGAAGTTGCAGCGGCTCAATAGCATTCCAGATGGCGAGAAAAAAAATACAAATTGCCCCGCACATCGATCCGCCATCCCCCAAGCTTGGCCTCAGCCTCGCCATCGGCTCAGTCCCAGCGCTTGGCCGAGCTTCAACCATCACGCCTTCAGCGCCATGCTTGGTCTACACCACTCCCTTGACTCCGCCGCCATGACCGATCAAAGGTCAGTATCATTTGAAGTTTTCTTTCTGAGGACGAAAAATTGCAAATTCATTCAATCCTGCTACTCCGTCATATTAGATGCAGGTAGGCATTTCAACAAGCAACTTTTGAGCACAAGCATGAACTCCTGTGATTACTCAAAAGTTTCAGTAACTATTGCTCCATCGAAGAGATTTGGAAATGCAAGAGGAACAGATCTCAAGGCAATGAAATTTGGAAAGATAAGGTAGCTGTTACACGAAGGGAACCTATTGCTCCATCGAAGAGACGATTAAGCAGCAAGAATTTCAACCAGGCTAAATTGAAGGAAAGAAATAATTAATACTGGAAGGGCCGGCAAACCAGTCTGACTGGCGCTCGATCACACTGAGAGGAGAGACGATCGAGGAGACGGAGCCGAATATTACGGCAGGCCTCTGCCGGCCGTGCTAGCGCTCCGCCTTTCGCGCCCATCCTTGGCTTGCTGCGCATTTACATTGAGGTAGTAGTACCAAGAGAATGGTAAAAAGTTTACTTCTTTTAAGTAGTATAGAGATATATTCATCTCATCGTTTGCAGCTCTGATTTTCTGATACAAAATGTACGTTTGTATAACTTGCTATGTTTGTGACTACTTCACATTCATTCCTAAACAAGAACCACCTATGTGTATGTATGCATATATGAAGCATATGTTAGCTTCTTCAGATAACAAAGGTGCTTGCTTTTCTAATCTTCAGACAGTAGCTGACTAGGAAGAAATAAGCAAGAACGACGACGACTCCATCCCCTGACGATCAAAGCCGAAAGGATGATCAGCCATCTCGGCATCGTTCACCCGTTTCGATTCGCGGCGCGGCAAGAACGGTTCTGATTCCTCCACCTCGACATTGTCCGAAAGAAATGCGGTTCCCTTTGCAGCAGGACGGTTCCTGAATTCAGACTTGTTGCTGCTCATGTGCAGAACATCACGGTTGAAGTGCTTCCAGCCACATATCTCTTCTTTGGCTCTTCGTCATGCGTCAGAAACAGCTCTATGATCCATCTGTTTCCGGACCAAGTTCAGATCTCCAGCTCGTGTCGTCGGCGTCGGATTCCTCCTCTGTGCTGATGCTGTCGTAGTGTGAGTTGCTCCTTGCAATGAAAGGAGGCAGTGTGTAGTACTGGTCTGTTTTACTGGATGTTGACGAGAACGTCAGGTTGAAGCTGCCGAATCCCTGAATCTCATGAGAAACCTTGCGTGCAGGAACAATGGATCTTCGAGCAGTTTCAGCACTTTTTCTGACTAGTTCTTCGCTCCAATTGAACCTGCAAAAGTATCAAGAATTCATCATCTTGACTTAGCTCTACATCTTTTTTTTCACCTCAATTAATAACTACAATAAAGGAAAATTATCAAAATTTGGGTCCTTATTGTTGGTTTTAGCCCTGAATCATCAACACACAAACAAGAAGAAGAACACAAAAGTTTTGAGACAATTTTAACTTGTGTTATGTATTGTTCTCAAACTCATTAGATATATGCCTTTTTATAATAGGCGGACCACCTAATCAACTTGGTAACCAAGACGAACACTAAACATAAAAAGTCTAAAGAAACAAACCAACTGATTTGATCCGATTGCTGATTACATCGTGATCTTTGCTTGTCATGCACAACACAGCAAATCAACAATTTTAGCAAGTCTTGATTAGTTTCCAACAGTCTCCCCCTAATCAAGACTTGTTGACTCTAACTCGTTGAGACAATTTGTCTCAACTATGACTTGCCCAACTCATACTCGATATAGGACGGAGAACGCATCTCTAAGGAGTTCCGCCTTCTTGCTGGTTATACCACTGGTGACACAACTTGCCGACATCTTTCACATCTTTGCCACTAGTGACACACCTCACCGGCGATTATGATCTTTGCCTCAGCTCCAATTATCTTTTCACCGGTGACATAACTTGACGGTGACACAAATTCGATTAGAGCTTACCTATGAGAGAACTTGGACACACCTACAAGAACTCTCGTGCACACACACATGCATCTTGCACGAACTTTTCTTAAGACGTGAACACATCTCCTCAATGTTCTAGACTCCTCTTGACACACGTAGCGCCTTCCTTTTGATCTTCTTGTAGCATGATCTCTTTTGATACGCACAACATCTCTGAAGGAACTCACATATATTTATCTTGTGAACACAACTTCGCACAAGAACTCACATAATCACATACAGTATTTCGTGGACACAACTGACACCAGAACGTAGCTTTTGTCGCCTTCTCGGTGAGACACATATATGCCCGCCAATGCTATCTTGTCATGCCGATTATCGACGACACTTGGCAATAGCGGGTATCGGGGAGACACGACTTCTTCATCCTTTCACCGCCATATCTTCTTGCCGACTCATCCTGCCCGTGACGGGACTCAACTGGGACTCGACGATGGCTTGCTACCTCGCCATCTCCTCCTCATGGATCCGCAGTCACACTTGATGTGCCATCAGATCTCGCTCAACACCGAGTCACTCAGCGACGATAGCCTACCCGAAGCACAGCAGTGGTAGCTAGCCTCTCCCGAGGCAAGCGTGCACCAAGGGTAAAACCTACTCTGATACCAATTGTTGGTTTTTGCCTAGATCATCAACACACGCACACGAAGAAGAACACATAAGTTTTGAGGCAATTTTCGCTTGTGTTATGTGTTGTTCTCAAACTCATTAGATACATGCCCTTTTAGAGTGGGTGAACCACTTAATCAACTTGGTAACCAAGGCAAACACTAAACAAGGAAAGCCTAACTAAGGAAATAAATCAATTGATTTGATCCGATTGTGATTGCATCATGATCTTTACTTGCCATGCACAACATAGCAAGTCAATAATTTTAACAAATCTTAGATTAGTTTCCAACACTTACTTCACTACTTCTTACCCCCTTCTCATCGATGTACTGAAGAGTGTTCATTTCTCCCATGACCACCGCGTCGTCGCCACGGAGCTCGTCGGCAACGGCGCCGCTGGGGCCATGGATCAGCAGGTGCTCCACGATGGTAAGGGCCTTGTACGACTCTTTCCACAGCTTCTTGTTAAACTTGGCCAACCTGATGTTTCAAACACGAACCGGAACAAGAACAAGAGCACATCAGCAAATATTGTAACAATGTGACAATGGAAGCTTGAAATCTTGTCATTATTCATCAAGCATGAAAATAATGAAACAATCTGAAAATTGCCTCTCCTCTTACGCAGAACTTGTATGATCCTGCAGCAGTCGTCCTGATCGAACGCGGCGCGCGATATGAGGCCGAGCGTCCGGCAGCAACGAGCCACAACATCAGCCGCCGGTGATCTCCTCCGTGAGCCTAGCGATCATTTTGCAGAGACAAGAACCATCGTACGTGAGAACCATATATACGACGGCGATAAATTAAGATCCGGTCTTCATTAGCACAAGAACAAGAACTCACAGCTCTGCGCCGGCGTGGCGCCAGTGAGCGCCAGCCGCGCGGTGCGCAGCCACCACCCGCCGCGCAGGAAGGAGGCGGCCTGGCTCCCGAACCCCTGAAACGATATGAGCTGGCCATTGGCGCCGGCCACCGTGCCGCCATTCATGTTGGACGCTGGACCGATCGAGGCAACGAGAGAAGTGCTAATGTGCGTTTGATTATCAATGGACCTTGATCTGAAGCAAGCCGTAACGGGATTGGACTTGGCGTTGCAGTGGCGTGGTGGGCAAGTGGAGTAGGGTTGGGAAAGCACTTGCGCGCGGTTGCACTGCATCTGCATGTGGAGGGAAGGAGCCACAGGTCAAAGTCATGGAGAATTAGGCTGCAAATTCTGTCTTTTTTTTTAGAGTAAATTTTATAAACCCCCGATTTTGCGGTCATTGTTGCACAAAACCCCAGATATTGTGGCTTGTGTCACTTAACCCCAGATATTATGGTCACAATATTTTACAAAATCTCAGGTATTATGGTCACGACGAAGATAAGCTGCTGGAAGTAGTAACGTGCGAGGTCCTCTATCATGCGGCTGGAGGTGTCGAGTAGATAGAACAACTTGCCGTCATCGTGTGCGGTCACGATTGTGGAGGAGTAATTGTAATGAGGTGGGATTTTGTGAAATGTTATGACTACAATAACTGGGGTTAAGTGACACAAGCTACAATATTTAGGGTTTTGTGTAACAACAACCATAAAACTTGGGGTTTTATGAAATTTACTCTCTTTTTTACAATGAAGCTAGGCAGCAATTAACTTTGACCTTTTGTACTTCTGTTTTCCTTATGTGTTTGTTTTCCGCAAATAAGATTTAGGGACGAGCAATCCTCATGTCTTGGAAATAGAGAAATTTTATAGTGTATTATATTAGTAGTACATCTTGATAGTAGAAATAAGATCTAACCATTCATTTGTTAGAAATATTATAGACTTTTGACTGTATTTTGCGTTACACCTTGCTAGTACCTCCTCCTTTTTCTGCCGCCTGCCCGGTTCATGTCATACATTGACGCCACTGTAGAAATAAGATCTAAACATTGGTCAGACCATGGTTGGTCGGGATGGAGACCAATGGTCAGACCATGGTTGGTCGGGATGGAAACCAGTGGTCAGACTTTGGTTGGTCGGGATGGAGATCAGTGGTCAGACCATGGGTGGTCGGGATGGAAACCAGTGGTCAGACCACGTGTGGTCGGGGTTATGCTGGTTAGTATAGTGTATATCTTTCTGTTGAGATGGATATGTGTTGTTGGACATTGCTATGTGATGTGGTTTCCTTGTCGATGATGGTTGCGTGACTTTGGAGCTAGGTCATGGTGAGGTGAAGGGATCGTGACTAGGCCGGAGAGCCGAGGTCCGATGATCAAGGTGTCGCCAAAGATGACCGAGGCCGTGGAGTAGCCGCAAGCCGAGAAGACAAAGGAATGGATGAGATGCTAACTTGGAGCCGCTCTGATCTAGGAGGACCGTTGGATCGCGGTCGAAAGATAGAGTAGCGGTCAAGTTAGTGTGAGTTGAAAAGCGTGCAAAACCCGTTGTGTTGTTGGGTTTGGGTGAGCCCATGCATAGCTTTGTGAGTGGGTAAAATCTCACCCTTGATGGAGTGCTCTAGGGTTTAGAGGCTCATCCAAGGGTGGTAGGTGTTCCAAGCCCGCTATGAATAGACAGGAGAGGGGTGTCTCCTTGGGGTGAGCAGTGAGGAAAGTCTACGTGAGTAGTTGAGAGTTGTTGAGAGTGATGTGTAAGGATCAAATCTCGGCTCTTGGATGTTGGCTTAGGATTGAAGCAGACATCCAAAGGTGGGAATTGATCCTGTGTCACTATAAATAGAGGGTAGGGGCAGCCTCCCTCCGTGAAGGGTGTGAAGGTTCGAGGTTTTGCCGCTCATTTGAGCTTTGCCCACTTTGTTGTGAGGCTTTGTAAACCTCCCTTCCGAAATGAAATGTTCTTCATTTCTATTCTGTTTCATTTCTCTTACGTATTTACATTACGCACTTAAATTCTCATTATCTAAATTCGCATTTACTTACTTGCAATTTACCTTACGTAATTTGGATTTGCCTCATCTCCTTCTACATGCTATTGAGTCTTTGTTGAAATTCATGATTGATGAACTCTTCTCTGGATTCGGTGCTTTCAATCTTTAGGCAATCCTTACGTTCTTGTTGCAAGTTGTAAATCTGTGTGTTCTTAAAGTGCGTAAACGTGTGACTTGCAGTTCTTTAGTCTTGATTGGCTTCGTTCTTGTTGCCAAGGATGAAAGATTGCTTTGGATGAATCTTCTATAGATCATATCCCAATCATCTAGGCAATCTACAACCTCTTCTATTCAGTTTTGCAAGAAACCAATTTCTGTGCCTAGTTTTCAGATAGTGTTTCTATTTGTTTGAAGGGTTGTTTCTTCGTGTACTTACTTGCTATGATTTGTGGAGAGTCATCCAAGGATTTCTGACCATCAACTCCCAGCAGCAAGTTAGGGGTGAAGTCTGTGTTCGTGACTGCTTTTTGGTGTTGCATTTGTTAAACTGAAAAGGACGGAACCTTGGTATTAATTCCTTCGATTGTTGATTGAAATAGGTTCCTGACATCCTTTGGGAGGTGCACACCAATTTTCACTGTTTTTGGATCAGCCGATCAAAAGCTACATCGATTTCTGTTTTTGAGATCGTGCTGATTTTACTGTTCACCCGAACACTATTTACCCGAGTCTCGTTCATCCGACCTCCGCAGTCGGGTATCTTATCCATCCGTCGGGGTACTGTTCACCCAACACTATTCACCTAAGTATTGTTCATCCGACCACTTCAGGTCGGGAGTACTGTTCATCCAACCACTTCAGGTCGGGAGTATTGTTTATCCGACCGGTCTTTGGGGTACTGCTCACCCAACACTATTCATTCCGAGTAATCGCTCATCCGATCTCAGAGGTCGGGGTACTGCTTCATCCGACTGAAATACCCGACCAAAGGCGCTTTCTTTACGGTTTTTGGTGGTTTGAATTTTAGGGGAGAGTTTATTCAAAATTTTATTTGGCTCCTATTCACCCCCTCTAGTCGCCTTTTTCGATCTTTCAATTGGTATCGAGCCGGTTCGCTCTTTCTAGATCTTGACCGGTCTCAAGAGCCATGGCGATGGACAAGTATTCCACCAAGCCTCCTATTTTCTCCGGAGTTGATTTTCCTTTTGGAAATCTCGGATGGAGTCGTACATCACTGCCTGGGTTTCTGATATGGCGTAAGGTGAAGCTCCGTATGAGGTTCTGCCGATGAGAACGCCACGGCCGCAATATGGCGATGTTGAGGCAAATGCTAAGGCAAGGAACATCCTCATACAGGCCTTAGTCGCAGTGAGTACGATAGGATCTCTCACCTTCGTTTCGCTCATGAGATTTGGGTGACCTCGATGCTTACCATGAGGGCACTACCCAAATCAAGACGGTTCGACAGGACCATTCAAGCGTGAGTTCAACAAGTTTGAACAGACGCTGGTGAGAGTCTTGACGAGTGCTTTGGTCGGTTTACGAAGATTTTGAGCGACCTCCGAGCAGTCGGTTGCATATACCCTGACTCGGATAATGCTCGACATTTCTTGACCGCACTTGATCTTCGTGTTTGGGAGATGAAGGTGACCACCATCAAGGACACCACCGACCTGTCGACCTTGACTCTTGACGGGCTTTATTCCCGCCTCAAGACTCATGAGATCGACGTCGTCTCGCGGAAGACGAAATCTCAGTCGATGGCTTTGGTCACCGATCCCATTGGATCCTCTCTGTCTGATTCTTCTGTTGATTTCTCTCTCTCCGCCCTTTGCGAGCTAAGCGATGACCAATTGAAAAAATTTCCAGAAAATGAGCTTGCTCTTCTTGCTCGCAAATTTTCATATGCATACAAGAGAGTGAGAGAGAGGAAGAGAGGTGGGATGATCACCTGTTTCGAGTGTGGTGGCCCCAACCACATTCGAGCAAACTGTCCCAAGCTGGAGAAGGGCAAAAACGAACAAGGCGGTTCGGGCAAGAACGACTACACCGACAAGAACCGCAACAAGAAGGCCCCACTCGTGGCCGCGAAGAAGAAGTACCACAACTTTGCCAAAAACAAGAAGCTCTTTCATCGGGTCCTCGCCGCGCTAGATGATATCGAGCTCTCCGACTCGGAGACGTGGAGCGACGAAGGCGAGGATGAACCGCAAGTGAAGAAGAGCGGCGACGACTTCTCCGGCATGTGCTTCATGGCAGGCGCCATTGAAGCAAGCGACTCCGAATGTCTGAATGACTCGGACGAGGTACCCACCTACGACGAATTAAATGTCGCTTACGTAAATTAGGCAAGTTTCATGCTAAGGCTAGGTCGAGGTGTTCTGAGTTAGAAAAGGAAGTAGGTACCTTGACTCGGGAGTTAGCTTCGCTTAGATCTTCTCCCTCCCGAGTCACTGATGACTGTACTTTGTGTGATGCTTTGCTTGTGGAGTTAGAGAACCTAAGGACTATGCATGATAGTGTGTTGAATGAACTAGATGAAGAATGCTAGCAATGAATCTGTTGATATTCATTCTGTAAATGCTAGTTTTCTTCATGCTCACTCTACTCCTTCTTGTGCTAATTGCCCTAAATTGCTTGCCGAAATTGATGCCATGAGCGATCACCTTAGGAAGCTCTCTTCTAGAAACGATGAACTTGAAATGCATGCTTCTAAGGAACCAGTCAGCTCATGTGAGGGCTGTAGGCAACTAAAACTTGACAATGAATCCTTAAATATCAAGTGTGCTAAACTTGCTAAGGACTTACTAGATAAGTCACAAGAAAGTTGCTTGCGATGTTCTGTGATTGAGGGGGACTTGGATAAAATCCATGTCGAGCTTAGGAAGAAATTAGAAGACCAAGTCAATAGAATTAGAAATGCGTCTTGCGTTTCTTGTGAGGCCCTCAAGATTGAGGCACCGTCTTTGAGGAGAAAAATGCACGTGCTGAGAGAGCTCATCTTTCTGGTTCTTCTTCTTCTTCTCCCTGTTCTTCTTGTGCTTCTTTCTTTCGAGATTGCCAATATCTTATGAGCACTCTCGAGAAGTTTGTTGGAGGCAAGAAGAAGCTCAATCTTATTCTAGACCAATCCAAGATTAGTAGATTCAATCAAGGTCTAGGATTTGATCCTTGGAGCACGCCGGGCGCATCCTCTCACCATTGTCGCGGCTCCAAGAGTGGTGAGATTGTGGTAGCTCCTGAGTGAGCACCACCAAGTTTAGGTCTCTTTGGGTTGTCCATAGGACTTGACTGAAAGGATGTTACTCTGTTGCTTCGTCTCTAGCAAGGCGAAGTACACATGCACCTTTGTAAGAAGGATGGTCACCTAGTAGATTTACGCTTGAGCACGCCAAGATCACTCGGCGTGGCGTGTTGTTGCTCTTAGGGTATTCGTGGTCATCCCGCACTTTGAGTGCTCCTAAAGCACACACCGCTTCTAGACAGTTAGAGAGTCGCTGCTTTTGGGCGCGTCCGTGACTCGGTTTTCATGCCGGTTCTTGAGTTTTAGTCTTGGAGCTGTTCGTAGTCGGTCTTTCCACCGTCCTTTGATATTCCTCATTTTTCTCATCGAGGTAGATATCGCGCGTGAGGTGTTTTCTCGGTAGGAGATTTAGGAAGCCTCACTGGGTGGCTCGGCTTTTGCACCACGGCGTGCCAACCCGCTTTGACTCCTAGATTATCTACCGAGTTGCTCCTAATCATGTGAGAGTTGAGCGTCGAGAGACACTCGAGTCCGATCTTCTTCTCGTGGATCTGGTACTGAGGCGTCGTGTGGTTCATATTGGGTTCCCAAGTCTTCACTCTATCCCAATCTCGAGTCATCTCTCTCTCTATGTCTTGATCGGGTTCGTCGGATGGGAAGGGAGATGTTTGGATTGTCGACTCGGTTGTTCTCGTCATATGACCGAGATTCTCGATGGTTCTCTTCCTAGTCCGAGCCCCGGTGATGAGTTGATCACTTTGGGGATGCTTCTTGAGTAGAGTCATAGCTAAAGGTACCATCTGCATTAACCAAAATTTCATTCTTAAAGATGTTGCCTTAGTAAGTAAGCTGCAATACAATCTGCTCTCTGTTTCTTAGCTTATTGATGACTCTTTCGAGGTAAGCTTCAAGAGTAATGCCTGTAGAATCCTTGATTCATCAGGAGGGTTAGTTTGCGGGATTTCTAGATTTGGGAGAGTCTTTCGTGCTGATTTTTCTGCTTCTTCTGGAGACTCTCTTCGATGTTTGATTGCTTCGAGTCCGTGATCTCTCCTTCTGGCATAGGAGACTTGGTCACATTGGTTTTGATCATTTGACCCGAGTTAGCAGCCACGATCTCATTTGGGGTTTGCCCAAACTCAAGATGGTCAAAGACTTAGTTTGCTCTCCTTGCCGACATGGCAAGATGGTTACTGCTTCTCATCCTCCTGTGACCGTAGTGATGACTGATGCACCAGGACAACTTTTACATATGGACACTGTTGGTCCAGCTAGAGTGCAGTCAGCAGGAGGGAAGTGGTATGTTCTTGTCATCGTTGATGATTTTTCTAGATTCTCTTGGGTATTCTTCATGGCCTCGAAGGATGAGACTTTTTCTCACTTCAGGGGTTTGGTCAGTAGGTTGTCTATTGAGCTCCCAGGTGCATTACGAGCTATACGCAGTGATAATGGCACGGAGTTCAAGAATTCCTACTTTGAGAGTTTTTGTGTGGAGTCTGGTTTAGAGCATCGCTTCTCTTCTCCCTCGCCTCGTGAGAATGGCATAGTGGAAAGGAAGAACAGGACCTCGTTGAGATGGCTAGGACGATGCTAGATGAGTACAATACTCTAGGAAGTTTTGAATGAGGCTATAGCTACCGCTTGCCATGTTTCTAATCGCGTGTTTTTGAGAGCACATTTGCATCGCACTTCTTATGAGTTGAGGTATGGGCGAAAGCCCAGTGTGTCTCATTTTCGCGTTTTGGTTGTAAGTGTTTTATCTTGAAGTCCGTAACCTAGATAAGTTTGAGTCTCGCTCTTCCGATGGTATCTTTCTAGGTTACTCGTCTTCTTCTCGTAGCTATAGGTCCAGAGTGTTGATGCACATAGGATCATAGAGACCGTGATGTGACCTTTGATGAGGCTAGCCGGGAGCTAGACCGATGTTTGAGCTCTTCTTATCCCTCCGAGACCATCTTTGAAGAAGATGAGGATGATGGAAATGATGGTGTTCCACCGATCCAGCCCCTCTCCACGAGGTGCCTCCTGCTTCCATTTACGCACCTCGGGAGACCACCCTTGCCTTCCGACTCTCCTTCAACCGTAGTGGCTCTGTTCCTACCTCTTCTTCAAGAGGTAGAGACTACTTGCTGTTGGACCTCCCGTCATATTCGAGACGTCATCCTCCCGATCGATGGTTGGCGATTTGTTCGAGAGTGTCACCCGCTCAAGAACGGTGCATCCTCTTCTGCCTCCACTCTGCCTTCGTTGCCTCCTTTGAGCCGAAGGATGTTTCTCATGCATTATCCGATGAGTCGTGGATTAATGCTATGCATGAGGAACTTGAGAACTTTGAGAGGAACAAGGTATGGCGACTTGTCGAGCCCCATCCGGTCATAATGTCATTGGGACCAAGTGGGTGTTCAAAACAAGCAGAGTGAGGATGGGGTTGTAATTAGAAACAAGGCTAGACTAGTTGCAGGGGCTTTTCTCGGGTTGAGGGTCTTGACTTTGAGGAGACCTTTGCTCTGTAGCTAGGCTAGAGGCTATCCGAATCTCGCTTGCATTTTCTCGCATCCAAAGGCTTCAAGCTTTATCAAATGGATGTCAAGAGTGCATTCCTCAATGGCTATATTGAGGAAGAGGTTTATGTCAGCAACCTCCGAGATTCGAGAACCCTAAGTTTCCGAGTCATGTATACAAGCTTTCCAAAGCTCAGATGGACTCAAGCAGCCCCAGAGCATGGTATGAGAGGCTCAAGTCTTATCTTCTCACCATGACTTTAAAATGGGCATAGTAGACAAAACTCTGTTCATCAGACACCATGAGTCTCATTTTCTTCTTGTTCGATTTATGTGGACGATATCATTTTTGGTGGCTCGTCTCATTCTCTTGTCTCTCAGTTTTCTGATGTGATGAGTACAGAGTTTGAGATGAGTATGATGGGCGAGTTGAGCTACTTTCTTGGCTTCCAAATCAAGCGGACTCGGAGGGTACTTTCTTGCATCAAGGCAAATATACCCGTGACCTCTGAGGCGCTCGACATGTCGATGGGAAGCGGTGATGACTCCTATGGCCACCATCTTGTTCTCGAGCCCGATGAGGATGGTGAGCCCGCTAATCAAAAGGAGTTTGAAGCATGATCGGCTCCTCTTGTACCTCACCGCTCGAGGCCGGACATACATTTCATTGTGTGTGCGTGCGCTCGATTTCAAGCTTCTCCTCGCGCCTTTCACCGCCAAAGCGGTCAAGCGCATCTTCGTGTACCTTCGTGCTACCACCGATTATGGTATTTGGTACTCTTCTTCTTCTTGTCTATCTCTTAGAGCCTTTTCCGATGCCGACTTTCTTTGGTCAGTAGGATAGATAGGAAGAGCACTTACGCACTTGCCAATTCATTGGCACTTCTCTTGTTTCTTGGTCATCTAGGAAGCGATCCGGTTGCACATCCATCTTGAGGCCGAGTATGTTGTCGCAGCCGATTCTTTGTAGCAGTGCTCTGGATGAGATCGACCTTGCGGGACTATGGGTTAGAGATAGAGAGTGTGCCACTTTTTGTGACAACACTTGACTATTTGCATTGCTAAAAACCCAAGGCAACATTCCCGGACCAAGCACATTGATATTAGATATCACTTCCTTAGAGACCATGTGGAGAAGGGAGATATCGCGCTTGGTTTGTAGAGAGTGACCTCGCTTAGGATATCTTTACCAAGCCTTTGGATAGCTCCAGATTTGTTGCCTTGAGGAGTGAGCTTGGAGTCGTGAGCCCTTACGGCTTTTCTTGAGGGGGAGCTGGTTTGTATATTATGTACTATATATTTTCTTCCAGCTTTTCTTTTCTGTGTGTTTCTTCTGGGTGACTTTGGGCTTGTTTTCTTAAGTTGAGTTCTCTCACTTAGACTTCTGGCATGCCTCGCATGGACCTCTTATCTTGTGCTTTAGGTTGCTATCATGCGTGATTAGCTGTTCTCTCTTCTCTCTAGGTTGAGTTCCCTCACGCCTTTTAAGTCTAGCGTGTTTTGGACCTCCTGGGTAGACAGGTCCAGTGTGCACTCCTTAGTTGGGATCTAGAGTCAGCTTCCCTATGTCAGTCATTTGGGAAGAGCGAGTCTAAGCTGTAGTGAGTTCCTTATATCTTTTCTATGCTCTATAGCCATCCAGTTTTGCAGTTTCTCGATCTCTTCTCCTCATTCTGCTTTTTACGGTTATTATTGAGTTCATTCGGTTTTCTTTTGCCTAATCTCGATATTAACCCAATTTTAACCAGTTTTGAGCTTAAAATTGATTCAATTGTTGAGGGGGAGTTTGGGAATCTGTTCATGCATTGCATTTAGACTGCATTTTTCGCTTTATGAGCTTTGTCTATTATGCATTTGACTCAATCTTCGTGAAATACATCATGCTATATCTTTCAAGAAAATCACTAGCTTAGATATGTCCAAGTTCATTTATCAAGCTAATGTTCATTGAAATCAAAAACTTAAAAGCTTTAAATGAAAACTTGATGAAACATGTTGCTTTTACTTACTAAGTTTCTTCTCTAAGAGCTTTTACCATGAATTGTGAAATTTTGGAATTCTCTAGAGTCCCTATAGCAACTTGGGTGAAATTTGCTTGATCCATATTTGAGTCCTTCGAATTGCTCATATGTGCTAAATTAAGAAAAATTTGACTCTCTTTGTGCAAAATTGAACTCAACACTATATATTCTCAAGACGCCTCCCATTGCACTTGGGATGAACTTGGAATATATCGTATGACCAAGATCATTCTCTTAAGAGTTACTCTTGAGATGATCGAAAATGGCTTGAGTCAATCAACAAAAAAATGCAAATATCAAACACATAAGTGGGTAAAGAATGCAAAATAATGTCAAACATTTGCACCCGCTATGTTTTTCAAGGCTTAAAGAAAATTTGCATAAATTGAAAAATGGGCTCAAGGACCTAATATGCACTTCAAATTCCCAAAGTGTTGAGTAGGTTGAACTCTAGGTTTTCCATTTGATCCCTGAGTGGTTTTGCTTCTAGTTTTGAAACTTTGCTAAGTTTTGCACTTGTCAAATCTTGCTAAAAATGATACATTTTCAAAACTTAGCTTATGAGCAAAATTTGTTATTTGCACTTGGACATGTCTTAGTTTGGTTATAATCTGAGATTAATAAGCTTGGTGTCATATCTTGTCATTATGATCATTTGGATAATCTTCAAAGCTCCCTTAGGTTGCATTTCATGCATACATAAAAGAGGGAGAAAATTCTATTTTGATGCCTATATTGCCAAAGGGGGAGAAAATGTAGAAAAGGCATCATTTAAAATGTAGAAAAGGAGGAGATAGAAATGTGAAAGCTTGTTGGTTCTTATGATTTTGTAAATCTTTGCTATCTCTTATGGATCATAATCACATTTGACACTTATGATTGGTTTTGAGAGCTTTTGTTGAAAACTTGCTCTTTTCATGGTCTTGCTCTAAATTCTTTCTGCCAACTTGGTCATAATTTTATATCTTTCTCTCTGGACCAAGTTTGGCTTTGCAATCAAATTGCTTTCTTCTTCTCTCATTCAAACTCAAATTTATGCCTTTTGTGTGGTTTGTCAATATACTCATCAAGGGGGAGATTGAAGGACCATGTGGAGGTCCATCCATGTTTGTGATGAGTATTTGACTTTATTTGAGCAAGGTGTGCTCAAGTTTGAGTTTGATTTGGATTGTTTTTCGAGCTAGAGCAAATTGAGTTACTGGTTGGAGACCAGTCGTCCGACCCCGAGTGGTCGGGTCGTCCGACCGAGTGGTCGGGGCTTTGGCTGGTTGGAGACCGGTCGTCCGACCCAGTGGTGGTCGTCCGACCCGAGTGGTCGGGCTTTGGTCGGTTGGAGACGGTCGTCCGACCCGAGATGTCGGGTCGTCCGACCCGAGTGGTCGGGCTTTGGCTGGTTGGAGACCGGTCGTCCGACCCGAGTGGTCGGTCGTCCGACCTGAGAGGTCCGGGCTTTGGTGGTCGGAGACCGACCGTCCGACCCCGAGTGGTCGGTCTTTCACCGTCGGAGACCGGTGGTCGACCTCAGTGGTCGGAATGGAGACCGATGGTCGGACCATGGTTGGTCGGGATGGAGACCAATGGTCGGACCATTGTTGGTCGGGATGGAGACCGATGGTCGACTTTGGTTGGTCGGGATGGAGATCGCTGGTCGCACCATGGGTGGTCGGGATGGAAACCAGTGGTCGGACCACGTGTGGTCGGGTTATCTTTGGTCGACATAGTGTAGATCTTCTGTTGAGATGGATATGTGTTGTTGGACATTGCTATGTGATGTGGTTTCCTTGTCGATGATGGTTGCGGGACTTTGGAGCTAGGTCATGGTGAGGTGAAGGGATCGTGACTAGGCCGGGAGAGCCGAGGTCCGGATGATCAAGGTGTCGCCAAAGATGACCGAGGCCGGAGTAGCCGCAAGCCGAGAAGACAAAGGAATGGATGAGATGCTAACTTGGAGCCGCTCGATCTAGGAGGACCGTTGGATCGCGGTCGGGAAGATAGAGAAGCGGGTCAAGTTAGTGTGAGTTGAAAAGCGTGCAAAACCCGTTGTGTTGTTGGGTTTCGGGTGAGCCCATGCATAGCTTTGTGAGTGGGTAAAATCTCAGCCCTTGATGGAGTGCTCTAGGGTTTAGAGGCTCATCCAAGGGTGGTAGGTGTTCCAAGCCTGCTATGAATAGACAGGGAGAGGGGTGTCTCCTTGGGGGTGAGCAGGTGAGGAAAGTCTACGTGAGTAGTTGAGAGTTGTTAAGAGTGACAGTGTAAGGATCAAATCCTGGCTCTTGGATGTTGGCTTAGGATTGAAGCAGGACATCCAAAGGTGGGAATTGATCCCAGGTCACTATAAATAGAGGGGTAGGGGCAGCCTCCCCTCCGTGAAGGGTGTGAAGGTTCTGAGGTTTTTGCTGCTCATTTGAGCTTTGCCCACTTTGTTGTGAGGCTTTGTAAACCTCCCTTCCAGAAATGAAATGTTCTTCATTTCTATTCCTGTTTCATTTCTCTTACGTATTTACATTACGCACTTAAATTCTGTTATCTAAATTCCGCATTTACTTACTTGCAATTTACCTTACGTAATTTGGATTTGCCTCATCTCCTTCTACATGCTATTGAGTCTTTGTTGAAATTCATGATTGATGAACTCTTCTCTGGATTCGGTGCTTTCAATCTTTAGGCAATCCTTACGTTCTTGTTGCAAGTTGTAAATCTGTGTGTTCTTAAAGTGCGTAAACGTGTGACTTGCAGTTCTTTAGTCTTGATTGGCTTCTGGTTCTTGTTGCCAAGGATGAAAGATTGCTGGATGAATCTTCTATAGATCATATCTCAATCATCTAGGCAATCTACAACCTCTTCTATTCAGTTTTGCAAGAAACCAATTTCTGTGCCTAGTTTTCAGATAGTGTTTCTATTTGTTTGAAGGGTTGTTTCTTCGTGTACTTACTTGCTATGATTTGTGGAGAGTCATCCAAGGATTTCGACCATCAACTCCCAGCAGTTAAGTTAGGGTGAAGTCGTGTTCGTGACTCTGCTTTTTGGTGTTGCATTTGTTAAACTGAAAAGGACGGAACCTTGGTATTAATTCCTTCGATTGTTGATTGAAATAGGTTCTGACATCCTTTGGGAGGTGCACACCAATTTTCACTGCTTTTGGATCACCGATCAAAAGCTACATCGATTTCTGCTTTTGAGATCGTCTGATTTTACTGCTCACCCAACACTATTCACCCGAGTACGCTCATCCGACCTCCGCAGTCGGGTAATCGCTCATCCGGTCGGGTCTTGCTCACCCAACACTATTCACGTAAGTACTGTTCATCCGAACACTTCAGGTCGGGAGTACTGTTCATCCAACCACTTCAGGTTGGGAGTACTGTTTATCCGACCAGTGCTGGTCGGGGGTACTGTTCACCCGAACACTATTTATTCCGAGTACTGTTCATCCGATCTCTGTAGGTCGGGGGTACTGTTCATCCGACCAGAAATACCCGACCAGTGCAGTTTCTTTCTGGTTTTTTGGTGGTTTGAATTTTAGGGGGAGAGTTTATTCGAAAATTTTATTTGGCTCCTATTCACCCCCATCTAATCGTCTTTTTCGATCTTTCAACTTAGGTTGCCCAAAACATATTTTTTAACGGAATTATGATAAACTACGGCTACATAAAACATCATTTAATTGGCATACTTTATGTTTGATGGTTTATACTTCATCTATAAGCTATATACGGTGAACGCCATTACGTATAAACTAATTACTGTAATCGGCCAAGGATTTTGCGGCCACTTAATGCTTGTCAACGTTATAACAATATTTCGACTGGAACAACCTCTTGACCGGGTGACAGAGTTATAGATGTACGACTTCACTTATCAAAGTTTAAATCCTAGTACCTGCTAAAGAGGCGTATCATATGTGTATCTATACTCCTTTATAATGCACCTAAGCATTTTTTTCTACGTCCACCCCAAATAATGCACCCCACTAGAGATGATCCAATCTTCATACACCCAGCGAAACGTCCTCAGAAACTTGCCTCCATCAAAATTAACCTCTCAGATCTTTCCTTAGCTTTACTCACCCACATCCGATGGTCATTGTTTAATATGTCTAACTCATCCCTGTGCCCCACAACAGATCTCCCCCCACCTCCAGCATCATCTCAAGGAAAAGGAAACAAATATCCTGGAATTAAGGAAAAGAAAACAAACGTTCTACAAAAGAAAAAGACCAAATATATCGTGCTGGGAAAAGGGAACCGGAAGACAGGGCACTATAGTAGTACTAGTATAGTGCCAGTGCTAACGCTACGACGGCAGTACATCTGCTTATCAATTAAATAAAAGATAAGTATGAATATAATACTTAATAATAAATAATCTTGTGATCACATTGTACGTGCTACATATTTAGAAGGAGAGCGAATCAAACAAGGAAATAAATAGGGAGGATCTGCATGCAAGGAAACCAGACTTGAATTGCCAAAACTGTATGTACTACATATTTGGAAGGAGAGCGAATCAAACAAGGAAATAAATAGGGAGGATCCGCATGCCCGAAGGTGTTGCCCTTGATCTCCTCCACGTACCGCGCTCGTCAGCATCGCCTCCGCGAGCGCGGCGTCGACAGCCTCCGCCGCCTCTCGCTCCACGCAAAGGTACGCGTCCATCTCCGGCAGGCCGATCGCGCGGCACAAGCCCCTGGTGTAGTTGGCGTCGGGCGGGTCGAACGCCGCGCGGGCAGCAGTATGTCATCCTGGAAAGTCGGACCAATAATAGCTTCCCTAATTATCATCCAAATATGAATGCTAACATATAGCACCATTTGTGCGTCCTGATTGAGGCTAATTATTATCAGAATATCTGTTACTTCCCATAGTGTATTTAGGAATAAATCCTAAAATGAACTTATTCTTTGTATTTATCACACGATAATTGCATTTCATACACATTCCTTATATAATATTTTTCGCTAAATAATATTATGGCGGCGGTACGTGAGCGCCTTGTATAGGATGTGGTGCACATGCATGAATGGAAGAAAATTAAGCGCGCGATTCATGGTACTGACTGATATGGTAAATATTGAATCGAAATCAAATGGGTTTACATTCGCAACATAAATTCCATATATATAGTTCAATTGAAATATATATGTGTGGTCTCTCCTGTTGTGGGCCACATGAATGAATGAGTTAGACACATTAAACAACAGCCATCGGATGTGGGTGAGTAAAACTGAGGAAAGATCTGAGACGTTCATTTTGATGAATGCAAGTTTCTGGAGACGTTTTGCTGGGTGCACGAACATTAGGCCATCTCTAATGAGGTGCATTATTTAGAGTGGACGTAAGAAAAATTGATTAGGTGTATTATAAAGAGGTATAGATGTAGTGGTGTGCGTCTCCGAAAACAAATATTTCGATTACATTACTCGGCGAGCAAACTCACCCAATCTTAAATTTGACTAGGTAGATATACGCGCTACGCTGCACCGTCTATGAAATCATTGGTTTAGCGAAGGTAAAGTAAGGTTTGAGAATGAATAGGACATAAAATGGTTTGAGAATCACACACAATATAGATAAACAACTGATAATAAATCTATAATCGAATCATATGACACTTCAAACCCACATGGAAAAATAGACCCAATGTACACAAGGTCAGTAGCTAATACTGAAGGTGATATAAAGTGAAATACAAATTACATTGAACTTTTCATTCAGGCATAGGTAATCCGAAATGCGAATAGTGAAGCCTGGGCTCATGAACTAATGGCCGGGAGTGCAGCACCTTAAAATGACGTAGATGCACTGAACTTCTTTCTGTATACAAAATGGTAGGAGCTTTACTTTTTGATGCCCAAGCCAAACCGAGAAAATGACCATAAAACACATAAAGGAAACAGATTAACATCCCTATCTAACTGAAGGTATATACATTAATATATTGTCCCATCATTTTGTACCTCATTCATTTTTGATTGAAAGGTCAACCAAAGGCATCCTCATAAGGCCATCGCATTATCTGACATAATTGGAAGCTATGGAAATTTGTTGCATGCAAATAAAAATAAATCCAACTTAAAAAGAGAAGGACAAATGGCAGATGAGATGCTACACTATATGGGAAATTTTCTGATAGCTGAACTATGAGACAATCCTATCGAATGTATATATTAACAAAGCATTGGAATTGTTTCCTATACAAAGATTCTATATAGAATCAACACTTTCGTAAAGCAATGTTTACTATAGAAAATGTGGCATATTCAGAAAGTACAGAACGAAGGTAACCAAATCTAATTTATCTATTTGATAACGGAAGCGAAGCTAAAAACGGAAAAGAAACAAGATGGGAACCATTATTTGAAATCTATGATTTGAGGTTTTGGAAACACCTCATTGGCAAGGAATATTTTTTTGGTGAACTGCATTTTCCCCTGATAATCTAAAATTTAGGTGGGCTAAAATCATGTCTAGGAAGCAACAAGCCATATTCAGATTCTTTTTCTATGGATAGCGAAGAGAACAATTTAAGTTGAGTGTAGAGAGTCAACATTAGCTTTGAAAAATCGAGGAAATTATTCGTCAAGACAACAACATAAATATTTAAAAACACATCTAATTCATTGAGACAAGAACATAAATAAGAATTAAGAGTCACACATGTTATTTTGTCCTGTCGAATTTGCCAAATGACTGGCAATATCAGGTCTTGTTGGGTGCTATCAGTTGCCAACCTCATGAAGCAATTTTGAGCAAATATATTCCTTGGACAAAACTCTTAAGAATAATTGAACTATTGTAAAGGCATGGAGTTTGCATACGAAAAGGGATGATTCAATTAATACATCCATTCAACAAACCATACATGTGCATGTAGGTATTACCAAAAATGAAAAGTTGACGTCGTTTATAGGTGAACTGGAATCAACAACGAGACAACAAGCTTGACTTGCATGCTTGACGTTTCTATGAGGTGAGCATAAGGATATAAGTCTGCAAAAAGGTTGTATTGATGAACCAAAGCAAAACAAAGAGAAAACTAAAGCACTCTAACAAGACAAGCCTTGTAGAACCTTAACCCACGCTAAAGCGCAACATAGATCTCTAAATAAAAGTCAGAGACAACAATCATAAAGATCGCCATACCTTGCTGAAGAAAAAGGCTTACCTGTGAGAGTAACCCTCCTGCTACAACTATTTGTGCTCCTCTTTTTTTTAAAAAACGAAGGATGTAACGTCCGGAGGTCCTCAAGAAATCAACACAAAAACCTAAATATGGTTTGCTATAAGATTTGCCCTCGAGTCCATAAAACCCGCCTCTTCCAAGTGGAAAACAAAAAACTTACAAAGTAGCTAGACATGAAAAGAACAATAGCCAGTTAGTGTTTGTAGAAAAAGAAAGGGGGAAATGTACATAAAGAAAAGAAACAGATCGAAACCTGACACCTGCACATTCGTCGTGCCTCTTGAAATTTGAAATGATAGGCCATGTTATGAATTTCTATAAATCTATAAAAAAACAAACATTGAATCACCGTAGCATTTATGTAAGTCAAGATACAACCATCAATTTGATCTTCTCCTAAATCAAAAGAAGCAGACCTTAATTGATGTGAAAAGGAAAAGGTTGCGAGTATCGATTCTGTAAGCTATACATTCCTAGTGAACTTTTTGGCCAAGAAAGAATCAACTAACGTCCCAGAAATTAAGCATAACCCAATTGTATAAACTTGTAGAACAGTAGTTAGAAATCAAATAACACAGATGGGGCAAGAGATGAATGAAACACACCAGGAGTTGTAAAACTGGGACCGTAAGAAAGGAACTTTCTTTGTTGGATTCTCTCAGACATAGCATGCCTCTTTTGAGTACAATAAAATATAGAAAACACACCAGCCAATCTAATCTCAATCCAAAATACTATTTGAGACTACCCTAGCTTGTAGTTAGGAAAAAAAATGCCTAACCTTTGGTCTGCCATGGCCTTTGTTCAGAGTCTGCAGTAAGAAGATGCTTGAATTGTTATATATCTTTCAATACCTAGGTGGCAGCAAACAAAGAAAAGGCAGACACAGATAATAAAAATTACCTATTATAATTTAAAGAATCTAAATAATGACATACTACAAAGTAGAGAGCTGTGGACATTATCGTTAGCTGCATTAACTCCAAGGTAACGACCCAATATATATGAATTCCTAGGCAATTCATCAAATACACTGTAGGCTTAAGTGCTAAGATGAAGTAGAGGAGCTAGAGGACGATGGTGTTGGAGCTTGATGAGCGATAGCAGAGCAAGAACGCAAGTTAGGAGGAGTGGGCATGACAAGAAAAACATGTGAAAAGACCACTTGTTACCTCATAGGAGCATTCACTTGCGGGAAATAAAATCTAGAGGCTCAGCAAGAAGAATATAAGAAGAAGACACAATTATCTCCCCCACCTGAGAGAGGCACATACTTGCAAGGAAACAGAAAAAATCATGTAAGAATGTATGACAAGGAAGAAGCAATCAAAAGGTTTTCAGCCACGAATAATATCGAAACAACAACCACGTAACAAATGGGAAAACACAGATCGAGAAAGGGAAGGAGCCGAAAAGAAAAGGGAAAGAAGGAGAATCTATGAGCAAACTGAGGATGAAATCCAACCCCATCTGGACAAATTAAAGCTCCATTGTACCTCCAAGAACCTAATCACACAAGCATTCATCTACATTTTCTATCTGTTTTAATGCAAAATACTAAGTATTTGCATATGAAATACCCTAAATAGGTGCTATTGAAGTGTAAGGATCAGTAAGACAGTAACACCACCACACACCTGCATTTTGGCTTCAAATCCCATTTGACCTGCTACTTCTATGTTCTCAGAGCCGGCCAGATCCACAAGCACGAGCCTCCCTCTCCACGTTGGCGTCTCTCTCGATATCTTCCCAGCTTCATTTTCAGACTCATAGTTCTACAAACGTTTATCTTGACCCAATCAACAGTTTGATCCATGTCAATTACTATTGAGTCATCTATGCCAAATATCAATTATCATTTGGCATAACATAACAAAACAAGCATAAGCATGAGGGAATGTCACCTTCGGGCAACGTCAACGGAGACCTGCCTCCCGACAGATGCTGAGCACACGGATGGAACAACTAACAAACGAAAATTAGGATAGTGTAATCGATTTTACGATCCAGTTACAAAACTACAAAATCAAGAGAGGAAGTTAAGGAATTGTCGATGGCTGTGGGCAACAGCCTCATGCTCAGTGCGCGAGTAATTTAACGTTTTTGTAAGAGGTTTTTTCTACACTTGGTTGACCCAGCTTTGAACCCAGGCCAACAACCTGGGACTCCCAAGTCCCTGCCACTGCTCGGAAGTCAGGACATATCCTGTGAATACCTCAACATGGAACTACTATTTCCTGAGAGAATTATTTCAACCATTATTTCTGGCAGAATTAAGTCATCATTTTTTTGCCATACACAAATTCCACCATACTATCATGCTATCAATTTTATTAAGCTAGGAAAAAAAACAACTACACAAAAGCACCGGTTTGCCAATAAACAGAGTCAGCTACGAATAATCTATAGCTCCTAAAGGCAGAGAAAAAAGTAAAGCAGATAAGGGAAGAAGGCAGATATGCATTTGCTAGCACTTTGGCGATCGGGTTGCAGAGGCTACGGCATGATTGAGCAGTTCTAAGATGTCCACTGCTTCAAAGTTACTACTAAATTGTGTTCATGACACTATTGAACCTAACCACAATGTTGTGAACTTTGGAGCCGTATTAGCTGGGAGTCTGGGACCACAGGTATATAAGGAAGAACCGCGGATACGACATGCAAGCAACATGGTAAGATCTGAAGTTTTCTTGAGACACAAATTACATCTGAATCTAATTAGTACCTTGGAAGCAACGGTATAAAGCTCTTTATGAAGATAATCCTTTGCAAAAGTTAGCCGCTCCTCATGGGACACATGGATATGAAGGCCGTTGGACTATTTGGCTTTGTCGCAGCGCCGAGCCGTATCTCATAGCAAGGCGATTCTAGCGGTGCACATGCACCGAATTAGCTAAGCGCTAGCGAGAGCAAGATCGGTGAAGCGGCAGAGAAGAAGATACTCGGTTGCGCACTTCTGAACCAAGCGCCTGAGCGAGCATCAAACACTAATCATCTTCCCCACATCGCTGATGAGATCACCTCGACATCGCCCACAAGGACGAAGGCGCGAACAAGTTGGTGATGGCACATCCTCTTCCCCCGCCGCCAATGGCACGACCGCTGGTGCCTCCTCCAGCCCTCGCGCCGGCGCCATACGCCCGAGCAAAGGCGAATGCGCACTGCACCAAGGGCGAGTAAATAAACAAACAGAAGGAGGAGCGGAACCCACAATCAAAGGGTAAGATCAGGAGCCGAGCGAAACCCGAACGAAGCACGAGAGAGCTAATCGGCGAGGGAGCCCTCAGATCAGAAGACTTGCGAAACCCAAACGAAGCAACAGACGTGAAAAAAATACCCGAACGCACCTGGAATCACAAGGCAGTGGTGGAAGACGGAACGGCAGGGACGAAGCGAGCGATGCGGAACGAAGGGCATAGAACATAACGATCGAACGAAGCACAGATGTTTCACAACGCGTGGGCCGAGGCAAACCAACCGACGGTAAGGAACCACTCGCAGGCACGCCATACGAAGCCTCGGCGACAAACCCGACGGAAGCGACGAGGCCAACGTCGTCGGGCGGAGCTCCCGAACCAAACGGCGACGTCGGCAACGTGCGAGGAAACGGCGAAATCGTGGCGATTTAAGGGCCATCGCTGGGGAGCGCCGGCGACGGCGTGAAGCGACAGGATAAGCGCGAAATTGTGACGCTTTAAGGGCCAATCGCTGGGGGCCGCCCGGCACCGACGCGTGGACGGAGCGCCAGTGATGGCGTGAAGCGCGCCGATGACGGCGTGAAGCGGGAGGGTAAGCCGCACGGGCGGGGAGAGCTAACGCGGGATGGACCGGAGGGCGAATAAAGAGAAGCAGGAGGTGCCCTGCACACACGCGAATGACGTGGCGTCGCTGAGAGGCCGCGGATCTCTTCGCCTTTAATATAGTTGTTATGCGTGACTCTACATGGGGTTGATCCCTTAGGCCTAATATAATTGAAGAAAAAAATGGCAATAGAGTCTAAATACAAGCCCAGATCATTGGGCCCATTGACTAATCGTCTCATCATTCCACGGCTCAGAAGCCGACGGACAGGATCCCTGGAACGGGACTGCAAAAGGCCCGTCCAATTCAGTGAATCGACTGTTCAAATCCCTGACACTGTAAAAAAAAATGCTACAGTGTTTACTACAGATCATTTTTCATCGGGCGGTTGAACGGTGCAATCCCCATTCAAACTTCAGGGTATCCCTATCAGGGTTAAAAAAGCCGATGAAAATCGACCTTGCCGAACCAGTTCAGCAACAAAAACCGACCAGTAAACTATAGAGTTCAAATGTAAATTTAAAAATTTTGAAAAAATTTAGCAAAAAGTGTTAAATTTTTTTGAAATTTGTGTGTGAGATCCTGAGGCAATGCTAATAATGCTATAAAAATTTCAGATGATTATTAGACCTGTGTATTTTTAATTTTTTTTATAGTTATACTGTCACAATATATGCTCTTCAGTTTTTTATTTTCTAGGGGCACAAAATGAAGTCTAATATTTCTTAAAAATTTTGTGTGATGTTATAACGTAATTAAAATTACGTTGTAAACTTTTCAAATGATGATCAGATATGTGTATTTTTTTTAAATTCTGAAAGTGCTATTATCATTGTATATGCTCTTCTGTTTTTGATTTTATATAGGTACTAAATGAAGTCTAATATATATGAAAATTTTATTACATAATCCTTTGGAACTATTTATGGTTACATTAAAATTTTAGAGTATAAAAAATCTTTCAAATATTTATAACAATCTGACATAGTCTTTGTTCCTTTTCATTAATTGTTGTTTTGGATTTTTTAGAAGTAATAAATGATTTCAAAATTGTTTAAATTTATCTGAGGTGTTTGATAGATTAATTTGGATTTTTTTTTGTAATTTTTTCAATTTTTTCTTGTATTTTTCGACTGGTTTTCGGTTTTTATGAATCGGTTTGACCACCTGTTTAACTTTTGTAAACCAATCGGTTTTTACCGAATTTTGATCGGTTTTTATGAAAAACCGATACCAATCAGATACCGATTTTCGAATGCAAAACGAAAATTTGAAACCTGATCCGAGGCCGACCTAGCCTATACTGAGTCCATTCTGGCAATTTCGCATGCCTTCCTTGGTGTTTGACTTTGACTTTGGCGCTGAATAAATGATGCACGCAGTATTACGCTTCCGGCTTCTCCTTTTCTTCTTTCCAGTCCACTCACCAGAGATTGCATCATGCGGGTTAATTAGTCTCGTACTACTCCTTTGAGTCACAAATAGATATCGTTTTGAACATCGATATGGTTTTTAAAACACAGTTTTGACCACTAATTTCTATTGCAATATATTTATAAAACCTAATAAAATTGTAATATTATGAAATTACCTTTTGAGACAAATCTACACGTATGATTTTCATGTATCCAATCTAAGTATTTAAAAAGATATTAGCAGTCAAAGTTTCAAAAGTTTAACGGTACCTATGTCCAAAACACTAACTATTTATGACTGGAGAGAGTACTAAATTGCCTTTTTATCTTCCCTTCTTGCGCATGTTACACTCATGGTATATCCTTGAAGAGACGTTATAGTTACATATAGCTAGGGATGGTAGTTTTACCTATGGATTTGGGTACCCGCGGGTACCCGACCCGATAAGAGCGGGCACAGGTAGCATTTTAGATCCATGAGTTTTTGGGTTTGGCTATCCGACAAGATCATATGATGGGTGTGGTGCCAATTTGTATCCATAGGTATCTGATGGGTATCCGATGACACATAGGTCCCAATTATATACATTAAAAAAACCCTAACTCCACTTCGGGCCTTCGGCAATTGGTCTAACCATTCGGCCCATTCCCCGATCCCTCGGCAGTTCGGCTGGCCACTTAGCCCATTCAGCCGATCCCCCCACGCTCGCCGCACCTGCAATCCCCATTCCAATTTCCCGATCGGCGTCGCCCACCTCGATGGATCGATCCCGATCTCCTCCATCTCCGTCGCCGCCACCACGACCACCGCCTCCGCTGCTCGGCCCTCGTCACCCCCCGCCAGCATCGGTTTTCCCTTCCCTCGCGCCGACCCCCTTCACCCCCTCTCCCATCCGCCTCGTCGCCTCCCTCCACCCCTCCACTGTCCTCTCCCATCCACCTCGCTGCCTCCCTCCACCCATCCTCGCCTCCCCCTCCGGTCGCCCCACTCCGCCCTCCTCTCCCATTCGCTCCGCTGTCTCCCTCCACCCCTTCACCCCGCCTGAGGTGTGCATGATGAACACCCAACACTGGACGCTCTTGAGGGAGTTAAGCTCTTCTTGGAGAGTGGTGCTTGAGGGCGACACGGGGATGGGCACGCGGCGGTCGACCTCAGAGCCGATGGGAGCACATCGGCAAGGTGCGGGATGATGCGAGTGGCGGCGTAGTCGGCGTCCTCATAGAGGACGATTGCGTGGCGCCAACGCCTGGAGCCAACGAAGGCAACGACGGCTCGTATCTGCGCTTGTTGGTGAAGGAGAGTGTGGGTTGCCATGGCACGTGCGACGACGACGGCGGCACTTTGGCCAGGTATGCCTCCCCTGCCCCTCCACCTTCTACCCATGGGTACCCATTGGGTATCGGGTACCCATCAGGTTCGAGCATGGGTACAGATAGGCCCATGAAGCTTAGTGGGTTTGGGTTGGTAGCATGTATTCGGGTTCGGGTGACAGGTCTAAGGTGGTTGTACCAGAGGTACCCATCTGATTGCATTCCCTACATATAGCAAATTAAATTGATATCTAGTTCCTTCTAGGTATCCATATTTTTCTCTAGCTACATAGCAAGGAGTTAGCTTGAGCACTTATCTTGGCCGAAGAACAACCATGACCTAGTGAGCCGTTGATCAGATAGAACTTCTCCACCCCTAGCTATAAAACAGGTGGTGATCCATGCGTCTGTTTGTTGATCCTCTTTTTTTATGCATTCATAATTATCATATTATTATATTTCTCCCTCAATTTTAGCGCTAACCATACAATTTAGCAGCTAACCCTAAGAAAATACAAAAGATTGTGTGCAAAGTGTTTCTTAAGAAAAATGTAAAAAATGGTGCTAAAAGAGTCAATGGTGGGAACCTTCTAGAAGTAAGACAAACAAAGAGATAAGATCTAGTATTTTCGGAAGGATACATATACCGCGGAGAGCATGTAAGGGCATGTAAAATAAGATCATGTCGGCTGGCTCTTAGCCTGTACATATCAGCTTTGGTCTATATGGAGGAGTGAGAAAAGAGGAGAGAGAAGAGAGCTGGCTCTTATTTAGTAGACAGCTTTGCACGGGAGCATAGGTAGATCATTTATGTACAAGAGAGAAAAGATAGTTATTGCACAACATTTAGAGACAACTTTTAGAGACAGTTATTGTACAAACTGACTTTTAGCTTACTATTAGCAAGTAGTTGGTTTTGCTATTATACTTGCCTAAAGGAGAGAGATGGTGGCCCCATTTGTTGACCCATTGGCGCCTACCGGCGACAGGATGGCACCACTCCTCCCAAGTCCTATTTTATGCCACCCAAGTTGGAGACCCCTTGTCCATGTTAAGGAAACTCGCTATCGAATAGTCCGGGGTTCCCGAACAGATCTAAATTGGAGAACAGAGAGAGAGACACAGGTATATGGGGAGCGACGACAGAATTCTTTATTGCTATTCTGATTCTTGTACAATGGGGGGAACCCCCTCTCCTCCTTATATAGTAGTCGCCTAGGGTTTCGGCTAAGGGACCATCGTGGGCTTTCATTGGGCCACGTGGTTTCCCAACACTCCCCCTTGGGCCCTTTGCCGCGAGATGCATATGCCTCATTAAAACTCCAGGAAAACCCAGTGGGAAAAATACTTGGAGAAAGAGTACATAGCATACGCTTACTATGTTGCACGAATTGCCTCGTTAAAACCTTATGCAAGAAAACTTCATGAAAACTTGCTGAGTAAAAAGAGTACAATTCACCCAACTTCAATTGCTAATCTTCGAGATTCATGTTGGGTATTCATAATTCATGTTCGAGATTCATGTGGGAGTATGTGAAATATCTCCCCCTGAAATCTGCACTTCTCTAAGTCTCATCATTCCAATTCCTTTAATGCACCTTTCAAAGGTAGATGCTGGAAGTGATTTAGTGAACAAATCTGCAAGATTTTCACATGACTTAGTATGCAATATCTTGATCTCGTTCATCTTATGCAATTCATGAGCATAGAAGAACTTGGGGTTGATATGCTTCGTGAGATTGCTCTTCACATAACCCATCTGTGCTTGGGCAACACAAGGTGCATTATCTCCAATTTCACACTGTACAGGTTTCTATTTGCTCCGTCTTGGTTCGGGATAGGAATTCCTTCCGGTACTTTCATGTATATCTCCGAATCCAAGTTTCCATACAAATATGTTGTGACAACATCCATTAGCTTCATTCTCAACTTCAAGTTGACTGCCATTGAGATCAAATATCTAAAGGTAATTCCTCCCATGACCGGAGAATAGGTTTCTTCATAATCAACTCCAGGACGTTGAGTGAAACCTTGAGCTACAAGCCTTGCCTTATACCTTACAACTTCGTTGTTTTCATTCCTCTTCTGAACAAAGACCCATTTGTGACCTACAGGGTTTATATGTGGAGGTGTGCGACATACGGGCCTAAACACCTCTCTCTTGTTCAGAGAGACTAACTCTGTAGTGATTGCCTTCTTCCATTCTTCCCAATCTAGCCTTTTCTTGCACTCTGCTAGAGATGAAGGCTCGGGATCATGATCAATGATCGAGGCAATCTTCTTTGCGAAGTATGCATCAACGTTGGCTGTTGCTCTATTCAGGGATTCTCCTGTTATTACAAAGTTTATGGCCATTTCTTCATGGGGTGCTTCATGCACTTCTACTTGCTCTTCGCTGCTTTTCCCTATGGCAGGAGCAAGTTCCTTTAGCTTTTCATCGCCTATGTGTGCGCACACATTATTTCCGGCGGCTTCCTGCAATGGAAGATTCAAATCTAGGATTGCCTTTCCTGTTGGCTTCTTTCCAGTGCCAGGTCTCAACTGGCTCCCCTTCTTTCCTTGGGGTATTTTCGTGATTGGTTGTGGTAAGTCCTCTCGCCCAGTTTTCTCCAGACGTCTCCGGGTACTTTGGGTTTGAGGAGCCAGATTTTTTGTTCTTTTTCTTTGAGGCCTCTGAACAGGATGAGGGATACCTTCTATTTTCTTTGGTATTTCCACCCTCTCTGGTGCATTTCTTGCGGGTACATGCGACTTAACCACGCCCTTCAGATCACAAAAATGATCAGGTAGTTCGTTTGCTAAATTATGCAAATCAATTATCTTCTGGACTTCTTGATTTGCTTCATTAGTGCGGGGGTCATGCGCGGGGATCCCAGTGGAATGCCATATGATTTCCCGGCATTTTTCATCCAAAGGTTGATTTCCTCCCCCTAATGACGGGAAACGGTCCTCGTCAAAAATGCAATCAGCGAATCGGGCTGTATGCAAGTCTCCAGTCATGGATTCCAAATACCTGATTATGGATGCACTCTCATAACCAACGTATATCCTAGACTTGCGGAGTGGGCCCATTGCAGTCCGCTGAGGGGGTGGTATAGGAACATATACCATACACCCAAATTTCCTGAGATGGGAGATCTTCGGGATGATCCCGTGCACAAGCTACATAGGAGAATGGATGTTGTAGGCCGAATGTCTGAAATTGATGAGAGCTGCTGCGTGCAGGACTGCGTGTCCCCAACAAGTGTTGGGCAAGCTACAATTCTGCAAAAGCGGTCTGGCAATGAACTTAATCCTCTTTATTAGTGCTTCAGCTAGTCCATTCTGCGTATGGACGTGCGGTACGGAGTGCTCAAGCGCTATCCTCTTTGCCGTGCAATAATCATCAAATGCCTTTGAAGTAAATTCTCCGGTATTGTCCATTCTAATGGACTTCACGCGATGATCAGGGAAAGCATTCTTAATTCTTATGATCTGCGAGATCAGCTTTGCAAAAGCATGATTTCTTGTTGATAATAAGCATACATGCGACCATTTTGTGGAAGCATCAATGAGCACCATAAAGTATCGAAACGGCCCTGACAAGGGCTGAATCGGGCCGCAAATATCCCCCTGGATGCGTTCCAGGAATGCAGAAATTTCACTTTGCACTTTCATGACAGAGGGTCTAGTTATTAATTTCCCGGTGGAACATGCAGGGCACACGAAATCTTCATGATTCGGGAAATTTTTAACATTAATGCCATGACCTTGTGAGTTGTTCACTATATTTCTCATCATTCTAAGACCAGGATGGCCTAATCTACCATGCCATAAAGAAAATAACTCAGCTTCTAAAAACAGTCTTCAAGGAAGTATACACTTCGGGTGCATGAATATTCGTGTAGTACAACCCAGATTCATATGAGGGACACTTTTCTATACCATTTTTCCACATACCGCGTGCTTCACAATGCACAAGTATTCTTTGCCATTTTCTTCATTGGTTTCTACGTGAAAACTATTGGCGCGGATGTCTTTGAAGATTAAGAGAGTGCGCGTTGATTCAGGGTACAAAAGGGCTTCTTCGATTACCAAAGTTGTACCCATAGGCAATTTAATAGTGGCTCTTCCTGAGCCGATTACATATGAGTCGCTTCCTGAGATCGTAGTAATTTTTCCAACGTTCTTCGTGATCTACTGGAAGTATTTAGACTCTCTTAAGATGGTATTTGTTGTGCCACTATCAACAATGCATATCTCTTCCATTTGGGCGCTACACGATTTCTTTTTTCACCTTTTCAATTCTGAACTCCGGTAGAGCTTCGTGCTGATAACGTGTTAAGGAACCTCGCTATCGAATAGTTCGGGGTTCCCGAACAGATCTAAATTGGAGAACATAGAGAGAGACACAGGTATATGGGGAGCGACGACAGAATTCTTTATTGCTATTCTGATTCTTGTACAATGGGGGGAACCCCCTCTCCTCCTTATATAGTAGTCGCCTAGGGTTTCGGCTAAGGGACCATCGTGGGTTTTCATTGGGCCACGTGGTTTCCCAACAATCCAGACACCTATAAAACGGTATCGAGACCCTATTCAGAACACGCTGAGACACAAGATCAAAAACGAGGCTTTCGACGACAGAAAAGGAAACAAAATCATCGATGACTTGTGAAAGGACCCACCTATCTAAACACTTGCAAAGAGGGATTAATATAAGATGATTTGAATTGCAAGAACCAATGATCAAAGTCATTCGGAAGTAAACCTCAACAATTCGTTACATAAATCGAAATGAATATGAATATATATGCATCCATTAAATCTTGGCACATACATAACTCAATCTATAGTAATCGGAAAATCAAAAACATAATAATAATAATCAAATGGGAAAATCACAAATAGAACAAACCAATCACTTTTCTTGATCCAAAGCATTAATTACATAAAGTTGACTCACAATACAATAAGAGTACAAGTGCACCTACATTCAACCGATCAGTACTCAAACTAGATAATATAATTGTAACTTTGGATTACAACTCAGATGAACTACGACAGAAATAATACAACACACACGATGATTTATTTCGATCAAGACTAATTCCAATCGGTCTGTCCCAATCCTCATTAGTGTTCACCTGCACGCAGTATTTAAAATGGAAGCAATGGCATTTTGAATTAACAAAAAGAGGAGAAATTAGAATACCATCATACCTTTTTTGCATCAATTAGTTCAGAATTCGCTCATTGAGATACCAGACTGTCCGGGGCTAGTCGGCACATCTCGCTAACTAGGGTTCATCATCCAGTATTATACAAACCTAGTAGAACCGCGGGTAACCATAGCCATACACAATAGTGCCAAAAATATCCCGCAGGAAAAAGGTGAACCTCATATAGTAAAAGGTGAAACCACCATGGTTAAAAAGGGAAGCCAGCCGAAGCCCCCCCCCACCGACCAATACTTCCCCACATCCATTTTCTCCAAAACCACCAAAGCCAGCCAGGACACAGCAAACCCCCAGTCCAGTTCATTTCCACCCACACAAGCTAGCAAGCCAAGGTCAAGGATACAGCCAGGCAACAGAACACCCCATCCCCATTCATCCTCACCACTGAAGCTTTTTCCAAATCCACGAGACCAACCAGCCAAGAACCAACAACCGAGGCCGACAACCAGGAGCAAGGCCAACCAAAGCCAAGACTAGCAGGCTAGGAGCTGGCCACATCAACATCAACTACCCACCACCGCAGCACAACCTCATCTCCATCAGGCCCCAGCATCACAGGTGCATACCAATATATTTTCGCTAATTCTAGAAACACCTAGTATTTAGATGAAGCAAAGAGAGTAGACAATAGATGGACCTAGGAGCACAAGTGGTCTCAGGGGATAGTCGTAGTAGGGGTAGCGCTATGCATGTCCGATGACCATCTCGTACTCCCCGGCGTGCGGGAGATCCTTGGGTATCGCCATAGTACCACCAACTCACTAGTGAGCACAACCCTCAAATCATCATTGACCTAGCTCAAAATAAAATCAAGCAATTAGAAAGATTAATCAAACATCCATAGAAAAAATTTAGGAGAATGAGTAGTGGTCGGTTGTAGGCCTCTGTAGTGGCCAGTAGAAGAAAGCTGGGGGCTCGGTGAAAGTTCAAGCTCTATTAGTTTGGTTTTGGTGTTAATGACAAATCTAATATTGAAACTAACTCTTTTGATAATCATAATATTGATTAATCTCAATTGTTAATTAATGACAAATCATTTTATGAGACTAACTCTTTTGTTGAGCTTAACTCTTATTAGTTTCTTTTGGATGAAAAAGATGGAAATATCAAAGGTATGCATTTGAGTTCATATTATCATATCTTGTTGCATTCCTTGGATATAATATTCATGATCATATTGATAAATCTAAATATGAGACTAACTCTTTTATTGAGTATATCTTTGATTAGTCTCATCTCATTGAAAAATGGAAATCCCAAAAGTATGCATCCAATACAACTCTATTATTTCTAGATGCATTCCTTGGATTCAAGATAAAGGATGAACTTCACCGTAGTCTCAATCTTAAGACGTGCATAATGTTTCCAACTCCATATATACATGAATGCACACATTTAGGGGGAGTTCATACTTTACCTTGATATTTCAATAGTATTGATCTAATTCATCTTTCTATATCAAGGATCATTACTTTGAAACAAACTCTTGAGTATATATATAAAACTTGTGTAGTTGTAGTATACTCATATTAATATAGGACAAACTCCAAAGCAATCTCAAAAATTGAATATGTGCATATTTATTCAAGTTCAATTATTTGTATGCACACATTTAATGGAGTTTATTCTATAGTTGACGGTATTAAGAGTATTGATTCCTTTCCACCACTCCAAAATAATTTGGATCATTACTTAGTAACCATCAAAATGAGTATATGAAACTTGTGTAGTTAATATATACTCATGTCAATTTAAATAAAATTTAAATTGAGTTCGGTTGCCTTTCAATCAATCAAAGAACGCTTCATCATGTGTTGATAGCGTTTCTTCGTTGGTTAAGGACAAGCGAAAAGTTCTTGAGTATAATGAAGCATTAGTTACATCAAGTATTCAAGACACCTTTAAATCATTCAAATTGATTAGGGTTGTGTTCAATCGATCGTGGGGGCATCCATTATGTGTTAATGGAGTGCAATTGATAATTGAGGCAACCGTGTTTGTTGGACTAACAATCTTCCATGAGTTGTGAAGTAGGTTGAGTCCAAGAAAATAAAGAATCAGAAAGAAGAAGAAGTCATCATGTGCTGATGAGCTTCAAGGATGAATCCCGAAGTGAAGTGAAGCTAGAGAAGGTTCATCATGTGTTGATGAACAAGAAGAAAGGACCCGGCTTGGAGAGAAGATGATGGAAATCATAAAAGCTCCAAATGGATGTGCTAGAGGCAAAGTTATAACTAGCTAAGGCTAAGGATGTGTTCCTAGTTTTTTATCGGTCTCAGTGTTTGGATGGGAGACCGAGTTGCTAGTATATGTTGCCATACTATTAAGACGGGTCGAGTCTTATAGCTTGAGCTTTATCATGTGTTGATGAACTCAATCCGGTTCACTCTAGCTCACTCTTTTGGTTGGATTTTGCATGAGCTAAGTATTTGCATGTGTTGCAAATAAGGGACCTCATGCTTGCTTCTTATTGAATCTTAATTAATTTGGATTTTGCATGGAGCTATGGATTTGCATGTGTTGCAAAAGGGAGATAGCTCATGCAATTTTGGTTTAAGTGATTTTTGCATGGAGCTAAGTTTTGCATGTGTTGCAAAAGGTAAGAGCTCGTGCATCAGAGTCTTAACTTGTGATATGATCATGTGTTGATCATCACAAGGCTAAGAAAGGATTATGCTTTGTGATTGCAAAATGACTTTGCAAAATGTGACTTTATTGGTTTTTATCTTACAGTATGAGATAAGCATTTGCAAATGTATTTTGTAAAGTGTTGGGATCATGTGCTGATCATCTCATGGCTCAAGATTTGACTTTAAATTGAATGGATTTGTTATTTGCAAATGTGTTTTGCAAATAAGCTGGAAGTTATGGGTTTCGATCCTAGAGCGTGTGAATAGGGTTTGAAAATGTGTTTTGCAAATTGACTTGATCATGTGTTGATCATCACATGGCTATAAGATTGATCTCAAAGGTTCTATGTTTATTTGCAAATGTGTTTTGCAAATAAGTTGAGATTTAATGTGATTCTTTGGAGAATGTGAATAGGGTTTGCAAATGTGTTTTGCAAATTGCTTGAGCATGTGTTGATCATTACATGTCTCAAAGAATCAATCCTTATTTATGTTTGATTTGAAAAGAAAAGATTTATGTGTGAAATCTGATTTTATCTGGAAATCCGGCAGTACCGCAGTTGTAAAGACGGTAGTACCGCTGTTTGTGAGCTGGTACTATTTGAGGTCGGTAGTATTGCGTATGAGGCCGGTTGTTATTTTCCAGAAGAGCGCGCTGTCTCGGTTTTTGAAGGCCAGAGCTACTGGGGTCAATGGGTGGTACTACCGGAGGTGCGGTAGTACCGGCGCCTGACCGCCGGTAGCTGTTTTCCAGAGAAGCGTATTTTTGAGTTGCGCTGGGTCCGACAATACCGCCTATAGAGGTTGGTACTGCCTCTCTAGTGGTACTACCGGGCTTTTGCTTGCTGTAGTACCGGGTTTCCTATGCAGTGGCTAGTTTTTCTAGCCGTTGGCCTGGATGCCTGTACTATCGGCCCTAGAAGGGCGAAAGTACCAAAAAATGCTAATTTTGCCCAAATTGATCCTCAACGGCTAGTTTTCCTTGGAGAGGCTATAAAAGGAGCCTTGGGGCTGGCATTTGGCTTTGCTGACTTTGGGAAAGGTTTGTGGGAGTTGTGTGCATGTGTTGCTCTCTTCCATTTGGTTTTTGAGCTAAGAGTGAGCCCTAATTGCATGTGTTGCAATTAGAAAGTGGATTGAGGGCCTTTTGTATATGTGTTGCACTTGAGGAGGATCCTAGTGCATATGTTGCACTTAGAAGGTCACCGGAGTGCATGTGTTGCACTAGGTGAAGCTCAAGCGGAAGGCTTGACTTGTTACTCTTGGAGATTGCCGCCTCTAGACGGCGTAGAGTGTCGTGCGCGGGAGCTCTCAACGGAGGTTGTGAGAAGCCCCGGCAAAAGTTTGTGAAGGTTGGTGCTCACCTACTCGTAGGGGTAAAGAAGCAACCACTAGTGGACTCGAGGTGGGTGCTCTATTCGTGGAGCCGGTCCAATGTGTTTGGGCTAACCTCAACGTGGATTAGGGGAGGCCGGCAAGTATCCGAACACCACGGTAAAACATCGATGCGTCTCTTTGTGTTTGCTTGTAATTCTTATTTATATTGTTGCAATTTTCATTCCTAGAATTAAATTGCTTGATTGTCTTTATGATTGCATATTCTTGTTAGAGACATAATTAGCTAGTGCACTTAGTGAGCCTAGTTGACTTAGGCTTTAATTTTCAAAACCTTAGTTTATCACTTCCGTATCTATTATCATTTAGGTTTTGACATAAGGGTATTTAGGCGAGATTTTAATTAATCATAGAAATTTTTTTTATAGCCGCCTATTCATCCCCCTCTAGTCGGCATCCTCAATCTTACACTCGACCGAGGGAAGGCAACCCAGGGGTGCGCCATGCCTAGAGGGAGTCACGGTCGGCAGCACGAAGGCTGTCATGGTTGGCCGAGCAACAGGGCAGGCGTATGAGTGTGGAGGCCGAGCCAAGCGTCGGTACCGAGCAGGACTCAGGAATAGGCAGGCGTAGCGGCCGGGGAAGGCCGATGGGCCAGGGAAGAAGGGAGCCAGAGGGGGAAACGAGGCTCGATGGAGTAGAGGCGGCAGCCGTTGAGGCTCAGACGGCAAAGAGGAGCGGGCCAATGCAGGCCTAGTTGCAGGGGAGAGGAGGCCCGATGGTGCAGTCCCAGGCGCAGAGGCGGGCGAAGCTGGAGGCACATGGCTAGGAGATCGAACGATGGAGGTCGGGAGACTGAGCGGTAGGGTCGACGGGGTGGTGTGAAAGGGGCCCAGGGAATAGGCTCGGGCGTGACCGGGCATCGGCGTGAGGAGGGGAGGCCCGACGTGGCAGTCGGCGAGATCGGCTAGGAGCCCAGCCAGTGGCGGCTTGGGGGAGGGAGAGCCAGATTTGGGGAGCAAATCGAGAGGAGAGAGAGATGAGAGGAAGAAGAGGAAAAAGAAAGTGAGTATAGGCTGGGCGGGTGAGGAAAAAGAAAAGGGGAAAAGTGAAGGAAAAGAAAAGGGAAAGGAAAAAAGAGAAGAAAGAAAAAGAAAAGAAGAAAAATAAAAAGGTAGAAAAAATAAATAAATATAAATAAATAAATACATAATAACAAATAGCATGTCTTGATCTGAAATAAGAGAGTTATTAAATAATAAATTAATGTAAATTTCTAACAACCGTCCCAATGATTAAAATATAAAAGACATATTTAGGTCAAGAAATAACCCAAATTAAATTATGTCAAAATAAAAATGTGTCAAATCAAAAATAGCCCTAATTTAAAATACATCCAATTAAAATACGTCAAAATAAATATATCGCAAGTAAAATAAGCAGTATATATTCAACAATTTATCAGAAGTCAGGGTAAGGTTGGACCCTATAAAACATGTAAATAATCTGCTAGCAGTCTGAAATATAGTATTCTATTATTTCAAGAAATAAATCCAATCCGTCCGATGATCTCTGGCAGCAACCGTGTGAGGACGAGTATTTTTACTAAAATCCAAGCAAGCAATCCCTTGATCATATTTGATTAATTTCAATCAAATATATTTGCTTATATGTTATATCATCCATGCATTGGAAAATCCTTTTTCAAGAAAACAATAAATTGGATGCGGTTGGAAAGATGATTTGTTGATAAACTGCTGAGGCAGTAATTGATTTAGGATATATTGAATTGTTGGTAAACTACTGCGGCAGTGGTTGATTATTGATGTGATTGTGAATGGCTCATCCAACGAAATAAGCCGGTGATGTATGTATATATGAGGTGGGTAGAGGGTGCCCAAGGATGTGGATATTTTCGTTGCTAGTAAGGTCCTCTGCATACGCTAGAATATAAGATTGAACAAACTACACTCGAGAAATGAGCCGTATAAATTCGTATCAACCATAGTGTGTGGGAAACGATCAGAAAAGGTTGTCCTATGAAGGTGTATAATCTCTACATTGGGTATGTATTTTAGATAACTAGGTTGGTAAGACCATTATTTGCCTGGTGAGGCATACTGGTAAGACCGGTAAGGCTTGTTGAGGCAAGAGTGATAAGACCAGGGCGGCTGGCAAAAGCATTAAGGCCCATGGGGCAAAAGCGCTAAGGCTAGGGGCGCTATATTTAAAGCCGTGAGATAAGTACTGTCGTTGTTAGTCGAAGTACAATTGGTATGCTGCGAGTGGGTGGGGAACAATTGAGAACACCACGACTCGTTGAAAGTTCAAGCTCCATTAATTTTGTTTTTTTGTTAATGACAAATCTAATATTGAGACTAACTCTTTTGATAATGATAATATTAATTTGTCTAAATTGTTAATTAATGATAAATCTTTTTATGAGACTAACTCTTTTGTTGAGCTTAACTTTTATTAGTCTCTTTTGGATGAAAAAGATGTAAATATTATATCCAAGGAATGCAACAAGATATGATAATATGAAGCTTTAGTAGCACTAATATACTCAAGACAAATATAAAATTTCATTCAATTGAATTGGGTTTCGGTCAATCATCAAAGAAGTAAATCAATGGATCTTGGGGCATCCATTATGTGTTAATGGAGTGCATTGATGATTGGGACAACCAAGCATGTGGGGCTAACATTTTCAATGGGTTGTGAAATAGGTTAAGTCCAAAGATAAAGATTTTAGATGACATTATGTGTTGATGGTCATCAAGTCAAGATTTGGGAAGAAGGATGTCATCACGTGTTGATGAGCATCAAAGATGGATCCCAAAGAGAAGAGAGTTTCATCATGTGTTGATGAACAAGACGAAGACCCGAACTTAGAGAGATGATGATAGTCATCAAATAGAAGCTTCAAGTGGTTGTGTGAGGCAAAGGTATAACTAGCATAGGTCTAAGGATGTGTTCTTAGTCTTTTACTAGTTTCGATGTTTGGTTAGGAGACTGGGTTGTTAGTATAGGTTGCAGTACTATTAAGAGGGGTCGAGTCTTATAGCTTGAGTCTCATCATGTGTTGATGCCTCTAGCTCACACTCTCTTGATTTGGTTTTTGCATAGAGCAATTATTTGCGAATGTGTTTTGCAAATAATCGTAGCTCATGCTTGCTATCTTATTAACTTAATTCTTTGCATGGAGCTAAGTATTTGCGAATGTATTTTGCAAGTAGTTGTAGCTCATGTTTGATATTGATTTGCAAATATGTTTTGCAATTTGAGCTCAAAATCTTCTATATTTGGAGCATGTGAGTAGAGTTTGCAAATGTGTTTTGCAAACGGCTAAAGATCATGTGTTGATCATCACATGGCTCAAAGATGTGATCTTGATTGTTCTTTGTTGCATAATAGTATTTGCGAAATGTGTTTTGCAAAAATATTGAAGTTCATGCAAGAACTATTCTTAGCATGTGACTAGAGTTTGCAAATGTATTTTACAAATTGCTAGAGATAATGTGTTGATCATCACATGGCTATGTTTGAGTTCATACATGTTTTTTGTGCTTTTGTTTCCATGGATTTGTTATTTGCAAATGTGTTTTGCAAATAAGCTAATATTTATGAATTTGGTCTTCGAGCATGTGACTAGGATTTGCAAATGTGTTTGCAAATTGTTTTGATCATGAGTTGATCATCACATAGCTCAAGATTTAATCTTGTTGACTCTTGCTAGCTTGTAGTCGTGCTCTTGATCAAGTCTATGTGAAAGATTTCGAGGAAATCAGATTTTGGACTTTTGTGGCAACATTGGAGTTTTAGAGTTCTTTGGATATATCTATGGCTTATTAAATCTTAAAATTGGGTGAAAGTTGTAGCCCTCTTGATAAGCTTTTCATAAAGTCCAAGATCACCTAAATAGAACTTTGGAGTAAAAAGTTATGATCGTTTTAGTTACTGAAACAGTGGCATTACTGATTTTAGACAGCGGTAGTACCGCTCGAGCGGCACTACCAATTTTACACAGTGGTAGTGCCGCCCCCAAGTGCGGTAGTTATTTTCTAGAGAGGTGTTTTGGAGCTATTTTGGGTTAAAATATCGGTACTACCAGTCCGACATAGGTAGTAGTGCTGGGGGTACTGTAGCAACTGATAGTTTTAGTGCATTTAATGCCCAGAAACCTTTTGTTACCTTTGAGGCTGGTACTACCGGTTCTACATGGGGGGTAGTGCCGATTTTGCTGATTTATTTTCCAATTTTTGCCCCTAAATGGCTAGTTTCTTTGATGGGCTTTATAACAGGTCGAATGGGGAGGGTTTTGCTGCTATTCTAACACCCATTGGAGGCATTCTTGTGAGAGCAAAAGCTCAATAGCTCATATAGCTATGATTGAAAGATTTGAGTAGCATTTAAGCTAAAGTTTTCATGTGTTGATTCTTTGGCATCTGATTTGCATTCTCTTGAGCTAGTGCAAGCCTCTTCTCTCAATTATGCATGTGTTGCACCTTGTGAGCAAGAACAGAAGGTCTCTAGTTGCATATGTTGCACCTAGAGAAGGATTGAGCATCCTTGTACATGTGTTGCACTTGGTGAGGATCAAGCAAGAGGCTTAACTTATTACTCTTGGTGTTTGCCGACACCTAGATGGCATGGAGGCGTCGTGGTCTGGTGATCTTCTCAAGAGGTTGTGAGAAGGCCCGATGAGTTGTGAAGGTTGGAGCTCACCTACCCGGAGGGGAAAGAGCTACTTCTAGTAGATTCGAGGTGCTTGGTTGAATTCGTGGAGCCGGTCCAATTCGTTTGGGCTTACCTCAATGTGGATTAGGGGAGACCGGTAAGTCTTCGAACACCACGGTAAAAAGATCGCGTGTCAATCTCTTGGTTTGCTTTCTATTGCTATTTACATTCTTGCAATTTACATTCATAGAATTTAATTGCTTGTTTATATATTTAGGATTGCTAACCTTGATCTAGACTTAGTTTGTTGGTGCACTTAGTTTAGACTAGATGATTTAGGCTTTAATTAGTCAAAACCGTTTGTTTATCGCTCTTGCATATAAATTAGGTTTTGGCTAAAGAGCATTTAGAGATAAATTTTTTAAAACTGCATATTCACTCCCCTCTAGTCGGCATCCTCGATCTTACACTCGTCAGCTACCAGGATTGGAGATCTTATACCTGAGCAGTGATAAACGTTCTGGGTTTTCAACTGAGGTTGGGTTCACTATGGGTAAAGTGATACAAATCTGCGCAGGGTAAAATCATGAATTCATGCCTGTCTCCTGGATTAGATGCTACGAAAACAAAGTCTGCCTCATATACGAGTGCTAGTAGCAAATTTCAAAAATTAAAATATGAGACCAACTCTTCTCTAATAAAACCCTATTTTCCTAAAAATAGATTTGAGAGAGAGATGGATATGTGAGGAATGATGAAAAAATTCATATGATGCATTTTGTTCTTAATACTTGCTGAGTATTATACTCACTCTTGCTTAACTCCTCCTTTGCTTAGAAAATTACATCAGCGACCAGATGACCAGCTGGGATATGGATCCCGATGGTTATGCCTATGAGGCATGGGGTGAAGACTACCAACAGGGTTAGGGCTACAAGGATGTGGACTACTAGGAGGGTTAGATTATTGGGTAGATCGTATATCAGCTTCATCAGTCATTGGGGGTAATTAGTATTTTTGTATTATATTTTTGTTGTACTTGGATCGTATGTATAATTAATATACTAGACTTGTAGCCTTGCGTGGCAATGGACTATAATAAGTTTCCATTTCAGTCTCTAATTATTGTTTCTGCTGCAACACTCTGAACACGGTGTATTAACTGATAAAGTGTCGGGTGCGCCCGATATTTTGTTAGCTAATATGCTGAGATCAACGTAATTATCTCAGAGTAATGACGGTGTTACTATCATTACCCTGTGCTAATTATGCGGGTCACCACAACTTGTCCGTACCACCCAGAACAAAGAAGAAAAGAGGAAGCCGGTGCCACTTAGTGCCATCCTAGCACCACTCAGTGCCACGCCTGCACCACGCTGCACCGACATCTCGACAACTTCGGCACTTCTTTCCTGTTGTTCTCCTACACCTTTGTGGTGTATTCCCGAACCATGAGGGAACAATCCCTGCTCTTCCTCCAGGTTCTAGGGATCTAGCTATGTAATTGACATTTATTATAATATGTGAACTTCGGTATTTATTTACTTTGATCAGTCTATTTGATATTGTTTTCTTATCGGTAAATAATTGCCAATTCTTCTAGATTGAAACATGATGTTTGAGTTTAGTCGACCGATCTTTATCAAACAGTGCAAGACTTGCTACACCAAGATTAGCCTTATCACATGACAGGTGAACCAATGAAAAAGGTAGTATAGTTTTGTAGGGTGAGAGTGATCAAAGTTTAAATACTTGTCCATAGTTCGTGTCTGTTGATTACCTGCTTGTGATCCTAGCCTGGGGGAGTACTTAGTCAAATCTAGAGAAACCCTACTTCAATATATGTTCTTAAGTATTTAGTTTATTACATTTCATCTATTGATCATTGTTAAAAATATTTTAGCCTTAGTTGTAAATCCGTTCGTTCCTTGATATCGATAAATCTTAGTAATACTCAAGGGAAAAGCTATAACCGACCCATGTGTTGTGGTTATTCTTAACTGTGCATAGATCGTGTTAACACTGTTCCAAATACTCCCTTAGGTGACAAATACATATCGTTTTGAACATTGACATAGCCTCCAAAACACAACTTTGACCATTAATGTCTATTGTAATATATTTGCAAAACCCCAATAAAATTATAATATTATGAAAGTGCTTTTCGAGACAAATACACACACATGACTTTCTATGTATCTGATTTAAATATTTAAAAATATATTGATATAAAATTTAAAAAGTTTGATTGCACTATATAATAACGACTTATATTTGTAAGTGGAGTGAGTATACTGGAATGGCACTTGCTTGTCTGCTTCCTATCCATAAGCATCATCGGATGCTAAAACCCTGGTGTTGGATAGATACTTGGCCATGGTCCATAACCCAAACAGTTGCTTGCTCTTGATCTAGGTGGCATCTGATGGGCAAGCTAGGGCCACTTTGTACAATGACACTCCAACCAACCCTGACCATGCGGAAACTAGAAACAATTAATCCTAGGCTACTTCTTGCCTAATATCTGGTGAGCAAACATATGCATGTTGTGTTTATTTCTCATTTCATACATATGGCTAATTGCTTTGTGTGTTCTCACAAGCCAAAAAAAACATGGTTTGAAATTTATATGTTTGTATGACATCAAATCCTTATTTTGACGTGTCATGCTAAAAATTTTATGGTGCTGATCGGTCAATGAACCCTTCTATAAGAGACTGTAATTCGACAGGTCCCTCAATCAAAGAGCTTGTGGCAAACCATTTGTAGAGGTTGTAATTCTACATTTAAGTTGGTTATATAAAATAGGAGTAGAGACTTAATTAGAGTAGTGTAGATCTCATAATGTGTCAAATGTGGTGCTTTTCTTGCAAAGAAGCCAACAACTACGCAAAGCGAGAGATAGCCTTTGTCAAGTCAATAAAATGTGGACCGTTAAATCATTAAGAGCCATTGTTTTGTTTGTTCATAATATATACGTCTGCGTATGATCTTGGACTAGAACGATTAAAACAGAAAAAGATAATCACGATAAGACATGAAAGACGGTTTGTAAACTAAACATCTATCTTACAACAATCTTTTATCTGTCTGATATTAGAGAATAAAAACTGCCCTTCCATTAGAGACTTGTTATAGTACATCATATGAATTTTTTAAAATAGCCCATTTCTTTAATTATTTTAGAAAAATAATACCCTAAAAATGATAGATATAGACCTGTGTCATTAGAGACTCTGTCGTCATTTCAAATGGCAAAATGATGATGTGGTGTCTAGCTAGGATCTCTATCACTAATTCGAATGCCGAGAGATCCTTTGTCGCCAATCCAATTAACGACAGCAATTTGTCGCCATTCCAAATAACGGCAAAACGATGTATGAAAAAAATATTACCAAGTAGTCATTGTGATTTTTGGAGAGGAAAAACATCGGCATTAGCCATCCGTTAAAATAGAGCAATATTTTCTTTTAGGGAATGAGAGCAAAATTGGCCTTTTCTATTCACTTAACCGCGGAATTCGTTATATGCATGTAATGAGGTAAAGTGATGTTTCTTGTTTGAACAAACCGGATGAAGCCGAACATAGTATTTCGTAATATAGGTGTGAATTACATGGTGCTTATAGTTTGGTTCGGTGCCTATGTTCGTCTTGCTACTTATAAGGTACAAATGGTGACACATGCGAAACATGAACAGAAACTACAACTAAGGTACATGTATGAGTTTTGGAATTCAAAACATTGGAGATGGAAAAGAAGTTATGCTTGCTGTCATAGACCCTATGCAGCAGGATCCATCGGTGACTTCTCATTTGATTTTTTGAGGGTGTATGCTTTGCCTTTCTTCCAATTACTCCTATAAACATCCACCTAAAACTGATCTTCAAGGCCGACCTTAGGCTCCTCCTGGACTTGAGCCCCCGTGGCTTGCTCCTTTAGCTTCTTTTGCTGGGTCCAAAACTCATTGCAGGCCTTCCAAAAATATGCAGATCTAGGACGGTAGGACGGTGCCTTCCATTTGTCTTCCCCGGTCTGAGGCGAAGGTTTCCAACATGTGAAGACCTCGGGTGCAACTGGGTAGTTCAGCCAAATTTTTCGCTCGATGAACACCCTGTTGTACTTATCCGACCCGTCGATCCATTGGAAGAATAAGCACTTCTTGGAATACTGGGATTATGACTGGATGAAGTTAGAGGTACGAAAAATGTAACATGTATTGTGGAATATACATACGTGACATTGACTTATGCGGATGTTCGCACATTCGAAAGCTCGACCGACGGTGTCTGGATGTATGGATTGAATGATCCATACTCGAGTACCACAGTCACAATTTGAGTGTGGGAACTCAGGTGGCAAGATGTATCCTTGCAATACCAATCTGGGTAGATTCCTGCCTTCCTGGCAACCCACTTCCGCTTCTGAAGCGTTGTTGCATGGTCCAACATCCTGAACCCGGTGTTGCAGTGAAGTGTTGGGTGTGTGAAAGTTCAAGCTCCATTAAGTTGGTTTTGGTGTTAATGACAAATCTAATATTGAGACTACCTCTTTTGATAATCATAATATTGATTAGTCTCAATTGTTAAGTAATGACAAATCGTTTATAAGACTAACTCTTTTGGTGAGCTTAACTCTTATTAGTCTCATATTTGGATGGAAAATGAAAAACCTAAGGTATGCACTTGTATGCACTCTATCATCTGAATGCATATTTAGGATTCAAGTTAAAGTATGAACTCTTCCGTTGCTTTAGTCCAAATATGTGCATTATGTTCCTAATTCATATATTACAAGAATGCACACATCTAGAGGGAGTTTATAATTTAACTTGTTGTTTCAATAGTATTGATCCATGTCTTATTACTAAATAACATATAAAGGATCAAGACTTTGAAACAATCGTTAGAGTATATATAACTTGTGTAGTTGTAATATACTCATGCAAATATAGGATAAACTCATATGCAATCTAAGATTGATTATGTGCGTATTGATTCTATGATCAATTTGTTATATGCACATACCTAATGGAGTTTATTCTATAGTTGATGGTTTAAATGTATTGATCCCATTTCTATCACTCAAACATATATGGATCATTACTAACCATCATATTGGGTATATGAAACTTATGTAGTTAATATATACTCATGACAATTTAAATTGTGTTCGGTTGCCATCCGATCAACAAAGAACTAGTCATGTGTTGATAGTTCACTTTGTTGATCCTAGGGCAATCGAAAGTTCTTGTGTATATGAAGCATTAGTTGCATTAATATACTCAAGACACAATTATTCTTTCAATCATTTGTTTTTGGGTTGTGGTCAATCATCAAAGGAAAAGATCAAAGGATCTTGGGAGCATCCATTATGTGTTAATGGAGTGCAATGATGATTAAGATAACCATGTGTTTTGGACTAACACTTTCAATGAGTTTGAAATAGGTTAAGTGCAAGTTTGAGATGGATGAACGGGAAAAGGACGTCATCATGTGTTGATGAGCATCAAGAGAGGATCCCGAAGCTAAGACAAGGGGAGTTCATCATGTGTTGATGAATAAGACAAAGATCCCGACTTGGAGAGAAGATGATGGAAATCATAAAAGCTCCAAGTGGATGTGCTAGAGGCAAAGGTATAACTAGCTAGGGCTAAGGATGTGTTCCTAGTTTTTTACCAGTCTCGGTGTTTGGATGGGAGACCGGGTTGCTAGTTAGGTGCCGTACTATTAAGAGGGGTTAAGTATTATAGCTTGAGCTTCATCATGTGTTGATGAACTCAATCCGGTTTACTCTAGCTCACTCTCTATTTGGTTCTTGCATGAACTAAGTATTTGCATGTGTTGCAAATAAGGGAGCTCATGCTTGCTTCTTATTGAATCTTAATCGATTTGGTTTTTGCATGGAGCTATGGAATTGCATGTGTTGCAAAAGGGAGATAGCTCATGTAATTTGGTTTATATGGTTTTTGCATAGAGCTAAGTTTTGCATATGTTGCAAAAGGTGAGAGCTCATGCATCGGTGTTTTAGCTTGTGATTTGATCATGTGTTGATCATCACAAGGCTGAGTAAAGTTTATGATTTTTCTATTTGCAAATAATCTAGAGGTTATGGTTTTGATCCTAGAGCATGTGTTGGCATTTGCAAATGTGTTTTAAAAAGTGTCGGGATTATGTGTTTATCCTTACATGGCTAGAGGATTGATCTCATGGGTTCTCGGTTTATTTGCAAATATGTTTTGCAAATTGTTTTGATCATGAGTTGATCACCAAATGGCATAAAATTTGATCTTATTTGATTCCCTCTAGCTTGTAGTCATGCTCTTAATCAAGTCTATGTAAGGGATTTTGAGAAATCAGATTTTAGACTTGAATGACTACATTAGAGTCGCTATTTTTGTGATATTTAAAAATATCTATGGTTGCTTAAATCTTGAAAATGGGTGGAGATTGTAGCCCTCATGATAAGCTTCGCATAGAATCAAAAATCACCTAAATCGGAGTTCGGAGTAAAAAGTTATGAGCGTTTTAGTGGCTCTGACAGTGGTAGCACCGCCCAGCGGTGCTACCGGCCCCAGATGGGCGGTAGGACCGCCCGGGGCGGTACTACCGGCCCAGAGGCGGTGTAAAAACTCCAGAGAAGTGTTTTTTGGTGGAAATGGCCGGTGCTACCGGTCCTAGATGGGCGGTAGCACCGGGGTACTGTAGCAACGGCTAGTTTTTGGTGTTTTTAATGCACAGAAGTGACCGTTGGCCTAAAGGCCGGTGCTACCGGCCCTAGTAGGGCGGTAGCACCGGGTTTGCTGCGTTTTTACCCCATTTCACCCTCCAACGGCTAGTTTTCTTGAGGGGCTATAAAAGGGGCCGAGCTAGGAGGGTTTTGTGGCTGTTCTAGCACCCATTTGAGGTATTCTTGTGAGAGCAAAACCCCAAGAGCTCATAGAGCCATATTTGAGTGTTTTGAGATGAATTTGATTTAGAGTTTCTTGAGTAGAATCTCTTTGGTGTTGATTTGCTTTCTCTTGAGCTAGTGTGAGCCTCTCCTCTACTTTGTGCATGTGTTGCACTTTGTGAGCAAGGAGAGAAGCATCTAGTTGCATGTGTTGCATCTAGAGAAGGATTGAGCATCCTTGTGCATATGTTGCACTTGGTGAGGTTCAAGCTAGAGGGCTTGGCTTATTACTCTTGGTGTTTGTCGACACCTAGACGGCGTGTGGAGGCGTCGTGCACGGTGACCTTCTCAAGGAGATTGTGAGAAGGCCCAGCAAAGTTGTGAAGGTCGGAGCTCGCCTACCCGGAGGGGGAAAGAGCTACCACTAGTGGAATCGAGGCGGGTGCTCAATTCGTGGAGCCGGTCCAAAGTGGTTTGGGCTTGCCTCAACGTGGATTAGGGGAGACCGGCAAGTCTCCGAACACCACGGTAAAACATCGGTGTGTCTCCTTATGTTTGCTTTCAATTCTCTATTTACATTGTTGCAATTTACATTCCTAAAATTAAATTGCTTGATTGTCTTTAGGATTGTATATTCTTTAGTAGAGACATAATTAGCAAGTGCACTTAGTAAGCCTAGTTGATTTAGGCTTTAATTTGTCAAAACCTTAGTTTGTCGCTTCCGCATTGATTATTGTTTAGGTTTTGACATAGAGATAAATAAAGTGTGTATTTAGTGAGAAGAATTTCTAAAACCGCCTATTCACCCTCCCTCTAGTCGGCATCCTCGATCTTACAGTGTGGAGGTTCATCCAGGGGAGTTTTGGGTATGGTGGTTGTTTTGGTGAAGTGTTGGATGTAGTGATGTTAGGTTGAGGATGCCGACTAGAGGGGGGTGAATAGGCGGCTTTTAAAAAAAACTTTCTCTTTCTAATTTCTACAAAGCAATTCACCCCTAATTACCCTTATGCCAAAACCTTATCAAATATTAATGCGGAAGCGATAAACTAAGGTTTTGACAATCAAGACCTAAATTCTCTAGGCTCACTATGTGCACTAACTAATTATGTCTCTAACAAGAATATGCAATCCTAAAGACAAGCAATCAATCAATTTAATTCTATGAATATAAATTGCTTGAACATAAATAACAAACACAAAGCAAGCACAAGAGACACAATACTTTTTACCGTGGTGTTCGGAGACTTGTTTGTCTCCCCTAGTCCACGTTGAGGTTAGCCCAAACACATTGGACCGGCTCCACGAATTGAGCACCCACCTCGAATCCACTAGTGGTCGCTCCTTTTCCCTCCGGGTAGGCGAGCTCCAACCTTCACAAACTTTGCCGGGGCTTCTCACAACCTCCGTTGAGAAGCTCACCGCGCACGACGCTCTACGCCGTCTAGGTGGCGGCAACCTCCAAGAGTAACAAATCAAGCCCTTCCGCTTGAACTTCACCTAGTGTAACACATGCACTCCGGTGACCTCCTACGTGCAACACATGCACTAGGATCCTCCTCAAGTGCAACACATGCACAAGAGGCTCTCAATCCTCTCTTAATTACAACACATGCAATTAGAGGCTCACACTAGCTCAATAAGCAAATGGAAGAGGGCAACACATGCACACAACTCCTACAAACACCCAAATGCTCTAGCACACAGCCAACCTCATGCCCTTGCCCCCCAAGGCCTTCTTTTATAGCCTCCAAGCCAAAACTAGCCGTTGGGGGCGAAATGGGCAAAGATCCAGCAAACCCGGTGCTACCGCCCTACTGGGACCGGTAGCACCGGCCTCCTCGCCAACGGCTACAAAACTAGCCGTTGCAGGATTTCCGGTAGCACCGACCAACTGCGAGCGGTGCTACCGCTCGGGCGGTAGCACCGGCCTTCACCCCGGTAGCACCGGACTCAAGCCGAACACAAAAACACCTCCTCTGAATTTTTCACACCGGCCAGAGGAGCGGTTGCACCGGACCGCCAGCCACCCAAAAATATCCCTCTCTGGAATTTCCACACCGGCCAGAGGGGCGGTAGCACCGGACCGTCGGTGCTACCGGCCTTACAGGGGCAGTACGACCGGCCTCAGGGAGAAAACACTGTTTTTCACAAAAACTTTTCTCCAAACCATTAAAGATATTTTTTGAGCTATGTGAGGATCAACACATGATCACAACACTATGCAAAACACATTTGCACATGTTAATCACATACTCCAAAGAATCTCATTAAGCACAATTTATTTGCAAAACACATATGCAAATAAACCAAGAACTTATGAGATCAATCCTCTTAGCCATGCGATGATCAACACATGATCAAGTCAATTTGCAAAACACATTTGCAAACCCTATTCACATGCTTTAGGATCGGAACCCATAATCTCAAGTTCATTTGCAAAACACATTTGCAAATAACAAATCCAACTAACGAAAACACATTTCGTAAACAACTCAAGATCTATTTGCAAAACGTATTAAGCAAATCAAACCCGAGTATATGAGGTTAATCCCCCTAGCCATGTGAAGGTCAACACAAGACCCAGTCAACTTGCAAACACCCGTTGCAAACCCTACTCACATGCTCTCGGGATTTCGGACTCATAGACCTCGGTTTATTCGCACAAGGAACTTGCAAATACACATTAAACCAATTTTATGCTTGAGCATTGTTCTTTGCAACACATGTAAAAACCTAGCTCCAAGCAATACCAAAACATGAGCTCTCTATTTGCAACACATGCAAATCTCTAGCACCATGCAAGCAACCACAACAATTACAAGTGCATGAGCTCTCTATTTGCAACACATGCAAATCTCTAACTCCATGCAACCACTTTAAACCAAATTGCTTGAGCTCTCTCCTTTTGCGACACATGCAAAACTTAGCTCCAAGCAAAAACCAAATCAAATAAGATTCAAATAAGATGCAAGTATGAGCACCCTTATTTGCAACACATGCAAATACTTAGCCCATACAAAATCCAATGCACAAGCTTCACCAATTTGCAACACATGCCAAATGGTTAGCTTCATGCAAACATCAAACAAGAGAGTGAGCTAGAGTGAACCGGATCGAGTTCATCAACACATGATGAAGCTCAAGCTAAAAGACTCAACCCCTCTTAATAGTACGGCACCTAACAAGCAACCCGGTCTTACAACCAAACACCGAGACCGGTAAAAGACTAGGAACACATCCTTAGCCCTAGCTAGTTATACCTTTGCCGCACTTGATCCACTTGGAGCTTTTATGATTTCCAATCATCTTCTCTCCAGGATCACCTCTTCTTCTTCTTCTTGGTCATCAACGCATGATGAACCTTCTCTAGCCCTTCTCTTCACTTCGGGATCACCTCTTGAAGCTCATCAACACATGATGACTTCTTCTTCCTGATTCTTCATTATCTTGGACTTAACCTACTTCACAACTCATGGAAGATGTTAGTCCAACAAACACGGTTGTCTCAATCATCATCGCACTCCATTAACACATAATGGATGCCTCCAAGATCGATTGAGCACAACCCAAATTAATTTGAATGATTAATTGTTGTCTTGAGCACTTTGATGCAACTAATGCTTCATTATACTCAAGAACTTTTCGTTTGTCTTTAATCAACAAGGAACACCATCAACACATGATGAAATATCCTTTTATTGATTGAAAGACAATATAACTCAATTTAAATTTCATTTAAATTGATATGAGAATATATATAACTACACAAGTCATATATACTCAAAAGATTGTTTCAAGGTCTTGATCCTTTATATTGTATGACAAGAGGACATGGATCAATACAATTGAAACATCAAGTTAAATTATAAACTCCCCCTAGATGTGTGTATTCATGTATATATGAATTAAAAACATAATGCACATATTTGGTCTAAAGCAATGGAAGAGTTCATACTTTAACTTGAATTCTAAGTATGTATTTATATAATAGAATGAATACGAGTGCATACCTTAGGTTTTCCATTTTCCATCCAAGTATGAGACTAATAAGAATAAGACTTAATAAAACATGTTAGTCTCATAATGATTAGATTTGTCATTAAACAATGATTAAACATTAATATTAAACCAATCACCAAAACCAATAGAGCTTGAACTTACAAGTGATGGAGTGTCTATCTTTTTTATAGATGGTTTGTGCATACTAGTGCATCATAAATATTATGTAATGGCGGTGTGAGCTATCGACGCATAGAAAAAAGGTGATGTGAGTTGTCACAGTCACTGAGTAAAGCTGGTGGGACTTGTCAAGTCACTGAGCAAAGCGAGGGATGTGAAGTCACTGATAGGAACTTATGCAAGTTTTTAGTACTTAATGAAGGAAATACAGTTACAAGGCTTGTTGGGTTTGTTGGAGTGCAATCTTGCTGACTACTCCTGTGATACAAATGGCAAGGCACACGACCAAACGAACCGCACTACAACTAGGCATATGTGCGTCTTTCGGAATGAAAATGGCATGGTGAGTGTACACGGGCTTTGAGCACTATGGTGTAGGCCCATAAAGATCAAATGGGATACCGCACAGCAACAACATGGAGTGCCGTCGTTAGGACAGTGTGGATGCTACTGGCTATTATGATAGTGGCAGGCACAACTGCAGCTCGATTAGTACAACAGCAGTAAGGGTGGTTGTCGTTGCCGAGGTGGACCACCTCTTCATTGTTTCTCTCCCTGATCCTCTGCCTTTGGAGCTCATCGTTGTTGATCTTCTCCATCTGGAACTCCTCCTACAGTTTCTCTAGGTGTGCTAGGAGTGTGTTGATATAAACATGGGCGTGTATGCAATACAGTGGGTTAACCCACTCGGTGAACTTGCAAACCACGATCTGAAAGGAAGAGTAAATGTTAACGAGCAATATAGTGCTAAATGCGTGGATGTATAGTTAGGAAATGATGTAGTTATCATGAAAAGGGAGAAGCGAAAAAAACATCCTGGGTTCAAAATGTCGTCACAAACTTGGACTACCACGTCGAGATTGTGCTTGCATTGTGGCCAATGCTCGGGTAGGTGTGTATACTCCTAGAGGGGATTTGTAGTGGTGTAGGATTCTTTGGTTTTGAACAGAAGGTCGGGGTTGGGGGATCAGGGTTAAGGGGGCATAGATGTGTGTGTCCTCAAGGGAAGGATCACGCCTTTGAAAACTTATCCGTCACTATCTTCCCCTCCCACACCTTGAGCTTCATGCTCTATTTGTCATGTTGGATATGAAGTACTTAGTTCGAGGTGAATGGGCTATTCGTGCCGTAGTAGTTATAGGGCAGATCGAATGTGGGTGTTAGTCTTGGCGTAGAAAAATTGGGGTTTTAAGGAGGTGTGGTCATGTCAGTCTAAAAAAGCAAGTGGTTGTGTGTTGTCACGTCTAATAGAAGTAATTGGCAGTGTACTGTCACGTCTAATTGAAAGTATTTGGCAGTGTGTTGTCACATCTGATGGAAAGTAATTGGAAGTGTGCAGTCACCTCGATCGGGAACAACTGGTGGCAGTGTGTTGTCACCCCTGATGGAAAGCAATTGGTAGTGTGCTATCACGTCGATCTAAAAAGGCAGTTTTAATAATATGGTTTGCAATAGTTTATTGTGTAGGAAACATTTTAAATCACAAATGAACATAAATAAGGAGGACCAACATATTAGTAGAACACCAAATTTTTCAATGTTGCTCAGGAATACAAAATGAGTACAACAATCGCAAATAAACCCTACCCGCAGTTCCTCCGCGATGCAACTCCTCGAGTGGTCCCATCCTTGGCTCTACGTCTACTCTACTATCCTCTCATTTTCCTTTCTTCTCTACTCTACCTGCAAGCCTTTGCTGCCATTTCAAATAGCGACAGCTATCGTGGCAACTCACGTGGCACCCTGTCGTTGGTTGAGAGAAAGCCATTCATAGATCGTTTGACGGACGGGTCGCTTCCTCCCGACCCGACCGAGGCCCGGCGCCTCGCCCGACGAGCAAAGTCTTTCGTCCTGGTCGGTCCAGACCTTTACAAAAGGAGCCCCTCCGGGGTCCTCCAAAAGTGCATTCTGGCCGACCAAGGAAAACAACTGCTGGACGACATACACAGCGGAATTTGCGGTCACCACGCTGCGCCCCGATCTCTGGTGGGAAAGGCCTTTCGGCAAGGTTTCTATTGGCCGACCGTCGTGTCCGACGCAGAGCACATCGCACGCACCTGCGAAGGATGCCAATTCTTTGCCGGCGACACATCCGCCACTCGGGCCTTGCGCACAATCCCCATCACGTGGCCTTTGCGGTTTGGGGCTCGATCTGGTCGGGCCTTTCAAGAAAGCGCCCGGGCTTTACCCATTTGCTCGTCGCGGTGGACAAGTTCACCAAGTGGATAGAGGCCAAGCCGGTCGTAAGCGCCACGTCGGCACAAGCGCCATCTTCTTCCGCGACATAGTCTTTCGATTCGAGTCCCAAACTCCATCATCACCGACAACGGAACGCAGTTCACGGGAAGGAATTCCTCGAGTTCTGCGATGACTTTAACATCCGCGTCGATTGGCGGCCGTGGCCCATCCGCGGACCAACGGCGTGTCGAAGCGCAAACGGCATGATCCTTCAAGGGCTCAAGCCGCGGATCTTGATCGGCTCAAGCACTTCGCGGCGGCGGGCGGCCGAGCTACCCTCCGTCCTTTGGAGTCTACGGACCACGCCGACCCGGCGACGGGTTCACACCGTTCTTCATGGTATACGGTCTTTGGCCGTCTTGCCGGCTGAACACAGTATGGCGCCCAAGACCGCAAGCCGAGGAGGCTCGGGGCTCGCCACAACAAGACTCGTCGACCGGATCGACGAGGCGCATGACGTGGCCGCCCCTGCGATCGGCCGGTATCAACAAGCTCGCGACGTTATCACGGCCGCCAGTTCGAGGGCGGTCTTTCGATCTTGGCGACCGTCTGCGTCGGTCCGCACCGGCAAGGATAAGCACAAGTCGCCGCCCCACAGGAAGGCCCTTCACGTCGTGCGATCCTCCGCCTGCACCTTTCGGCTCAAGGACACCGACGGCGCATCCTTCCAAATGCATGGAATATAGAAAAGTTAAGGCGATTCTATCCCTAAACTCTTTCCTCTTCCTAGCATGCTCTTTACTTTCTTCCTTCCGAGCACCGGTCGCCATGCGACGACTCGGGCTGCCCTTCGGCGCCCGTTCAAGCTACTCCCCTATCGGCGCTTGCTGGTTGATGACCCGATCGACCACAAGGTCCTTCCCGGCGGTAACCCTTCGACCCAAGTGCTACGACTTCGCCCACGGCTATGATTGCTAACACTTTGCGGAAGAAGGAAGTACCCGAGTGGAGTGACCTTTGGGTCGGCGGGAACACTCCTCCCCGCACGAGCTCGGATGTCTCACGCGCTTATGAGGGTGCGTGACCCGACCGTCATGATGTCTATCCCGGCGGTAACCCTCTCAACCCAAGTGTTACGACCTCGCCCGGCTATGGTTGCTAAGTAGCACTTCGCGGAAGAAGGAAGTGCCCGAGTGGAAAGATCCTGGCCGGTCTAGAACACTCCTATCCCTCACAAGTCGCCTAACATTGCATAGCCAAGTCTCCAATCCACCTCGCTCCTCCAAACGACCCGACCCACGCATAAGTGACCCCGTGGTCCTTATGGCTATGGTCGCCAAACGCTCATCCTAAATACGAAAAAGGACGAGGGACGATTCTGGAACTTGATAAATTCAAGATTGTTTAAATAGCGGTCTTTACAATCTAAAAAGGATAAAGCTAACTATATTTTTATTCTTCTTGGCGGGCGACCGGTGGCGAGACGAAGAGTTGGCTGCCTCTGGCTTCCTGGAGGGCGGCCTGCGGCGGGATGCGGCTGGCGATCTCCCGGGCGTGCGGCTCGACCAGGAGCTCGAACCGGTCGATCTCCTCGTCGATCCGGTTCCCGCCACGCCGCTACCCACCACCGCGAGGTCGATGCCGTCGTAGTACGAGATGGTGTTGACCAAATACGACGGCTCAAGCGCAGCCGGTGACCACCGCCTCTTCTACGGTCCGCACTCGGGCGGACGGGGCAAGGGCACTCGGGCTGCCCGGCTCAGGATGCGGTCGCAGACCTCGACCGGCCTTGCGGAGGCCTCGATTCGCGCTCATCTCGGCCCGACCGTCCTCCGCAACCTTCAATGCCGCCGGGCCTCGTCCGGCCACGATCGCCACGTCGCGAGCATCCGGCCGTTCTCTGCGCCTCCACGGCGACGCCGATTCTTCTGCGCCTCTGCGGTTGCGGAGATTTTGGATAAGTTCGCCACGTGGTCGCACCCCAAACTTAATTGAAGAATTGAGACACTTACCGCCGCAGAGTTGGTCGATTGCGGCTTCCGACTTGGCGCCTCGATGAAGTCTTCACCGGCGCCTCCAGAGCGATCGCCGCTCGGAGCGAACTCGGACAGCGTCCCCCTGAGCCTTGTTTCGCTCGGTCCGCAGGCGTGTTGCCTGCGTCTGCGCGGTCCCCTCCGCGGCAACGGCGGCATCCTTGGCCTCGGTGACCTCCGTCAGGGAGGACTCCAGTTCCGCCACTTTCGCCCTCAAGGCCTTGGCTCCTAGGCGCTCATCATAAAGGGCCTTTGTGGCCTCTTCAAATCCCTGGCGGATCACCACCGCCTCCGACCGCCTAATGCCCAGGGCCTCCTGGGCTAGGCGCACTCAAGCGCAATGATCACTCCTCCGCCGCAGCACCGCCACGATCGTCGAGCGCCGCAGAGCTCAACCTGGCGCACGAAGCGAGCCCGCAAGTGCTGCAAAAACGTGGACACTCCGTTAGTCGCACGGAAGAACTATCAAAAATGTGCAACGAGTCAGAACTTTTCGGCTGACCTACCTGGGCGACTGGCTGGACTCCCCCGACCATCGTATCCAGCGCCCTGGTGGAAGACTTCAGAGCAAGAGCCAGACCTTCACGGATCTCCTATCTCGGCCGGCGTCGGTAGCGCTTTGCCGGCGGCGCCCACTCGCTCTCCTCCGCCTGACCCATGACGCCCGACCCGGGGATTACACCCGGCGGCGCGCCCTCGCTCGCCCGTTCGGGCGGGACGTCGCCCGTCCAAAGCACCATGGGCAAGGGTGACGAGGTCAACCCTTCAGAAACCCCCTCGGTGACCTGCGCCTGAGGAGCATCGGTCGGCACCTCCCCCTGGGACGAGGGGTCGAGCACCTCCGTCGCCGGCTCCGCCACGACTGGCGCGATCACCGGCGGCGCCATTGTCTCATCCTCCGAAACGACGATCACGTCGTCCGGTGGGGTCCCCGCCGGAGGCGGCGGAAGTTCTTCTTCGACCACGACCTCCGGGAAAGGCCCCGTCCCCTCGAAGGCGACCGCGCCCTCGGACGCCGACGCCGCGACCTCCACCGACCCGATCGGGATCACCGAAATCACCGGCGCCGTTACTTGCGGAGCCGATGCGGCACGCCCCACGGTCACCCCAGTATAGGCGCTGCACGTTGCAAAGATTCAAGAGTCGCTCGGGCGGCTTTGCCAAAAAGAAAAATGTTCCAATAAAAAGAATACACGCACAAGGCCGAGCGGGTGCGTGGCACGCGCGCCCTCTTTGCCGGCCCCCCGCCAAGGGGCTAGTCGGCTGGTCGCTTCCCCGAAGCCACCTCTAGCCGAGACGCTGCGACGACCGCGAGCACAAGATCACCCCCCGCCTGGGGATCCGTGGCCACGGGGCCCGTAATGCCGCCCTCGGCCGAGTCCGCCTTCGAGCCCGCCATCAGCAGTCGTGAAAAACCCACCATAGGGGTGGCCGGAGGCACTCCCGCCGCTGTCAGTGGAGGTTGTCCCCACGGCGGTGGTCTCCGACACATCCTCGCCGCGCGCGCGCTTCGCCGCGCGTTCCTTATGCTTCTTCCTCCTCCTTTCCTCCTTCCGCTTCTTGCGGGAGGAGTCAGCCTCTGCCGTCTTCGCCCGGGCGGCCGCCTGCGCTTCCTTATCCCCCGGGAGCGGCGCCCGGGAAGACATCCCCATGAGCCCCTAAGAGGATGCAGGAATGTCGGTCAAGTGCTAAGGACAAAGAAAAGAGAAGCAGAAAGGAATTTCACCGGCTTACGGTTGGCGGAAAAGCCGCCGAGAATGGCTCCGGGTGGCCATCCGCGGCCACCGTGGCGCTTCCGCCCGTAACGGCCGCCACCCGGGCCTCCACCTCAGACGCGGCCAGCTCGGGTTCTGCCATCCTCGCCCGGTCGGACGGCCCCGCGTACCGGAACAGGGGGTGCGGCCTGTGCACAAGTGGTTGCACGCGCATCCCCATAAAGGCGCGCACAACCACGTCCCCGGTGAGCCCCCGCCTCCTTTGAGCCCTGATCTGCTCCACGATCAGGGCCAGCTTGTTCTTCTCCCTCTTCTCGGCGCCCGGTTCCCGCTCCTCCACCATGGGAAGCTCGCCGGTGAAACGAGGGGCGCTGTCGCCGACGTTTTGAACGTAGAGCCATTCGGAACGCCAGCCCTTGTTGGACGAGGCCAGCAGTTTTACCTCCAGGTACTCCGTGCTCGACCGGGCGAAGCCGAGGGCGAGCCACCTGTGGCGCCGCGGCGCCCGACGGCTGTCCTTCCGAGCCTTGCTCGAAGAAGTGCCTCCACAACGCCCAGTGCGGCTCGATCCCCAAGAAGGCTTCGCGGCAACGTGATGAAGATGGCGATGTGGAGGACCCCATTGGGGTTGAGATGGTGCACCTCCACCTTGTAATGAGACAGCAGCCCCCGGACGAACGGGTGCAGCGGCAGGCCAAAGCCGCGCTCGAAGAACGAGGCGGGCACCACGATCTCGTCGCCCCGCGGCGCGGGGGTGGCAGCCCCGGTCGGCACCCTCCAACGGAAGGTCTGCGCGCACGAGGAAGCCCTTCTTCACTGCCGAAGCGCACGGTTGTCTTGCGCGAGCACTCCGCCACGATATCTTCACAGGGAGACGATGGAAGGTGAGAAAGAAAGGTCGGGTTTTCTTTCCTTAGCTCTCTGGTGCTTTTCTTGTTTGAGGCGAGAGAGAGAAGGCAAGAAAGCGTGACCACCCAAAGCACCCAACGGGCGATTTATAGAGGACGAGCGAACGCCGCCAAGCGAGCACCCGTCAAGCGAGCGTCGCGTCCACCCTCGCTGTTGCGCCACTGTAACTCCTGTTCCAATACCACTCCGCTTTTAATCCTGTCATGTCAGCGACAAGGGCCATAAAGACGCCGCCCGAACAACGTGTCCGTAACCTCTTGGTCTCGCCTTTAGGCCGAACAGTTGCTCGGGCGCGCGAGAAGCCCATCGGGCCGCGCCCCAAGACGGCAAAAGCTTTGTGGCTTGCGCCAGGCCCAAATGACAAGTCGTGGGTTCAAAAGGCCTACCCCACCAGATGGGTATAAGGCCGCCCAAAGAAACTTGAGCAAGGGGCGGTATGAGGTGAGCCCCACGGTGGGCCCTCGGTTAGGTCGGTGACGGCCTAATCACCTCTACTCGCGTCCGAGACCATACTTCACACTCTCCCGGAGCTCATCAATGAGCGACACCACCGTGCTCGGGGTCGTGGACGACCCGAGTCCATACGGATTGAGTAGAAAAGGTTTTTATGGGTCGCCCCAAGCAGGCCAGACACCCTACTCTGGGACCGTCCGCTCGGAAGGGTCCCCCTTGGGCGGGACCTCCTAGGACCCACTCGGACTACCCGCTATTAGCTCCACGAGCACGGCGTTCAAACCAACGCAGGTAAACGCGCGCCGCTCATCCCCTCCAGGTCCCACACCTGCGGATGGGGTATACATGTGGGATAGATGGTGGCCATTCCTTTCGCAGCTACCCTCGCCCGATGAGGACTCGAGAAGGATGCCCCACGTCCAGCTACGACGGTAAACGAGCACTCACGTCTAGCTACGACGTAAAACGAGCACTTGGACACCCGAACCTCACAGAGGCATCCGGTCGTCCCTGCCGACCAAGGCACTGTCAAGCTACGACGGTAAACGAGCACTCACGTCCAGCTCGACGAGAAACCAAAGACTCACGTCTAGCTACGACGTAAACGAGCACTCGGACACCCGAACCTCACAGAGGCATCCGGTCCGTCTGCCGACCAAGGCGATCGACACCAACCTCACAGAGGCATCCGGTCGTCCCGCCGACCAAGGCACTCGGACACCGAAACTCTCGAGGCATCCGGTCGTCCCGCGACCAAGGCGATCGGACACCAACCTCTCGAGGCATCCGGTCGTCCCGCCGACCAAGGCGATCGGACACCAACCTCACAGAGGCATCCGGTCGTCCCGCCGACCAAGGCACTTTGGACACCGAACCTCACAGAGGCATCCGGTCGTCCTGCCGACCAAGGCACTCGGACACCCGAACCTCACAGAGGCATCCGATCGTCCCTGCCGACCAAGGCACTGTCAAGCTACGACGGTAAACGAGCACTCACGTCCAGCTACGACGGTAAACCAGCACTCACGTCTAGCTACGACGTAAAACGAGCACTCGAACACCCGAACCTCACAGAGGCATCCGGTCGTCCTGCCGACCAAGGCGGTCGGACACCCGAACCTCACAGAGGCATCCGGTCGTCCCGCCGACCAAGGCACTCGGACACCGAACCTCTCGAGGCATCCGGTCGTCCCGCCGACCAAGGCACTCGGACACCCGAACCTCTCGAGGCATCCGGTCGTCCCGCCGACCAAGGCGATCGGACACCGAACCTCTCGAGGCATCCGGCCGTCCCGCCGACCAAGGCGCTTGGACACCGAACCTCTCGAGAGGCATCCGGTCGTCCCGCCACCAAGGCACTCGGACACCGAACCTCACAGAGGCATCCGGCCGTCCCGCCGACCAAGGCACTCGGACACCCGAACCTCACAGAGGCATCCGGTCGCCCCGCCACCAAGGCACTCGGACACCGAAACCTCTCGAGGCATCCGGTCGTCCCGCCAACCAAGGCACTCGGACACCGAACCTCACAAAGGCATCCGGTCGTCCCGCCGACCAAGGCACTCGGACACCGAACCTCTCAGAGGCATCCGGTCGTCTCGCCGACCAAGGCGCCGGACACCAACCTCACAGAGGCATCCGGTCGTCCACCGCCAACCAAGGCAATTTGTCTAGCTACGACGTAAACGAGCACTCGGACACCGAACCTCACAGGCATCCGGCATCCAAGGCGCGGACACCGAACCTCATAGAGGCATCCGGTCGTCCCCGCCAGGCACTCGGACACCGTAACCTCTCGAGGCATCCGGTCGTCCCGCCGACCAAGGCGATCGGACACCGAACCTCTCGTGAGGCATCCGATCGTCTGCCGACCACGGCAATCGGACACCGTAACCTCACAGAGGCATCCGGCCGTCCTCGCCACCAAAGGCACGTCTAGCTACGACGTTAAACGAGCACTCGGACACCGAACCTCACAGAGGCATTCGGTCGTCCCGCCGACCAAGGCGGTCGGACACCGTAACCTCACGGAGGCATCCGGCCGTCCCTCGCCACCAAGGCACCGTCTAGCTACGACGTTAAACGAGCACTCGGACACGCGAACCTCACAGAGGCATCCGGTCGCTCTGCCACCAAGGCGCCGCCCACAACGATTAAAATTAAAGCAAACTCATCGCGAAGACATTTTCATAAAGAAAAAAAAATTCATTATAGGCCAACAGGCTCAGACTTTACACGACTTTACATACGATGCCCGACGATATACAAGAGTGGCCACGCCGCACCACTCAGCAGGGCTCTACCGCGCCTAGAACCTATCAAACATCCGTGCGGCATCGGTGGCACCGACGGCATCTTCGGTAGGCCCTTGCTCGGTCGACGGACACCGCCGCCGCGCGCTGTAACACGCCGATGCTTCTTCCGCCGTTTAGCGACATCGACGCGGCCGCACTAACTACGGTCGGCGCTCTTGCGCCATCGCCTCGAAGGGCCCCCTTACCACCTCGAGCCTCGGGCGGCCTCGAGCGTACGTCAACGAAGCGGCGTCACGGCCGCACTTCTTCCTCCCTAAGCTCGGCCATCGCTGGTCGAACTCAACCCAAAGCTCGGCCAGAGGATCTTCTTCTTCCACCGCGACGCCATCGCCGAAGCTAAAGACTAGAGGGTGTCTCAAGCCATTTGAAAGAACGAAGAAAGAGCTCTCATCCCTTCAAGCAAGCTACAACGCATATATATATATATCCGGACGAAGGAGGCTAAGCGTCTCGAGTAAATGTGGGTGCCAAGACGGCGTCCTTCACTGTAACCCGGCGATCAAGAAGACTAGCGGTAGGCGCGCAAACTATACTCGGCATGCGCAACGAGGCGAGTAAAGCCTCCGGCGGTTCAAATGCCCCGCCAAACTCGTGGCAGCCGTCCGGATCCAACGAGGCACACTGACGGAATCGCTAACCGGATCGGGCGGACCGACCGACCAGCCCGCCACCACTTTCGTCCAAGTTCAACCCCAACCGAATCGCCAAATCGCTCGGAGTTCGGGGCTCTTGACGAATACTAATAACGAGGATACCCCAACACCGGCGACGAGCCGCGGCCTCAAGCATATCTCCACCAACAGCGCCGCGCGCCGCCACCACCGACCGAATCGCTGCGAGATCGCACAAGACATCCGCTCCCGACCGCGGGGAAGCGAATCCGACCAGACAGCGCCCCGACCCCTCTTGGCGGGCGGGATCTCCGACTCCGACCAGACAGCGCTCCCGACCTCTTGGCGGGCGGGATCCTCGACTCAACCGAACCAAGGTGGCGGACGCCGAGGGCCGCATGTCAGTCCTCATCGCCTACCGCCACGTACCCCGAATGAGGTCAATCGAGTGACTATACAAGGCGGTGGCTCCTTCCCAAGAAGATCCGGTGATCGCAGAAGACAAAGCTTCCACCCCATCAACCATCCACGTCTGATGAGCGCACGCTCCTCCCGAGCGGACCAACGCCACGCACCGCGACGCCGGCGATTCGCAAGGGTCACAGAGGGCAAGTACGCTATTTCCGGAATACCTAACCTCCACGACCACCAAGGCTACCAACCCGGCATGGGCAAGACGGGTGGCGATCGATCCACAGGACGAAGGACCGAGCTCTAACATAGGTCACCTCGCTCTTCCTCCCAACTCTCGATGTAACCTGCCCCTTCCTTCTGTATAAAAGGAGGCTGGACTAAACGATTCAAAAGGGGGGGACACATAAGAACACGAGGAGACTAAGTCATTTAGGGGCCTCGTCTCAGAAAAACATAGTGCACAAAGCAATACAATACTGACCATCCGAATCGAGTAGGACTTTCACCGAACCAAGATATATCTTGGACTCACGAGTCTAACCATTCAGGAGTGGAACGCGACCCCTAGACTTACAAATTTACTTGCGGCTCAAAAACGCCGATTTTGTCTTTGTCGAAATAGCGACACATGTCTATTTCTATTATTTTTTCAGATTATCATTTCTATAAAATAATTTAAAAATTGGATTATTTTTTAAAAAATAACCATGTAAGACAAGAGACTTGATGAGTAGATATGCAAATTTCAATAGTATTTGAACATTTAGGCTCTGTTTAGATGAGTCATGATTCTTTAGATGTTTGAGATTTAATTCAAATTCCTAAAACATCCCAATAAAATTTCCTAAACCAAACACCCTTAGAGTCAGTTGACCCAGGGCAATATGCTGTCTTGGGCAGGGTTCTAAAAACCGTCGAAAACCGCTCGGTTTTCGCGAAAACCGCCCGTACCGAGCCGGTTCGGTAATTAAAACCGCTCGGAAAACCGGCCAGATGAACAGTAAATTTCAAAAATTTGAAGAAATTTAGCAAAAAGTGTCAAAAAATTTTGCAATTTTTTCTGTGCGTTCCTGAGGTAATCATAATGATTCTGTAAAATTTTCAGATTATTATCACATATGTACATTTTTTAAAAATTCTGACAGTGATACTGTCACAATATATGCTCTTCAGTTTTTTATTTTCTAGGGGCACAAAATGAAGTCTAATATTTCTTAAACTTTTTTTGTGATGTTATAACGTCATTAAAATGATTATGTAAAATTTTGAGATGATGATCAGATATGTGTATTTTTTAAAAATTCCTAAAGTGCTATTATCATTGTATATGCTCTTCTATTTTTGATTTTATATGGGAAATAAATGAAGTCTAATATTTCAGAAAATTTTAGTACATGATCCTTTAGAACTATTTATATTTTCATTAAAATTTTAGAATATAATAAATCATTTTACTATTTATAAAAATCGATGATGTATTTGTTCCTTTTCATTAATTTCATTTTAGATTTTTAGAAGAAATAAATGATTTAAAAATTATAAACATTTCTCTTAGGTGTTTTATAGATTAATTGGGATTTTTTACATTTTTAATTTTTTGCAATTTTTTCAATTTATTCTTATATTTTCACCATTTTTCTTTCATCATCGGTTTTGATGTTCTGTTCATGTAGGTCGAACATGTCATTTTGCGACAATGGAAGAGTGACGAAGCTATACTTATACCTACTCCATAACTTCAATTTAAATGCATTATAATGTAAATGGTGTTGATAAGTAAATAGTAGTGAAATTGCGAATGATTTTGCTTTGTAGTTATGTAAATGCCGATTTTTGCACTTGTGTGATTGTAGTATTGCAATAAAAGATTACTTATTGACATATTATTGCAAAATACATAACTTGCAACTTCTAATTCACTAAAATATAGCAAAGGTCATGTCGATTTTTTCCAAATTTAGAAGAGATCATTTTGGAATTTTTTCACGTTTTCACATACCTTATTTATATATTTATTACATTTTTACTCAATTTTAACCTTCCCTGTATTTCTACAAATTTTACAATATTTTTTTTGTATTTTTTCCCAATTTTTTTTCGATTTTTTCCCCAATTTTCCAACCTCGGGCGGTTTTGCGGTTTCTCCAAAAACCGCTCGGTTTCAAAAACCGAGCGGTTTTTCAATCAAAAACCGCGTTTTGGATTTCATTTGACCAAATTTCAAAATTTTCAAATTTGCAAACCGTTCGGTTTTTCGCGGTTTCGGCGGTTTTAAAATGCTATCATGAGCTAGCGGTTTTCGTGAGCGAAATGAAATTGTGAACCCTAGTCTTGGGCCTCTTGGCGACAAATCTCTCACAGGTATAATTTTATCTCGCCTAATTTTCCACGATAAACTGGTCAGTAATTACTGGCCGGTTGGTAGCCCGTAGCCGGTGTACCTGCACCAAATGGAAATGGAAATGGAAATCAGCCGTGGAAGAAAGGGAAAAGACCCAGCCCAGGACGATGACCTGAGCCTGACCTATGGCATTTGCAGCGACCCATGGCCAATAAGACGCCACCAAGCCACGGCTTCTTGCTGTTTGTATCACTCTGCCACTAGTGGCGGCAGCCTGGTCTTACTTTGTCACGCGGTTTGCTCCCCCACCGCTCGCTCGCCATGGCCGGCGACCGCGAGGAGGAGGAGCCGCCGGCGCCGGGGCCGGCCGCGGAGCGGGTGGCCGCGGCGGTGGAGGCCGTGGCGGCGGCCGGGGAGTTCCGGAACGCGTTCCGGCGGCAGCTGCTGGCGCTGTCCCGCCGGATTCGGCTCCTAGGCCCCTTCGCTGAGGAGCTCCGCGAGCGCCAGGCGCCCACGCCGGAGGAGGAGGAGGAGGAGGAGGAGGAGCGGGCTCTGGCGCCGCTTGCCAACGCGCTCGAGAAGGCCCTCGAGCTGCTCCGGCTCGGCCGCGAGGGGAGCAGGATCTTCTTGGTATGTGCCTAACTATGCGGGAGCAGTTCTTGATTTTGCTAGATTCGTGGTACATGGTTGCCTTCCTGACCAATATTGATGGATGGTTCTCTAGTATTCTCTGCTTTAAAAAAAAAATAAAAGTGCAACTTTAAGCCTTACTTTGTGTTAAACATTTAACTTTAGCCTTTAGTCTCCTGAAAAACGTGTGGCTCTAGATTCTTGAATCAAAATTCTGTTTTGCATCTGCCTATTGTTTGTGTGCTTGGACAACTTGCGAGTAGGATCTATTGTGTGGCCTAGTGTTTAATTTGTTAACGTTGTTATTTAAAACAAAGAATTGCTAAGGTTGTAAAATTTAGCTGCCTTTTCTTTTGTATGAGAGTTGCTGTCTTTGGATTCTTATGTGTTGATGTTTGTGTTTGATTCGCTGAATCTGTATTTTAATTTCATGTTGGGAATCGTTTGCTGTTAAATCAGGGTGGCTTATTAGGAAATATGCCCATTCCTTCGCTTTTTGTGGTGTAATTTGGTAGGTTTAGTACATACCGTTCATACTTTTGGGTTAATCTTTTGGTCAAAATTCTAGTTTTTGGATCAAGCATCAAAGTTGTTTCATCCTATGCTAGGATATCCATTACAGCTAGATATGAGGTGAATTTGTCATAGATTTCGGATCAGATTTTACATTTCTCATCATTATGGCATAAATGCTTGGACTGATTCCTCCCTTGGTTCTGATCAAATTTGGTGGTCTCTTAGCTTGTTGAAAGGCTCACTATCCATGTCTTCAACCTTTCAATGGATCTATGTAACTAATGGTTTCAACTATGAATGTACTTAGTCCAATACATGTTGTTCCAAGGGAAAAACATGGGGTTTTGTTGTTAATCAGGATGTGTTTTATGTCTCTGTGTGTGTTGGTGGATAGCATTCAAACTTTTGAATTGTTGTTTTGATCGTGGCTGTGACCTTTTGGGCTTGAACAATTTGAACTTTTAAGGTTTCAGCTAATTCTCTTTGCAAAAAGTTGCATTGTTAATCCTGCTTTATTCTCAAGTTGCAATATTCACATATTCTTTTGGACCGGAAATTTTACTTATTGGATCATTCTCTGTTCTCTAACCAAACTTGCGTTAGATGCATTACGTTCAGTTGCAAACTCACATGAGTACTATGTTCTCCTAAGGACGACACTTGTGATATTGAAATGTTTCTCTGTATGTTAGGATAATGGCCATAACTATATTTTCATATTTTGAGGTGAATTTTGTGATCAATTTTGTAACAGGCTTCACATCACTATGACAATGTGCTGGGACTAATTCCTCCCTTTGTTTTGGTCAAATCTGGTGGCTCCTTTCCCTATTGATTATACATGCTACCATACCTTAAATCCATCACTTAATCTATGTACTCGATGATTTGACCTAGTATGAATGTAGCTATTCATTTACATGATCAGTAGTGTTTAAGTACTATTTTCAATCCGGGTCACTTGTACAGGTTTGTTTTGGGGAATTTCTGAATTAGCATTTGGATCTTCCAAGTAGTGATTGGCTGTACTGTGGTTCAGGTTAGGTCCTGTGTTTTGTGCAACTGTTTTTTCATAAGTTTTGTTCATAATAATACATGCCATACTACCTATCTAATTTCTGCCAGCTTTCATATTTAAGTTGTTTGATAGTCTGGCAACTTTTTAAATGTCTGAAGAGTGAAGAATCATTTCACATTTGCATGTTTTTGAAGCGGCCATGGTACTTAAGTAGTAGTCATCTTGGTTTCTGTGCTTACTACTTGGTGAGCACTGTGACCAAAGGTTCAAAGTTTTTACTAAGACAATAGGTGGAAATGTGCGCGCACGCGCGCACACACACACCAAAAAAAATCGATTACAAAAGGATCAGGTTCTGGTTGCCAAAACCAGAGTAGATAAAAAAATTTCACTTTAAAAGTTCAAATGCCCAAAACAGTTCATGTGCATCGTCTCAAACACCAAGGCATCCACCAAACGACAGGATGTGGTGATGTGCATGGGAAAGACCATCTAGCAACAATATATATGTGATAGCCAGCCTTTGGGGAAAAGCATTTGTGCTAAGGGTGCATGCAGTCGTGCACCCACAATCCATAGCGTGAGCTTTGTGTTCATGGTCATGAAATGTTTTATTTTTGTTTTGGACTTCAACATTATTGAGTTGTATTTTGTAAAATATAGACCAGTTGCCTTACTATGTGCTGCACCTTTGATTTTGAATTCTGATTTCATAAGGTATTAGTTACACAGCAAGAAGATACCAGGCAGATTAAAGTTTAGTTCTTGTATCTGCTTATTGAACCACACAGTACTTGAGTGTCCATCTTATAGCTTGAAATTTTCTTGTTGTGCTTGGTGATGTTGTTGTCATTTGGTTGCTTATATCTGTTGTCTTGTTGACATTGGGACATATCATGACAATTTTACAAATGGTATTTTTAAAGCATGCTCTTCGAAACACTACTTACTCTGGTGTTGTTGCGTCCCAACCGGTTATTAGCTAACCTGCCCTTTTCTTTGGTACTTGCAGGTCTTTGAAAGGGATAGTGTAATGAGGAAGTTCAAGGAAGTAATTGGTCAGTTGGATCAAGCTCTGTGTGACATTCCGTACAATGAACTGGATATATCAGATGAAGTTAGAGAGCAGGTAACATTAACAACACAACTGAAAAGAATCCTTCGCTATTATTGTTAAGCACTTAAATCCAGCATTGGAGATACTAAGCAAAATCTTGTCCAGGTTGAGTTGGTGCACGCACAGCTCAAAAGAGCAAAAGAACAAGTCGATATGCCTGATGATGAGTTCTACAATGACCTACTATCTCTGTATAACAAGAACTATGACCCAAGTGCAGAACTGGCTATCCTTGGAAGGTTGTCAGAAAAGCTACACTTGATGACGATCACTGATCTCACGCAAGAATCGCTCGCCTTGCATGAGATGGTGGCGTCCGGTGGTGGTCAGGACCCAGGAGATCACATTGAGAAAGTGTCAATGCTACTGAAGAAAATTAAGGACTTCGTGCAAACTCAGAACCCTGAGATGGGCCCTCCAATGGCTTCCAAGGTAATGGATTCCAATGGGGACGCAGGATCTATAACCGTTCCTGAGGAGTTCCGGTGTCCAATTTCTCTCGAGCTGATGAAAGATCCTGTTATTGTTGCTACAGGCCAGGTGGCTATCTCTAGTTCAATTTTTTCAGACCCAAAGTGTAACTCAACATCGATACGCATTTTGAGATAATTGTTTTTTGTTTGTCAATTTGCAGACATATGAGCGGGCATGCATCGAGAAATGGCTAGCGTCTGGGCATCATACTTGCCCAACTACTCAACAAAGGATGGCGAACAAGACATTGACGCCAAACTACGTCCTTAGAAGTCTCATTGCCCAATGGTGTGAAGCCAATGGGATTGAGCCGCCCAGGCGCTCATCCCAGCCGAACAAACCTACGCCCGCATGCTCTTCGAGCGAACGTGCCAACATTGATGCTCTTCTATCCAAATTGTGCTCTCCAGAACCTGAGGAGCAGAGATCTGCGGCCGCAGAGCTTCGCCTCCTAGCAAAGCGCAATGCACACAACCGGATTTGTATTGCTGAGGCTGGTGCCGTTCCCTTGCTATCGAGTCTGCTGTCATCATCTGACCTGCGGACTCAGGAACACGCTGTTACTGCACTTCTGAACCTCTCCATACATGATGACAATAAGGCAAGCATCATGTCCTCTGGTGCTGTGCCGAGCATAGTCCATGTTCTGAAGAATGGCAGCATGGAGGCCCGGGAGAACGCTGCAGCCACGCTCTTTAGCCTCTCAGTGATCGATGAACACAAAGTTACAATCGGGGGAACAGGCGCTATCCCCGCCCTTGTAGTGTTGCTAAGCGAGGGCAGCCAGCGGGGCAAGAAGGACGCAGCAGCTGCCCTCTTCAATTTGTGCATTTACCAAGGGAACAAAGGTCGTGCGATACGAGCTGGCCTTGTGCCACTCATCATGGGGCTGGTGACCAACCCCACAGGAGCTCTCATGGACGAGGCTATGGCAATACTCTCAATACTATCCAGCCACCAAGAGGGGAAGTCAGCGATCGGGGCAGCAGAGCCTGTTCCTGTGCTTGTGGAGATGATCGGAAGCGGGACACCGAGAAATAGAGAGAATGCTGCAGCTGTGATGCTGCACCTGTGCAGTGGTGAGCACCAGCTTGTGCATTTCGCTCGTGCGCAGGAGTGTGGGATCATGGTCCCATTGCGGGAGCTGGCATTGAACGGCACGGAAAGGGGGAAGAGGAAGGCAGTCCAGCTGCTCGAGCGGATGAGCAGATTCCTGGTGCAGCAACAAGAGGGACAGGAGTCCCAGCTGCAGGCCTCGGCGCAGGTCCTCCCTCAGGCCCCTGAACAGGTCCAAGAAAGCGATATCCCTGAACAATTGGACAGTCCAGCGACTCAATACCCTATGTTGCTATGAACACGTTGATGCTATGCCATGCCAGCGAGTCATTGCCACAATAGTACCGAAAGTGGAAGTTCAGTAGTGTCTTCGTTCGGCTCATGAGTCATGCCAACCGAGAGGGTTCGTACAGCAAGCTTCTACTATCAGGTGAGATCTTCGACCCGACGATGACCCATCTGCCTTCTTCGACGCTTGTATGCTGAAACTCCCATCAGGTTGTGGGCATGAGAAGTGGCCTAGAATGTTGAGATATGTACAGCTCTTAAATATGCAACTTCAAATATCATGCAGCCACATAATGCAAGGGTTTTTCCCATGTATATTATCAATGCCAGAACTCATGTAAAAGGGAAGTTCTAATGGCGGATTTAATCAGTCAATCTCGTTGCGTACCACTGTTTGTTGCTGCTAGCTTTGAGTTTTGATTCCTGGTCGTTCTTTAGCTCGAATCAAGTTCTTGTCGTCTCCCTATCCATGCTTCAGAATTTATATCGTTCAAGCACATCCTGTGATCGTAACACACTGCCAGTATGGTACTATGGCAATGCTAGATTGCTAGTTGCACTGTAAGCAGAACATCGCTTCACTTGAACATGGCACTGATGTTTCCAACAGAAGCACACATACATAGAGAGGAGCTTTATCTCTATGGGACCAAGGAGAGTCAAAAGTGCCTAGATTACATGCAGGTCATATTCTGAATTTCTGACACAATCAAACACGCTCACAAAGATGTTTACACATCGGCTGTCACATGACAACATATGAACAACGCTTAACTTGAAGCTGAAGCTGCTGTTGCTGGTGGTCTGTTGCTCCGCTTTAAGACTTCAGATTCGGAGACTGAAAGAGAAGAAGGGAAATAAAAAGAAATAAATTGTTTGGTTGCACTTTTCGTTTTGTCGCAAGCATCGATCTATCTGTCTGACAAACGCAGTCATCGGCCGGTATAGCATGGGTTTTTGTGCTCCATGCAACAGGCCAAACAGCCTTTGCATAGGCTTGTATTTGGTCTCTACGTATTGCCATCTTTTTGACCGGCTTATTATGGAGTATTCTAAATAAAAGAAAGATTGGAGAGTCTAGGGCAGGAGAGGCTATGGTAAATTGCTAACGGTAGATCTTAGTGTTAGAGAGTTTCAGAGTTGTGCATGTTCAGCACAAAAATTAGTGTGAAGCGTTTCAGAGTGTATGTTCAGGTCAAAATTACCATGTTAACTGCAAAGTTATCACATGATTGCGACTAGAAGCTAAGCTATGCGGCCGCATGCTCTACCGACACACGTATTTAGAAGATATGAATTACTATGAATTTTGTAGAGATATGTATAATTCTCCAATGAGTCCTGCTAAGTTCAAACAGGTCACAGAATATATAAAGTACAATATAATATTCTCTATGCTTTGATCAGTGGTTTCTTGGTGATTGCATAAACCTACCATTTGAAGTGCTCAAGGCACAAAACATGTGCGTACCTGAACTTCCAGCCTACAGCTTTGTAAGCACATTGTCTCTCCCAACACTTGCTGATGCTCTCACCTTCCATGCCTAAGGAAAGAGAACAGAAAAAAAAATGGAGGAGAAGCAGATGCTATGATTGTGTATGATCTGTGTCTAGATGGATAGGGTGTGGGGCCAGGGGAGCAGTGGCTTCTCTTTCTCTTTCTTTGATGTGATATTTTTGCACAGGCTGGAGTTGGGCTGCTTTATTCCCTCCTCACCTCCTCAGCAGAAGAGAAGAGAATAGCTAGGCAGGCTGCATTGGAGTTAGCAAAAGCAGATCTACCAAAGAACTCAGATTCCCTCTGATGGTGACTGCAGCTGCATCACTCACCATACATTAAATTAAGCTAAACCAATAATTCTAATCTTTTGTACAATAAATCAATTCTCTTGATTTGCCACGTGTCTGCTTAGTTTGCGGCAATCACCAAGAGTAATATTTGTATCAACGGGCTCGCTTACTAGTGACTGTCAAGCATGAGTGCATGATCACCCATCTCACACCACATAATTAAGTTGATCTTTAGTGATGCTAATGTTCTGAAAACAGTAGCTAACATGGCTCAAAGCAAGTGATCATTCTGTTAACATTTCTCTTCCTGTCTACACCTTTTCAATGCTTCTAATTAAGGTCAAGTCTAGTACATCGATCAGTGACTACCTACCTGATTGGTGTCAACCGACGGATCGACGCCATAATCATTCGATACGAAAAGCAATCCTCAAATCATCGAGTGCATGCTCGGAATTTCATGTCACCTCCTCGGCCATGGCACTTCATTTTCAGCTATTAATTTTCTGTTCATGCCATTCTTTTTTTTAAACTAGAATATATATGTTCTTGATAAATATATGCATCTCTTTTTTAATGTGTTTTTTAGTACGTCTTTTGAAGTTCCGATCAGTTCGTCGCCTGCTGCATGGACTGTCATTGACTGCCTTTGCATTAGTTTATTTGCGGGGTTTTTTACATTCTAGATGCTGCTTGGATCATCTTTGTGAGCAATGGACGTACACAAGCATATATACTAACATATTCATGAACTCTATATATCGTTATCGATCTCAAGACTGAGACAGGCAGATCTTGGCTGCACATTCCCTGTGCATTTAAAGTACATCCATGTCCCATTGTCTCTCTAGATAGCTTCCTCTCATCAATACATGTACACATTTGATATACATATGCAACTTAATCAGCTCAATTTTCATGTGAAAAACTCAATGTTGCAATGAAAACCAAAGTTAATTAATTACATATCTTCCAATAAGAATTTCAATTTATTGTTTGCTGAACACAATGGCAGTTGTGGCAGAGGAAGTTCTTTTGTGCATATGTCGAAGCATGTTTATATGATTGTTTAATCTAACACCGATCAGTTCCTGTTCATCAAGATCAAGAAAGGATCGCAGGGGACATATATAATTAACTACACAGCGAAGATCACGAAGAACAGGAGAAACCATATTCTATTGAACCCTTATAGCTTTACTCCAGCTACTAATCATCTTGATTTGGAACAGATTTTGTTGGCAGCACACAGTGACATGTACAGTCATCAGATCATTGGCGGTACTTAATTAGCTACTTGCATATCCATACTAGCTAGAGAATTAATATAGACTACATATTCAAACTTAGAATGATCTTTGCAGGATTGTACTTGCACGAAACTCGATGACTAATTAACCACTGAGATTACGTACTTTGGTTGATTTGCTCATTTGCTTTGATGCAATTAAATAAGTAGTGTAACCATGTATGGTAGAGTTATTTCCAAGGTAACCACCAAGTACGTACTATATTGCCAATCCAATTCATTACCATCTATTTAACCTAGCTAGCCTGCACTTTGGGTCCGATCAAGGACGTAAAACTGCAAATCGGCATCTCAAACAACAATGCACAGTCATAACCACCGAGATAATCACATTGCGATCGAAATGTAAATAAGGCAGTATAACCATGCATGCACATTGTTACATTGAGATTAACTTCACAATATTACCGTCAAGAAGAAAAAGAACAGCACAAATATATGAACTACAAACTACGAAATTTTGAAGGGAATACAAACTATGGATTTCATCCCAAGTTCCTCATGTAATTAAACAGAGTATAGTTAAGTAACTTAACACATCTGATATCACCCTGGCCTCCATGAGTTAAGAACTCTTACAACATTTCCCACTACATCCAGCTAGAAGTACACAACATTTAAGCAACTTAAAACTCAGTAAATAAAAAAAAAGCATGTAAAAAACAACAACAACAACCTAATTGAAGAACACGACACCATACCACATCCCTAAAACTAAGGGAGACCTAATTCAGTGGCATGCATTCATCCCCGCCAGTCACAAACATTCGACGACGAGCTGAACCCGGATAAGAACTCCGCCGGCCACCCGCCGCCGCCGCCTCCGGCCCAGTACTGCTCATGCGCTCCAGCGAAACCGCCTCCGCGGCTGTGCTCCTCCATCTTGACCGACGCCAGCTGCGCGAGCAGCCCCGACGCCACGCCCCTCGGGAACCCATCGGCGAGGGTGCCGATGTCGCCGTCGGCGAAATGGTACCCGTGCAGCCCTTGCTGCAGGAACTGCGGCTGCAGGAGCGGCAGGTGGTGGTGGTGGTAACCCTCCAGCGAGGCCTCCAGAGCTGCGGCGGACGGGAGGCCGAGGTGGTGGGGCAGGGCCTGCATGCTAGCGATGACGTCGGCCGCGGCTGCGGCAGCGCTTGTGGTGGTGGCCGTGGTGGAGGTGGAGGTGGTGGAGGAGGAGGACGTGGCGGCCATGGCGCCCTGGCGGGACGACTTCTTGCTGGAGCGCTTGGTGTTGCGGCGGCACCCACCGCCGACGGGGACGTTGCGGAGCGCGCCACCGCGCGTCCAGTAGCGGCGGCACGCCTTGCAGAAGTGGCGCGGCTGCGAGAGAGAGTAGTTGTTGAAGTAGCAGAACTTGGTGTTGGTCGAGTCGCAGCGCGGGCACCGCAGCATGCAGGGCTCCGGGAGCGGCACGCGGGCCAGCCGCGCGCGCTCCGACATTGACACGACCGGTCGCGGCTGCCCCGGCCCCGGCCCCGCGGCCTGCAGCGAGGTCGAGGAGCCGCTCGCCGGCGCGCTTGCCGCCGTGTTGTCATGGCCGCCCGGCAGCGGCGCTAGGCCTGACGGCGGAGGGATCAGGTGGTGGTGATCGCTGCCGCCGCCGCCGATGAGACACTGGTGTGGATGCTGCTGTATCTGGAACATTAGTAGTGCAAAGATTAAAGGGGGAAATTAAGATTAAACAAAATTTAAAGCATGGTATATTCAAGAACATGCTTAGGATGGTGCCTTTTTATCTATACACATATGCTCTTGAAGGAAAGTTCAAGAAAATTGTGACAAAATAATATAGACTTGAGATCACTGAATTAATGCATATAGATCATGAAGAAGTAGCTACTAGCTACTAATGCATCAATCAATTCATCTTGCTTGTGCTGCCGAGAAGAATGATGATCAATTACCTGGCTCCAATTTGGAGGATCTAGGAAGATTGGGACTGACGAGAAAACCATGCTGATGTGATGAACAAGTCCCCTAGCTTTCTTCCTCTTCTTGGACACTACTAGTTTCTTACTTACCAATACTATGTTTTGAGAGAGGAGAGGTGAAAGAAGAAGAGATGATGAGGAAGAGGGAAACCACAACTTTTCTTTCCTTGCTCTCGCACAGCAAGTGGTCTCTTTTATAATTTATGTGGCATTACTTAGTTGCTAAGAGAGAATGAGCTAGTATAGGAACTGTGCAAGAGAGAGAGAGGGAGAGAGAGTGCTAAGTTAGCTAGCTATAGCTAGTGGGGATGGATGTCATGAGTCATAGAGGAAAAGGTAATGGCTGGGGAAAAGGAGGAGGCCATGGCAAACCCTAACAGTAGGAGAGAGGTCAGTGTGTAGGGTGTATGGTGTGAGGTGACATGCTAAGGAAACATGGATGGCAGCAGCAGCCAAGGGGAGGGCTCCAGCACATGCACAATGGAGGAGCTAGAGCAGGAGATCAGGTGATCGATGAGTGAGGTCAGTGAAGGTCCCTCTACTGCTGCTGCCTTGTATTTATACACCTCCAAAAGGCCAAAAAGGAGGGAAAGCTCGCTGGCCTTCTTTGGTGCCTGCCTGCCTGAGACTGACCCAGTGTTTGTTCCGTGGCCCCATCCCTGATGGTAGAATAATTAATTATATTCTTTTGTTCTAGCCCGGACGGGAGTCCGGTGCTCCCAAAATTAAGGGCCCCATTTTCTACATATTCTTGTATTACTATTTATTAATCTTTGTATTAGCTAGTAAGAGTAAGAACTAATTCATGAGTAGTTCTTTTTATTCTCTTTGTTTTTTAAAAAATTTACTGCAAAAATTCATTCTTAAACAAAACCATGTGACATGTTGATATTTTAAAGTTTTTAAATCAGCTAAATTATTTATGTAATGTAATTGTTGCATATAGAATTTTGTTGACAATTCCAGTGACTATAGCACATGCAAAAAAAACTTATATAGATTGAATTTGAAGTTCTACTTGTGTTCTATAATTAATGAACTAGGAAAGACTTAATAATAGCCATTGAAATTGATTTAAATTGGAAAAGACTAATTACAAGGATAATTGAAGATTATGTTGTAAATAATACTAGAATAATGGTGCTTTCCAAGTAAAGGTCACATATGAGATTTATTTTTTTAGCACGATGTATCACATAAATCCTTTGTATTATAAAGAAAAATTGTACTACAACTCTAATATCAATTAATTATTTTAGTAATTAACTTTTATTAAGTGTATAGCCTAATTTTAAATTTAGCATAGGCCCCAAAATGTCAGGTACAGCACTGGACGTGTGAAGGAACTAGTTGGCCTAGGGGGGGTGAATAGGCAACTTTTGCAGATTTTAACTTCTTAGAGACAATATATGACAGAAGTAAATAACAAAGACTGATAACTGCGAAAGCAACGAAATGTAATAAAGCACAAAAGAGACAGAGATTTATCCTGTGGTTCAGAGCCGCACTCCTACTCCACGTTGAAGCACTTCTTCCGAAGTATTGCTTCTCTAAAGCTAGTCGCAGTAGCTCTGGTGATCACTCAGGTAGCTCTTTCACCACTCCAGTGAGGTGAGCTCCAAACCTTTCACAAACACAGTGGCCTTCCACAATCACTTTTGGATAGGTCGCACTTTTTCACTTCCTCCAAGCTGTCTAGGATCACTGAGATCCAAGAGTAATAAACTTTGCACAAGCTCTGTCTCTTGGTTCACTTGCAAATCACACAGCTAGACTTCAGCTTGGAGCTAAAACACTTAGAGATGTTGAGGATTTTGAGTTTAAAAGTGAAGCACAGACTCCTTTTGAGAATGAGAGTTATTTTCAATGCTAAAAGGTCAAGGAGTTCATTCTATATGTTGGTAGATGGCTCAGGAAATGTTTATATAGCCAATTGGAATGAATATAGCCGTTACACCTACCACTGTAGCCGTTGGACGTGTCAGAATATAAAAAAGTCTAAGATACACGTGTACAACGGGCTGAACAACAGACCTTAGCGATACTGATCATTTGTACGACGGACCAATTTAGGACATTTACGACGAACCAAAAAATTTGGTCCGTTGTACATGGGATTTTCAGAGAGTTTGGTCTGGCAAAGGAATGAGTGAGTTACATGTATGCCGGACCAAATTTTTTTGGTATGTCATACATGGGAATTTCTAATATCAGTAGCCAAGGACCTTATTTGACAAGAAAAAGGGTTTATTCAAGAGATTTGCTTTAGTGACGGACTGAAATTTAACACAGGAAGATTTGGTCTATCAACAAAGGAAAATCCTTCTAATAAGAATGTATGTCTATCTATGGATTTAATAAATAGAATTCCAAGGTTTGGTCCGGCAAAAAGGCTTATAATCTGAATGAGTGCCGGACTAAAAATATTTGGTCCGCTGTAGATGGAATAACAGAGAAGTTTTTAGTCTGTTGAAGGAGCATGATTTTATATGTATGCCAGACCAAATAATTTGGTCCGTCATACATAGAAAAATACTTGGTTGCAAGATGTCTTCAAGGAATTTTCACCAAGGACTGAAGAATGTGAAAACAAGAAGTTTGGTCCGATGAGAGGATACCTAAATACGAATATGGACAAGGAAGATTTTCAATGCTGGACTTAAAAAAGCTTTTGACTGAGAAAGGATTTTGGCCAAGTATGCAACAGACTTAAGAAATGGATAGCTAAATTTTAGTCCGTCGCATATTTAGACTATCAAAAAGAAGGGAGAATTTTGACTCAAAGAGCAATGACTAAGAGTTTTTTACTCCAAGCAATCTAATCTTGTCTTTGCCTTATGATCCAATCCACTAGCTTGTGCAAAGTCCCCCTTTAGACAGCCAAACTGAAAATAAACCTAGCTATTTGACTTGAATCAACTCCCAAGTCATAAACTAGTAACAGAACACCTTAATCTTGTTAGTCCAACTTGCTTCACCATTGATTCTAGCACAAGCTCTTCAAAACTTTAAGCATTATTAACTTAGTTATCAACACCAAAACTAAAATAAAGCTTGATAATAAGAATTGGGGGGGCCTAGATGCTATCAACGTGCGCATACATGTACGTGTATAGGACAAGTTTTTTGGCTGTGTGTCTATATATGTGCGTGTACGAACACACTATTCTACTCCCGAGCATAGAACAACTTATTCTATGCACCGGCTAGACAAACGCGGCCAACCCACTTCACATGCATCACTTCATTCAGAGATTAATACAACTAGTGAAGTAGCCAACCAACCAATAAATATAGGTTCTTTATTAGTACCGGAGTGTTTTATTCTTATATTAGCTATACTTTTGATTGGCGGGTCTAATTTATGAACGGTTTTCACTAATAGCTTACTAACAATGAGAGGAACATAATGATTAAGTCTCGCCAATAAATACCAGATGAATAAGCTTTTTATACTAATTTATTGAACGTGTTGTTAAAGTTTACTGTCACACCTAGCCATGGCATATGATGGCTATATAATAGCGGCAATAAAAATACATACCATATTTACGTCCAAATACATTCCGATTTATCCAGATGAAAAAATAGAACCGTTGTGTGAAGGCGGCAGTAAAAATGGATACCACATTTATGTCCAGATATATTTTCAAATTACGACTAGATGAAAAAATAGAAACATTGTGTGATGGCGGGAGTAAAAATAGATAACATATTTATGTCCAGATACGTTCACATTTACGGCCAGATGAAAAAATGGATGTGATAGTGTTCATATACATATTATTGTGCAGCTCGGTGTGATTTCTATTTTTACTGCATCACTAAATGAGATTTACTGTGTCCTCCATATACGTTTGTTGCACTGTTATAAAAAGATTTACTACAACCTCCTTCTGTGTTTATAGCACTGATAAAAAAAGATTTAATGCATCTTTATCTGAGATTTATTGCCACGCTAAACGTAGAGGGACGGGTGGAGAGAGAAACGTGGGTTGATTGTAAATTTTGAACAACGATACCTCCTGCATCATTTATCCTATTTATAATCTGTTTGAAGCGTTTTACTAAATAAATATGTTTAATAAAAAGAGATCCATGACGAATATATTTTAATGATGTAAAAATGATTACTGTATCAAAAGTTCAGATTTACTATATCTAAGTTAATCAATTACTATATCGTCTAAGAATGGAAAAGGTGGATGATGACCGAGTAGGGTTGACGGAGGCGAGAGATGGCAGTTTTTTCTTTGACCAACTTTTGACTAAGTCCAGGAAAGTCATGTCTATGCTCACCAATAATTTCCGCTGAACCGAAGACAAGGTCGCAACAATTTCCGAGCACAGTGGCGGACCGAGCAGGGGATCAGGGGGGGCTAGGTCACACCCTACCCCCGACCACACCATGAGTACCCCCTAGCACCCCCTGTCCACCGTGGGGCGCCACCACGTCGTCGCCATGGAAGACGGCCAGGAAGAGTGGAACTTGGAGCTGAAGTGCTGAAGCAACTGAACCATGGAATGGAAGAAGAAGAAGAAGAATAGCAAAGGTAGAATAGAAGGACTTACTACATGGGCCGAGCAACCAATTTGGGCTAGCACGCGGTGTAAGTTCAAGCTCTATTAGTTTTGGTGATTGATTTTAGATTAATGCTTAATCATTGTTTAATGACAAATCTAATTATTACGAGACTAACATGTTTATTGATCTTTATTCTTATTAGTCTCAAATTTGGCTGGAAAATGGAAAACCCAAGGTATGCACTTATATTCACTCTATTAGTTTAATGCATACTTAGGAATCAAGTTAAAGGATGAACTCTTCCATTGCTTATACATTAAAGATGTGCATTATATTTTCAATTCCATATATTACATGGATGCACACATCTAGGAGGAGTTTGTACTTTTACTTAATGTCTCAATAGTATTGATCTATTTCATTTTGTCACATAAATCAAGGATCAATACATTGAAACAATACCTTGAGTATATATTTGACTTGCATAGTTTTAGTATACTCATGGTAATATAGGATAAACTCCAATGCAATCAAATTGAATATGTGCATATTGTTTCTAATCAAATTATATGTATGTATATATTTATGTGGAGTTTATTCTATGTTTGATGGTCTAAATAGGTATTGACCCCTTCCATTCCTCTCCAATATTTTGGATCAGTACTTGAAACCATCGAAATGAGTATATGAAAACTTGTGTAGTTAATATATACTCATATCAATTTAAATAAAATTTAAATTGAGATTCAGTTGTCTTTCAATCAATCAAAGAACGCTTCATCATGTGTTGATGATATTCTTTGTTGATTATGGACAAACGAATGGTTCTTGAGTATAATGAAGCATTAGTTGCATCAAAGTACTCAAGACACCTTTAAATCATTCAAATTGATTTGGGTTGTACTCAATCGATCTTGGAGGCATCTATTATGTGTTAATGGAGTGCAATTGATGATTGAGGCAACCGTGTTTGTTGGACTAACAATCTTTCATGAGTTTTGAAGTAGGTTGAGTCTAAAATAATAAAGAATCGGGAACGAGAAGTCATCATGTGTTGATGTGCTTCAAGTGGAGCTCCCGAAGTAAAGAGAAAATTCATTATGTGTTGATGAACAAGAAGAAGGACACTCGATCCAAGAGAGAAGATGATTGGATATCATAAAAGCTCCAAGTGGATCGCTAGAGGCAAAGGTATAATTAGCTAGGGCTAAGGATGTGTTCCTAGTCTTTTACCGGTCTCGGTGTTTGGATGGGAGACCGGATTGCTAGTTAGGTGTTGTACTATTAAGAGGGGTTGAGTCATTTAGCTTGAGCTTCATCATGTGTTGATGAACTCAATCTGGTTCGCTCTAGCTCACTCTCTTGTTTAGATTTTGCATGAGCTAAGTATTTGCATGTGTTGCAAATAAGGGAGCACATGCTTGCTTCTTATTTATATTCTCAATTTGTTTTGGTATTTGCTTGGAGCTAAGTTTTACATGTGTTGCAAAAGGAGAGAGCTCAAGCAATTTGGTTTAAAGTGGTTGCATGGAACTAGAGATTTGCATGTGTTGCAAATAGAGAGCTCATGCACTTGAGTTTGATTTGTGGTTTTCATGGAGTTAAGTTTTGCATGTGTTGCAAAAGGAAAGAGCTCATGTAATTTAATTTGAATGGTTGTTGTGTGCATGGTGCTAGAGATTTGCATGTGTTGCAAATAGAGAGGTCATGCATTTGAATTGAATGCTTTGTGGTTGCAAAATGTATTTTTGCAAAATATTGATGATTATGCTTCTTATCTTGGAGCATGAGATAAGTATTTGCAAATGTGATTTGCAATGTGTTGGGATCATGTGTTGATCATCTCATGGCTCAAGATTTGATTCAAATAGAATGAATTTGTTATTTGTAAATGTGTTTTGCAAATAAACTGGAAGTTATGGATTTTGATCCTAGAGTATGTGTTGGCATTTGCAAATGTGTTTTGCAAAGTGTCGAGATTATGTGTTGATCCTTACATGGCTAGAGGATTGATCTCATAAGTTCTCGGTTTATTTATAAATGGGTTTTGCAAATAAGTTGAGCCTTAATGCGATTCTTTGGAGAATGTGAATAGGGTTTGCAAATGTGTTTTGCAAATTGCTTGATCATGTATTGATCACCACGTGGCTCAAAAAATTGATCTAAAGAGGTTCTTGATTTGAATTGGTTTGATTTTTGTGTAAAATCAAACTTTGCTCTAGAAGGCCGATCATATCGCCCATGGTAGCCTAGTGCTACCGGATGAGTGGTAGCACCGGCCTTATGTTCGGTGCAGAAATTCTAGAGAGGTTGTTTTTAGACAATCTGGCATCGGTACACCGCCCCTCGGGGTCGGTGTATTTTTTCCACGCTGATGCAGATACACACGTCGGTTAGTTTATTTGGACTTGCAAAATCTTAGGACCTGAAAAATCCATCAGCTAGCCAGCTCTTGCTGCAGCAATGACTGCCGGATTCGATCGAAGCCGGCCGGGCGGGTTCGCGGCGGTCCAGGTCGGCGATGGAGCCGGCTAGAGAATAAGGTCACGTACGCACGCCCAGTGCATCTATCTGCACTGCGTGCTAAGGTAAGCGAAGCATCCATCTGCCGACCCACGGCATGGGCATGGCAGGGCGCCGTCGCTCCTCCCCGAGTCGCTGTCGCGCGCGCTCGCAAAGCGGAACACGCGTACGTAGGCTGCACACATCGCGTCCATCATAGCACGACACGCGTACGGTTCCCATCCCATAGAACAGCAGCACATTCGTCAGGGCTGATCTGTCTGCGCGAAACACGTACGTATGATCGACGGCAAATGGAAACCACGGGGGCTAAGCGGCACGTACGTACTCGACCTTGCTAGTTACCCTCTCTTTCTTTCTCCCTGATTAGCCGGCGCCCTCCTTCGATCTAGCGTCGTTAACTCTCTCTCGAGTCGTCGTCGTCGTCCGACCTTTTAATTACACCGGTTATATACTAGCGTACATGCATGTATATATAAATAAAGAAAATACTAGTCGATCATCTATAGTCAATCCAATTGGAGGTAGCACGCTGAGTCTCGATCGGTTTGTTTAATTAGAACCAATTAAAGGGTGCAAACCCCGGTTCCATTTTATTTTAGAAGGAAACCATCGCTAAGTCTCTGTCGGTTTCAGCTCGAATCATTTATAACTATTGAGTTTGATGCACCGACCAATTATATATATATATATGGTCTGAGTCTCCGAGGGAGAAAACAAAATGGTGATCCGGATATATGGTCGCCATCGGCGAGAAATACTACTCTCCCACGCAAAGAAAGGTACACGCCATTGATCGAATTAAGAACTGTGCAACGAGGAATCAATCGGGTAGGCAGCACGTACAGAGCTAGCTAGTGACCAGATAGATCCTGGCTCCTAGCTAGTGAGATCTTGGCGAGGAAGACTCCTCCTCCGTAGGTCCTGTCCGTGTCCGGCCATCATCGGCGCAGGCTACTACAGTAATATAATGGCGGTCAAAGATTGCGAAACCGGGATGGCAGAGGAAAAGCGGCAAAGGAAGCGGATCGGAGGCGCTCCCGGTGGTGCTTCCCATGTGATGCCAACGAGGGGAAGAGAGATTCTGATCGATACAACACACACACACACACACAGAGAGGGAGCAGCAGAGGCAGACGCGCGCGGGCTCCGAGGCGCGACCAAGGACAGACGCCAGGCACGAGCAGCTAGCTTTGGCTGGTGTTGGGGCTAGATTTGGGTAAAGCGCCGGCCAGCCCGGAGCAAGAAAAGCTTTGCCTGCCTGCCTCCCTGCTGCTGCTGCAATGAAGAAATGAAATGCCGTTCAATTGTTGTTCAAACGAGACGCTGCCAGCACAAGAGATGCCGTGCAGTGCGGGCCGTTTGTTTGCTATAGCTGCAGGCGGTCGCTTTATATGCTGCGACACCGAGCTGGGAAGGAGGGAAAATGGAATGGATGGCCTGCCCTCAAGCAACCGCGGCATGCTGCAAAGGGACGCGCCTCCTCGCTTGACCGACCATTCAACGGAACACAAAACACAGACAAAGGCAGTGCAAGCTCGCCCAAAAAAAAAATCATCTCGGCTCCTTAACCTAACAATCTAAAAGACTAGCTCGCCTCGTCTCGATAAAAAGCTCGAGCTACTCGTGAGCCACATCAGCCAAGATAAGTTAAGCTAAGCCATATGAGCTAAGATAATTAGTTATAAGCTAAACTAAGCTAAACCACGTCGTTAGCACATACTACACATTAACATATACATACAATAGGAGTACTACAAAAATAAAACCGTAACCAATTATCTAGCGTACAGGTAAGTAATTATTTAGGAGCCGATTAGCAATCCTAACAATTATTGTGTCTTAACCTAACATGGTTATATGGACGTACACTAATTTAAATATTCAACTAATTAAAAATCTTTTATATTAAAAAATGATCACCAGCGACTTGTGAGTTGGTCAAACTCAGCTTGTTAAGAGCCGGAAAGGAAGCTCAGCTCGACCTCGAATGAAAGTAGATAGGTGCTTATTAAGCGTGCACCACTTGCATTGGCGGGACTAGGGGTTGTCGGGTATAGCCCAACACCCCTAAAATTTTGAATCAAGTCATTTGTCGCCAAACTGAACATTGCACATCCATGTGTGTAAGAGCTTCTGCGCTAGACATTTCTTTTTCTCCTTTTATGCACGGCTGACAAAGAGACCAAGTTATGTCATTTCGGAGGAATGCAACAATCTAGTATTTGATTGCATCTCATAAAATTGACAAACAATCTAGCATTTGATTGTATCTCATTAGAGATTTGTTCTAAAATGCCAACTTCAATTCTTCCGATGTAACTTACACAAGCTTATAGTATCATCTCTTAGCAACAATAATGCCTAACAAACATTAATATGTTCATGACAAAACATCTTTCCTTTGGTCCATGTGAAGGCTCCCCAACAAGCATAGAATATAGAGAATCATCCAGAGTCATCCAGCTCCCAACATATCATCATTGACATAGTACCTATAAACTAGCGCTGAATAAGTGTATATATGTTTCAGACAAACCCTTTCTTATCCATCTCCTTTTTGAACCGCTCGGTCTCGTGGATGCCCTTCTTGATGCAACCATCCATCATGACATTGTAGGTTACGACACTTGGTTTTGACCCTTCACTGTCATATCTCGAAACAACCTTGTTCCAACATGAGGCAAGGGGCACAGCAAGCGGCGCAAAGGCACGGGGCCTGCACGATGGGCGGCGAGTACATTCGACGCGGCACTACGACATACCGACAGAGGCATCCTATTAGAAATTTTCTTATTCCACCACTAACCACTTGAATAACACATTAATACCACATTAGACAACAGGAACAGGGGGTTTTGGTTTCGCACACACGGATGGAAAGATTCACATTTTAGTATCACGTCGGATTAGAAAGAAAAACGCATTCTTCGGTAGATCATACATATTTATCATTTGAACATATAATTTTTAAAACACATCTTAGATCATTAATTTATATATTAATATATATAAAAAAACCTAGTAAAATTTATAATATTATGAAAATACTTTTTAAGTCGCAAATCTACGTAACTTTAATAAATATTCAAAAGGATACGCTGTATTTACGACGAGAGATTATACGAGCAAGAAACACTGCAGTTAGCGCATGTTGTAACGTATTACTTGGACGTAACCCTTGTTCCAGCAATGTTTCCAACATAAACATGTTCCAGCACCCACAGATAGTACCCCAACCATCACAAGTTCCAAAAAATAACCACCGGAACTCCCACAGATACAGCAGCATGGTGGCAGCAGATTCACAACGCTGCTGCAGAACTTAAGGTGTCGAGTCTAGTCGACCTCTTCTATCTTGGGGCCTGCGCCACTGCCGCCGGCCGGGGCGTCGTCCTCGTCCATGCCCGAGGCGCCGCCCATGTCGGGACCGGCGCCCTGGTACATCTTGGCGATGATGGGGTTGCACAGGCTCTCCAGCTCCTTCATCTTGTCCTCAAACTCGTCCGCCTCCGCCAGCTGGTTGCCGTCCAGCCACTGGATGGCGCCCTCCACGGCGTCCTCGATCTTCTTCTTGTCCTCCGCCGGCAGCTTCGATGCAATCTTCTCGTCCTTGATCGTGTTGCGCATGTTGTAGGCATAGTTCTCCAGCGTGTTCTTCGCCTCCACCTTCTTCTGGTGCTCCTCGTCCTCCGACTTGTACTTCTCCGCCTCCTGCACCATCTTCTCGATCTCCTCCTTGCTCAGCCGCCCCTTATCGTTGGTGATGGTGATCTTGTTCTTCTGGCCCGTCGTCTTGTCCTCCGCCGACACGTTCAGGATGCCGTTCGCGTCGATGTCGAAACAGACCGTGATCTGGGGGACGCCCCTGGGGGCCGGGGGGATGCCGGAGAGCTGGGGGCCGGGCTGGTTGCCGTCCAGCCACTGGATGGCGCCCTCCACGGCGTCCTCGATCTTCTTCTTGTCCTCCGCCGGCAGCTTCGATGCCGGAGAGCTCAAACTTGCCCAGGAGGTTGTTGTCGCGAGTCCTGGTCCTCTCACCCTCGTACACCTGGATCAACACGCCAGGCTGGTTGTCCGAGTAGGTGGAGAAGACCTGCTCCTTCTTGGTAGGGATGGTGGTGTTCCTCGGGATCAAGACAGTCATCACTCCTCCGGCTGTCTCCAGACCAAGAGAAAGAGGGGTCACGTCCAGCAGGAGCAGGTCCTGGACCTTCTCGTTGCCCTCTCCGCTCAAGATGGCGGCCTGGACAGCGGCGCCGTAGGCAACGGCCTCGTCGGGGTTGATGTTCTTGCAGAGCTCCTTGCCGTTGAAGAAATCTTGGAGAAGCTGCTGCACTCTGGGAATCCTGGTGGAACCGCCGACCAGGACGACATCGTGCACGGTGCTCTTGTCCATCTTGGCGTCCCTCAGGCACTTTTCCACAGGCTCCATGCACTTCCTGAACAGATCCATGTTGAGCTCCTCGAACCTGGCTCGGGTGATGGTCGAGTAGAAGTCAATGCCCTCGTACAGCGAGTCGATCTCAATGGTGGTCTGGGCAGTGGAGGAGAGAGTCCTCTTCGCCCTCTCGCAGGCTGTCCGCAGCCTCCTGAGAGCCCTCGGGTTGCCACTGATGTCCTTCTTATTCTTCCTCTTAAACTCCTGAACGAAGTGGTTGACCATCCTGTTGTCAAAGTCCTCACCACCAAGATGAGTATCACCAGCTGTGGCCTTGACCTCAAAGATACCCTCCTCGATGGTGAGAAGTGAGACATCAAAGGTACCGCCTCCAAGGTCAAAGATGAGGACATTCTTCTCACCAACACTGGCTGCCTTCTTGTCAAGACCATAAGCAATAGCAGCAGCAGTTGGCTCATTGATGATACGCATAACATTGAGGCCAGCAATGACGCCGGCATCCTTGGTGGCCTGCCTCTGTGAGTCGTTGAAGTAGGCAGGAACAGTGACAACAGCATTCTTGATGGTGGTGCCAAGGTAAGCTTCAGCGATCTCACGCATCTTGATGAGAACCATAGAAGAGATCTCTTCAGCTGCAAACTGCTTCTCCTCACCCTTGTACTGGACAACAATCATGGGCTTGTCACCAGGTCCAGCAATGACCTTGAAGGGCCAGAACTTAATATCACTCTGGACAGAAGTATCAGTATATCTCCGGCCGATGAGACGCTTGGCATCTGCATAATATCGTTCATGTCACAAACTGCATATATACCAACCCCAAACTTGACAAGAAATAAATGTGTGATGTTAAACGCACAACAAAGCAAATAGAACATAGTAAGCATAGCAGGAATTTCAATCTCAATGCTACCAAATATGAAACCAACCGGCAAACAAATGAACTTTGAAAGAAAGGAATGCTTTGGGGTAACTAAATTATAGCCAGAGTCACATATGCAACAAAAATTACAGTAAATATATTTTTCTAGAGTTGAACGTTATGCATTGACTCTGTAGTATATTATATCAGGTAACATGCTTTGGGATAAATAGATCATAGCCAGTAACATATGCAACAAAAAACATTAGATATATTCTCCTAGACATGCATATTATACATTGACTCCATAGGAGTGTATCATAACAGGTAACTCCGGATAATGCAGACAAACACCAATACTAGTAAGACAAAGGCATGTATACGGGGATATAGTAACTAGAAGCTCATAAAGGAGCAACCAGTGTCGCAAGATCCGTTCACGCTTGTTTTCTGCCATGTTTCGAGACACATAATCACAAAAATGACCCAAGTGTCAGATACCAAATGGCATTAACTGTAATAACAAATCGCAATCTAAAACAAATAACATGTACTATCTGTGCAATCTCAGCCGAAAGATGGTGATTTTGATTGTAATAATCACAGTGATTCAGCAAATGGGATTATTTGCATCACAGATTGCACATCAACAAGATCAGTTCAGCACTACGTTGCTTCTTCTCATTTTAGAAACTTACAAGATTACCAAAATTATTTTCCCTGTAAATAAACTCTGGATTAAAAATAATCAGTGATTCAGCAAATGGGATTATTCGCATCACAGATGGCACATCAACAAGATCAGTTCAACACTGCATTGCTTCTTCTCATTTTAGAAACTTACAAGACTACCAAAATTATTTTACCTGTAAATAAACTCGGCAATAAAAATAACAAGGGGAGATCAGATGGTAGTGCATGATGTAAATTGATCATCATAATGAATGCAGAAATGTGGTATGGATTCATATCATCACTTCTCCCGACAACTTTTTAAAGAATTACCATAACTCATAAGCCAAGAAAGAAGATATTGGACTGCAGTAGTACCTTCTCAAAACAAGAAATTAAAAAATTGCCAGTATAACATACCGAAACAAATTTGAAAAGCAAAGTTAAAAGAAATTCAAGGAAAAAGCTTGAGCTGCAGATGGTTCAGATTGAAAACCATGAATGCTATGGTAACATAGCCTTCCATCATATGAAAATCAGTGGAATAAGCGCTTGGAGAAATTGTTTCATCATCAATCTGACAGCTCAAGAGTTTATTAAATGGCAATCTAGCTAGCAACATCCGAACAAAAGAATTATAAATTATAAAAAACAAATGGAATAGATAAATTAAGCTAAATTGGTAGAGCAAGCAGTAAGATACAGTCAAACAAAGGTGTCAAAACACAGACCTGAACATATAGTGAAGTAGCACAGATAAGACCCACTAAGTGTACATGACAAAAAAAAACAGACATGAATTAAGACCTCAGAACAGACTTATACCACCACGTTAACTACTCCCTCCAAAACGCGGCTTTGACCACTAATTTTAATTATAATGTATTTCTAAAACCCAATAAAATTATAATATTATGAAAGTAATTTGAGAAAAATCTATGTGTGATTTTCATGTATCCAATTTAAATATTTAAAACGATATTTACAGTCAAAGTTTTGAAAGTTTGACTACATTTATATCCAAAACGACAACTATTTGTGACCAGAGGGAATACAAGAATAAGTTGAAATCGACAACCATCAATCATAGCATTTGGTTAGATTAGATAACAACTAGTTGCAATTCACAATATGCCAACTGTATAAAACACCGAACCACTAATTAAATGATCAATTTTCACATAAAGCCCTTAGGGCATGTACAATAAGGCCACGTCAGCCGACTCTTAGCATGTACACATCAGCTTTGGTCTATATGGAGGAGTGAGAAAAGAGGAAAGAGAAGAGAGCTGGCTCTTATTTAGTAGTTGGCTTTGCTATTGTACTTGCTCTTAGCACGCACTAATAATCACTAGCAGCATTGAGCATGCAAACTTCAAAACAAAATCCACATTGAAAACATGAAATTCCTAACATCCGATCATCAGCACATTTACATTAAAAAACCAGGTTGGGGCCGTTGGCGGCACAATTCATGATAGAATTGGTATGACAGACACAACTAAGAATGTAAGAGTCATGTTTTATACGGTTAGTGTAGGCATTCAAGTGTGCAAATGTAGGCATGTTTAAGCAAAATATTACTTAATAAACAAAACCATAATGTTCAACTGCATTTACATCGTCCTACAGAGTCTTCAGGCATACAAAAAAAACACCCACATTTAAGATTACAGAGGAACACAGCACAAGAAAACTACCACCCGAAGAAGCAATCCGCAGTCCGGGAGTCCTCAAAACTTACAGACCCAAGCGCTCAGAGCAACGCACCAACTGTTAGGTATCTAAGCCGACAAAACCAACGGATATGCATCACCTAGTTCCAATCGCACAAGCTTAGTTTACTACTAGCAACAAATCTGAATCAAGCAAATCCAATTGCAATGAAGCTACAGGACAACTAGCTCTAAGCAACTACTACCAATCAGAACCCGCTTAAGATCAGACCGATCCAAACACAGAAAGCTCCGCAACTACCACGGATCTGAGCACCCATTTCATTCATGCTCCCAACTAAACGCGCTGCAAAAATCAATCTACAACCAACGCGCATCCGGCTAAAACGCACTAAACCGAGCAGAACGAAGCACTTTGGCTAGCGGTGGACTACTAATCACTTCATCAGAGCAAAGTAGCAAACAGATCTGGGCATGGAGGGGGGCATGCGAGTGAAGGGACGCTCACCGAAGACGGTGTTGATGGGGTTCATGGCGACCTGGTTCTTGGCGGCGTCCCCGATGAGGCGCTCGGTGTCGGTGAAGGCCACGTACGACGGTGTGGTCCGGTTGCCCTGGTCGTTGGCGATGATCTCGACGCGGTCGTGCTGCCACACGCCCACGCACGAGTACGTCGTGCCAAGGTCGATGCCGATCGCCGGCCCATCGCCCTTCCCCGCCATCTCTCTACCTCTCTGGGAAGCTCTCTTCTAGGGCTTTTCTACCCGGAGGTGGAGTAGGAGGCGAAGTGGCGGCGGGGCGAGGAAGAGGAGGACTAGGGTTTCGTGAGGAGAACTCGGGGATTTTATAGGCGGAGAGTGGCGCGTGGGCGATGCTGTTCTGGAAGGTTCCAGGGCTTCGGGTAGGGGGGTTTGGAGCCGTTGAGATTTGATCGGGCGGTTGAGGGCGCGCGGGGTGTCCTTTTGGCAGGCGCCTATCGGTTTGCGTGGTTCAAACGGCTCTTTTCGGCGAAAGAGTTTGCTTTCTGATGCGCCAAAGGAATATAATATTCGAATTCACTCCCTGACAAAGACCAACATGTGGGTTAACCTCGTCTTAACTACTGCTCCCTCCCGTTCTTTCTAAATTAACGTTCATACGTTTAAAATTATTTAGATTGTTACATAAAACTATATCTTCAGATTTATCGTTAAAAATATTTTTAATAAATTATTATTTTATTAGTATATTATAAGATAAAGTTACAAAAATAACGATCAAAATTACACTCGTGAACCTTAAAAAGTTAAAAACATCTCTTAGAAAGAACGGACCGAGCAGTACTCCTGCCATTTCTTTTTTCAAAATGAAGTTTGGATGTGATTGTATTCTTTCAAGAAAAAATGGTTTTAAAATACATACTCCTACATAACAGGAATGCAAAAAACACTTGTTTATTTGCCGTTGGATACAAGAGAAATAACACGAGAGAAAGGTGATCAGTATGTGAAGTAAGAGGTAACTCTTGTCATTTCCATAGGTTTTCTCCCATGAGATATTTTTAAATTTGCAAACTCCTAAAAAAAGATGACGGGAGGTCACGATGGTGTCAAAGAGAAAAGTAAATTCCATACTTTCTAGTGGCGACGCACTATTGATGAAATTGTTCTACGGCATATAGAAGATACAATTCAGTAGAGGATCTTGCTATAGGTAGGCAGAGTAGTAACGTGAGAATTCGCCCATTTTAAGGCTAAGTTCCGAACTTCTGATACAGGAGGAGAACGAGAACCGAAAATACTACCCAATTGCTTAAACCTTGAAAAGTTCGAACCAACCACTGAAACTCATTTCTAGAAGGGATAATTCATACTATACAACGAATAGTATTCTCTAAAGTGTCAACGAATGGAGTGGTATACTATGAATTATCCCCTTCCAAAAGGCCTCATATATTGGGAGTGACATGACAATCCCCCTTTAGTCTAAACTCTCTTCTTGATGTGTCCTATATACCTATACAATTGATCCCTACTAACTACAATTAATTCTAACTTCCTGTCAGCTGGTGATGAATATTAACAGGTAGGTACAGATTCACCCATGGCAACTTCATCCTTCTTCTTTCATTGGATTAAAGCAGCAATGCAGAACAGCCACTCCACTGGCTGTTGGTTTGCATATTATTCTCACAAGGAATTTGCCTACCAATTTTGTTTCTTGCTACATTGCATGACTATCCAGATTACTAGTGCTCCATGCCGCATTCGTGTATAAAACTGTTGTTAGTTCCTTCTCATTCCACCTTTTTTATTAGTCATTTCTAAAATAAATAAATAAATCATATGCAATAGGAAATTTTAACATTTTTGCCGCAACACTCGCGAAAGTACTGCTTGCTAGAAATTCCCACCACAACACATCGTTTAGTACTTTTTTTTTTGAACAACCAAAAAATTCTGGCAGCAATTCCTGATTCAATTGCATTTGCTCACCACTGGTATACGATTGAGTCTCGGAGAAACAATAGTTTATATGATCTTGAATTATTATAAGCAAAATTCTTAGCCTAACAAGATAGCCCGGCCCAGTTTCACGGCTGGGACGAATCCACGATGGGCCCAAGACAGACGCTCGTGTCGATTCCTTGGCTCAGCAATCCAGCGCACACCGTACGTACAACATTTTGATGTAATGCCCTGTCTTCCGGTTTCTTTTTCCCAGCACGTAATATATGGTCTTTTTTTTTCTAGAACGTTTGTTTCCTTTTCCTTAATTCCAGGATATTTGTTTCCTTTTCCTTGAGATGATGCTGGAGGTAGGGGGAGATCTGTTGTGGGCCACAGGGATGAGTTAGACACATTAAACAATGGACATCGGATGTGGGTGAGTAAAGCTGAGGAAAGATCTGAGAGGTTAATTTTGATGGAGGCAAGTTTCTGGGGACGTTTCGCTAGTTGCATAAAGGTTGGGCTATCTCTAATGGGGTGCATTATTTGGGGTGGACGTAAAAAAGAATGCTTAGGTGCATTATAAAGAGGTATAGATTGATCAACTGAAAAAGATACTACTGCTAGATGCTACTACGGTACTACCTATGTTCTCGATAGATATTATTTCAGGATTTTTCTTTTCAATCGAAGCTTACGAAATAATTAAATTGTCCTTCTTTATTAGCTTACTTTTTACTTTTGGACGGTGTATGAGTCTATTTCATAGTAATAAATAATATTGAAAATAATGAATGATAGGGATATTGTAAAGGAAAAAATAGTTACAAGTTATCTCGAAAATTGTAGAATAACATATATTTAAAACAAAATTTGAAAACTAGAATGACGTGTATTCAACAATAGAGGGAGTATCACATAGATCACTGAGCTATTTTATGGTGTACTATATTCAATATGTAAGTTCATTCTTTTCGATTCAATAGACTATATTAGCTAGTATTTATTTGATATTTTTTTAATATAAATATTTTTAATAAATTAGTTATTAGATGTGATTTTTACCGTCAATCGTACATCAGACTAGAAATGTTATACTATAAAATTTCTCGCATGGCCACACACAACACCGAGCAGCGGTAGTAGTACATTACAGTACAAAAGTAGACGGTACGTAGTAGGTCAGTCCGCACATACATAGGCAAAATTTCAAATACAGTCAACTTTGTATCCTGTAATATCAGTTTTGGACAACATTTTTTCGTATTTTCCGAAAATGGCGTCAATAGCCAGCATGTGAGGCAACGGCAATGCATAGCCGGCATTTGATGCGCCGGCTATAGCATAGCCGGCATCCCATACGCCGGCGCATCAAATGCCGGCTATACACTGGGCCCGGCCGGTCGCGTCGCACGTCGGCTCACCAGCTTTGCACGCCGAAAGCTAGTTTGTTTGCATGCATGTTTATTTGTTGATGGCTTCGCATGCATGCATGATTTGTTTACATGCATGTTTCTTTGCTGATTGCTTCGCATACTTCAGCGCAGAATAAATAGAGGGGAGAGGAAGCAGAACTCACATTGGAGTGTGGCACCGAGAGCCAGCACACTGAGAATGTGCGAGTGAGAGGAGCTTGGCAAGCAGAAGAGAAAGAGGAGGAGCAGACCAAGGAGAAGGAGAAGGAGACGACCAGCGTTGGTAAGTCATTGTTAGAGTAAATGTTAGAGGATTATATAAGAACAGGAGGAGCAGTGATGAGTACTTGTTTTATATAATTATAAATTTTATTCGTAATTACCTGATTAAATTAATTAGCGTGGAGACTATACGTAAACTAGAGATGATATTATAGTTAGTATATTAATTATTGCCTCATTCATGCATCTCATTCATACCTCACGTACGTAATCTCCGTAAGGAACTAAGTAATTATAGTTTTATTATTATTTTTACATAGCAGCATACGTTTACTAATGAACGAAAAACCTTTTATTTATAGACTAAAGTAGAAAGAAAAAATCACGAGTAGGAGCAAGGAAAAATCACGAGTAGGAGCAAGTAAGTGTAGTAAATAAACTAGCACATTTGGTTATGTTATATAGTTAGATTAATTAGAACTCCCCAATAATTAGGCTTGAACTTAGTTGCATGCACATCACATAGCATGTTTAGTTATATAAGATAATCTCTAATTATCTTGTTAAATGTAAATGTTGTAACTGTAATTCATGAGCGTAGTTTGAGTAATTATTCATGAACAAAAAATTTAATTTGTTTATTAATTAATTTCAACCCTCGGTATAGTTAATCAGTTATTAATTTTTGAAATATTTTTAGGTACCATATTCCACCTAGCCGTTGCACCATGAATTTTCATATTTACTACGGTGAACGGCCTGTCATATTGCACGAGAGAATAGTCACAGAGCAAAACTGCGAACACACATATATTCAAGTGATAGTCCATTAGACTTGGAAGGCCTTAAATGACATGTTATGAACGTGTTGCGTTTGAGTCAGGAAACACATACAGTTTTCCTGGAGGCGGTGCGACCAAGAGAAGTTCCAAACAACAACGTCATTGTGCATGCTTTGTTTGGACTGACAAATAATAAGGCTTGGTTATTGTATGCACGAAAGGCCATAGAGGGCGGGTTTCCGATGAGTGTTTATGTAAACATGTTGCCACTAAAGGCGAATGCCGATGCTGATCCTAGCGGTGAAATTTTAGGCCACCAGGGAGATGGAGAAGTGGGCGAAGGACATGTGGGGGAGGGTAGTTCGGGTGCACATGAAGAAGAAGTACTTCCTTCTGAGGTAGATGCGACATGTATGGATGATGAGGCTGGTGGAAGCGAGGATGAAGAGGGCACTGACAACGATGACCCAGCTCCAGCAGTCCAGTACTTTCGTGGTAATAGTCTTCTGGAGTGTGACATTACTGACTATAATAACTTAGCTATGTGGGGGTACCAGAACAGCGACATCCAGATTGGAAAACGCTTCCCCAACAAGTTAGAGTTAATCCATTTCATCAATAATTATGCGATCATCACTAGAAGAGAGCACAAGTGTACCAGGTTGAAACTCACTGAGTATGAGGTTAGGTGCACCAAGACCCCTAACTGCCCTTTCTACGTCCGTGCTCACCAACCGAAACACGAGCACTACTTTGTGGTGAGCCGGAACACACCTCATACATGCACGAAGGAGTCGATCAGAAGTATGAGTCACGTGGTGGACCTTAGATTCATATAGTTAAGTTAGATTACAAACCAACTCAACAAAATAACCAAATAAATCTTATCTTCCTGAACTAACTCATTAAACAAATTAAATCTTATCTCTTAACCAATGTAAAATTATATCTAACAACGCCTGGGCCAGAAGGTGGGCGGGAAGCGGAAGGGGACCAGCCTGCGCTCGCCACTGTCGAGGAGAACGGTGTTGTCGGAGATGGAGGGGAGGGCGGTGTTCGGGGTGACCAGCGGCCACACGGCGTACGGGCACAGGTTGTGGAGGGTCAGTGTGGTGGCTGCCGTCGAGGTCGTGAGGACGGCGGTGACAAGAAGGAGGAGGGACTTGGCCATGGCAGCCATGGTTGTGACCTCAATTAATACTGGTTTCTTTCGCTTTGGAGGATGGAAGCTTGCATCAAAAAGGAGGCGAGGTCATTGTCGGCGCTCGCTCTCCGCGTGTTTGCTGCAGCTCTCCGTGTGCTCGGTGGTGACCTCTGCACGAACCCGAAGCCCCGCTCACCACCACTATCCTTCGTCCTCTTTTCTCTGTATAACCAAGACATGACTAATTAATTAAGGTATCAGTTGATGTAATTGAAGAGAAGGAGCCCATTTGTCCAAATGTGAAGAACTGAGAATATAATTAGTATAGAACCTGCTTTGAGCTGGATTAATTGGCATGCCACCATGTTGCTTCTAGTTAACATTAACTATGGATTGGCCATGGAGAGCTGCTGAAATTAGCTGCGACTTTGTGCGGGTGCTACTCGGTTCCTAACGCTTTCCTCGCTCCTCCTGTGTGAGTAGCGCTAGGGTTTGCTGAACTTCATGTCTTTTCGTTTATCCATGGAAATTGGTAGTACTTGCTCAGTAGAACTTAGAAATCATTTGTGATTTTAATTGCGGTTTTCCAAAGTTTTCTTTTACTGATTTACTATAGCCTCCTCGGCTTTTGCAGTTTTGTCAGTACGCAACCCCCGGATAGGTTTTCATTTCAGCAGGGTAAGTAGACACAGACAAAGGCGATTGCGTAATTATTCTTTTTGGACACAGACAAAGGCGATTGCATAATTATTCTTTTTGGGTTCTTCAAGGTGGGCTTCTCTCCACAATGGGCTTAACCATATGTGCCGTGCATGTGAATCTTCAGGAGCTGAGGCCCAGGCCCATACCCAACTCTTTGCTTGTCGAACCTCCGCTTTGACTAGTCAACTACACAGCCTGTTCTGTGTTCGTAGACCCCACCCACTACATATTTTTTTAGGGAAGTGTCTGACTTTCGTCCGGATATTTTGTTTCTTACAAATATCCAAATTTTAGACTTTTAGATCAAAGTATCAAACCATCCATCAAAATACAATCTCACCTCCCCTCACGTCTTACGGATCTCACCGCAGATCCAACGCTTCAAAATTTGGATGTTTCTTTGCTAAGAAAACATCCGGGTGATGTTTATCAAAACCCTTTTTTTAGACCACCCCACTAGACATGTTGGCACAGAGTACAGACAGATATGCTAAGTAAGTAAACCAGCAATGCAGTGACCTCAAATTCATTCAAATTAAACTCGAAATTAAATACAGTGAAATTGATAATAGGACACAGCGCAAGACGAATCAAACACAGTGATTGTAAGTGGTCGTTGATACTATTAACGACTGAGTCTTAAATAACGACTAATGGCTACAATTTAGAAGTTGTTATAATAACTTTTAGCGACCACGTCTAACGTTGTTAATAACCGCTTTTGTAGTAGCGAGGCAGATATGCTAAGTAAGCAAAGCAGCAATGCAGTGACCTCAAATTCATTGAAATAAAACTCGTAGTTAGCTACAATGAAGAGAGAAAAACTAAAACTCAGCGAAAGACGAAGCAAACACAGCGAAAGACACGAACACGTACGCATGGCACGGTACAAATTGACGACACGCGTGCATGGCTTACAGGTGAGCTAACTAGCCACGCACAGGCCCATGACCAAACTGCATATGCAAGCATTGCTGCAACTAGTCGAATAAGCCGCTAATTAATCCGACCCGACGACACGACAGTACTAGAATTAACTAGCTAATTTGTTTAATGAGCTAATTAACTAGCTAGTAGGGGTTGTAGTAGACGATCTTGAGCTCGTCGACGCTGTGGCAATTGCCGCCGGGGACGGCGTGCTCGAAGCAGCGGCCGTGGTCGGCGCAGCCGGCGGTCGGGCAGTGCCCCTGTAGGGGCCGGCCGTGCGGCGTGACGGACACCCTGACGGGGCCCGACTGCGCGTTGCTCACCTGGTACCACGCGCCGCCGTCGGGGCCGATGTGGAACTCCGCCTCCGGCGCGCCGGGCGCTGACAGCCTCCCCGTCCAGATGCAGACGGGGAACTCGGCGTGGGTGCCGTGGCGGAGCACGTACCCGTGGCCGAACAGGGCGGGGCTGTTCGCCAAGGGGGTCAGCGTCAGGGCTAGGTCGTGGCCGCACAGGTTCTGCACCGTGATCTTCCTCGTCGGCGAGCAGTATTGGCCGGCGGCCGACATGGTCGTGGCGGCGAGCACCACCATCAGGAGGCAGTGGGTCTTGGAGAACGCCATGGCGGTTGATTCAGTGGTTAATTAGGACTGAAGAGAGATATATCGGTTCTCGTCTGGGGGCTAGCTGTGTTTTAGGGTTTAAGGGCATCAAGGGTATTTTATAGGCGCGCCTTGCCCGGGTTAGGGCTTGATACACACACAACACTCCTCTCGGTAGAAACTAGCTAGAAAGCTTCCTCACCGTTGATCATGGCGGTTTTTAATCGGATCTGAGACATGGTTAAACCTGCAGCCACGTACTCTAGCTAGATCAAGCTAGCTAGGGACGGTGTGACCGACCTGCTGTACATCGAGCTCGATTCTTGCAGTTGATTGTCGGAGATGGAGCTGCAGAATTATAAATGGTTTTGTGTTTGTCTTGTAGCCTGTGCCCTGCCCTGCACGATGTGAGTCACGCTACAATGTTACGGTAGATACACGGATAGATGTAGCATGTTATTACATGGGTTGGTGGCAGTCAAATCCTGTGGATTAATTGGTCACATAGTGGCGTAGCTGGTTAGGGCAGTAAAATTCAGTGGTTTGTTCATAGTTGTCAGCATGCATGCATGTCCTGCAACTACATACTCTACATGCCACAGACCCACAGTGTTCCATTCAACAGTGCTTGTAGCCTGGGCCCTCCCCTGTTTTGGATAAGAGAAGAAAATGTGTTCCATTCAAGTCTATGCATGCATCCAACAGTGCTTGTTTAAGAATTACTGTTCAGCTTTTCTTCTATTTGTTTTTCTTAAGCTGTCATATAGTAAAGGTAGTAGCTTGGAGCTTGCCTACTATTAGTAGTTAGTTCAGCTCTGGTAAATGAATTGATATTCCATGGAATTAAGCAAAGCAAAGAACACATATACTGCATTGCGATATTAGTTTAATTTCACTTCGAATTGGTTTTGGCGCTCTAGCCTGTTCGTGTAACTTTGGCTAGCATGCGTGCATGGGGATTTTCTTGGGCCGGCTACAGACATCGAAACAAGGCAGGTTGGCATCTCTCTCTAGATTTAATCTATTCCGTATGCAGAATTAACAAATGAATTGCCCATACAAAGAAGTCCATATAACATTTTAAACTTTGGTTAAAAGTCCATACAGCATTCAGAACTATGAAACAGATATTTAACCTCTCGAACTTTACGATCCGATTCAAATAACACATTGACCTGGTTTCGCATAATGGTATTGTCCATATGACACAATGAGTGGGCGATTTTACCATATAGGATGACACGCTGACGAAGTTAAGTCAATGATAAGTGGGCCCATATGCGCTTCTCCTCTGTCGAACTCTTGATTATGCTTCTATGGTCGTCGGCATCTGCAGCTCCCTCTCTCTATTTCGACTTGAAAGAGAAGCTCCTGTAAGTCCCACTTGTCATTCACATGATTAACTTACCAAGCGTATTATCCTATATAGCTAAACCGCCTACTTATCACGCTGCGTAGTCAACACCACTATGCGAAACTAAATCAGATTGTTATTTTTTTTACATAAATTAGAGTGTTATTTGAAATAAATAATAATATTCAGGAACCTCATTTTATAGTTTAGAGTACTGAAAAACTTTTGAGCAAAGTTTACAGCAATACCGACCTTTTACTTGCCCATATTTCGTCTTAAACTACTCGATCCATTAGTCTTTGCTGCGTGTGTGCTCTGCTCGATCAGTGCCTGCCTGCCTGCGCCCAGCTAGGCTTATGGAGATCCGAGCGGCACTGAGGTTGAAGTTGAACAGCACGGGCGCGCCTTGGATGCTGCAGCACAACGTGTCTGTACTGCAGGAGATTAGAGGTTAATTAGTTTAATCGGATCGGGAACTTAGTTTAAGCTATCCTACATTTCGTGCTTGAGGAATGTTTGCTTTTGCTTGTGATGAGTTAATTACATTTACATGCATGCATATGTGTGACATGAAATAGGCCAAGTCCGAGCATAATCGAGTTACTCATTTTGATCTAACATCAAGTTACTTATTGCTTAGGACCCGTTCGGTAGAGTTTTGGTTCTTGGATTCTCGTTTAGAGGAGTTGGAGCTCTACCTAATGATCTCAACTCCCTCGTGCAAATTCTCAGGAGCGACCGGAGCGATTCTCCAAAATGCACGCAAGGCCACGGCCTAGGGGCAACTCCTTGCAAGAATCGGCGCCTCCCAGTCTCTCTACGTCGCTTCCCCATCTCGAGCGTCGCCTCCCTACCTCAAGCGCCGTCGATCTACCCCGCCTCGAGCCTGCCAACCCCGACTCGAGCGCCACCGAACCGTCCCCGCTTCGAGCGCCACCGAGCCCTCTCTTTCGACCCCATGTTGAGCCTCGAAGTCCCCGCCGAGCCGTCTCTGCCTATGCCACCGACGAGCGCCGTCCAGGTATGGTTCTCCTCTCTTCCCTCTCCCTCGAATCATCTCTTTCAAGAATCTGTAGCCAATAGCCGAATATTTTTAGAAACCATTTTTGAGTTTTTAGAAAATCAGAATCAACGAGAAGTTTAACAAAATTTAGAAGGAGCATGAGGGGGAGTACTACCGAACAGACTCTTATAAGCAGCTTTGAAATCGATCAAAGGAGTCGAGTTGAGCCGAAGCGTAATCGAGTCTTTTCTCAAAATTGAAAATATATAATAAATCAGTGCGTGTTCCATGCCGTGGTTGGTGGCACACTGTCGTCATGTTGTCAGTGAGCCCCGACAGCATCAGCATGTCAGTACAGTAAAAACTAAAACGGAGTTTTTTTTACACTGGTCCGGGCCCAGGCGGGCCTGATCACAAGTTACAAGAACATGCAAGTTTCGATGGGCTCACGGGCCTAGCTAGGTCCTAATTAATCACAATTTCGAGAACCAGCCCAACCCGGTTTTTGTTAGGAATGATCCAGGCTTGTTACTTCAGTTAAGCGCTGCCATTGGCCATGCCCAATAGCCTGTCTTTTGACGCAGTTTTAACCCCGTTATAGTACACGCTAATTTCTTGCCTTCCGAGTAGGCCCTTAGCCTCTTATGGCCTCTTTGAGATAGATTATGGGATTTTAGGAAAATCGGATGGGTGATAGTTTCTAATTTTATGTACAAATTCTGTTTCTGATTCTATAAGAAGCTTCCCAGCCAGAATTCACTCGCATAGTCAGAAGCAGAATTTATATACAAAATCAGAAGCTATCACTCACCCGATTCTCCTAAAATTCAGAATCTGCATTTCCATAATCTGTCAAAAAGGACTGCATCATGGGCCAAAGTCGCCGTTGTTTGAATAGATTGCGGTACCTACATTCTACTAGTCAGTCATGGAGAGGATCGAGCTGTGCTGACTTGCATGCGTTTAATGGGAAAAAAACATGAGTGTAAGTACCCGTGTTTCGTGAGCCGGAGAGACTTTAATTTGAGTATTAGCGTGTGTGACAGTAGGACGTACCAGTGTGGATGTGTGTGTGCTGTAAGCGAGATGTGCATGAAGATGCATCCTCTGTTATATATATATATATATTTTTTAAAAAACCTAAGTTAGTCGTGTAACCTTCGTCGACGCTAGCAAGCTCTTATAGATTCCAAGTAAATGTTCAGTTAGTTGCTATGACGTTAAGAGCGCGCGTCTGTTTTTCTTTTACAGTGTAAAACAACTACTATCGGGATCGTACTGCAGATAGACGACTGTGAAACTTTATTCGGTTGCCTAGCTGATAGGGAGAGAGATTACCATTCTCTTTCACTTTTGAAAATGATTACTTTTCTGATCCCTCTTACCCCTTCTTTTAAAAAAAAATCTACCCCTCTCGATCGAAATTGGTAAATTTAGCCCCCCACCGTGGAATGCCTCCCGTGTTGGAAATTGGTACAATATTTTTATTTCAGATTTTATATCAAGGCAAAAGTAACACAAGACTAGAGATGCATAAAACAACAGGTAACACATTGTACTTCAGAAAATGCTCATGAATTGCATAATAACGGAGTTGATTTATCACACGAACTACTTATAGTTGAGATTGCTGAAGAATAGGAAGCAGCGCAATGCAGACGTGATCGTGGAAGTAGTCAATGTCGAGGAAGAAGCAGAGCGGTCACGCTGATGTGTTGCGCCCCGTGCAGGTGAACTTTGGAAGTAGTCGATGTCGAGGAAGAAGCACAGTACAACAAATTAGAGATGAGGAGGAAGAATGGAGGAGGACCACATTATGTCAGTTAAATACGGTAGTTACTAGTAACATTATCAGATCAAGTCACAAGTCACGCGAAAATACGCGAACGCGCGCGTGTGTGTTTAGCCACTGTCCACTCTATGCCATTCTTATGCCAAGTGTAATTAATCAAGATGTGGCAATGACTCCATCTTTTAAGTTATCTTTCCTATACTTGGCTAGGTAATATGGTACTAAACTATGCATGCTTTGAAATTAAAAGAAATAGGCCACCCAATAGGCCAATTTCTAACATCCCGCGCTCGCCCCCTCCCGTGCCCGACTGCCGTGGCAGCACGCTGCTCCTGCGCTTACCAGCCACGACAGCAGCGGCTCCTGTGCTTGCCAGCTGGCTCCCTTGCTCGCCCATCGTCTGCCGCACTTGCCCTCTCCCGCGCTCCCGGGGCACGGCAAGCCGGCTTCCGTGCTCCCTGGGCACGACTGTCGTCTGCGCACCTTCCTCAGTGGTGGTGGGGCTAGTTTTGCAATTCTGGTCAAGAGGAGGCTAGATTTGAAAAAACGAGGTAACGAGGTTAGAAAAGTGATCGCTTCTCACTTTTGAAGCTCTCATTTTTTATCGAGCAGAGGACTCTCTTCCTGGCGAATGTGTAGTTGTTTTGCTAAAAATATTTATGTTCGAAGCATTTACATTTAGATAAACTCTAAATGAACTATAATATGGTTTTGGAAAAAAAATTATCAGAAACCGGCAAATTTAGCGGGCTATCCTGATTCCTGAACCATATTCGAGCCTACTCAATTTGACTAGGCTAGCATGATCACCACGACATGCTGCTTTACTATCTATCGACTTTATCCGATCACCTAGACACTTTGGCACAGGAGTTTATAATTCATCTTGTACTCGAAAGCAAGCGCATAAGCTGATTAATGATGATGATGGCATCAAGCTAACCCATCCCTACGTGCATGCCACTTTGGCTTTAGCTAGCCAAGGCACTTTAGTATGCAATGAAGCAAGGAATATGTGCCCTTTTGTCTAAAGCTAGTAAAGCTATAATCTTATGGTTTATTTTAGAGAAATTTTACAGTGCATTATACTGGTAAGTATATAGTGATAGTAGAAATCAGATCTAGCCGTTGATTTATTAATGATATTTTTACTACTCTACTATTAGAAAAAGTATGAATAAATTCTAACTAATCTGATCTATTGGATTGAAAAGAATGAATGGTTCATGTTAAATTTAGAGTACCGTGTAAGAGCTTTTAATTTAATCATTACGGAGATACGTACGCACATGCATACTACCTCCATCCTAGAATCCATACCTTCAAAACCGCTAATATGTTTTAAACTATCTAGATTTACTGTATGAGAACTATATTATTAAATTCGATGTTAAGAAAACCGTCATAGTATTATAAAGTTATTATATAATAATATAATGTTAAAAAAGGAACATCAAAATCGCATATTGAATACCATCAAAAGTATAAAATAAAAGGGAACAGATGGAGTATTAAGTACCTTGTGCACTCACTTATTTGGATTTGTGATGTCCCTTTTTTTTCCAAAGATAATCTGTGTGCCAGTCACATCCGTCAAAGCTATAAATATAAATATACACATACACACGAAGAGATCATACTTTTTATTTAGGTCAAATCAGGGGCAAATATCTACAGCGGCCAGCATAACCATACTATGGTGACGTCCAATGCTCATGGACAACAAGAGGCTAGCTAGACAATCTTCGCGCCCCTCGATCTGTCAATAGTCTGGATCTCACTTGTACTTGTTAGTGTTACATTTTAACTGTACAAGTGAGAAATGTTTAAGCTGGAAGTACAAATAAATTCTAAATAATCTAATTTGTTGGATAAAAAAAATGAATAGTTTATATTGAATTTAGTGTAATGTAAAAGAGCTTTATAAATATGACGTGGTGTGTATACGAGAGATCAAACTTTTGGAAAAAGCAACATCAAAGATTTGGAATAAAAACGGTTAGCAGAATAAGTTTCTTTAGTTGGGTTAATCAGAATAAGTTTCTTTATGCGCGGGAGGAGGTTGTAATTGAAGGCACTATGACACTCGCATTATTTTACTTGCACGCAGATGCGTAGTACACAGTAAATTACAGACGACACACGCACGATTAATAGCATACTAAGATTAAACTGCAACATATATGACACCACTTAATTAGCTGACAGATTCTAATTAAACACATGTAATGCATTCATGCATGGACACGTGGCACCCGTAATACGGCCAAGCGAGCGAGCTAGCTGTCGGCAACGACGGTGCGGATGATCATGTCGGTCTCCAACGCCTCTGCGCCGCCGCCGAGCATGGACGGCTGGCAGAAGACGACCTTGAGCTCCCCGGGCGCGTGGCAGCTCTGCGGCACGGGCTCCACGTCGGTCGGCGTCGTCCTGGTGCGCGGGCACCGGCTCTTGAAGTAGCTCGCGGGGCCACGGCACGCGACACCGTCGGCGGCGCGCTGCTCGGGCGGGCAGTCGCAGTTGAGGTCGACGGCGCAGCCGAGGGCCGGGCACTGCCCGCCGCCGACGGCCTGCAGACTGATGACCATGGGCACGTTGAAGCCCTCCACCAGGCTGACGCTGTACACGGCGAGGTCGCCGTTGTCGTGGACGGTGAGCTGCGCGACGGTAGCGGGCGGCGCGGCGCCGGTCCAGCAGCTCGACGCCGAGGCGTCGCAGCCGGTGCGCGCGGCGACGCGGCCGGCCCACTTTGAGGGCGGGAAGGTGAGGGAGAGGAGGGCGTTGGGGTCGAGGCGCGCGGTGTTGTCGGAGATGGAGGGGAGGCCGGAGTTGGGGGTGACGAGCGGCCAGACGGGGTGCGGGCAGATGTTGTGGATGGTCAGCGTGGTTGCCGACGAGGCGGCGGCGAGCGCGGCGAGGAGGATGACGACGAAGGGGAGGGCTCCGGCCATGGCCATGACTTAGCTAGCTAGCTAGGCTATAGTGAGTTGCGTGTGACTAGCTTGTGAGATGAGACGAGAGGAGTGGGAGTGGATGGTTTTATAGGCGCGCGAGCCTTAGACCAAATCCTCCTCAACAAGGATAGCTTTGCTATCATACTACACAAAATCATCCCTTCGAGACCATGGGCTACTGGATCCGGCTTGCGGCCGGATGGTAAAAACTAGCGGTTTGTGTCCAGGAAAATTCGCTGGTGTTCAGGCAGGGAATCCGCGACCTTTTCTATGTCTTGTTTGGAAGGGCTATTTTTGAGATCCACGTGGAGTTTGATCGAGAATTTAAATTAAAACCCCGATCTATTTACATGGATATGTCAGAATTGTGGCTTAGCCAAATAAGATCTCACCGAAAAATACACATTTCACCATTGTTTTTATCCTCGCCTATTCCAATTTGAGTTCTAGGATTGGCTCAGCCGTCCATTTTCTTTGATTCTTCAGTGAATACCAGAGGTGCTAATCTTTTTTCCTTTTTCTTTCTTTGAAAGGATTGTATGTGCTGCCGACTTATGGTGGCTATGCTTGGAGCCATGAATTTGCAGGAGATAAGGTGAATCATCGATTGTTTTTAAAATACTCCCTCCGTTGATAAATATAAGACGTATTTTGACTTGGCACAGGGATTAAGGTTATGGTGAAATTGAGAAACACATAAGAGGAAATGACTTACATATCCCACTTAATTATCTTGGAAGATGAGAGATAATAGTTTATGTATGTGGTAATGAATAAATGCATATGGTTGAGAGAGAATAAATAAGGGTATAGGTGGAAAGGCTCATTAAACCTACATGCACGCCTTATATTTTTCAACAAGACCATTCAAACTATAGGCCTTATATTTATCAACGGAGGGAGTAATATATTTTTTTATTCAAATTGCAAAAATATACTTCGATTGAAAAATATTGCAAAACTATACCTCTATCGCCGTTTGAAACGACGAGAGGGAAATGTCGCCATATCATATGGCAACAAAGAATTGTGTCGCCATTTGAACGGACAAGAAATAGCCACGTCAGTGCCACGTATATGAAAAAAATGGTCGGCCTCCTTGTTGCCCAACCATACGACGACTGCGCACAAATCGACCGTTGGTTTGGCGACAGAGGGGGCGCGTGCCTCTGTCGCCAAACCAACTGGTGACAGAGACCGCGCTATGTATGGGCCGAAGTGGTTACTGTTTGGCATGAGGAGCCCCATTCCATTCGCCCTGCGAGAAAGAGAAGAGAGGAGAGGGAGGAAGAGGAGAGAAAGGAAAGAGAGGGAGAGGAGAAAGCGAGATTTGAGGTTTCTGCTTGTTGTGTAGGTAATTTTTTTCTTTTTATTTTGTTTAGCAATATACCATAGTAGGATAGCGAAAATAATAGATCTAGTTAAATTTAGAGGTTACGGATTGATTTATTATATTTTTAGTAATTTAGTTGGCTTGTATAAATACATTTACGTAGATATATATATATTTAGGAATATAATTGTTTTCTACAGATAGATCTAGATAGAGATATATTTTTAGAAGTGTAGATAAATAGATCTAGATATATTTTTTAAACATATAGATATAGTTATGTTAGGTGTTACACCGTGAGCAGCATGTACAGGAATGCAACGAGAACATCATTTACCAAAGTGGTGAACAAGTTGAGGTTGGGGAGGATGATGAAAATATTGGACAAGAAGCGCAGGGACAAGTAGACGAAGGTGAGGAAATTGAGGAAATAACAGTAATGATGGAAGAGGAAGACCGTGAATACACCAGAAGACTAGTGGAAGACGATGATGACTTGGGTGAGGAAGATGGAGGTACGGATCTGCTTATGCCAACAGATTGGAGCACACATCAATTTAATAAGCTGGTTGTGAATAAAAATAGCGATACACCTTGGTAGTATAGTGAGAATGAGGTTAGGCCTAACAGCATGTACCGATAAAAGAGGCAGTGCAAGATGCTGTGAAAGATTGGGCCTTATCATTAATAAGGATTTTCAGGGTTAAGAAGTCCACCCCAACCTGCTATGACGTGGTGTGCGAGATGCATGGGTGTCCCTAGAGAGTGCACGCGTACAAGCCCAAATGGGGCACCCACTAGCTATGTTCGAAGGTTGAGTAGCATATCTATATGACTGAGGAAACGCTAATGGCTCACAGGAACCTGTCATCCAGGTATGTCGCAAATATTATGTACCCAGAGATAGTGGAGAATCTCAATTTTGAGCCCCGTGCTTTTATCCGGACAATTGAGAACATATATCAGTATACAATTAGCTATGAAAAGGTATGAAGGACGAAGCAAAATGTCTTAGAAATGAGGTTTGGGAAATTTGAAGACTCCTATCATAATCTGCCCGCACTGTTCAGTTGCATTCATAGAAGAAATCATGGCACTTATTATGATTATCAAGACTGTTCGTCAAGAAAGTGGTCGACCAAGAGGCATCTGAAGAGAGTTTTCTTCGCATTTGGAGCTTGCATTAAGGCGTTCTATCACTGTCGTCCATTGTTATGCGTGGACGGCACATTCTTGACCGAGAAACACAAAGGGCAAATAATAGTAGTTGTGGGCGTTGATGGAAATAACCAGATTCTGTCTATTGCTTTCACCTTTGTAGAGAGTGAGAACTACGAGAGTTGGCTGTGGTTCCTAAGGAACTTGAACATCGGGATGGTGAAAACTCGTCAAGATGTGTGCATACTGCATGACAGGTATGCTGGACTGCTTAATGCTATCAAATAGTTGCAAACAGGGGAAGATGAGCCATTTCCATGGCCTGACTTGCAGAGCCGATGGTGCATGAGGCATTTGGGTGCGAACTTCTATAAGCAATTCAAAAACAAGGAACTGATGAACATGTTTAAGAGGCTATGTAAGCAGAACCAAGCGAGTAAGTTCCGTACTCTATGGAAAAATCTTGATGAGCTAACAAGAAAACACAAAGAGGAGCAGATAAACAAGGCTAGTAGCAGTGAAACACAGGATCAGGCGGAGCCTCTATTCCCTCTGCCAACAGAAGATGAGGCGACGAATCATCGTCAAAGGAAAAGGCCAATCAAATGTTTCTTGGACTGGATAAAATACGAGCCGAAAGAGAAGTGGTCATTGTTACATGACACACATGGTGCTAGATTCGGTGTCATGACGACTAACTTCGCGGAGGTGTACAACTGGGTAATGAGAGGGATGAGGTGTCTTCCGTAGGTAGGAATTGTTGAGGGAGTGTTGCGAGGCACAACCAAGTACTTTGTGGATAGGCATCGAGCTGCTGAAGTAGTAATGAGAAATGAGAATCTAATGTACTCTAGCATGGTCACTAAATACATGGATGAGAAGAGTAAGAAGGCGACCAAGCATAGAGCTATAAAAGTAGGTGCACGAACACTACGCTTCGAGGTGATATACAGGGATAAAGATGATGTGGAACCAACCAGAAGGTTATCACCTAAGAGTGCATCTTGCAGGCTGACTGCAAATGCTCGTGTAACAAACCACACCTTTTGCACATGCCATGTTCTCATGTGATAGCCGCATGTGCGTTATTTGGAATGCGACCCGGTATATATCTATCTGAATATTTTACAAAGGAAAAGGTGATGAAAACTTGGAGCGAGGAGCTTTATGGTTTTGATGTTGTTGGTTCTTTCACCACAACTCCTAGTGTCAATGAAAGGTTGTGGGTTCCTGATTTTGATGCAAGAATATGCAAAGCAGGGTGTCGCAAAACAAGGTGTATTAGAAATGATATGGATGAGTCTGAAGCTGGTAAGCGCGTGAAGAAATGTTCATTATGCAAGCAAATAGGACATACGTTCAAGAACTGCCAGCCACAAAACGAAGAAGATGAAGGAGGAGATGGCAACCCGACGGCGGGGGAGGGATCATTGTTTGCAAGGCGTGGTGGACGACGTCATCATACTACCGGAGAAGCTATTTGAAATATCATATGCTATATGCCAAATTCATATTTTATTGATGTAATATATGTTGTATGAACTCTATTTTCTACCTAGTTGTAAGCAAGCTGTATGCCGTTACTGTTGCTGTAAGAACCCTTATTTGTAATCGAGTTGTATGTCATTGTGAGTGTTGTTGCTTGCTAAATTATTGGAATTTATTTCAATATATTGTTATGATGCTTGTATAGTTTTTTGTACGCATTTGGTTCTATATGCATTTGAAATATAACTTTCATTATTGCAATTTGTAGGTATGGCTGACTGGGATGGAGATGACGACTGGCGATTTGAGTTGCTAGATCCGGTCGTTGATCGTTGTCATCGTACCCACTATGCCACTTCTTTTCCAGAGGAGGGATATGATCCTCTAGAGCTTGGCGTACTACGACCGAGGACACCACAGAAGCTCTGGTCGCTCAATCCTCGTTGGATCCTCAGGTAACATACTATTCTTTATATTTCTAAATATATTTGCTGTAGTATTATAATTTATATTAATTAATTAGTGTGGTGTTGATATTAATTTCATATTTTTGTTTCGTAGGCTTCGAGCATCTGGATTGCTGCCACTCACCCAGATGGTAGAGGCGGCGCACGACGATGTGCAGGGACGGGACGTGGGTCGCCGGTTCCCGCTCGACAGGTCTCTGCTCACTGCTCTGGTGGATCGGTGGAGGTCGGAGACACACACCTTCCATCTACCTGTCGGGGAGATGGCCATCACTTTGGAGGACGTCTCATACCTCCTCAGACTCTCGATTGTCGGTCACCCTGTGGTGCCTCAGGACGTCGACCCGATGTGGTGCTAGGAGCTACTTGCGTGGTTCTAGGGTGTGCTCCCAGCTGCTACGTATCGACCCTTCAACAGTACACACATGGTCCGATACTGAGGTGGCTTCGACAGTTCGTGGTATGCAACTAACCTTTAAAGCTTAATTGTGCATATACTGGTTGAACTAACAAGAAAGCTTAAATTTACAGGTGGAGCACATCGTCGCGCCTGCGGACAAGGTGAGGGTGAGCCGCCACCTAGAGGCGTACCTGATGTGGCTCTTTGGCTAGTGCATGTTCACGAGCTCCCATGGGGATAGGTGGACAGGCACCTCGTCCAATTTGCGAGGGTGATTGCAGACGCACCCCTTGATGCCGTGCTGCAGTACTCCTAGGGGTCGGCTGTGCTGTGCGCCACGTACCGTGTTCTCTGTGACGGTTATAGACGGATCATTGATGGCTCGACCTTCACCGGATGTTCACTGCTTTTACAGTTTTGGGCATACGAGAGGTTCCAGATCGGGCGGCCTGACATCGACTTGCAGCCTCTTGTACATGCCGGTGATGACGATGTTGACACTTCGATCATAGGCACCATTTGGTGCCACCGACGGGCAAGATATTGCAATCACGATTATGAAATTTTCACTTTAACATTTGTCAGTACTAACAGTAACGTTCTGCGTTAATTTTTCTATCGTCACTGCAGCCTAGGTGGGCACACAAGATGGTGCGGCTGGGCTACCCGCTGTTCGTCGCTGTGTTCGACCGCCTCATCGATGACCACATACGCTGGACGCCGTACACAGAGGCAGAGGTGTAGCTACGTGTGACTGGTGGGTTGTCCACCCTATGCACAAGAGATGCGGTGTACTGGCGTACACGTCGGTTCCTCCTGTTTGACGTCTAGGTCGAGGATTACGCTGTCTATCAAGTGATGAGGTAGTTCGGTCTACGACAGGAGTTCTCGGTCCCGGTCGCCCGTGAGGTCCCATACGGCGCTCACACGTAAGTTCTCTGCGTCGATGTTCTATAATTATTATCATGTAATGCCATCTAATATTGCTATATTTATTTCTTATCCACAGCCAGACTAGGAAGGGCGTGCATGGGGCCACCCCTGGCACGTACGTATGGCGCCATGGGTCGAGGAGTAGGGGGGAGTCTTGGAAGACATCCATGCTGAGGATACGACATACGACCCGTAGACGTACCAAGGTTACCGACAGTGGTACACTTTCCGTACCCGTCTACGTTTGGTACGTATCTTCCCCGATCCTCCTAGACATGTTCCCAGGCTGAGGGACATGTATCCCACCCATACGGACTCGGCTCTGCACAGTGTGGTACATTGCGTCCAATCTACGATCTTATTTCCACTCAGTTCGTAAACATGCTAACTAATTTGTAATGTATTTTCTAGACTGATGTGTTAGGCCAATACTACGAGGAGTCAGGGAGCTTCCTTTCTCGTCTGACCCAAGGGGTTGACGTGACCAGAGAGGAGGTGATCTCTTTTTTCGTGAGGTTTAGGGAGAGCTCCAGACGCGTCCTCCAGTTGGCGGGATGCCGCCAGCCTCTCGATGTGGCTGACAGCATGCCGCTTAGTGGAGGTAGGGGTGCTACAGGTACATCTTCCCATGCTATAGTCTCCCGTGCCATCGTCACATAGCCGTCTGCGAGAGGGCGAGCTGCTAGACATGCTGGTGTAGCCGCTCACGTCGTAGGTGAGTACTTAATCGCACTTTCTATGTTTTGCAATCATTGTTTGAATGCTCTCAACAATTCTTCATTTGTTACAGGCTCATAGGCACGGTGGTTCACGTCTATAGCTTCACCTGCACCTGATGACTATGAGGGGCAGCCTGATGATCCAGCCCATGCGAATTACGACCTCGATGATGGTGGTGTTTCGAGGTACTTCGTTGATGTGGATGAGCATGGACCATCGCAGTTGCACGGAGCACCACCGTCGACGCAGCCTTCTCAGCCGAAGTACACTACACCTCCAGCCAGACCACAGAGGGACCACTGCATGCCGACGCAGTTGACCTACTCGCACAGGCATATTCGCAGGAGGACTGCCACAACACGAGGAGCCACCTCGAAATGGGGCCGAAGTAATTACTTATGTTTTGGATTGTTGGAACTGTTTATCTTATGTATTTTGTTAATCCGTTCCAGATATGTTGTACGACATATGGCTTTTATGATCACGAACTATTATATTTGGTTATGCAATATCGTTATTTTTTGTTACAATAGGACCTGCACCGTAATACGAGATGCTATTTCTTAGACCGATGGGACAACTCGCTGAAGACTTTTATCAGCCTGAAATGACCCCTCTACACACAATATAGTCCGACGTGACTACTCACTGCATGGTATAAAGTCCCATCGATACACTTAGTACGCACTAACTGCACACTGCACAGTCCAAAGTGACCACTCACTGCCTACTTTTAACTCTGAAGTGACCACTTATTATACAGTATATTTGTCAGTACTGACACCTTGCATGCATGACTACCTTTTCAGCCCGACTTGACTACACACTCCAGCGTTTTGCTGTCCGTCTGCACATTTCACTCTTACCTTCCAACACTTACTCCATACACCACCCCTTTGAGACTATAAAAGGCCAAACCGGAGGCACACATACACATCTTCCACTCACACTTCACCATGGCTGGATCCTCTAGCAGAGTATTCTCGTGGACACCTGATATGAGCAGCGTAGCCCTTCATTACACGTTGAAGGTTACGCGTAATGGGAAGGATAATCCGTTCAAGGAGGAGAACCTAAGTAAAGTGGTGTCCAAATTGCAAGAGTGGCGTCCAATATTATTGAGGCATAAGGTGAAAACCTCTGGTTTGAACCTTGTGACCTCCAACGACCTCAAGGCGCACTTGCAAGGGTGGCGTCAAAGGTATTTCAGGATGTGTGAACTAGCCGACCACCTTTCTGCTACAGGTTTCTCTACGAGATTTTATAGGGTACTGATGCTGCCCGATCAGTATGCAGAGTATATTCAGGTTAGTTATTTCCTATTTGTTCACCCTACTAATCTTTTTAGCATTATCCATAAGTTCACTAATTCGTATGCTCGTCTTGTGTATTAGTCATTCCCGAAGGATAAAGAGTTGCTGAATAAAGATATCCTAGAATTCGTAGCGATGTATATACTCTTCGGCGAGGGTGTGATGCCTGGTTCACACAGAAAACGCAGAAGAGGATCTAACTGGAGGGGTAGAGGTCCACTCAATACCGTTGCAGTAGAAAGTTCAAGAGAATGTTCAACTACCACCGACGGAGAGCTTGCTCCTAACTATACAAATGACGATGACGATTTCATGTCACCTAGACCTCGACGTTTAAACACTATCATAACAGGCCGTTCAAGCACTACTACAACAGGGCATTCAAGCAACAATGTAAGAGGACGTTCAACCAGCACTGAAGAAGAGCTAGCTCCTAACCATACAAATGACGATTTCATGCCACTTAGGCCATGAACCTTGCGTCCTTAGAGTCATACGAATCCTGACGATGATATTACATTAAGCCCTATCAGGTATCCATACTGATGCGACAACGGCCCGATCTTCCGATAGGTTCTACTTTTGCGGAACGGAGACGTTCGCGTTCCAAGGGTTTCAAATCAGCGGAGATTGAATCCTTGCAATCGCTACACCCACACACCTATCGTTATCAACCGTGCTCACACCTGGATGACCTAACCATGAAGGTTAATTCCTGCACGCAGTAGAAGAAACGAGCAAGAACGAGAAAAAAACAATCTGACATTTCAAACGATCAAAGTTGAGGTTATCTCTTTCACCAAATCAGGTCTTGTGACACTACTCCGGTGAACAAGTGTTTCACACGCGTGGAGAACAAACTTAGCAAATAACCTAACCCTAAAAGTAGCGGCGGCTAAGTATATATAAGGGCGAGTTACAAAAAGTGATCAATCAACAGTTCTGATTCGAAGTCTATAATAGCAGCAACTTTTCGCGTCAATTTGGATGCCTTCCCAAATGAATCTGGAGGTGGGCTTGTATCCAATAGAGAGGTCTTGAAATAAGCTTTCCAACGAGTGGTGGCTCAGCCCAAACGGATTTTGTACAAGGAAGTTATGGCCTTTTTAGTCCGGCGCTATCAGGCTGACTCCGAGATGAATTGTAGTCCGAATTGAAGTGCACGGACGGCATCAATTGGGCTTGTACTTTAGTTGAACGTGGATGGTAGGTGTTCAAGTTATGTATAAGGTCTCCTTGAGTTAGCATCTCCTCTCCCATGCTCCTAAGTAACAACACATCACAAGGAAAATTATGCAGTAGCATATTCTCATTAGAACAAGTATTATCACCTAAGAATGAGCTCACCTTGTAATTGAGTTGTTTTGCTCGGGCTCGTGTTATTGGACCAAGAGTTAAAGTTGTATACATAGGAGTTATGTCCTCATCACATACTAGTACCCCGTCAGGAACCAATATATAACTATTATTATTTTTATTGTAACGACCTATTCCGACAACTATGGCTATAGAATGTATGGTTTTGTGATTTAGTCCTTCACGAGAAGCATGTACCTATGTTGTATCTTACTTTTATGAATTTTCTAAGGCATGTATGTATCTTAGATGTAGTTCACATACCATGCTATTGTAGTCGTTATACTTACTGCACTTTATAATATCAATGTCGGGTTTTATCCAATGTTTTACTATGATTTGTCGTCAAATTTGTCGCACACCGAAAGAGAATGAGGAACAACGAAATTTGAATTTTTTGTCAAAAAAAGTAACTGATAAATAATTTTTTAAAATACTACATGAATTATCACTGACAAATATGATTTTTTTTGAATTTATTGAACCCTGATTTGAACTCTAAAATTCTAGTAACTGTCAAAGTAACACCGACTTTTAATAATTAATTCTCACAAGTTAAAAGCAAATTTTCGAATGAAATCAGTGCAAAAATGTTCCTCATAAATTTAATTTCCTCAAAAAAAAATTTCATGATTTTTATAATTTATTTGGTTTGGGTGATCTGTAGCTAAACCATTTGACGATAGTTCTCTGTCGCAAAATAAAATGGCGACATATTCCTGTCACCCAATGGTTTAGCGATAGAGGCGTGTCCTTTTTATTGACGTGTGAAAAGAGCACATGACTTTGTAAGACATGAAGTCTCACCTCTTGAAACAAGTTGCGCGGTTAGCAGCTCAAAAACATGTCTTCCTTCAGATTCAAATAATACAATGTGACTGAAGCAACTGAAGGAGTACAACCCAAAAAGAGGACATGGCGTTAACTAATGTAGTGTAAGAGTAAATAAGGTGTCTTGAGTGACTTGGCGGCACCGGCGTTGCGTAGAGTAGATACTCCATGGTCTTCTTACGTTGGCATGGCATTTTAAGACGAAATTTTCAGAATGACACGGTTACGTTTTTCAGTGGTATCCTGTTAAATTAGCCATTGCATCGTAGCTGATACAAATGGGTTGCCAAGCAATTCGTATGGTTGGGACCAGCAACATTCTAGCTTTACCTTCGGCCATTGAGCCTCTGTAAATGCCAAACGATGCACCCCTCTGTGGTCACTTGCATGAACATACAGAAACGGAGTGAAATAAGTATACCATGCTATTCAAAGATTTACACTGGATAACGTCTCAACATCCACACAACTGGGCTCGCCCAGATCCGGAGGAACTGCAATGAACAGCAAGTGCCCAATACTTAAAATCATCCATGCGTGTGCACGGGCAAAATAAAAGGCAAATACCATCTCATTTAACATCATTCGTCATCATTCTCATATGCTCAACAAATGATACGACACATGGGGAGGAGGAGGCAGTGTTCCATAGAATAATACAATTTCTGTAAACAAATCCAACTCGACCAACCGCCCCCCTAAAAAACCACTCCAAGACCTATAATTGTTTGTTTTTCACCAGCCCAGCTTCAAAGAAACCGAAAAGGAGCAGCATGGATAACAAAAGAGCACAAACGCTCGCTGGTCCGATAACACCTGGAAATAAAGTGACGCACGCAGGGACTTGTACATCAGCGTGCCGTGCCGTACCGTACCGGACCAAAGTTTTGACCAAAAATAGCTCTTACAAAACAGACCAAGAATGGATGCAAGACAATGCAGCTGAAGAAAATACTAGGAAATAAGCGAAGCTACCGGCTAGGGAGGGACATGTCCAACACAAATGAACTTGGACGCCCTGAGCAATACAAAATAATCCTGTGATAAAGCATTTGAGCGCCTTTTTGCTTAATGGATCCATAAGCAATCAGACCTTGTACCGGGTGACCATCTGACCAAAGTTCGAAGCAGGCAATGAATGCAAGGGAAAATGATAGCACCCAGACCATAAGCATGCATGCCATGCCGAGGTATCAACTGCATGGCAGGCAACAATAGAAGCTCATCTCACCTCCAGTAAGAAATGAAGGTTCTAGCCTTTAGCAAAGTTAGCAGGCGGCCAACTTAACCCTCTTTTCCGCAGAAGTGAAAAGGGCGGGCTGACACTTGTACTGATGCATGAGTTAGTGAGGACCCTCCGACTCTGCTGTAAGGATGTGTGGATTCCTCCAAAAAGTGGGGTCTAGACATGATGCAACCGAAGACCCAGACATGACACATGGATGGATGCATGTGCAGACTCGATACCAATGTGATGTCAACCCGAAACCGCACGACTGATTGCAATCCTCGCCCAATCAGCTGATTCTTTGACCAAAGGATCATCCGATGCTAAGCACTCCTCCAAAAACTGCTTGCTTGAGGAAGATTGACTGATCAAAGGACCAGCATGGGCACCCAATGTGTCTGCCAGATCTCCTAAGACGCCTATTGCAGTCTTCATCACAGTATCATCCCTGGAAGGATAAGAGATCATTTTAGAAAAAAAAAATTCATGTCAATAAGAGAGCAATGCAGGAAAGAGAAAGTAGGCTTGACGACTTACATATCCTTGCCATTGTAAAGAGCATCAAGGAACTGAAGAATATGTGGAGCGTATGGCATCAGTAATTGTGTCTTTGGGGAGCTCTTAAATCCTTGAAGAATACCAGAGTAGGCCTCCAAGATTCCATTCCTTAATTGATTGGTGTAGTCAAGCATTTCATCATCAGCTGCAGTAGCATGCGCTGACAAATCTGCTGCATTTTGTAGCATGGGCATGGCATAGATCAAATACTTCTCAAAGTTCTCCCCAATAGCCAGTGCAATATCACCAAAGCATGAGAATATAGGTGGTTTTACAGATCTATGCAACTGATTGCTGGATAAGTCCTTCAGTAGCTGGGTCATGATGCCATCGCAGTAGGGCAAAATTTTGTCCTCCAGTGCCCTGCACAAGTCACCCACAACACCCACAGTAATGGCACAGACCTGATACTCGTCAAAGTTCTGAAGTCCCATTTCCAAATACTGATAAAACTGCGCCATGTATTTTGCAAAGTTCGGACCAGCTGCATATGCCAATGCACCAATAGCAAGCATAGCTTCCTCATGCACTGTGGCATTTCGACAAGTAAAAACTCTCAAAAACAGGTCCATCATCTGATCTGCATATTGCAAGAAGGAATACTTTGTTGACTCCATGCCTCCCAACTTCTGGATAATGACCTGCAAGCAACCACAAAGAAGGCCCTGCAGTTCGCTCCGTTTCTCCCTCTCATCAGTTGACAACTTTCCAGCCTCAAGTGTCTGATGGAGTTCCATCATGATCACAGGTACCAACTGCATAACAATAGGAGCTGTCTCCTCAGTGGAGCACCTGACAACTTCATTTAGAGTTTCATAAGCTGCAGTACGCAGCCTAGATTCTCCGGAATCCTCCCTGTGAGTAACCATAAGAAGGTTCTGAACAATATCTTGAAAGAAAGGGGACAACGGTGACGCGGATCCAGCATCCACATAGCCTTGGGCAAGGAAATAGAGTGCTCCACATGCCTTTTCTGCCACATTTGGAACATCCTTCATGCTTTGAAGCAGCACAGTAAGTATTTGCTGACAGTTCTCAGCTGTAATGATAGGAGGAGTTTCAAGTGCAGAACCATGAAGAAACTCGAATATTCTTCCAAGGGTCCAAGCAGTTGTGTCCTTCACATGGTTACTCGGATCCTTGATCAACGCAGACAACATAAAATTCAATGCGACATTAACAAGAGGAGCCAGTTTATCAGCTGATGGGCCCTCCAAAATGGAGCCAAAAGCATATGTTGCAGCCTCTCTATGCCTCCAATCAGGCTTTGTTATGTTTTCCTCAACAAAAGGCATTACAAGCGGGACAATATCATCCCCAACAGTCCTCGCCACCAGGCCCAAACAAGTTCCCCCAGCCATTGCAAGATTCCAGGCACCTTCATCCAAGTCTTGGTCCTCCTCTTGCTTGAGGAGAGTCTCCAACAGCATTGGCACCAAGGCAGGAAGAGCCTGCTTGATAAAATAGTAGCAAGGAACATCAGAGTCAGCTGTAAACTCACTGCTATACTCGTCCAAAATGTCAATTTCCTCATCACATATGGAACTCCAGAATTCAATGGCCTGAAGTGCAACTGACTCCTCATCTTCCTTCACAGCCTTTGCAGTGATATTAAATATGTCCTGCATGTATGTGGCCAGCTTATCATAATAAGTAGATGAGATAGCCACCAAACACTCGAAGGCAGCCTGCCTTATCTTCACCTCCGGAGACTGTGTTGCTTCACAAACAACTCTCATGATATAATCACGCTCCATGTCATTGGAGAAGTTAACCTGAGCAAAGCCCAATGCATTATACAATGCTCGTGTGGCTGCAAGTCTCACATCAGAGTTCCCTTCAGAAGCATTCATACCCTGAACAACAGCTGTAAGTATTTTATTGACTTGGTCTTGGTCGACAGCTTCTGGAGAAACTTCCTCACATAAATAGCCAAGTGTCTCAAGCGTTGCCTGCTTGACATTTTGCTGGACGTGATGTATGTTTGAGAGCAGAGATCCTATAAGCTCGGGCCATTGCTTCTGAGGAATCTCAATACCAGCAACCTTCGCGATGACCTGAGAAGAGGTAGATCTGGCACTTGCAACAGGAGATGAGAGAGTTTGCAGCAGCAATGCTTTAATTTGTGCCTTGACACCAGCATCCAGTGCCAGCCATCTCTGGAAAAGCTCATTCTTCCTGTGCTGCTCCTTTGCATCCAGCGCATTCTTGAGAATCAAGCCAGCCAATCTGCGGCTCTCCTCAGGTTTCTCCTCCTTGGCCAACTCACTTGAGAGGGAAAGCAAGAAACCTGGGAGGTTTTGCTCCTGGAACTGCTTGATGCTTTCTTCAGCATGCTTCCTAATGGCGCCATCAGCAGATTGCGCACTCAAGAGAATTTGAGTAACATCCAATGACATATTGATTCTGTGAGACCAATATAGAGGGAATTAGGTGCATATTCATGACATGGAAACCATACGTACAGGGATGTAGCTCCTTTCTACTGTAAATTAAACAAAACACAGTAAAGTTCTCTATAATGTAAAGCCCAACAAGACACAATATAGCTCCTACATGATGTAAAAGTTAACAAGACAGACATATATCTAGAGTTATTATTGCTAGACGTAAATCATCCTACTAGTTCATAAGAACAAAAATTTGTACACTTTGTACAATAGCGACACAAGTATAATAATCACAAAAATGCTAGTTCATTAATCATTAATAAGACATAACAACAGACATGGACGAAATAAACAACATCGAGACGGCACAATGAACAAGAATATGCTAATAACCAAACAAGATGTCATAGGACCAAGAACGATCCAATACAACTTACAGGTCATCAGTTCACTACACCCATTGTGGACAAGATCATGCAATAAGTATCACAAAAGAGCAGCATAAGAATACAATACATTTAAGCAACTTCCTAGCCTCTCAACACCAAAGTCCAAACACAAATCCAATGAAGCACAAGCAAGCAAGCAGGCGCACTTACACAGATACATAGTAAAAATAATTTGATGTCATGGAATACTCACATTATTAATCAGAGGTCAACTGCAAATTACCAAAATAGGATAGGAGCTGCTATACAAAGCAGGGCATGATCAGACCTTGATGAAATTTTAGGAATAATGTTTCACTTTCACTTGCAAGGCACTAATAGCATATTTAACATGAATGAACACAGTTAAGAGGCTATAGCTACACGCCTACACACATTTCACAGTACGGCAACATAAAGGCAAGAACACACATGAGTCAGAAATGCTTCGATCAATTCAACTCTACAGAAAAATAAAACATGTGCATACAATTCATCGGAGACTCGTAGCCCACGACACGCAACTCAACCCCCGCGCACCAATACAAGACCACTACCACATCATCCACCCACGAATCTAACTAACCACACGGAGAAACCGGCCAATCCTCAACCGCTGGCCCGAGAAACCGACCCAGCTCTAGCATCACACTCCGAAACCGACGAAACACAGCCCAGACGCATCGAATCGAGAGGATCGATCGAATCCACGGGGGGAGAGATCCGGTGCGGATCGGGATCGGGATCGGGCCCAGATCCGTTCAGGGGGGACTAGGGTTTTGACCTCCCACTTACGTCGTGGGGGGAGCGGGGGCCTCGCGGCGCACGAGCGGGGCCGACTGGCGTCTTTGGCTCCGCGGTGGGCGGGGGCGGGCGGCCGCGAACCGATCGGCGGGGCGGCGCGAGGGGAGGAGGTGGGGAGGCGGCGGAGACGTTGAGGAGGGAGGCAGCGAGCGAGCGAAAGGGAGAGGAGGAGCGGAAATCAAATAATGCGGGGAAAAGAAAAGGAGAAGGGCATCTTTGGTGTGGTGGGACTTGGGTTGGGAGCAAGTTGGGGCCTCGGGGTGGGGGGATCTCGGCCGTCTGATCTGCGACGGGCGGTCGTGATGGTTTCCGATTGGGTGGGATTTTTAAAATTCTTTTCTTGCTTCGCTTCGTTGGTTTATTGGGGTCTGCACGCTACCGAGCCGCGTGGTTTTCAGGACTCAATTCAGTGACTCGGTTTTCATCGGTTACTATTTGGGTCGTTTGAGATAATAAAAGCTTGCACCCATTTTTAGCATCTACTCCCTTGTGTCACAAATAACTACTCCCTCCGTTCTTGAAAGTAAGGGAGAGAAGCATTCAAATTGTGTCCTCCAATATTAAGGATTGAGAGCTCTCCCCCTTAAATTGTATCCTCAAATTGTGCCCATGCATGCAATGCATGCAGATACATGCAACCACACATATTCCAAAACAAAAATGAGGCAAGTCATTCCCTATAATCGTGATTAATCAATGCATGTATATTGTCAATTAATAGAGACACAGTATTAAATAGGGGCATTAGAGTCTTTTGGCAGAAACCATAATCTGTCCTAAAATTTCTTCTGTCCCTTATTTTCCAGGACGGAGGGAGTATCATTTTGGATATCGATACAGTTATTAAAACTCAAATTTAATCATTAATTTTCTATTGTAATATATTTAAAAAAATCCAATAAAATTATAATATCACGAAAGTACGTTTCGAAACGAATCAACACGTATGATTTTCATCATCTAATCTAAATATTTAAAAAGATATCGATAGCTAAAGTTTCAAAAGCTTGGCCACAAGTATCCCAAACCGATAAGTTTTTTGAACCGAAGGGAGTAATTGTTGTACTTTTTTTCTTCGACAAAAGAGATCTGATAACTATCAACCGGATATTTTTTGGGCTAAAATCACCCAAATTTGGGAGCATTGGATCTTTGGTGAGATTGATGAGTACTTGATTGCATCCTACAGGGTGTGACTAGCGGGTGTAGCATGCACATCCTTTTTTTCCCCTCGTAACTGGCAGCAGTGTTATATCTATACCCTTTTAAAATGCACCTAAACATTCTTTTCTACGTCCACCCTAAATAGTGCATCCCACTAGAGATGGCTCAACCTTCGTGCACCCAGCGAAATATCCCCAGAAACTTGCCTCCATCAAAATTAACCTCTCAGATCTTTCCTCAGCTTTACTCACCCACATCCGATGGCCATTGTTTAGTGTGTCTAATCATCCCTGTGGCCCACAACAGGCATTCTCCCCGCACCTCCATCCATCATCTTTATTGAAAATGAAATAATCAAGGAAAAGGAAACAAATGTTTTGGAAAAGGAAATGACCGATACATACGTGCTGGGAAAAGGAAATCAAGGAAAAGGAAACAATCAAGGAAAAAGAAACAAACTTTCTAGAAAAGGAAATGACCGATACATACGTGCTGGGAAAAGGAAATGGGGAGACGGGGCAGCGCGGCCGGGAGATTGCACGCGGCGCGGGGTGCGCGGAGGAGAGATCCACGCGGCGTCCAGGCGCATGGAAGAGAGATCGACGCAGCCGCCGGACGAAGCGGCGGAGAGCCCGCGCGCCCTCGCCGATCGGAGGAGAGCCCGCGGCCCTCGCGGTGATCGAGGAGAGCTCGCCGGCGATCGGCGCGCATGCCCGCGAACGGCGACGCTTAGGCCGCACTCGACGGAGACGGGCGGCGTGGCCGTGGATTGCACACGACGGCCGGGCAAGCGCGCCGGGCGCGCGGAGGAGAAGATCGACGCGGCGGCCGGCGAAGTGGAGGAGAGCTCGCGCGCCCTCGCGCGATCGGAGGAGAGCCCATTCGAGCGTGTGGCGGCATCACTCGCAGGTTCACTCGATGGCGAGGCATCTTCGCCATCGCCGCGGCGACCAAGTCCACCGGCGACCAAGTCCGGGCGCCAGTCCGCGATGTTGGTGCTAATGGGCCTCGGCCGGCCCATCCGTGACCGTAGCTCAGCCGGCGACCAGCCCTAGCTGGTCCTTGTTTTGCTCTTCTTGACGAGCGCCCCCAAGGTCGATGGCTCACGGCGATGTAAAAGCGCACACGCCACTGAGGAAAGACGCTTTCTGTTCTGCGAAAGCGTATTTTCTATTTTCTTTAGAATTTCCATTACCCGAGAGCATACAAGTATTTGTAACTTTTACATTATATGTCAAAATAAAATGAAACAAAATTCTAAAATCAAGTTCTTCCATAATATGCAAAAATATTTTGAAAAATAGTATCAGGTGAATTTCAAATTCAAATTTAAAGAAAAGGCCCAAAGATATGCTACATATAAAAATATTGCAAAAGAACTGAGAATTGAATGAAACTAATTTTATTATTGTCGTATGTTTGTAAACGTGACACAAGAGGGAGCGGACGCGGGCCGTCTTACGGGCCTACGTCCGAGAGAGAAAGAGTGGACACAAGGGTTTATACAGGTTCGGGTGCCTAAGCAAGCGCCCTACTCCTGTCGGTGTGTTCCCCGGGGGGAGTAGGGAGGGGTCTCCTGATCCGGGCCCCCCAGGGACACACCAGTTGCTTAGTTTTTTGTATTCAATCCGAGCCCCTCCAAGCGTGGGTTACAATGGGGTTTTATAGGCGCCCAGCCTGTTACACAAATGACCATCCTACCCCTACTACAGTAGCTCAAGCAAGGGCATCCTGGTCATTCCCGCGTGGTGGTAGTGGATCCTACGTCACTGTCTCGCAGGGGTAGACCTTTGATCCCGGGGCCCACAGGGTGCCTCTCGTAAACGCCCGCGGAGTAGGAGGGTGCCTCCCGTAGACGCCCGGAGTAGGGGGGCGCCTGCTGTAAACATCCACGGGGTAGGAGGGCCCCTCCTACCCCCGTAGACGCCCGCGAAGTAGGAGGGTGCCTCCCGTAGACACCCACGGGGTAGGAGGGTGCCTCCCGACCTCCACAGGGTAGGAGGGTGCCTCCCGTAGACGCCCGCGGAGTAGGAGGATGCCTCTCGTAAACGCTTGCGGAGTAGGAGGGCGTCGGGAGTAGGAGGGTGCCTCCCGTAGATGCCCGCGGAGTAGGGGGTGCCTCCCGCAGACGCCCACGGGGTAGGAGGGCGCCTCCCGACTCCCGCGGGGTAGGAGGGTGCCTCCCGAGACTCATGAGTAGGAGGGTGCCTCCGGGACACTGGAGGGTGCCTCCCGACTCCGCGGGAGGGTGCTCGTGAGACGCGAGTAGGAGGTGCCTCCGTGAGACACTGCGGGGTAGGAGGGCGCCTCCCGACTCCCGCGGGGTAGGAGGGTACCTCTCGAGACGCCTTCGAGAGTAGGAGGGTGCCTCCGTGACACTGCGGGTGGGAGGCGCCTCCGACTCCGCGGGTAGGAGGGTACCTCCGTAGACGCTCGCGGAGTAGGAGGGTGCCTCCCGTAGACACCCACGGGGTAGGAGAGCGCCTCTCGACTTCCGCGGGGTAGGAGGGTGCCTCCCGTAGACGCCCGCGGAGTAGGAGAGTGTCTCCCGTCGGGTGTGACCTCCTTACGAGCAAACGCAATATAAGATAGCCTTTGCGAAAAGAGGGTATGAGATAATCCTTCAACAATTATAATCTTTATATTTCCCGTAACTCAAATATATATAATATTTAGATTTCAACTTTGTTTGAATCATTTTTCATTAGAGATTGTTCTCAATTTGCGATGAATTTGCGATTGTACCCTGAAGCCGAAAAAATTCAACGGAGAGGTGCTGAAATTTTTTTCCCACGTCTGAAATTATCCAGCGGACGATGGGAAATTTCAGGCACGAAAAAAAATAAAAACCAAGCTCGCTCGCATTTGGATAATTTCGAGCATGGGAAAAAATTACGGTGCTTCTCAACCACGGAAAAAATTCCAAGACCTCTCCGCCGATTTTTTACGTCTCGAGGCTACAATCGCAAATTCATCACCGCGAGCCCGATTCGAAAAATTATAACGACGATAATAATATATTAAAAATTGAGTATAGGCGCTGTAAATAATATCAGCCATCAGCTCATTGAATTTTTCCTACCAAGGCTACAATCGCAAATTCATTGTCGTGAGAGTTGATTCGAAAAATTATAGCGATGATGCCAATACGATAAACAATTCGAAAAATAAAAAAACAATCAAGCGGTGCCGTCAAGCTTGATAATTTTGGCAAAAAAAGAAATGCTTTCGGCATTGAAAAATTCAAGCGTGGAAGAAAAATGAAAAAAATTCAAGCGGTGCCTGGCCCACCAATAATTCGGGAAAATATGGAAAAATAATCTGCGCTGTCGAATCATTGGATCCGCAGGAAAAAGATAAAAATTAAATCTAGGCTACACGCTCATGGGCGGTTCCGCGAGAAAAATTGAAAAAATAAGTAGCACTCATGCATCACGGTTCCGTAGATAAAAAATTAAAAAAAATTAACGCTCTCCGTGTGCTGAAATTAGGCTCTATGGGGCTAGATCCGTAAAAAAGTCTCCAGAAGGGTCATATTCGGGAAAAAAACGATCACAAGGCCAGGATAGTAAAAAATTCAAGTCTGATTTTCTTGCATGCGGATCCTCTCTGTTTATTTCCTTGTTTGATTGGCTCTCTTTCTAAATATGTGGTACATATACAACCCCTTAATCCCTTATCATACACACCATCTTCTCTTCTCTTGTTAATCTTCTCACGTATTGGTTCCTCTCCCATGCTTCAAACGGGAGTTCTATTCTTGTAACAGAATCCTATAAAAAAACACAAACTAAATCCATACCTTCCTTTCCCGTATTCCTTGCGCAGGTCCCGGGAATTCCTAACTAAAGAACGTCCAAACGCTGGGACGGATGTACCATACCTCCAGCCGTTCAGCCGTTCGGCGAGGCCGCGAGGTTTTTACGTGCGGCAACGGCGACCGACGACGTCGGCGTACATACATACGTGAACAAGTTTTAAGAGCATACGGGAAACGTTTAGCGAAAAATATTGTTGAGTGTTATATCTTCATTTTTGTACTCGCATACGGGCACTGTGATTATTTATTATTAAGTGTTATATTCATACTTATCTTATCATTTAATTGATAAACGGGTGTACTGCTGTCGTAGCGTTAGTACGGGTACTATACTAGTAAACAAGAAAACCAACGGCAGTGCTTTGTTCTATCCGACAGAGAGAGCGAGAGTAGAGAGGGGAGGGACGATTATCTCGGCATGGCGGAGAAACTAAGGGCACTCGCGGCCAACTCACTTGCCGGCGGTTAACCGGAGGAGCGTGCCGGTGACAAAGGAGTGGATTCCTTTTTCTCGATGCCCTGTGACATCGGTTCTCATTTGTTTTGTTAGAGAGAGGGGGAAGCGAGGAGTCTACATAAGCAAAGTTGCCAGCGTTTAGCCGGACTTGCTACCGTTGTGGAGGTGAGGACTACGTTGCTTACGTACTTTTTTTTTTCTATGACCACTTGTTAATTTCCCCTTCGAACTTTAGGGGGGAGAAAGAGGTGATAGCTAGCGTCGGTGTTGGACAAATGGCTATGAGGGATACAATGGTCGCGTTGGATGGAGATGTCTATGGGGTTGAGAGTTGAGGTTCCAATTTGATGTGCCACCAATTTTTTATATTGCATTTTGACATTCTGTTGATGTCAAAAAGAGCTCATCAGCCTTAACACATGCGAACATAGAGTTCAACGATGATTCGTGGTGTGCCAACCTATTTTATCCTACAATCGACAAGATAGATCAAAATAAGTACTCACAGCCGATTAGATGATACAATTGGTAAGACAGATCTAAATAGCTACTGCAACCGATTAGATGATAAATAAAGATCTGTTTTCTCTGAAAAATGATGATGCGTAACAAGATCGGTATGAAAACAATCCTAAGATAACTGGCGTAAATCGATGATGATCAAAATCGGTGATGCACAACTTTATTGATTAAAAATAAGTTACAGGAAATATTCTAAGTCTAAAAAGCTACTCCTAGCCTAGTCGACAGAAAGAGTAAATAAAAGTAGATGCGAAGTTGATTGATTGTTGGTTGTCTATTTCGGCTTGCCTCACAACCCTTTTTATAGCTTGTAGGCCGATTGTGTCCTTCTCCGACTCCTCAGAATTTGCAATTTGTATCGGCCTCTGTCTCCTGAAGATAAATTCCATTTTGAACTGATATCGACTAGAAATATCCAAATTTGTCCTTGCCTAACAAATTGGTTATATCTTTTCAAATTCTAGTGTCAACGCATTCCCAACTCGTGTTTTTTTGCTATGCCCTCTCCTTTTTGCTATGCTTTTGGTATGTTTTGGTTAGAAATTGGCCCATTGGGTGGCCCATTTTCTATAATTCCAAAGCATGCATGGTTTAGTACCATGTTGCCTAGCCAAGTGGAGGAAAGACAATTTAAAATGTGGAGTCCTTGCCACCTCTTGATTAATTACACTTGGCATGAGAATGGTATAGGGTGGACAGTGGCTAAACACACACGCACGCGCGCGCATTCGCGTATTTTTGCGTGAAAATTCGCATGACTTGTGACTTGCGACGAGCGACCGCGCCGCGTAGTAATGTGTATCCTGACACTTTGAATTCACCTTTTTTGTTTTGCTAACCCTGCATTTATCTCTCCATTCAATCTGTTTAAATGCGATTTAAACATATATTTGAATTTTATGTCATTATGCAGTCAGTTACTAGTGAGTTAATTGATATTATGTTGTCAGTTACTAGTAACTGCCGCATTTAACTGACATCATGAGGTCAGTTTCTTGTGCGAGTGTATATAAACTCCTGGAGACGTCCAAGACAGAAACACAGAATTCCTCCTCCATTCTTCCTCCTCAACTCTAAGTGTTGTACTGTTGTGTTGTGCTGTTGAACCACGTTGGCCTTTCTCCTCGGCGTGCACCGTGAAGGAGGGTGAGTGGTATCTCCGAACCATTGCCGCAGAGTTCACCTGCACGAGGGCGGCAATAAGGTTTCTGGGCAGTGCATCAGCGCGACCGCTCTGCTTCTTCCTCGACGTCGACTACTTCCACGTCTGCGTTGCGCTGCTTCCTTTTCTTCAGTAAGCCCAATAGTAAGTAATTCGTGTGATACATCAACTACGTTAATATACAATTCTTGAGTATTTTCTGAAGTATAATGTGTTACCTGTTGTTTTATGCATCTCTAGTCTTGTGTTACTTTTGTCTCAATATAAAATCTGGAATAAAAACATTGCACCAATCTCCAACAGTTTTTGTCAGGGATGGCAGAAGATTGCTGATATGTTTTTGTCAGGGATGATAGAAGATTGCTGTATAGAATCTGAACTTCTATTCGCACTAATCCAAGCTTGCATAGTGTATTGATGTTGCAAGCTTACATAGCCGTATTTGTCGGCGTTTTCGAGCGCCGGCAAGTAAATTTGTAAGTCTAAGGGGTCGCGCGTTCCACTCCCTGAATGGTTAGACTCGAGAGTCCAAGATGTATCCGTTGGTTGGCCGAAAGTCCCTACTCCAGTTCGGATGGCCGTATTGTATTGCTTTGCACAACGTTTTACAGATGAGGGCGCTAAATTACCTAAGCTCCTCCTGTTCTCATGTGTTTTTTCTCTTCTAGAATCGTCAGTCCTGCCTCCTTTTATACAGAAGGAAGGGGCAGGTTACATCGAGAGTCGGGGGAAGGGCGAGGCGACCTATGCTAGGAGCTCTGGCCCTTCGTCCTGTGGACTGGTCGCCACATGTCTTGCCCATGCTGGGCCGGTAGCTTTGGTGGTCAGGGAGGTTAGGTATTCCTCGGGAAATAGCATACTTGCCCTCTGTGATCCTTACGAATGCTGACGTGCGGTGTGTGACGTTGGCGCTGCCTCGGGAGGGAGCGTGTATTCGCATCTTGACGCGATCGTTGATGGGGCCGAAGCTCGACTTGTGATCACCAAACCTTCTAGGAAGGAGCCACCTGCCCTTGTATAGTCACTCCGATTGACCTTGTTCGCGAGGTACGTGGCGGTAGGCTGATGAGGGCCCCGACACGCGGCCCTCGGCGTCCGTCACCTTGGTTGGGTCGAGTCGGAGATCCCGCCCGCCAAGGGGGTCGGGAGCTGTCCGGCTGGAGGGAGATCCCGCCCGCCAAGGGGGTCGGGCCATTGTCCGGTCGGATCGCTTCCCGGCCGGCCGGAGCGGATGTCTTGTGTGGTCTCGCAGCGATTCGGTCGGTGGCGGGCGGCGCGGCTGTTAAGTGGAGATATGCTTGAGGCCGCCGCCGTCGCCGCCGTTGGGGTACCCTCGCTATTAGTATTCGTGAGTAGCCCCGAACTCCCGAGCGATTTTGATGATTCGGTTGGGGTTGAACTTGATGAGAGTGGTGGCGGGCACAGTCGGTCGGTCGGCCGATCCGGTTAGCGATTGCCGTGTACCCGACGTATCCGACGGCTGCCCCGAGCTTGGCCGGGGCATTTGAATCTGCCGAGGCTTTAATCGCTTCGTTGCGCATGCCGAGCATGGCTTAGTGTGCCCGCCGCTTCGCCTTCTTGATCGCTTCGGTTCTAGTGCGGGGCGCCGTTTCGGGCGCATTTACTCGAGGCGCTTGATCTTCCTTCATCCGGCTATATAAGGGCTTGCTAGAGCGATAGACCCTTAGACCAAAATCCTCCTTTTTGATCCTTGAAATGGAGGCATCCTTTAGTCTTCGGCTTTGGTGATGACGCCACAGTAGAAGAAGAAGATCCTTTGGCGAACTTTGGGAAATCTGACCGCGATGGTCGAGCTCGGAAGAAGCTGCGGCTTGTGATGTAGTTCTTTGTTGGCGTCTTTGCTTGAGGTCGCTCCGAGGCTTAAGGTGGTAAGGAGGCCCTTCTTGAAAGCGATGGTGCGAGGGCGCCGACCGTTGTCGATCGGCGGCGATGTCGTCGAACGGCAAGCAGCGGCATGCCATTCCGTGGCTATGTCGGCGCCTCGTTGACCGGGCAAGGGCCTACCAGTAGGTCGTCTCCAACGACCTCAGGTCCGCCGATCCCAAGGTCTGTCCCGTCGACTAGGCAAGGAAGGGCCTACCAGCAGGTCACTTCCAACGACCTCAGGTCCACCGATCCAAGATCATCCCGTCGACCGTGCAAGGGCTGCGGGAAGTTTGATGCGGATATGTTCCTGCCGTAGTGTAGGGTAGGTATCTTTTTTTTGAGCTCGCTAGGTACCTCATGTAACGTTGTGTAAAGTTTGAGTCTGCTGGCATATAATGAAATCTCCTTTTATGAAATGTCTTCGCGATGAGTTTGCTTTGATTTTAATCGTCGTGGATAGACCGGGCCTTGATCGGCGGAACAACCGCGAGTGCTCGCTTAACATCGTAGCTAGATCGGCGCCTTGGTCGTGGGCGGCCGGATGCCTCTGTGAGGTTGGTGTCCGAGTGCTCGCTTAACGTCAGAGCTAGACGATTGCCTTGGTCGGCGAGGGCGACCCAATGCCTCTGTGAGGTTCGGTGTCCGAGTGCCTTGGTCTGGGGGGACGACCGATACCTCTGTGAGGTTCGGTGTCCGAGTGCCTTGGTGGCGAGGACGACCGGATGTCTCTGTGAGGTTCGGTGTCCGATCGCCTTGGTGGCGGGACGACCGGATGCCTCTGTGAGGTTCGGTGTCCGAGTGCTCGTTTAACGTCGTAGCTAGACGGTGCCTTAGTCGGCAGGGGCGGCCGGATGCCTCTGTGAGGTTCGGTGTCCGAGTGCCTTGGTCGGCGAGGACGGCCGGATACCTCTGTGAGGTTCGGTGTCCGAGTGCCTTGGTCGGCAGGATGACCGGATGCCTCACGAGAGGTTCGGTGTCCGAGTGCCTTGGTCGGCGAGGATGATCGGATGTCTCGTGAGGTTCGGTGTCCGACCGCTTTGGTCGGCAGGACGGCCGGATGCCTCTGTGAGGTTCGGTGTCCGAGTGCTCGTTTAACGTTGTAGCTAGACGCTGCCTTAGTCGGCGAGGACGGCCGGATGCCTCTGTGAGGTTGGTGTCCGATCGCTTTGGTCGGCAGGGACGGCCGGATGCCTCTGTGAGGTTCGTGTCCGAGTGCTCGCTTAACGTCGTAGCTAGAACGGTGCCTTGGTGGCGAGGACGACCCAATGCCTCTGTGAGGTTCGTGTCCGAGTGCCTTGGTGGCGGGGCGGCCGGATGCCTCTGTGAGGTTCGGGTGTCCGAGTGCCTTCGTCGGCAGGGACGACCGGATGTCTCTGTGAGGTTCGGGTGTCCGAGTGCTCGTTTAACGTCGTAGCTAGACAGTGCCTTGGTCGGCAGGGACGACCCAATGCCTCTGTGAGGTTCGGGTGTCCGAGTGCTCGTTTAACGTCGTAGCCGGACGTGAGTGCTCGTTACCGTCGTAGCCGGGCGTGAGTGCTCGTTACCGTCGAGCCGTGGCTGGGCGTGAGTGCTCGTTCTGCGTCGTGGCCGGGCGTGAGTGCTCGCATTGTCGTAGCTGGACATGAGTGCTTGTTTACCGTCGAAGCTGGGCGTGGGGCATCCTTCCGAGTCCTCGTCGGGCGAGGGTAATCGCGAAGAATGGCCACCGCTATCCCACATGTATACCCCATCCGCAGTGTGGGACTGGAGGGTGGCGGCGCGACGTTTACTGCGTTGGTTTGAACGCCGTGCTCGTGGAGCCAATAGCGGGTAGTCCGAGTGGGTCTGGGAGGTCCGCCCAAGGGGACCCTTCCGAGCGACGGTCCCGCAGTAGGGTGTCTGACCTGTGTGGGGCGACCCATAAAAACCTTTCTTTACTCAATCCGTATGGACCACGGGGTCGTCCGCCAACCCAGCACACTGGTGTCGCTCATTGATGAGCTCCCTGAGAGTGTGAAGTATGGTCTCGGACGCGGTAGAGGTGATTAGGCCGTCGGTGACCTAACAGAGGCCCAGTGGGGCTCACCTCATACACCCTTGCTCTGTTTTGTGGGCGGCCTTATACCCATCCGGTGGGTAGGCCTTTTTGAACCCACTTCTCGGCTGGGCCTGGCGCAAGCCACAAAGCTTTGCGTCTTGGGGCGCGCGCCGATGGGCTTCGCGCGACGCCGAAGCAACTGTTCCGCCTTAAAGCGGAGACCAAGAGGTTACGGACACGTTGTTCGGGGTGGCGTCTTTATGGCTCTTGCTTTGACATGACAGGATTAAAAGCGGAGTGGTATTAGGCCCCGGAGTTACGGTGGCGCAATAGGCGAGGGTGGACGCGATGCTTCGTTTGAGGGTGCCCTCGGCGGCGTTTGCTTGTCCTCTATCATCGCCTGTTGGGGTGCTCCGGTAGTCATGCTTTCTTGCCTTCTTTGTCTCTCTCAAACAAGAAAAGCACCAGAGAGCCAAGGAAAGAAAACCCCACCTTTCTTTCTCACCTTCCACGCCTCTTACGTGAAGATGTCGTGGCGGAGTGCTTCGCGCCAAGACAACGCGTGCGCTCGGCTTGGTGAAGAAGGGCTTCCTCATGCCGCAGACCTTCCGTGGAGGGTGCCGGCCGGGGCGCCACCCCAGCCCATGCGGCGACGAGGTCGTGGTGCCCGCCTCGTTCTTGGCCTTGGCTTTGGCTCGCCGCCGCACCCGCTCGATCCGAGGGCTGCTTGTCTCACTACAAGGTGGAGGTGCACCATCTCAACCCCAATGGGGTCCTCCACATCGCCATCTTCATCACGTTGTCGCGAGGCCTTCTGGGATCGAGCCGCACTGGGCGTTGTGGAGGCACTTCTTCCGAGCAAGGCTCGGAAGACAGCCGTCGGACGCCGTGGCGCCTGGTGGCTGGCCCTCGGCCGCCCGGTCGAGCGGAGTACACGGAGGTAAAGCGCCCTCATCCAACAAGGGTGGCGTTACGAATGGCTCACGTTGAGCGTCGGCGTACGCCCTCGTTTCACCGCGAGCTTCCCATAGCGGAGGAGCGTGGAACTGGGCGCCGAAAAAGAGGGAAGAACAATGTGGCCCCGATCGTGGAGCGGATCGGGCTCAAAGGAGGCGGGCTCACCGGGGGCGTTGTTGTCTGCGCGCTTTATGGGGATGCGTGCAACCCCTTGTGCACAGAGCCGCACCCTTGTTCCGGTATCGGGGCCGTCCGACCGGCGAGGATGCGCGAACCCGAGTTGGCGCTGGCCCGAGTGGAGGCCGGGTGGCGGCTATTGCATGGTGGAAGCGCCACGGTGGCTACGGGTGGCCACCCGAGCCATTCTCGTGGCTCACCCGCCAAATCTGTAAGTCGGTGAAATTTCTTTCGCTTCTCTTTTCTTTGTCCCTAGCACTTGGTCCGACCAAGCATTCCTGCATCCTCTTAGGGCTCACGGGATGTCTTCTGGCGCCGCTCCCGGGATAAGGAGGCGCGAGCGCCGCCCGGCGAAGACAGCGGTGACTCCTCCCGCAAGCGGAAGGAGGAAAGGAGGAAGAAGAAGCAAAGGAACGCGGGCGAGGATGTGTCGAGTCCACCGCTGTGGGGACAACCTCCATCGACAACAAGGAGCGCCTCACCATCCTATGGTGGGTTTTTCTCTGACCCGCCGACTGGCGGCGGCCCGAGCGTGGACCCGGCCGAGGGCGGCACCACGGGCCCCGTGGCCGCGGATCCCCAGGCGGGGTGATCTTGCGCTCGCGGTTGTCGCAGCGCCTCGGAGGCGGCTTGAAGCGACCGGTGACTTGCCCCTGGCGGGGGCGACAAAGAGGGCGCGCGTGCCGCGTGCTCTTCGGCCTTGTAAGTGTTCCCCTTTTTTATTGGAGCATTTTTGCGGCAAAGCCGCCGAGCGACTCTTGAATCTTTGTAACGTCAGGCGCCTACAGGCGTGGCCAGTGGGGCGTCTTGCAGCCGGGCTCGCAAATGCTGTGCGCGGGTGATTTCGGCGACTCCGTCGGGTCGGTGGCGGTCGCGATGTCGGCGGCCGAGGGCGCTGTCGCCGAGGACGGGGCCTCACTCGGAGGTCGAGGAAGAAGAACTTCCGCCTCCGTGAGACCCCACCGGACGGCGTGATCGTCCTTTCGGAGGATGAGGCAGCGGTGCCGCCCGGCGTCGCGCCCGATCAGCGGAGCTGGTGACGGAGGTGCTCGACCCTTTGTCCTGTGGGGAGGTGCCGACCGATGCCCTCAGTGCAGGTCGCCAGGGGTTTCGAAGGTTGACCTCATCGCCCTTGCCCATGGTGCTTTGGACGCGCGCCCCGCTGAAACAGGCGAACGAGGCGTCTTGCCGGGTGTAGTCCCCGGGTCGGGCGTCATGGGCCAGTCGGAGGAGAGCGAGTGGGCCGCCCTTCTTCTAAGCGCTACTGACACCGGCCGAGATAGGGCAGATCCGTAAAGGTCTGGCTCTTGCTCTGGAGTCTTCCACGGTATTGAGCACGATGGTCGAAGTCGGCCCGATCGCCCGTAAGTCGGCCAAAAGCTCGACTCGTTGCACATTTTGATAGTTCTTCCGCGACTAACGGAGTGTCCACGTTTTTGCGGCCTTATGGGCTCGCCGTGCACGAGTTGAGCTCTGCGGCGCTCAGACGATCGTGGCGAGCTGCGGTGGAGAAATCTCGATCATTGCGCCTGAGCGCGCCTAGTCCCGGAGGCCATGGACATTAGGCGGTCGGAGGCGGTGGAGATCCGCGAGGGGCTTGAAGAGGCCACGAAGGCCCTTTATGATGGCGCCGGGAGCCAAGGTCTTGAGGGCGAAAGTGGTGGGCCCAGAGTCCTCTCGGCGGAGGTCACCGAGGCCAAGGATGCCGCCGCTGCCGCGGAGGGGACATGCTGAGACGCGAGCAACACGCTGCGGACCGAGCGAAACCAGGCTCGGGGATGCCGACCAGGTTCGCTTCGAAGCGGCGATCGCCGGAAGGACTGGTGGTGAGGACTTCATACGAGGAGCTCAAGAAGGAAGCTGGCAATCTGACCAACTCTGCGGCCGGTAAGTGTCTCAATTCTTCAATTAAGTCTGGGGGTGCGACCCACAAGGCGAACTTATCCGAAATCGCCGCAATCTGCAGAGGCGCAGAAGAATCTGAGCGTCGCCGTGGAGGCGCAGAGAACGGCAGCAGATGCTCGCGACGTGGCGATCGTGGCGGGGCGAGGCCCAAAGCGGCGTTGAAGGTTGCGGAGGACGGTCGGGCGAGATGGGCGCCGAATCGAGGCCCTTCGCAAGGCCGGTCGGGAAGTCTGCGATCCGCATCCTTGGGCCGGGCAGCCCGAGTGCCCTTGCCCGTCTTGGCCCGAGCGCCGGACCGTAGAGGCGGTGATCATCGGCGCGCTTGGAGCTTCGCTCGGTGCGCCGGTCAACACCGTCTCGCACTACGATGGCATCAACCTCGCGGTGGTGGGCAGCGGCGTAGCCGGGAACCGGACCGACGAGGAGATCAACAGGTTTGAGCTCCTGGTCGAGCCGCACGCCCGGGAGATCGCCAGCCACATCCGCCGCAGTCGCCCTCCAGAAGCGAGGCGACCAACTCTCCGCCTCGCCACCGGCCGCCCACCGGGAAGAATAAAAATAGTTAGCTTTATCCTTTTAGATTGTAAAGACTGCTATGTAAACAATCTCAATTTATCAAGTTCCAAAATCGCCTCGTCCTCTTTCGTATTTAGGGTGAGCGTTTGACCGATCATAGCCTTAAGGACCGCAGGGTCACTTATGCGTAGGTTGGGTCGTTTTGGGAGGGGCGAGGTGGATTGGAGACTTGGCTATCAATGATTAGGCGCGCTTGTGAGGGATAGGAGTGTTCTAGACCGCCAAGGATCTTTCCACTGGGCACTTCCTTCTTCCGCAAGTGCTACTTAGCAACCATAGCCCGTGGGCGAGGCGTAACACTTGGGTTGAGAGGGTTACCGCGGGATGGACCTCATGACCACCGGGTCACGTATCCTCATAAGCGTGGGATAGCCGAGTTCGTGCGGGAGGAGTGTTCCTGCCGACCCAAAGGTCACTCCACTCGGGTACTTCCTTCTTCCGCGAAGTGTTAGCAACCATAGCCGGCGGGCGAGGTCAGAGCACTTGGGTCAAGGGGTTACCGCTCGGGAAGGACCTTGTGGTCGGTTGGGCCATCAACCCGCATAGCGCCGATCGAGAGCGGCTGACGGGGCGCCAAGGGCAGCCCCAGAGTCGTCGCATGGCGACCAGGTGCTCGGAAGGGAAAAAAGTAAAGAGCATGCTAGGAAGAGGAAAAAGTTTAGGGATAGAATCGCCTTAACTTTTCTATATTCCATGCATTCGGAAGGATGCGACCGTCGATGTCCTTGAGTCGAAAGGTGCCAGGTCGGAGGATCTCCACGACGGTGAAGGGCCTTCCTGAGGGGCGATGGCTTGTGCTTATCCTTCTCGGTTTGGACCCGTGCGAGACCGTGTCGCCAAAGACGAAAGATCGCCCTCGACTCGACGGTTGTGATAACGTCGCAGAGCTTGTTGATACCTGGCCGATCGCAGGATGGCCACGTCATGCGCCTCGTCGAGCTGGTCGACGGCGTCTTGTTGTGCGGCAAGCCCCCGAACCTCCTCGAAGGCTTGTAATCTTGAGGCGCCATACTCCAGGTCTGTCGGCAAGATGGCTTCAGCACCGTATACCATGAAGAACGGTGTGAACCCGGTCGCCCGGGTCGGCGTGGTCCGCAGACTCCAGAGGACGGAGGGTAGCTCGGTCACCCAGCGCCCCGCGAAGTGCTTGAGCCGACTGAAGATCCGCGGCTTGAGCCCTTGAAGGATCATGCCGTTTGCGCGCTCGACCTGGCCGTTGGTCCGCGGATGGGCCACGGCTGCCCAATCGACGCGGATGTTGAAGTCATCGCAGAACTCGAGGAACTCCTTCCCGTGAATCGCGCGTTAGTTGTCGGTGATGATGGAGTTTGGGACTCAACCAAAGACTATGTCGCGGAAGAAGATGGCCGCTTGTGCCGACGTAACGCCACGACCGCTTGGCTCTATCCATTTGGTGAACTTGTCCACCGTGACGAGCAAATGGGTAAAACCCCGGGCGCTTTCTTGAAAGGTTCGACCAGATCGAATCCCCAAACCGCAAAAGGCCACGTGATGGGGATCGTCTCGCAAGGCCCGAGTCGCGGATGTGTGCGCTCGCAAAGAATTGGCATCCTTCGCAGTGCACGATGTGCTCGGCGTCGGACATGGCGGTCGCCAATAGAAACCTTGCCAAAGGCCTTTCCACAAGAGATCGGGCGCAGCTGGTGGACCGCAAATTCACTGTATGTCGCCCGCCAGCTTGTTTCCCTTGGTCGCCAGATGCACTTTTGGAGGACCGGGAGGCTCTTTGTAAAGGTCCAGGCCGACCAGACAAAGACTTTGCCCGCCGAGCGAGGCGCCGGCCTCGGCCGGGTCGGGAAGTGACCCGTCCACAAACGATCTATGAAGGGCTTTCTCCACGGACTCGGCCGCTAGCACGCCGCGTTCGACCCGCCAAGTCTACGCCGATCGCGCGCGGTTAGGCGACTGTGCTAGGTAGGTTGGGGACTGCTCGACCACCGTGCCCACCGGATGGAAGGTCGCAGAGGTCGCACGAAGATCCCGGCGGACCGGCTCTCTGGAGGCCGATTGGCTAGGTAGTCGCGCGCTATTGTAGCGTCGGTAGCTATGGTGAAGCTCGAAGCCCTTGAACCGCACCGAGCCCGCACTTCTCGACGATCTGCGCCATACGGGCGTCTCGGCCCGCGCCTTCATGACTTGGTCGACGACAAGCTTGGAGTCCCGTGGGCGTGGAGTCGGCGAGCACCGAGGTCGGCAGCGATCCGAGACCGCTGACGCAGGCCTCGTGCTCGGCGACGTTGTTGGTGGCGCCAAAAGCGGCTGATGGCGATCAAGCTTGTTCCCGAGCGGGAGATGATGACGACTCCGCGCGCGCCATTCTTGTTGTAAGACCCATCGGCACATTGTCCAGGTGCTCGGGTCTTCGATCACTGGTGGTGCCTGGGTTTCGGTCCACTCGGCGACGAAGTCGGCTAGGGCCTGCGACTTGATCGCCGTCCGAGGGACGTATGTGATGTCGTGGCCGCTGAGCTCGAGCGCCCACTTGGCTATCCTTCCCGAGGCGTCGCGGTTGCGGACGATCTCGCCGAGCGGGGACGTGGTCACCACAGTGATGGTGTGCTGATCGAAGTAGTGGACGAGCTTTCTCTTCGCAATGAGCACCGCGTAGAGTAGCTTCTGCACCTGTGGGTACCGAGCCTTGGACTCGGAAAGGACCTCGCTAATGAAGTAAACTGGCCGTTGTACCTTGAGTTCGCGGCCTTCTTCCGCTCGCTCCACCACGAGGGCCGCGCTGACGACTTGGGTAGTGGCGGCGATGTAGAGAAACAGCGGTTCACCTGGTGCCGGGCGACTCAGATCGAGGCGAGGACAGAAGGCCTTCAGCGGTGAGGGCCTCCCGAGCCTCGGGGTTCAAATTGAAGCGGTCGGATCTCTTGAGTAGCTCAGAGTGGCATTCCGCTCCGCCGAGGCGAGACACGAACGGCTCAAAGCTGCCAGCATCCGGCCACCTGGACCCCTTTGAGGTTGCCGGGATTGGGCCCATCCTTGCGATTGCCGATATCTTCTCTGGTTGGCCTCGATGCCTCGCCGGAGACAATGAAGCCAAGGAGCTTCCTTTGGGGACCCCAAGACGATTTCTGGATTGAGCTTTATCGGAATCGTCGAAGGTTCGCGGTCTCTTCCTGTCGGGGATAAGGTCGTCGGCCTTCTTGGTCTTTACGACAATATCGCCGACGACACCTCAACGTTACGGCCGATCTGGTCGTTGAAGCACGCTTGCATACATCGGTATGTAGCGTCCGCGTTTTTAGGCCGAACGGCATTGTAACGTGCGCGTAATGAGCCGAACGGAGTAATGAAGGAAGTCGCGAGTGGTCGGACTCCTTAGCGCAATCGGTGGTAGCCCGAGTAGGCATCCGAAAGAGAGGGACTCGCACCCTGCGGTGGAGTCGATGACTTGGTCGATGCGAGGCAAAGGGAACGGATCCTTGGGACACGCTTTGTTGAGACTCGTATAGTCAACGCACATCCTCCATTGCCCATTTTTCTTTTTTACATGTACAGGGTTGGCTAGCCACTCGGGGTGGCGCACCTCTTTTACGAACCCTGCAGCCAGAAGTTTGGCGATCTCCTCCCCTATGATCCTGCGCCTCTCCTCGTCGAAGCGGCGCAGGCGTTGGGCGACCGGCTTTGAGCCTGGTCGGATGCTCAAGGAGTGCTCGGCGACTTCCTTGATTCCCGGCATGCCTGAGGACCTCCATGCGAAGACGTCTTTGTTGGTGCGGAGGGAGTCGACGAGCGCGCTTTCCTATTTGGCGGGGAGCGTGGCTCCGATCCGCACGGTCTTGGTCGGATCACAGGGATCGACCGCGACCTCCTTCGTGTCTTCGGCGGACTTGAAGGATCCCGCCCCCGACTTGCTGGACTCAGGGGCGGATTCGGAGGCTTCCCTCTTGAGGTTGTCGAGCTCGGCAGACGCGATGACTGCCGAGGCAAGCTCACAACTGCTGCGCTCGCAGTTGTAGGCAAGCTGGAAAGATGATGCCACGGTGATGACTCCCCGTGGCCCTGGCATCTTCAGCTTGAGGTAGGCGTAGCTGGGGACCGCCATGAACTTGGCGTAACACGGCCTTCCCAGGATGGCATGGTAAGAACCGGGGAAATCCACGACCTCAAAAGCGAGGGTCTCGGTGCGGAAGTTTCCCGGTTCCCCAAAGGTAACGGGCAGGTCGATCTGCCCGAGTGGATGGGCCTGCTGGCCAGGAATGACGCCATGGAAAGGCGCCTTGCTGGGTCGGAGGGTTGAGCGCGGGACCCCCATAGCGTCGAGCGTCTCGACGTAGAGGATGTTGAGGCCGCTGCCTCCGTCCATCAGCACCTTTGAAAGGCGCTTCTTCCCCACGACGGGGCTGACCACCAGGGGGTATCTCCCCGGCTGTGGAACGTGGTCGGGGTGATCGGTCCGATCAAAGGTGATCGGAACTCGACCACCGAGGTATTGGGGACGCGTGGCGCGACGGTGTGGACCTCGCGATAAGCGAGCTTGAGCCGGCGCATTGTCGGCATAGCAGGCCGGTCCTCCAAAGATCATGAGGCGGCCGTCGGGTTGTGGAACTCGTCGTGCGCCTTTTTCTCGCGACCAGCGGGCGCAGCAGCTTCTTCCTTGCCACGGCGTTGCGGGACGCCGAGAGGTAACACCTCGTGACCGCGCGATCCGGTACTTGTGTTTGACGGAGAACCCGTGGTTTGGGCACGGGCCGTCCATCAACTTCTCGAAGTGGTCGGGTGCGACGGTCGGTCGCTCTTTACTGCTGGCGGCGGTCGGCCGTGGCGACCGCTGGGTCTCGCGGATCGCTTCCCGTGCCGCTTGCGTTTGTGGAGCGGTCGGGGGACCCGATGTGGACGCCGAATTCTAGCCGGGCCTTTCCTCCTCAAAGATGGCCCCACGGCCTCCTCGCCGAGGCGTGGTTGAGTGGCGATATCGAGGCTCCTTGGTAGTTACGGGCTTGAGGCAACCTAGTTTGTGTACCAAGGCCTTGCGGAGGTGCGTAGATGAATTCTCCCACGACATCGGCGTCGGAGATGTCGGGAGCTCGTTGTAATGGCGGAAAACCGCCGGATGTAGTCGGAGGGTTTCCTCTGGTGCCGTTTGCGACCCTTGAGTCTCAGAGTTTCGGGGCACTTGTAAGTGCCACGAAGTTCTGACGACGAGGGCCTTCAAGTCGGTCCAATTCGATGGTTTTGGCGGGCAAGTACTCGAGCGAGGCTCGGTAAGTCCGCGAGTAGATGGGAAGGCTTGGATGATGAAGAGGTCATCCGTTGCTCCTCCCGCCGACATGCTGGCCGGTAATCTTGAGCAGACACCGGGTTTGTGGCCGGTGTATTTAGCAATGTTGGTAGGCGCCGGAATCTGGCGGAAGTCGCTGGCGGATCCACAGCGTAACGCTCATGATCCCGTAACCGTCGGGGCTCGGGGCTGCGGTGGTGGTGTCTGTCGCCGCACTCGTGAGTGGGCGGCCTCCTCCCATCTTTCTTCGCGCCTCAAGGGTAGCGCGAATGTCGTAAACATCACCGAAGCGCCGCGCACCGGGCGCGTGAGGCTCGGTGTGGCTCGCGGTCTTGGCGCCCTTTGTCTTGGACCAACACACTCCGTCTGACGGCAGTGCACGCCCGGTGTGAGGTGGCTCCGGGCGATAGGAGCGGGGCGTGCATGTCTTTACGGCCGCGCTCTACCGGCCTGGAGGTTTTGATAAGTGGCCTTGGCCTCGGGTCGATCGGCTCGGGAGGCCTCGGCGGCAGATGCGGTGCGGCCACGTTTTGGCTTGTATGGGGGAAGAACTGAGGACCGTCGGACTCTTCCTTTGCTGGGAGTGTGCTGACAGGCAGCGTCGTCTGCGTCGCCAGGCACATGCGGGGTCTCGAGCTCCTCCTGCTCCAGGTTGGCCTGGAGCTGGTCGAGCTCAGCTCTTCGTTCCTCCAACTCTTTGCGCTGTTGTTGGAGCTCGGCGCGGCCTGAGCGCGTTCAGTGCGCATGCTGGTACTCCTCCTCCTGCGCCTGAGTGCGCCGGATAGGAGGTCCCGTAGCCGCGGGGGCCACAGTCAAATCGACCGTGCCCGCCATGTTGCACTCGCGAGAGTGCCGCTGCGGCGGGGTACTCGTGTCGAGCCGGAGTCATGGTGGAAGAGTCTTACGAGGCTCGTGGATGGAGGCCGGCATGTAGCCAGCCATCGCCACAAGTTGCGAGCCTACGGGGGGTGACATGGTCACTGCCAAGACCTCTGGGAGTTTCGCCAGGGGCGTGGCGGAGCACTCCCGGTTAAACCGGGGCTGCGCAGGGCGCCCCAAGCCGGAGCTTAGCGAAGTCGCCGGAGAGGACGCCCAGGCTCTCAGTGGGCGCCTGTCCTCCGGAGGCGGCGAGGACGAGCGTGAGCCCTCCTGCCGGGGTGACGGCGAAGTCGAGGGAGCCGAAGCGGATCCGGCTCCCAGGCGCAGTCATGCCGTCGCAGTGGGTGGATGCCATCAGGGAGACAAACGAAATCCGGAGATGGTGACGAAGGCGAAGGCCCCTACAGCGCCATGCGTCGGCGTTTTGGCGCCGGCAAGTAAATTTGTAAGTCTAAGGGGTCGCGCGTTCCACTCCCTGAATAGTTAGACTCGAGAGTCCAAGATGTATACTAGTTCGGGCTGAAAGTCCCTACTCCAGTTCGGATGGCCGTATTGTATTGCTTTGCACAACGTTTTACAGATGAGGGCGCTAAATTACCTAAGCTCCTCCTGTTCTCATGTGTTTTTTCTCTTCTAGAATCGTCAGTCCTGCCTCCTTTTATACAGAAGGAAGGGGCAGGTTACATCGAGAGTCGGGGGAAGGGCGAGACGACCTATGCTAGGAGCTCTGGTCCTTCGTCCTGTGGACTGGTCGCCACACGTCTTGCCCATGCTGGGTCGGTAGCTTTGGTGGTCAAGGAGGTTAGGTATTCCTTGGAAAATATCGTACTTGCCCTCTGTGATCCTTACGAATGCTGACGTGCGGTGTGTGACGTTGGCGCTGCCTCGGGAGGGAGCGTGCGTTCGTACTGTACGCGACTGGTTGATGGGGCTGGAAGCTCTGACTTCAGCAGTCACCAAACCTTCTAGGGAAGGAGCCACCTGCCCTTGTATAGTCACTCCGATTGACCTTGTTCGCGAGGTACGTGGCGGTAGGCTGATGAGGGCCCCGACACGCGGCCCTCGGCGTCTGTCACCTTGGTTCGGTCGGAGTCGGGAGATCCCGCCCCGCCAAGGGGGTCGGGAGCGCTGTCCGGTCGGATTCGCTTCCCCTGGCCGGTCGGGAGCGGATGTCTTGTGTGGTCTCGCAGGCGATTCGGTCGGTGGCGGGCCGGGCGCGGCCTGTTGGGCTGGAGATATGCTTGAGGCCGCTGGCTCGTCGCTTCGGGCCGTTGGGGTACCCCTGTTATTAGTATTCGTCAGTATTGATGTTGCTTTTCTTTTTGTTCAGCACTTGGACCTTTCTTGATAGTGCTTGATGAACGTCAGGGGATGGATGTTGATTTCAATCGAATTAAAAATTTAGATTGCTGTTCCTAGATTGATGTTTCTGCATTTTTGAAAGCTTATTACATAAACTTCAGACACATTAGCTGTATTAAAGTTGTTGCATCAATCATTTTTTAGTTATGCAATTTTTTCTGAAGGAAATTACAAGATTACCCTTTAGTATTTTTGTACGCACGTTGTCTCTTATTGCTGAATGACAACAAGCATTTTCTCTCTCTCTGAGCTTGACGAATGGTTTGCGAATGCAACGCTCTGTGCTTGCCTGATTTATGTTAAGCTAGCATCACTAATGATCAGCCCAGGTCGTTGATATTTAGTAAACCAACAAAGGTACTTGCTGGGTTTTGTCAAGTTTAATAATGTTTTGTAATGAACATTGGGCTTGTCTAGTACTTGTTGCATATAGGTACCAGGTCCATTGTAGGAATTAAGACATATCATATGGGACAACTGCTCTGTGATCAGCCATGAAACATTGTTCTGGTAGAACATTAGCAACCTCTAACTCAGAAATTCTAGTGTCAACACATTCCCAACTCGTGGGAGATGTGAATGGGAACGAGTAGACTACTCTAGTATAAATTTAAAATTTTCTACCGCGTAACAAAGGAATTACTGAAGTTATAAATCACTGAATTACTACCAGATGCGCAGACCTGTAGCGAAAGTAGAGTCGATGTAGCGTGTTGGTGTGATTGTAGTCGTACTAGCCTCAAGCCTCCTCCAATAGCTCCTTGCGACAATCACAGTTTGCTGATCGTCCTCATCACCGTCACAGGTTGCGGATCGTCCTAGTGTTGAAGCTTTGCAGCAACGTCTCTAAGGTATCCACATGTACGAGGCAGAGACGTTACGCGCCGGAGTGCTAGCATCCTAATAATACTCTTTCAATGTTACTAGAATATATATTATTATTTCTTCTATTGTAACAGTAAAAGTTCATGTTCTTGTATCCAAATCGTGTCTCTCATTTGGAGAATAGAACAAAGCCAATGATTTTCTCTTGCCAGACGACATTATCCATTCCTCTCTGTGTGTATGTGTGTGTTGTTGTTGTTCTTTCCACCCTGACGATCCAATCGATGGTTAACTAAATCGTACTAGTTTTGTAACCTAGGTTGGTTTTGTTTAGTTCATTAATCCCTACTGGTTTTGTACCCTTGGAATTTTGGTCTTGTTTGTATAACCGACTTTCGTGCTTTTTTACATAGGATTTCCAATTCTGGTGGTCTTGACTAAAAAATTGTCTCTGCAGATGTGAGGATGGCATTTAGCTTATCTTTGAAAGTTTGTCAAATTCGATATTCTTCAAGTATATCCAAATTTCAGCGGGATACTAATTAGAAGAGTTCTGGTCAGTTGTAAGCATGAGCAGATCTGTTCTCATTTTTTGTTGAGAGGTTTTTTCTAAGGAGGTGGTTTCTGATTAATCAGTACGATACTCTGATTTGCGTGGGGGTAGAGATGGATTGATGGCCTAAAGGCTCATGCACAGCCATATTTAAAAGTTTTAATGCAATTCATCATAACCCAAATTACTGATGCAGCTGACTGGCAAGATGAAAATTTTAGACAAAAAAACAGACATTGATCATAAGTTGAGTCTACAGAACAAGAGACTGGGTCATACTAGCAATTGAAGTAGCTGTTGCAACATCCTTTCGTAGAATCAATGGATGTTGTTTGCAACAATAAGAGAACAGGTGAGAGGGTGCAAAGTTTTGTGGAATGGTATTTAAACTGGTACCTCTAATGTCTTCTTCCATGCTTGTTCTTCTTCCTTTTTTTTTGACATGCCATGCTTATTTTTCTGGTTCATTGAGCTTGTTATCTTCTTTTCAGCCTACCTCTCAAATCTGATTTGGATCCTCTCTAATCCCCCTTCTTTGTTTTCGTTGTTGGCCTGACATGTGGCGGCCATGCTGGCATAGTGATCGCCATGTTGGACCAACATGTGGGCTCATTTGGGGGGGCACCTGTTTGGTGAAATAGAGCACAAAACATGAAGTGAGAGGTGGGTTTGGTCGGACGGTGTTGTTATATCTAAGGGTCAGAAAATTGGATGTTTTTTAGAACAAAAACATCCAGGAGATAGCTAGACACTTATTGCACTTTATGAGATTAGATATAACTTAGCTCAACCAGATTAGACTTGAGTGCTACGTACTCAAGTATGTAGCCCAAAGATACACTACGCCAAAACCTGCAATAGGTGACGGTCTATTTGTGGCGGTTTTTTTCGAACCGCCACAAAGATATTTATCAGTGGCGGTTCAATTTCATAAATGGCGGGAAAAATATCAGTGGCGGTTCTATCCTCGAACCGCCATCGATAATGATTATCGATGGCGGTTCGGGTAGAACCGCCATCGATAACTAATCGATATCGATGGCGGTTGGAGGCTAGAACCGTCGCGATAACTAAATTATCGATGGCGGTGCTATCCTCCAACCGCCATCGATTTATTGATTATCCGTGGCGGTTCTATCCTCGAACCGCCATCGATAATAATTATCGATGGCGGTTCGAGGATAGAACCGCCACGGATAATGTTATTAGTGGCGGTTCTAGTTAAAAACGCCATCGATAATATTGCCTATAAATAGGTGGTCGATGCAAAGACCTTTGGTCTTCTTCCTCCAGAGCAAACCAAAACTTCTAAATTTGATTTCGTTTTCTCCAATTCTTGTGCTTGTACTTCCTCTAGTTGTTCCTTGGTGAGTTATTTTTCTCCTCTCTTGATTTGTGTTAATCTTGTTGCAATTTAATTTTTAAACCAAGTTTAATTAGGGTTTATATGTAGATGAGATGAAAAGTTTAGATTTTGTTTATTTTTATTTAGGTACCATTTTGTAGTTGATGAATTTATTTCTAGCTAGGTTCATTAGATGATGTTGTGTTCCTTTTATAGATGATGAATTATGATTAAGCATATATTTAATATTAATTGCATTTTAAGTTAATTTGATACATGATGAATTTATTATCTAGCTCCTTTAGATGATAAGTAATTAGATTGGTTTTTTAATTACTATTAATTGGGTTCTATTAGTGTACGGACATGTACATCTTGCATATATATGAATTTATTATCTAGCTCCTTTAGATGATAAGTTATTAGATTAGTTTTTTAATTACTATTAATTTGGTTCCATTAGTGTACGAACATATACATCTTGCATATAATAAATTTATTTAATTAAGATTATTGGGTATTAATATAAATGAAATTTTAGTTAATTTGGTAGGTGGGTGCTCATCATTTTAGATGATGAATTTATTATCTAGCTTCTTTACTGGAAAAGTATTGATTAGTTTTTAATTACTATTAATTTGGTTCCATTAGTGTGGACATATATTAAATTTATTTAATTAAGATTATTGGATATTGATATACATGAAATTTAAGCTAATTTGGTAGGTGGATGCTCATCATTTTTAGATGATGAATTTATTATCTAGCTCATTTAGATGATAAGTAATTAGATTAGTTTTTAATCAATTTTATATGTTAATTAATTTTAGATGGATAGGAGATGGATGTACAATGCGAACCGTTCTGTAGAGATTACATCGACGGTATCTGCTTTTCTAAGAGCATTGAGGAGAACAAATTGCATAAGAAGGCGAGTACATACATTGTCCATGCATTGATTGCAAGAATGAGAAAATGTTTTGGACAAAGAGCACATCCACTTGCACTTGATTGAAGAGGTTTTGTACTTGGCTATACCGTTGGACAAGTCACGGTGAAGAGGAAAACATACATGAAGGTGATAACGTATTGGATGATGGAGAAGGCATTATGGCGGTGACATCGATTATGGATCGATGAGGATAGGTTGGACATTGATGGCGATAATAATCTTGCTCGGATGTTGCGCGATGCGAAGGAACTACACTAGTCGAGAGAGTTTAATCAATTCAAGGGTTTGTTGGGCGACTCGGACACACCTTTGTTCGGGTTGCAAGGAGGAATACACAAAGTTGCACACGTGCTTTCACTTCTAAAATTGAAGGCAAGCAATGGTTGGTCAGATAAAAGTTTCACGGCTATTACATCTCTTAGCGGACATGCTTCGGATGGAAGCGTATTGCCGATAACCACTTATTTAGCTAAGAAGGTTGTATGTCCATTGGGATTGGAAGTAGAAAGAATACATGCATGTCCAAGCGATTGTATACTCTATCGCAAAGAGTATCTGACATGCATGTATGTCCGGTGTGCAAATCATCGCGATACAAGCGTAAAGACCATGGCAATGAGGCAGGTGGTGAAGAAAGGAGCTCCGCTAAAGTGGTGTGGTATTTACGGTAATACCTCGGTTGAAGCGTTTATTTGGAAACAAAAGCATGCCCAAGCGATGCGATGCACTCGAGAGAGCGTAAAAGGATGGAAAGGTGAGACACCTGCGATTACGCGATGGAGAACCATCGATAGGCTCTTTAGGATGGACTTGAGGAATGAACCGAGGAATGTAAGGTTTGGGTTGAGTACGGATGGAATGAATCCTTTCGGTAACATGAGTAGTATTCATAGCACTTGGCTGTGACTCTCTGTATCTACAACCTTCCTCCTTGGTTGTGTATGAAGCGAAAGTACATTATGATGTCGCCGCTTATCCAAGGGCGAGACAACTGGCAATGATATTGATGTATACCTACAACCATTGGTGGAAGATCTTGTGATCTTGTGGAGCGAAGGTGTATGGTATGGGATGAGTACAAGCGAGTACTTCACCCTCACGCGCATTGTTGTTTTGCACCATCAATGATTTCCACCCCTTGGTAACCTATCCGGTCGTCTTGTAAAGGGGCAAAGCATGCCCCATTGCATGGATGAAGCGCAAGTGTGTGGCTCAATAACTCAAGGAAAGCGTGTACATGCATCACCGCAGTTCCTTGCAGAATCACCCCTACCGCAATATGAAGAAACAATTCGACGGGACAAAAGAGGATGGTATAGCTCAAGGCCTCCTCGTGGGAAGAGGTATATGATATGGTTAAGGATATTAATGTTGTACTTGGAAAGGAGAGAGTAATAATAAATCGAGGTCTCGTCTTGAGAAGATCACATGGAAGAAGAGATCGATATTTTGGAACTTGCCCTATTGGAAGGACTTAGAAGTTCGACCTTGCATAGGCGTCATGCATGTAGAGAAAATGTATGTGATGACTTGATTGGTATTTTCTTTGAATATTCCTAGCAAAACTAAGGACTGATTTGAAGGCACGAAGGGACACGGAAGATATGAAAATCGAGTGAGCTACATCCTCGAGACAACGGAAAGGCCGACTTTACCTTCCCCGACTTGCTACACTCTATCCAAGAAAGAGAGAACAGACCTCTGCAAATGCTTGCATGGTGTGAAAGTTCCATCCGGCTACTCCATAAGCATCAAGAAACGGTGTCCATGAAAGATTTGAAGTTAAGCGGCATGAAGTCTCATGATTGTCATGTGATGATGACACAAATGCTTCCTATTGCAATTAGAGGTATTTTGCACGAAAGGTCAGAAGCAATCATGAGGTTGTGTTTCTTCTTCAACACGATTTCACGAGAAGGTCATCGATCCCATCGGACTTTACGAACTACGAATGATGTGGTGAAGACACTATGCCACTAGAGATGTATTTCCCTCCATCATTTTTCGATATAATGGTTCATCTCATTGTTCACCTTGTGAATGAGATAAATGTATGTGGCCCGTATTCACGCATCGGATGTACCGTTCGAAAGGTACATGGGTATCTGAAGAAGTATGTGCATAATCGATCTCGGCGGAGGGTTGCATTGTGGAAGGTTATGCAACCGAGGAGGTTATCGAGTTTTGCGTGGATTACATGGAGGGTGGAACAGGTAGGAGTGCTGTATCTCGCCATGAGGTAGGCTAGCTGGAAAAGGGCGATTGGAAGAAATCAACAAATTCTTACGATCATGGATTGTTCGAAAAAGCTCATTTCACGATCTTACAACGATCGGTTGAGGTGTCCTCGTACATGGACATGCACAAGGATAAGCTACGAGAGGAAAATCGTGGACGATCGGAGGCTTGGGTAACAAAAGAGCATAACCGTTTGTTCAATCATTGGTTCAAAGAGCATGTATTTGGAAAAAAACGAGTGTTATGTTGAGGTGGTTGGCAAAGGGCCATCGGTACAATCTTGACATGGCAAGGATCGACATAAATGGATATACCTTTTACGAGATCTCGGGATAGCAAAGCACTTACCAAAATAGTGGTGTCGCATAGATGCCTATGACAACACAGTGATGAAGACTAGCTTCTATGGGTTCATAGAAGAGATTTGGGAGCTCGACTATTGTATTTTTAAGATCCGATGTTTGGTGTCGTTGGGTACAACTCCCAAAGGGTGTCAAGGTGGACAAATGCGGCTTCACTACTTTGGACATCGAACATGTCGGATCTGAGAGCGAACCATTCGTACTTGCGAAGCAAGTAGCACAAGTCTTCTATGTAATCGACCGACGGATAAGAAGCGGCATGTAGTTCTTGAGGAAAAAGAAGGATCGTCGGAGTTGAGAATGTCGTGGATGAGGATGAGTACAACCAGGTTTGACGAGTTGCCTCCTTTCGTAGATGGCAACATCGGGCTCGAGGAAGAAACCACTCAAGAAACTACCTATCATCGCGACGATCATGAAGAAGGGCAAATTGTGAAAGAAAATAATTAGCTATATCGAGTAATGGCAATGTGATGTAAACAATATGCATTTGTATGGAGTAATGGAAATATGGTGTTATGCATTTGTGTGGAGTAATGGAAATGTGGGTCATTAATATATTACTATATTAGGATTATATAGGGTAATTACTATATTCGATTACACAAGTTTTAATGGTTTCTCCTCAGATGAATTAAAACCAAATATATTGTACATAGTACATAAGGCATTTATGATATTAGAACATATTTAGAAATAATATTCTATTCTGGTATACATCCTAGAAGATATGAAAATAAGCAGTAGAGATTATATAGGGTATATTACTATATTAGAAATATATATGGTCATTATCGTGGCGGTTGGTGTATAGAACCGCCACAGATACATTATCGATGGCGGTTCGTATAAAGAACCGCCACGGATTATATATATCGATGGCGGTTCTTGTGAAGAACCGCCACATAAAAGAATCTGTGGCGGTTCGTATAAAGAACCGCCACGATATATATATATCGATGGCGGTTCTTGTGAAGAACCGCCACGGATAAAATATCGATGGCGGTTCGTATAAAGAACCGCCACGAGATAATTATATATCATCGGCGGTTCTTTTGAAGAACCGCCACGAGATAAAGTATCGATGGCGGTTCTTGTTAAGAACCGCCACGATAAAACCCACATATAAAAGTCGTCTGATCATTCTTCTTCTCACGTTGCCTAACCCCTAAACTCCTGCCGCTTCACTCTTCGCCCGAGCCCGACGCCGCGGTCTTCGCCCCGACGCCGTCCGACGCCCAGCGCCACGCCCGCCCGACGCCGTCCGACGCCGCGTGCCGCTCGGCGCCTCGACACCCTTGCCGCGCGCGCTCCCACCGACGCGCGCCGACGCCGCTTCGACGCGCCGCCCGGAGCGCCGCGCCCTCGAGCAGCGCCCGACCACCACGGCGCGCGCATTCCTAGGTATGTTCTACCTTCATTATGGATGGCTCCTGTTCTTTAGCTCAGTTGTTCAGTCTGATAAAATGTTGCTTTGCTTGTTATTGCATCAAGATATTATGGTAATATAAACCAACTGAAATAGGTTAACTTTTTCACTGCTAGTCTACTACTCATTCCATCATGCTGTGCTGAGTTTGGTGGTCAAAAGATTGCCCAACTGATAGCCTACTTGGTCCTATTGTTTAGTAGATAGGTAGTACTCGTGATTCTCTTCTTGTGGGTTTTGTGGGCCTTGACCATCTAAAGTGCCGATCTAAGTTCCCCTCAGTGCGGGGTAAAGGGCGAACACGAGTTGAGCGAGGAAAGGATCAAGGGTGCGTAGTATGCTTCTTACCGCTTTATCTGCTAGGTCTAGGATTGGTTTTGTTAACTAGAGATCTTTTCTGAGCGTTTACACCTCTTCCATTTAGTGCTTGAAAAGTTGCGAGGCGTTTGACAATCCAAAATTCATTGTCAAATCTTGCCATGCATTTTAAGAATGGGTAAAGGCTACACTAGACAAAGCTGGTTTGGATCTTTTCCCCTTTGCTAGTGAAAAGTTTCACATTGCTTAACAAAATTCTCTACTCCCTATTTCATTCTTATTCAAGAAAACAATTCCTTTAGTCTTTGGTTGGTTATGCGCATTGCCGAATGCCCTCAATGGTACTTCAATGGAAAGCCACAATTAGTTTAGTTTGTAACGCAGAGTTCTTTCCAATCCAAATTTTTCCTTGCTTGCGGATCAAACCTTGATGCAATTCAAACCCATTCTTTATCGGGGCTATGAGCGTCCAACTATGCTAGTTGTTGTGCTACATTGTCGGTGGCATCGAATTCACTACCTCTTGAATACACGAGGTTGCATCCACGATAAAGCACTGCAAATTCATGAGTTGTCCACCCATGACAATGCGTTGGCAACCACATTCTCCTTACCCTTCTTGTAGACAATTCGGTACTTCAGGCCCATCAATTGAATGCCCAATTCTTGATTACTTTTATTTCTAGTTCTCGAGTTAAACTTCCGCACTTAACCCATCGGATCGCCAAATTCTAATGGTTCCATACTTTACCTCTTTCGATTCGCACATCCAAGGTGATATGGAGGAGCAATCCACCCGAGCCCGAGCCCTAGCCCTACCGGGTTCCTCAACCTCCACCCAACCACCGGTGTTGCCGCCGATCTTGACATACGTGGCAAGACCTCGTGGCGAGGAAGAAATAAGAAGCCCGGCGGTATACCATCTCGGAGGTCTCGGAAGTGGGGCCCTAGTGCACCGCCAAAGTTAAGTAGCAAAATGCTGAGAACAACTGCGGGTATATCGCAGAGGAGAGAGTGCCAATCACCTTTTGGATTGGCACAAAGTGCTGATACCATCAAAACGGATCTATGGTGGTGAAACAAACCTTGAATTCCGAAGAAGATGAACACGCGTCGTCGGGATGCGTTGATGACCATGGATGCGGCATGGAGGAACTTCAAGGCGGTGAATACTACTTATGTAAAGAAAACCGATCGGCCATCGGGGACTACCCAAACTTAGAACCATATTGGGATGATTTAGTGTCGATGAAGCAAAGTGAAGCGACAAAGAAGTCCAATGAGGACCACATAAACATCGGAAGAAGGAACATCCATCCACACGGACTTGAGTGCGGGTGGATGCGGTGGTAAAATCCCTCAATGGGAGAGGCGGAAGCGAGAATCACTCTGATCGGTGGTACAAGTCAATTGGCGGACTACGGACCGAGTCAAGCACTACGTGCTAGCGAGGGCAAGTGTCACGTCTGGTGGGGCTTATCCTTGAAATAGCGGCGACGAAGCAATGTCACAAAGGGTCGGGGAGGCATGACGTCGAGTCTTCCCAAGGAACATTCCAACGGATAGGAGAGCGGCGAACTAACACGTGCCACAGGAAACAAGGAGCATCTGGGCGAACAAGAGGTGTCGGGGTTAAGGTTAGTGGAAGGCGAGATTCCCGAGCACCTTCACACTTACAAGAGTCGAAGAGAGCTAGAGAAGCGTTTGCGAAATAGAAATGATGAAGGAAAAGATGCTTGAGAATTACAAGGCACAATTGAACAACAAGTACAACGACAAGTACAACAAGCCATGAGCGATCAAGCGAGAACATTATTACGACCGACCTCCGAATCGTCGCGGCGATTCGCATCCGCCCCAATTGTAGAAACGGGACATGGGTCATTATCACGTGGACGACATACATGACCCCACACCGTGCGACTCACTTTGCCGTCATGAACATATTCATTCAAGGTGATACGGGCATAGCGTACCCATGCCAAGAAGGAGGTGTATTGCACAACTCTGCGATAAGCGCGGGATATGCAAAGGTTCGGTGGACACGGTTAATCCCGATTCGCCAACCTCGGGCTAGAAATGCCCCGAGCGAGCGAGGTTACAACTCTAGGAAGTGCCGTCCACACATTCATCGATGGCGCAAGCGTGACATCACCTTGGACCATCATGAAGTGCTGTTCCTCTGAGGTGAACACGCGGCCCCTCACGAGGTGAACACGCGACCTCTCTGCGATGAACACGCGCCTCTCCTCTGATGAACACGCCGCCTCTCCTACGATAAACCTCGCCGATCGTCACCAACACATCGGCGTATGAAAGTTAGTGCGACAACTTGGTTGACCGACTTAAAACCCTCCTCTGAAGGCATGGCGGAATAGACAAGCCATATCGGTAGTCGGTGAAGCGAGCGAGATATGATGTTGTGTGCGAGAAAAGTAAGGGTAAAGCGGTCTCAAAGGACAAGCTCTGTGAAGAAAGATGAAATACTGAATTGGGAAGCCGTTTGTCACCCTTGAAGCTTCATAGTCTAACAGTCTGACTAAAGCGATTACATGAATGGTATATGGAGCGATCGAACCACCATGTACTCCGAAGGTGATCACGCCATTTTGAGAGGAACATTTCCACCATGAGGGACCGGTGCTTCATGATAGAATTGTGAGTTGCACAACATGTACTATCAAGATGCCCTCGGCGTGTCTCTTATGAGATCTTTGGTCCTTGTAAGTGTCAATATAAAAATCATTGTCTACATTCATGTAATCTAGATAAATGTGATGTCTAAATCATTTGTTATGTAGATACGAGTTGATCGAACTAAAAAGAACCAAAGGGCGATGGCGTTCCTCGATCAGGAGCGGTTTGCGTAGGAAATCAAAAGAGTACCAAAGGAGGTCGAGGACTACGTATATAACGCTCTCATCAAACTCCAAGACAAGGAGTTCATACTTTTACCATACAATTTCAAGTAAGTGGCTCACTAGCTAGTTCAATTACTTGTTGATCTCGTTCTTTGCTCGAGTTAGGACTAATGACTACGGCATCATACATGTGTGCGTAGTTTCCACTGGATTCTCGTAGTAATTCATCCGGATAAAAGCAAGATCTTGATCTTGGACCCAGCGGGACAAAGATCCAAAAGACTACAAAGATATGACAAGTCTAGTGAATAGGGCCTTCAAAGCATATTGTAAAAGTGCTCAAGACACCGTCCTTTCCATAAATCACGACAATCCGTACTAAATTTCGATGCGCACAAAAACAATTTGTCTATATCGCACCTCGTAGTCAATAACTCCTTCAATGTCGTATAAGTTTATTCAATTTTTGCGATGCCACAAGCACCGCCAGAACAAATTTATGTGGGTACTTAGTGTGCCAATACATGCGCGAAATCTTAGGCTCTACAATAGTAAACAATGGCGTAGAGGTTTGTCACGCTAACATCACACATTGATTTGCACATCTCATTCTCTATATAAGCTCTTAAGACAAACTTTTTCTATCTATAGCGTTTGAAGTTGCCTATGGGAGGACTGGTTCCAAATGAAATCCAAGGCATTCGAGGACAGCTCGCCTACTTCATTATGAAGGAAGTACTCAACAAGAGCGGCGAGTTTCATGACCGGATAATAACGATGAAGTCTTCCATACTCATCTACCACCTCCTGAGGCCCCTACCAGCAGTGAAGACTCGTAGGCTTATAGTTCACAAAACTAGTTAATTTTTTTAAATGCGGTGGTGTAAATTGATGTTTCATTGAATGTCAAGTTTAGTATTGGATGGCATGGCTTGCATATGTTCTAATTTTGTCATTTCATTTAAGAAGTTGTGATTGATCTGCGCTTGTGTTGTTGCCCTTCTCCGTGTGTGTGTGTGTTGATGGGTGGTGTGTGTGCGTGCGTGCGTGCGCTCTAGGCGAGGAGCTCTCCTCTATTGCTTTTCTCTGTGCCCTTTCATGATGGCTAGTAGAGCTTTTTATAGGCGTGGGTGATGGATGAATACGGAAAGAGCTCATTAAACGCACCATTACAACGAGTTTATTTGATTGCTTGATTTAGTTGCGAAGTTTCCTTTTGCATCTTTACCTTCCATTCATAAGATATTTGATTACATGGTCCTTATATTTTTAGATGGTGTGTTTTACTCTAATGTATGATAGTAAATGCCATTAAAAATAGCTAAATGGAGATTATAGAAGGAAAAATAGTAAAAAGTAGGATCAAAATTGTAGAATGATATGTATTTAGGAATAAAAATTGAAAAATAGAATGTCACATATTCAAAAATAGAGGAGTATAAACTAGCTAATGCATGTACAATATCTGGAGGATGCCACGGCATTCACATGGAATAAGACGGCAATGGATCGGCTAGATTTGTGATACAACAAAAGTGATCTATTTAGCTTTCCATAGTATGATATATAATGACTTCATTTACATACTCGAGAAATATTGATGCAAAGATGAGTGAGCTGGAGGAGAAGGGAGCAGGTCAGTGGGAGGCATGCCCTACACCATCACCATGATCGAGCACCTCATGCATGAGACACTTTAATTGTACATTGTAATTGTGTATATTGTAATTGTGATATGCAAAATCTGTGATTGTAATTGTGATTGATGTATTATATGTAATTGTGATTGATGTATTATATTGTAGTTGTGTATATGCAAAATCTGTGATTGTTGTACATTATAATTGTGCATATGCAAAATTGCAATTGTGATTGATGTATTATATTGTAGTTGTGTATATCTGAAATCTGTGATTGTTGTACATTATAGCTGTGTGTATGCAAAATCTGTGATTGATGTATTATATGTTTGAGAGGGCATGGCTAGCGGCACACGAGGCTAGCCCAAAATGCGATTTTATTTTTGGTCGAGGCACTATCTGTGGCGGTTGGTGGATAGAACCGCCACGATAATATAGATCTGTGGCGGTTGATGTATAGAACCGCCACGAGATAATATAGTTATCTGTGGCGGTTGGTGGGAAGAACCGCCACAGATAATATTTTTATCTGTGGCGGTTGTAGGAAAGAACCGTCACGAATAGTGTAGTTATCTGTGGCGGTTGGTGGATAGAACCGTCACGATAGTATTGTTATCTGTGGCGGTTGGTGGATAGAACCGCCACGCGAGATAGTATTATTATCTGTGGCGGTTAGTATGTAGAACCGTCACGAGATAACACTTATCTGTGACGGTTAGAAAACGCCAGCGATAATCCTCGATTATCAGTGGCACTATATCTGTGGCGGTTCAATAACCGCCACTGATGGCGGTTATGAACCGCCACTGATGACGTTTTTTGGTGTAGCGATACTTCTTTTCTTTTATTTGGAAGGCTAGGAGGTATGTATAAACCACTCGCGTTGCGCGTGTAAACACAGACAGATACGTGAAGGACGAATGGATGGCATGATGTACACTGCCTGAAAAGAAATTTGAAATCTACTTGCACTCCTCAATGAGATTTCTTGGGTAACAATATTTAAATAATTGGTGATGAGCGAGGACATGGCAGCTTCGCTAGCTGCTTGTTGCTCTTGGCTCGATCGGTCCTGGGATAATGGCTTCCGGTGCTGTACTAGTCAGGAGGAACAGTAAAAAACGTGTTTTCAACTTTCGACTGTTAATTATCTCCTCCGATTTCTGTCAAAAAGGTTCCTGGGAATAGCAACAGGTCGGCAGTAGTGTGCGTTATGGATGGGGGATCGTGAATTGCTGCTCTCTTTTTCCATTTTTGAGAGAGAGAGAGAGTTGAGAAATCTGAAAGTCTAAGCAATGTTAACCGGCTGCACAAAGGCCGTCGGCACGCGGGGCCGTGCAAAACCGGACGGTTCGCAGGAAGCAGCAGCGCACGCGGACGTACGCCGCGGTTAAGGACGTTGCTGGTTGCCCCTCGCCGTCAACCGCGCGTTGGCACCCGGCAGGCCGTCTCCGCAGGAAGGAAGGGAGGGGCGTGGCTACGCCTACGTAATGAGCGAGTGCGTGCATGCATGACTATCCTCTCATATGGCGGCTACAGCTTCGATGCGCCGTGCGGCTCCAACTCTCCACCCATTCCCCAATCCTCGTCGACTCAGGGTCAGGTGCAGAACAGCACGCCGCCGCTCGTCCCCGACGTCCAGCCGCTCGTTCCTGCCGTCCCGCAGCTCTTCCCCGCGTGGCCTCGACTGCACCCGCCATTTCGCCGCTTGTCCTTTCCTGCTCTTCATCTTCTTTGACTGGGTGAGTTTTCTTTTTCCCCTCAATATTTCCTTTCTCTCGAGCTTTGGACATTACATCTGAATGTATGCATCGTGTATTTGTGAGAGAGCATTTGGTGGTCTACCATGTATGTTATGAGTATTTAATTATGTTTGAGTTTAAATTGAGTTTATTTTGGTTTTGAGCAATTTAAATTGATGTGAGTTCAGAATGGTCTATCGACGTGGCATGGACGGTACTACCGGGATTATGGTACTACCGGGCTTTAAGAGGCGGTAGTTATTTTTCAGAAGGCTTGTTTTTTCTGGTGTGAGTGAGGGCGGTACTACTGGTACTAAAAATGTGGGAAGGCGGTACAACCAACTTTTGTTAAGCGGTGGTTATTTTCTAAAAGGAAATGTTTAATACTGTTGTTGATTAAATATTATGTTGAGTAATGCTACGTGACGTTTTACTTATCTGTGATGGTTGCAGGACTTCAGAGCTATATTATAGTGAGGCGGAGGAGACCAGGACTAGGCTAGAAGAGCTGAGGTTTAGACGGTTAAGGTGACGTCGGAAGATGACTAAAGCTGGGGAGTTGCTACAAGCCTAGAAGATAAGGAGATGAAGCATGAGCTATTGGTGATGGACATGATGGTCAACGGTAAAATGGATCAGGGCTATGCTCTGTCGGGACCCGGATTTGCAAATCCGAAACCCTCTGTGTATACTGCACTAGTTCAGGATCACGCTAGTGCACACAGTGGAAACATAGATAAAATATCATTCCGTACAACAAATTAACTAAGAAAGAGACAAATTATTATTAAATAAAGCAGCAGACCTTATTGTCGAAGTTTACACCATTATGCCTTAAGGCTTAAGAAACAAATAAATTATTGCAGCGAAAAAGATAACTTAGGCCATTCGACATGCCATAGGCAATCGTCTGGGAACGCCTTCGTAATCCACGTAGTCTTCATAGTATTTCTCCTCATGATATTCAACATTTCCTGATCCTATCCATCCCAGAACCCACACCACCAATTGGCAGTACTCAAGGCTAGACATTGCAAATTAATCAGCTAGGTCTATCCCATACCAGACATGTGGTAGTACGGTTAGACCAGTTCAATAGCGCACAAGATTAAGTCCTTAAGTTATCTCAGGGAAGACACCCACATCCCAATGTGCTAGAAAGCACCCCTTTACTGCACGATCACTTGCCCGAGGGAAAATAACTTTGTTCAACAAAGACCAATGGCAACCCTGCCATGGTACAACAAGTTTTACAATAGCGGCGATCCACCACAATTCAATATCTCGTTAAGTCAAGATTACATTATTCAACATATGATATGAATCCCATCGTACAACTAAGCATGTCTAAACATGGCTATGGTAACCCAATATTGATAGTATAATCATGTCCAACTAGTAATGTCTCAACCTAGATTTAACAATAGGTACATGGCACTCCAATAATCAAGGTGGCATAATGTCAACGAGGTGTATAGCTACTCCCATGAAATAAGCATTGATACACAAAATAGCATGCAATTGTATAAAAGTAAAGTACTTTTGTAAACATAGGATCAATATGGTCAAGGGCTACGACTTGCCTTGCTGATCTAGTGCTGAGTCTTGGTCTTCGAAGTCTTCGTTTGCTCCCTTGGAATTAGCGTCTATCGGAAAAGAAAACAACGAAACCAAATAAATATCAAACAGAGACCCAAACAAGCCCAAAACTGAAAATAAATGCCTCTGGAAGATAGAGCTTGATTTTAGAAAAATTTAGAAACTTGAATCGCCTCAATCGGAGTTCGTATGAGCGAGAACGAGCTCCTGAAAAATTAAATCAGAGAAAATAGAAAAAGAATATTTTCTGGAATTATTTTTCTAAAGAAAAACAGATTTATTGCGCAATCGCTGACGTCATTCGGAATTTGATGGACTGGGTCCATGGCATTATCCGGTTTACGTGCACCCAGTGCACGACTGACGTCGGCGCTTGCGTCGGCACTAGGGCTGAGGTGGCGGCTGACGAGGCGCTGACGCGGACGGCCGCGTGGATGACCACGCGTCGCACATCCAACGGCGGCATCGGATCGGTCGACGGGGATTTGCACAGCAATCGGCCGCGACATGGCGCGATCTGAGGCACACGCGGGAGATCGGACGGCTGGCGTTCTTGGCGAGGAGCGACAGCAAGGACGGCGGCGCGACCCACCGAAGCCGAGGAAGACGACGCGGGTTTTGGCGAAAAGGCAACGGATCGAGCACGGGTTGGCACGGATCCGGAAGAGCACAACGCGGGTGACTCGCTGATGCAAGCGAGGACAGCGGAGAAGCACCGGTGGCAAAGATCCAAGCGGAGGAAGAGCTCGGCTGCGGCGAAGAACTCCGGCGAGGGTTCACGAGACAACGGCGGCTGCTCGGGCGACGGGAGATGGGGCAAACGAAGCGGCGCGGAGAGGGGAACCTTGGGAGGGGGTTGGTGGCGCTTAAATAGCCCTCGGGAGGCGTGCGTGGCACGGACTCCGAGACGGTAGCGCGTGCGGTGATGGGACTCCGAGCTCTAGGGTTAGGGTTTCTCGGGGCGTGGCGACGTGGTCGCATCGCGACCACCGCGCGTGGCGTCGATCGAGGCGCCAACGCGATCTTGGTTGATGGGTTTGCCACGGTCTTGGGGTGAAATGGGCGAGGAAGGAGTGAGGTGTAACATCCCAAAATTCGCCTAAATATTATTTTATTGTCATTTGTGCATTTTATGATTTTTCTGGAATTTATTTGTTTTTTTCTGGATTTATTTGAATTAATTTTAAATTGAGTATATTGGTCCTTTGTCCAAAACTATTTAAATTTATGCAAAGCTAAAATAAAGTTTTGCCAAAAATGTTTTATCTAAGTTCAGAATATCTCAAAGTATTTTTGAGAATTTTCTTGGAATCTTCCTGATTATTTTATTGCCTAAAACAAATCAAATGATTTTCTGTAATTATTTTAAATGGAAATCCTTTAAAAATCTCGTGAACAGTATCGGGCCGGCCCGCGAACTGTGCGGTCCAAGTCAGCTCGCGTGGCCCGTTAGTCGCCGAAACCCTTACCGTAATCCGCCGACCGTTGGATTGAGATCCAACGGCTCCGCTTTCGCCGCGTCGCCTGTCGCCTGTAGCCGTCGGATGAAGGCCGCGTGGACGCTCCGGATGAAGCCGCGTCACCTCTCCGTATCGTCGCCGGAGTCCGCCGCCACCACGACAACCGACTCCGATTTCCGCGCTGCGCACGCCTCCCCGTGCGCCTATTTAAAGCACCGACGCGGGCGCTGAAATCCCCACCTCGTGCCGCGTGTTTTCCGCAACTTCCAAGCCCTGTGCCGCCGTCGTCTGTGCGTGGGAGCTCGGTGTGAGTTCCCGAGTTATGGAGTAATTCACATGGCGCAAGAGGGGGCCTTGGATGTGGTAACCAGTCCCACCAGTGTTGAAACCTTAGCGGGTGGTACCGGATTAAGCCAGTGTATTGTAAAGGCTTTGTTATAATCACTCGCCTTGGTGGTGTTTGGTTGTATCGCGTGGGTAAAGTGCAAAACCTCTGCAGTGTGAAACTATTCGGATAGCCGTGCTCATGGTATTGAGCAATGCTCGGAAATTACAGATTAAGGGTTAGCTTAATTAAATGGACAACTTGGTTGGGATGGTGGAGCATACATGTGGAAATGGAATTTGATATAGGATTGAAGCTGGTTTACTTGAAATCTTTGAATCTATCTATTATTGTTACTTGTTTCTGATCTTTATAATCTATTTATTGTATTTGTTCATAAATGCTGCTTATTGCAAAATAGCCATGATAGCCTATCTATTGGAATAAGCCTTGCATACAGTTACATAGAACTGCATTCTGTGCACAACTTGTTGAGTGCTTTAAAGTACTCACCCTTGCCAACACCAATAATCAACAGTCGAAGAATCTACACTTGTGTTGAAGGAGGAGTTCTAAGAGGACGCGAGTCATTAGGGTCTGAGCCTTGTTGGTTGCCTGTGGTGAACTGATGAGATATCTACGTTTTCTACTTTCCGCTGCTTAATTCTTAGCTTATATTTCCAGTCTTGCCCTGCGTGGCTTAATAATGTAAGTTGGTCATAAGATCATACATTTAGCTATATCAATAAATGAATTACTATTGCTTTTATCGTTGAGTATGATGTGATATGTACCAATGTTGAGCTGTGTGCACTAGCGTTGATCCTGGGATTAGTGCGGTAAACACAGTGGGTTCGAATCAGTGGATTCGGGTACTTACAGAGGTGGCATTAGAGCATACTGACTGTAGGTCTTGGCCCTAGATAGTATGGAGAAGTCCGGGTTGTGTCCAAAACTATTTTCTTAAGGAAAATTTTAAATTTGACTAATAACACTCTTGACACATCCCATTCTCTACTTCTCGCCTTGCTGAATTTACCATTTTACTGCTGGTCCGGATGGAGATCTTATTCAAAGTTCTTGTGGAGCAGATGTCGATCGTTCCGACCTTTGAGGAGTTAGCAGGTGGCTACGCCATGGAGCTGTGGAGAGTTCTTCAGACGCTTGGAGGCTTTTATCGTCCGCTCTACCGAGGAGGCAGCTGGTCAGTTAATGGTGTTCACCGAGAATTTGTTTGCAAGCTGATCATCTACGCTCGGGAGAATGATGAAGCTAGCAGGCCGATCAGTATTTCTGCAAGGAGGTTCTCGTATGAGGTTGCGATTCAAGAGGTTGCTCGACTTGCTCTTCGTCGTGTCTGCCGCGACTACGCCGACGAGCTTCACGACTCAGTGTTCCAACTTCACCCTGATGTGCAAGCATGCCGACGCCGACGGATCGTGGGGAGCGAGTGTGCTACTGCAGTACATCTTGCTGAGTTCACCATCGCCCAGGAGGATCACTTGAGGGACACTGCGCAGGAGTTGGAGCGGTGTCACGAGGCGAGGGTGGGTGGCGAGCTTGAAGACTCGTGATGCGCAGACGAGTCATCGGTGAGCTAGAGGAGGCCTTGCGTGGCCAGGAGCTAGCGGACCAGGTCGTTCAGGAGTCGGACCAGGTCGCCGAAGAAGAAGAAGAAGACCCGGAGGAGCGTGAGTGGGAGCCTGAGGAGACAGCAGAGGGTCACCAGGATAGGTTTGCTCCTATGCCAGTTCACCCGCCGGTGTATGCGTCGGATCAGTCTCAGCCAGGGTGGCTGGATGAGTGAGAGTCAGTCTTAGAGTTGTGTTGAGGCTCGAGTGTTGAGTCGCGTCTTTAAGCTAGTCCTTACCTTTTAGTAGATGTTAAGGTTTCGTGTTAGTTTGGTTCTTAATTATCTGCTGAGTGTGCAGTATGTGTTGCAAAGCCCTTAGGCAATATAAGCAACCGTACCAAGTATTAATAAAGATTGTCTAAGTTGGGTTTAACCTGTTTCCCCGCCTTAGAAACTCTTGCATCTTATCTATGCTACATCTACCTTTCCTAACCCAAGAAGCAATCAAGCAGATGGTGAACACCCGCCGCAACAACGGAACTTCAGGAAGTGGTCTGCGCTCAGGCAACAATCCCAACGAAGAAGCACCACCGCAACAAGCACCGCGGTGGATATCACGAGAACTTGGGAGCCTTTCTTGCCGCCAGACTCAATTGATCACGACCCATGATGCAACGGATGACTAACATGGCTACAAATAATAACAACCAAGTGAACCAGAACAACAATGGTGGGCCGCGGCCGTACTCCAAGCTGTCAGATTTTATGAGGACTCAGCCACCAACCTTTTCAGGAAATGCTAATCCCTTGGAAGCTGATGAATGGCTTAGGACCGTCGAGAGGAAGCTTCATATCACTCAATGTGAGGGCAATGAGAGGGTGCTCTACGCCTCTCATCAATTGGAAGGAACATTGCAGAGTGGTGGGAAAACTTTGTGCCGCGCACGAAGCCCATGAGAGATCACATGGGATGAGTTTACCACTGCTTTTCGCCAATACCATGTTCCAGAAGGAATGATGGATCTCAAGAAAGAAGAGTTCAGGGCTCTGAAACAAGGAGGCCAGCCCGTGGCCGAATATTTGAACAAGTTTACTCAGTTAGCTTGCTATGCCCCTGAAGACGTAGCGACTGATAAAGCTAGGCAGTCCCATTTCATGAAGGGACTAAATTCAGGACTGCAAGTAGGGCTGATCACCCACAATTTTTCAGACTTTCAGGAGTTGGTTAACAAGGCATTGATTCTGGAGGACAAGCGCAAAGAGCTGGGTGAAAACCGAAAGCGCTTGATGACTCATCAGGGTGGACGTCCCAACCACCTGCGTCTGAGAATGTCACCGCAGCAGTTTACCAGATTCCCACCATCAGCTGTAAACAAGGCATCAACTCCTGCACCTCGCCCTGCTAATCAGAACTTTCAGACGCCAGCACATGGCAGTAATGCACTAGGAGGGAGTCAGCAGTCTGCAATCAAGAGATGCTATACATGTAATGAGCCAGGGCACTTCTCTAATAGGTGTCCACAGAGAGGAGGCGTCACGCCAGTTCGCTTTAACCTGGGAACAACACCTGCCAAGGCACCGGCTTCAGGAGGAACTCGTGCGCCAGGTCAAGCTGAAGCAACCCCTCAATCAACAGCGCGTGGTAGGATCAACCACATCACCGCAGATGAAGCTCAAGAGGCTACGGACGTCGTACTGGGTAAGTTTCTGGTTAACTCAGTACCCGCTACAGTTTTGTTTGATTCTGGAGCTTCGCATTTGTTTGTTTCTCAAAGTTTTGCAACCAAGCATGGATTTAAAGTGGTGAATCTTAAGAGTGTGCTGTTAGTCCAAGCCCCAGGATCTGAGCTTAGATCTAGCCTTGGGTGCTTGGGAGTTAAGTTGCTTATGGATGGGATAGAATTTCTAGCGAATCTTATCTTGTTAGATGCCCAATCCCTAGATGTTATCCTTGGAATGGATTGGCCGTCCAAACATAAGGCTGTTTTGGATTGTGGCCGAAGGATCGTAGCTCTGGAAGGCCCTAGTGGCAAGAAGGTAGAATTTCAAGCGACTGCAGTTCGTGATGGGCAGTTAGTGGTCAACAGCGTGCAAGCCATCAGCATAGAGGATGTGCCAGTAGTAAGAGAATACCCGGATGTGTTTCCAGAAGATTTACCAGGGATGCCGCCGAACCGCGATATTGAGTTTGTTATCGAGTTAGCACCAGGGACAGCACCGATATCAAAAAGACCATATCGGATGCCTCTGGATGAGTTAGTGGAAATGAAGAAGCGATTGAGGCGCAAGAGAAAAGGTTTCATTAGACCAAGTTCATCACCGTGGGGAGCACCGGTTTTGTTTGTTCGTAAGAAGGATAGGAGTCTTAGGATGTGTATCGACTACCGAGCACTCAATGAAGTAACGATCAAGAATAAGTATCCATTGCCCAGATCGGCGATTTATTTGATCGATTAAGAGGAGCGGAGTTTTCTCCAAAATAGATCTTCGTTCAGGATACCATCAGTTGAAGATTCGAGCGGAAGATGTGCCTAAGACTGCGTTTTTTACGCGATATGGACACTATGAGTTCACAGTCATGTCATTTGGATTGACTAATGCCCCCGCATATTTCATGAACCTGATGGATAAGGTTTTCATGGAGTATTTGGATAAGTTTGTGGTAGTCTTTATAGACGATATCCTATTTTTCTCGAAGACAGAGGAAGAGCATGCGGAACATTTAAGGATGGTTTTAGAGAGGCTGCGGGAACATCAGCTATACGCCAAGTTCAGCAAGTGTGAATTTTAGAAGGAGAAAGTTGAATTCCTTGGTCATGTAATGACTACTAAAGGAGTTGCAGTCGACCCAAGCAAAGTAGACGCAGTGTTACATTGGGAGCAACCGAAGTCTGTTACTCAGATTCGTAGTTTTCTGGGAATGGCGGGATACTACCGTCGGTTCATAGAAGGATTCTCGACGATTGCCAAACCCCTTACGCAGTTGTTGAAGAAAGAAAAGAAGTTTGCATGGACGCCTGAGTGCGAGAAGGTTTTATGGAGCTAAAGAAGCGTTTGACAACAGCCCCCGTATTAGTGTTGCCGGATGTGCAGAATGGATTTGATATTTATTGCGATGCCTCAAAGCAAGGCCTGGGGTGCGTATTGATGCAGAATAGCAAAGTTATTGCTTGTGCGTCAAGGCAGTTAAGGCCGTATGAGGCGAATTACCCGACACATGATTTGGAATTAGCTGTTGTAGTGCATGCTTTGAAGATATAGCGTCATTATCTCATAGGAAATAGATGTGAGATATATACGGATCATAAGAGTCTGAAATACATATTCACTCAAGCAGATATTAATATGAGACAACGAAGGTGGCTAGAGTTAATTAAGGATTACAATGTGGGAATTCATTATCACCCCGGAAAAGCCAATGTGGTAGCAGATGCTCTGAGTCGGAAGAGCCATAGCGCAAATACGCTGTCAATGGAGGATCAACCAGAGCTATGTAAGGAATTTCAGAAGCTAAGGTTGGAAGTTGTTCCGCAAGGAATTGTAGCTGCACTGGAGGTAAAACCAACACTGGAGGATCAGATTAGAGAAGGCCAAAAAGATAATGAGAAAATCACTAAGATCAAGTCCAAGAAAGACGAAGGCCTAGCAGTGGATTTCGCTCTAGATAAGCAGGGAACCATGTTCTTCAAAGGCCGAATCTATGTACCAGACAAAAAGGACCTGTGAAAGGACCGAAGATGTTGCCTAGAGGGGGTGAATAGGTAGCTAGATAAAAACTCCCGAGGGTCTCAACCCGGAATGTCCGGGGTATATCCGGATACTCCGGATTGTCCGGACTATCCGGGTTCAGGAGTCCGGATACTCCGGATTAAAGATCTTGAAATGAGATTTTAAATCCCTGCAAGTTTTCAACAATCTACTTGAATACAAAAGATCTAAATACTATCAGGTACCTGGGAATATTGTAGATCTGGAGCCAAAAACAACAATAGAGTAGATCGAGTCTTCCAAAGGTCTATAACAACAAACCCTAGCAAGAAACACAACAAAGAGCACGAAGACAAAGATTTTTGCCAAGTTGGATTCTTGAAGGAATCCTACATCTCCGTTGAGGAGGCACAAAGCAGGGTCCCTCTTGACCACTATCCTCGGTGTTGCACAAAGTACTCGTCGGTCTTCACTTCTTGCCTCTTTCCTTTGGGGCGAGACTTGCCTTCACAAACTTCGGGGCTCACCACAATGAGATTTGGAGGCTCTCGGTGACTCCTTGCCGTCTAGAGGCCTTCAAACTCAAGAGTAATAAATCGTTGCGAACTCAACTTGGAGGATGAAACTTGTGCTCAAAGATGAAAGATGCAAGTTCAAGTCACTCAAATCCACTCCTTTCTCCCAAAAGAATCAAATCTATCAAAGGCTTCAAATGGAGAAAGGGATTAGGGCTCAAGAGAGTGAGTGAGTGTTTTGAATGAACAACGACAATAATGGAGCTCTCCTCTGTTAGGTGAAGAGTGATGGCTTAAATAGGGGCTCCAAAATCCAACCGTTGGGGTGAGCTGCGCTCAACACGGAGACTCGGACATATAACCGGATACTCCGGATTGAGGAGAATTAGAACACACCGAGGCAGCTAACCCGAGACTCGACTATAACGGAGACTCGGATAAAATCCGGAGACTCGGACTAATTAACCGAAGTGTCGGACCAAATGTCAGGATACTCGGACTATCCATAGAGCGCTACACGAGGGTGTCAACCGGAGAGTCGGACCAAATGTCGGATACTCCGGTTAGCCCACTCGGCGAGGTGTGTATTTTGACAAAAATGAAGTGCTTGAAGTGTTTATGCAATGCAATTTTTATCCTTGAGCACACGTATATCCTAAAGGTGATTTCCCGTTGTATCCCTCTTAATAGTACGGCTATCCTTAGACTCAAATGAAATAGAGAAAATTTACAACAAGTCTTGATGCCGTCTTCACAAATTTTAAACTCGGCTGGGATCTTCAATTGCTTTCTAAAGATGACATTGCCTCTACCTCTACATAGATTCTCACTTGATCATTAGTGTTTTAATTGTGTTGCCATCTATCACCAAAACTTCTTAAGGGGCCTAGATGCACTTTCAAGCTAAAGCAACTGATTCTTGAGGAAGCTCACAATTCTAAGTACTCAATTCATCCGGGAAGTGCCAAAATGTATCAATATTTGAGAGAAAGATTTTGGTGGCCTAACATGAAGCGAGAGGTGGCCAAGCATGTTGCTCTATGCGATGTATGTCAGAGAGTAAAAGCCATGCATCAAAGACCAGCTGGTTTGCTACAACCGTTGAAAATTCCTGAATGGAAGTGGGAGGAAATTGGTATGGACTTTATCACTGGTTTACCTAAGACTCAGAGAGGTTATGATTCAATTGGGGCAAGTGACAAGGGGCGAGTATGCCAAGGTGGGCCCGATGGGCAGAGGGTATGTGGATGTTTTGCCTTGACCACTCTAAGTACTTAACCTTGCAAGCCTTTGACCTGAGTCAATCATGCAACCACATGTCTGGTACGGGCCAGCCTAGCTGATTAATTTGCAATGTCTTAGCTTTGGTACTATCTTGGTCGGTGTGAGTTCCCGAGTTATGGAGTAATTCACATGGCGCAAGAGGGGGCCTGGATGTAGTAACCAGTCCACGATGTTGAAACCTTAGCGGGTGGTGCGGGTTAAGCGGCGCATTATAACGGCTTTGTTATAATCACTCGCCTTGGTGGTGTTTGGTTGTATCGCGTGGGTAAAGTGCATAACCTCTGCAGAGTGTGAAACTATTCGGATAGTCGTGCTCGCGGTATTGAGCAATGCTCGAAAATTACAGTTAAGGGTTAGCTTAATTAAATGGACAACTTGGTTGGGATGGCGGAACGCCATGTGGAAATGGAATTTGATTTAGGATTGGAAATCTGGTTTACTTGAAATCTTTGAATCTATCTATTATTGTTACTTGTTTCTGATCTTTATAATCTATTTATTGTATTTGTTCATAAATCTTTGCTTATTGCAAAATAGCCATGATAGCCTATCCATTGGAATAAGCCTTGCATACGATTACATAGAAGCGCATTACATGCACAACTTGTTGAGTGCTTTAAAGTACTCACCCTTGCCAACACCAATAATCAACGATCGAAGAATCTACACTGTGTTGGAGGAGGAGTTCAAGAGGGCGCGAGTCATTAGGGTCGAGCCTTGTTGGTTGCCTGTAGTGAACTGATGAGCTATCTACGTTTTCTACTTTCCGCTGCTTAATTCTTAGCTTATATTTCCAGTCTTGCCCTGCGTGGCTTAATAATGTAAGTTGGTCGTAAGATCATACATTTAGGTATATCAATAAATGAATTCCTATTGCTTTTATCGTTGAGTATGATGTGATATGTACCAATGTTGAGCTGTGTGCACTAGCGTTGATCCTGGGACTAGTGCGGTAAACACAGTGGGTTCGAATCAGTGGATTCGGGTCCTTACATGGGCCGAACTGAGCGGGGGAAAAGCCGGGCGGAGCGGGCCGCGCAGAAGAAAAGGAACAGGCTGGATGGGAATTCGGCCCGAAGGGGGTTTTATAAAAATAAAAACCTTTTCCAATTAAGAAAAATTTGAGAAATTGAAATAAAATCAAATAAATACCAAATAAATTCAGAAAAATCTCCAAAAATACATAAAAATTCCTTGGAGCACAATGAACCCAACTAAAACTGAAAATATTTAGTTTGATAAATAGTTTAGTCAAATTGAATCCTTTTGTTAATACAAAATTCAGGTTAAGCTTGATTAAATTGAGAAAAATTGTAACTGGTTAAATTTCAAATTCAAACATTTCAAAACTCAAATTTTGGGATGTTACATGTCATGGAGGAGCCGATGTCTAGAACGGTCAAGAAAGCCGGGGCTATCATAGTCAAGCAGACAAGAACATGTGGTATGCCAAATGACTTTGGCCCGTTTGCAAGCAAAAACAGTTCGAGGGATCTAGACACGTGAGAGACTTGATGGCAAGTCATTGAGGCCACATGGAAGGTGACAGAACATGGGCGATACTTAGTGACGAAAGAAATGCGAAAAGACTGGTAGTGGGACATATTGGTAATTTGTCCATTGCCGGAGGTGGAGGCTGTTTGAAAAACCGCGGCATTGGTCTAAGTGGTTTAGATCAAGCCAAAGAGGAGATGGACGCGATTCAGACTCGTAGAGCTAATTGGAGTGTCACAGAGAAAGGTGCTTTGATAAACGTGCATGTGAGAGTGTAAAACCCATTACGGTGTTAGGTTAGCGGGTTAGCTCATATTGAGTGTGGATGGAACCCACTTTGTGTCCAGGTTAGGTTTCCTGGGGTTACGTCCTCTATATAAGTGGTTGAGAGATGTAGAGGGAGACAACAAGTTTTTGAGAGAAGGAATCTCTAAAAAAAAGAGAGGAGAGTCTTTGTGTGTGCGCGCTCTAGAGAGAGCTTTTCCCTCCTGTGAAGAGGCTTTGTAATAATTCCTCTGACGAAGAAATAGAAATCAAACTCGTGCTCATGTTCTTGCTCAAGTTTTGGCTCCCTCTTTTCTTAAGTTTTCACTCGTTATCCAACAAAATATCAGTTAACGCATGAAGACCGATCTGTATTCATGACCAATAGTATCAGCATTCGTATTTGTATACAGCACAACCCTCATCCAACTTTAAATCCGAGAAAAAAATATAGAATAGGATATAGAATAAGTGATTTCTGATCATATGTGCTCTGATTGCACCCTAGTTGGAGAGTTAACACCTCCCTCCCTCGTTGGTCTTGTCGATGTCACCATGTTTTCACTCCCCAACGATAATACTCTACATCAAGGATTCAAATTTTGTTTTAAGATAAAATATCGTCCAGGACCGGAATCCGAAATTTCTCCAAAATTCGGGTATTTCGGACAAATCTCGTTCGAAATTCAAAAACAAAAATTCAAATCCGGTTCGTTTTCTACTGGAAAAAAAACGAAATTTCGTCGAAAAATCCTTCGAAATTTTGGTATATTTGCATCGGTTGAAAAGTTGGTTAAACAACGACGAAAATTTTTGAATTTTTTTGGAGGTTCTCACATACCAGTGATGTTCCCATAAAAATTTCAGATGATTATCACATTTGAAGAATTTTTAAAAATTCAAACATTCCTATTGTCCTGATAAAACACTAACCGGGAAGTTTGATCCGAATGAAAAATGGTACAAACCATGTTATAAAATTTTGATTTTTTTTTCATGGTTATGATGCATCACTAATGTTCTCATAAAATTTTCAGATTATGATCAAGCTTCATGAATTTTTAATAATTCGGACAGTACAACTGAAGGATGATCAATAAATTTCAATGAATGAAAATTGTTTCGAATCATGTTAGAAAATTTTAAAAAAATTTATGAATAGTCTGATGAATCACTAATGTTACCATAAAATTTTCAAATAATGATCAAACATGAAAAAGTTATAAAATTCCGATACTGTTACTACCTCGTTTATGCTAATTCTTTTTTCTATTTTTAAAAGATAACAAATAAAGTTAAAATATTTTAAAAAATTTCCTGTTTGATCCTATACTTCTTAATATGTTACCATAAATTTTCATAGCATTACAAAGCTTTTCCAATTTTATAAAATTCCAACAGTGTTTCTGCCAAAATTTTAAAATGTCTCAAAAAATATTTTTTCGACAAATTATCATTAAAGATCACTTTATTATGGGTTATTGATGTAATTGAAGTCAAATCCAGCCATAAAACATCAAAATCCGGATTTTTTTCATGAAATTTCGCCCGGTTTGAGTGAAATTTCACCGAAAAAAATGAAGTTACTTTAGCAATTTCAAATTGTTTATCCAACCGATAGTTTGGATCTCGTGGGGGCCCGAAATCCAAAATTTCGACTAAATTTCATCAAAATTCGTCGAAATTTGGAACCTTGCTCTGCATAGCATCATCTTTGGCATTCACTTGTCATAAGGCTCACGCTATGCCCGACTCAAACCTAGGGCTCTTACGCCATTTGTTTGGATTTTTCTCACTTGAGTACTAGAAGCAAGGGACTAGGGAGCATTGCAACATCTATTTATTATCAAGGTTTACATTAAAGCTTACAACTTTCGCTATTCAAGACAGACATACATCTCTACTACTTAAAAATACAAGCTGGTGGTGATTGTCCGTTCACTCCACGCACCCTGTTACCCTCAAATCAATCGGCACCGATAGGTGGATCCCAAGGAAGAAGGTGTTCCCCACTGCCATCGAAACCCTACCCGCACTCGCCCACCTTGTAGCCCTGCCCCCCATCCCCTCTCAGACCCGCATTGCACCCCTCCTCGCTCACTCACGTCATCGCCCCGATCGAGGTGGTTTTCGTTTACCAGCGTATGTGTGGTCTAAGTTCCTATGACCAAGTCTTTCTGGCCCTGTGAACATATTTTCTTAATGCATTAAAGAGGGCCTCTCTAAGCCTCTATCCTCCCTCCACTCTTGATGATGCGAGCAAGCACGATAGGAGCAGTAACGGCTATGACGACACAGAGGAGAGGAGAGGAGCAACGCGGTAGGAGAGGATGGCGTTGATAGCTATGATAGCAGCACTGGCGTCACTCTACAGCCTGATAAGAAGGACACAGTGACATAATTCAGATCCAAATCTGCGTAAGGAGACTAGATCTGAGCTCCCCATTGCAGGATCCAAGATCCCCATCAGCGGCCACGGGGCCAACTGTCAGATCCGAGCTTGGAGTCACCAATGATGTCGAGGAGAAGGCAGAGACAATCCAATCTCAGCGTCGCCAACTGATTCTCCACACACTACGCCACCACTTGTCGCTCACCACCGGCCACTCACTCGCGTCCTTGTCGTTGTCGGAGGGGAGGGAGACTCATAGATCCGGCGGAGGCGCACAGATATGGAGGAGTTCATCCTCCCCAGCGGAAATGGTGAGGTTGCCAGCCAATCATCATCACTCGGCTCTGAACTGGTGCGTGTGAGGCGAGGTGCCCTGGAGGGGCATCGAGTCAAAGCCAAGCGAGAAGCTCGCACGGCCAGAGGAGGGGTCGTCGGCGATGACACTTTGAAGACCACTGTTGTGCCCCTACTATTAGATATAGTTACATTGATTCATGCTTCAGAATTTGTGTTATCTCATATTGAGTGCTTATCTTCCTCCTCTCCCGTCCCCAATTGCAGGCAGCCATAGGGGTGGAATGTTACCGAATAGTGCGTCCGTTGAACCAACGAGCTCTACGACAATTCTTTCCACTGCTACACAGCTTCTTTTGCTGACCTTCTACCCTGTTTTTGTATAGTTTGTCATATCTGCATCAAGATCAAGCAATGATGGCACCCGTGGTAGCATCGAGCAACTAGAGGTGGGCATTCGGGTTTTTTTCGGTTTTCAAATAATTCGGTTTCTAAAACTATATGCCCAATTTCTCTAGCTAAAATGAAAACCATATCGAATTAATCGAAATATTTCAGTTCAGTTAATTCGGTTTTTCGGTTAACCGAGATAACCACAGCATCTGTTGACCATAACAAAGCAAACAGCAAATCCGCCTACTCCTTTTTGCAAATTTGTGTTTCAAATGTTGAATGATCAATGGCAAACACAAAGTAGAATTTTCCCTAGATCTACTATTTTGTGTTTCAATTGTTGAATGATCAATGGCAAACTACTAGATCTATCATTTTCCCCCAAAAACATTATGTCACGCGCAAAGTGAAATTTCTCCTAGATCTACCATTTTCCAAAAAAAAATTATGTAAAAGCTAGATCAACCAACAAAAAACACAAATCCAACTACATTATAATGCAATATGAGGTAGAGGAGTGGGATTTGAGATCCATACTTTTGGTTCCCGCGAGAACTTCACTCCAAGGATGAGCTACACGTGGTCTTGCCGATGCTGCCCTTGCCGTTGACGAAGACCCACTTGAGGCTGCCCTGCTCCCGGAGGTTACGCACTGCGTGGGCTCGTCAACCTTGGGGGAGGTTACGCACTCAATGCTGTCCATTTAGAAAACGGATTAATGCATCTATCTAATTCAGAATGGTTTTTCACCTTTTAAATCCTCCCCCAAATTTTTATTAACCCACGTATTGGGAAAACGGTTATTTGCAATTAAAAACAAAATGATGTATTGATCAATAATTAATCCATAGGATGAACATGTACTTCTGTGTTCTAGACTTCTAGTGACAAGCGGTGAGGATGCAACTACAAGAAAAAAAATCTCACAATTTGAACACAGCAAGCTCTAGATCAACACTGAGAAGCAGGGTTCACAAAACCAAATTTCGAAATTCACGTCGAAATTCGCGGTACGAAAATCGCAAAAACCGCTCGGAAAACCGCCCAAAAACCATCAAAAACCGAAGGGTTAATAAATCAAATTTTTTCTGAAAGATTTAAAAAAAATAGAAAAACCTCGGTTTTTCGCGAAAAACCGCTCGGTTTTTGCGAAAAACCGCTCGGTTTTTGCGCCAAACTAGATGTTCATCGCAAAACGGTTTTTGTGAGCGGTTTTTGGCGAAAAACCGAGCGCATAAATTTTTTCAAAATTTTTAAAAGTTTAAATTTTTTTGAATGGACCGGTTTACCGAACGATTTTTTATTTCGAACCTCAATGGTACGCTCAAAAACCGCGGTTTTCATCGGTTTTGTGAACCCTGCTGAGAAGTGAGAACACAAGCAAAGTGTCCGGTTTTCTTGATTTTTTTTAAAATGGGTTGTTAGAACCCGTTGGCGAATCTGTGAATTACTATAAACCGTCGGCGAACCTGTGTTTTTCTGTTTTTGGAAAAAACAAACGTATTTTTGTTTTTTTTGCGTAATTTCGGTTTTCTTGTTTTTTTAAAAAGGGTTGCTAGGACCCGTCGGCGAATTTGTGGATTGCTATAAACCGTCGGCGAACCTGTGTTTTTCTGTTTTTTTGGGAGAAAACAAACGTATTTTTGTTTTTCTTTTTGCGTAATTTCGGTTTTCTTGTTTTTTTAAAAAAAGGGTCGATAGGACCTGTCGGTGAATTTGTGGACTGCTATAAACTGTCAGTGAATTTGTGGGTTTTTTTGGGAGAAAACCGCGGAGGAACCCAAACGTAATTATGTTTTTCTTCGGATCCAATATGCTAAGAACCGATTTCTTGGGATCTAAACGCATTTTTAATTTTTTCGTGTCCATTTTGCTAAAAACCGTCAGGAGGACCTGAACGTAAACCGCGGAGGGACCTAAATGGAATTTCGGTTTTTTCAGATCCTTTCTGTTAAAAACCGACCAGAAGGTCTAAACGTAATTTCAAATTTTTCAAAGGACCTTTTTTTAGAAAGCGTGACGTGGCGTGGCTTGGCTGAGGAAGCGTCGATTCTCTCCGCTTTAAGTATAAGTATACATATACATATGCATATACATTAGCGCATCGCCGTCTGGTGGATGCCGATGTTTTTGGAAAGAAATAAGCCAAAGGCGAGAACTTAGTTTGTGGAAGGTGATTGTGTGCGCATCTATTCTGGCTTAAGGCCATACTATGTGTTAAGGAACCTCGCTATCGAATAGTCCGGGGTTCCCGAACAGATCTGAATTGGAGAACAGAAAAGAGAGAGACACGTGTTTAGAGAGAGCAATAGCGGAAATTCATTATTGCTAATGATTTCGGGTACATAGGGGGGGACCCCCCCTCCTCCTTTTATAGCGCTCATCTAGGGTTTTGGCTAAGGGACCACATGGGCCTTCAATGGGCTATTAGGGTTTCCCAACACTCCCCATTGGGCCCTTTGCCGCGAGATGCATATGCCTCATTAAAACTCCAGAAAAACCCGATGGGAAAAATACTTGGAGAAAGAGTACATAGCATCGCTTACTATGTTGCACTGAATTGCCTCGTTAAAACCTTATGCAAGAAAACTTCATGAAAAACTTGCTAAGGAAAAAGAGTACAATTCTCCCAACTTCAATTCTTGATCTTCAAGATTCATGTTGGGTATTCATAATTCATCTTGAGATTCATGTGGGAGTATGTGAAATATCTCCCCACAAATCTGCACTTCTCTAAGTCTCATCATCCCAATTCCTTTTACGCACCTTTCAAAGGTAGATCTTTGGGAGTGATTTAGTGAACAAATCTGCAAGATTTTCACATGACTTAGTATGCATTATCTTGATCTCGTTCATCTTATGCAATTCGTGAGCATAGAAGAACTTGGGGTTGATATGCTTCGTGAGATTGCTCTTCACATAACCCATTTGTGCTTGGGCAACACAAGCTGCATTATCTTCATAAATGATTGTGGGAGTTTGCTCAATGTTCAAACCACACGACTTCTGGATGTGGTGAACCATTCTTCTGAGCCATGCACATTCACGAGATGCTTCATACAAAGCATTGATTTCCGAGTGGTTTGTCGGCGTCGAGACAAGAGTGCCTTAGAGCGACTTCCAAGAAATTCTTGTTCCTCTACATAGGAAAACATAGCGGTTTGGGACTTACCGGTATCTGGTCGATAAGTACCCAGCATCGGCGTAGCCAACCAAATTCAATTCATTGTTTCTTCTGAAAAACAGACCAAGGTCTTTGCTTCCTTGGAGGTAGCGGAAGATGTCCTTGATCCCTTTCCAATGCCTTTTGGTGGGTTACGCCTTTGTCTGAGCTAGCAAATTCACAGTGACGCAATGTCAGGTCTAGTGCTATTCGCAAGGTACATGGCGCTCAATTGCACTCGGATATGGGAATTCTGCTCCCGGGACTTCCTCCCCTCTTCTCTAGGTGCAGTATAGGTCTAGAGTGCGCTTGGAGTGACCTTGAGCCATTGGAGTCTTTGCGGGATATGCTTTTTCAAAACCAAACCTTTCCAACACTTTACGTGTGTAGGTTGATTGATGTACCAAGATTCCTCCTTAGACATGTTCAAGCCGCAAGCCTAAACAAAACTTGGTTTTACCCAAATCTTTCATTTCAAACTCGGACTTCAAGTATGAGCATGCCTCTTCAATTTCTTCATCAGTCCCAATGATGTTCAAGTCATCTACATAAGCGGAGATTATCTGAGAATCCATTCGGGGATCATTGTATAAACACACATGGACAATCTTATTTGTTTGTGTAGCCTTTCTTGCGAGAGAAGTCACTCAGCGATTGTACCACATTCTTCTGTTGCTTGACCCATACAGTGATTTCTCCAATTTCACACTATACAGGTTTCTATTTGCTCCATCTTGGTTGGGATAGGATTCCTTAGGTACTTTCATGTATATCTCGAATCCAAGTTTCCATCTGGTATCTTGTGACAACATCCATTAGCTTCATTCTCAACTTCAAGTTGACTGCCATTGAGATAAAATATCTAAAGGTAATTCCTCCCATGATCGGAGAATAGGTTTCTTCATAATCAACTCCGGGCGTTGAGTGAAACCTTGAGCTACAAGCCTTGCTTTGTACCTTACAACCGTTGTTTTCATTTCTCTTCGAACAAAGACCCATTTGTGACCTCACGGGGCTTATATGGGGAGGTGTGCGGCATCTGAACCCAAACACCTCTCTCTTGTTCGGAGAGACTAACTCTGCAGATGATTGCCTTTTCCATTCTTCCCAATCTAGCCTTTTCTTGCACTCTGCGAGAGATGCGAGCTCGGGATCATGATCAATGATTGAGGCAATCTTCTTTGCAAAGTATGCATCAACGTTGGTCATTGCTCTATTGAGGATTCTCCTGTTATTACAAAGTTTATGGCCATTTCTTCATGGGGTGCTTCATGCACTTCTACTTGCTCTTTTGCTATTCCCTATCGCGAGCAAGTTCCTTTAGCTTTCATCGCCTATGTGTGCGCACACATTATTTCCGCGCTTCCTTGATGGAAGATTCAAATGCAGAATTGCCTTTCTGTTGGCTTCTTTCAGTGCAGTCTCAACTGGCTCCCCTTCTTTCCTTAGGGCATTTTAGTGATTGGTTGTGGTAAGTCCTCTCGCTTGATTTTCTCAGGGCGTCTCCGGGTACTTTGGGTTTGAGGCAGTTTCTGCTCTTTTCTTTGAGGCCTCTGAGCAGGTTGAGGACACCTTCTATTTTCTTTGGTATTTCCACCCTCTCGGTGCATTCCTTGCGGGTACATGCGACTTAACCACGCCCTTGGATCACAAAAATGATCAGCGGTTCATTTGCTAAATTCGCAAATCAATTATCTTCGGACTTCTTGATTTGCTTCATTAGTGCGGGGTCATGTGCGGGATCGGTGGAATGCCATATGATTTCCGGCATTTTCATCCAAGGTTGATTTCCTCCCCTAATGATGGGAAGCGATCCTCGTCAAAAATGCAATCAATGAACGGGTGTATGCAAATCTCGATCATGGGTTCCAAATACGATTATGGATGCACTCTCATAACCAGCGTATATCCCGGACTTGCGGAGAGAGCCCATTGCGATCCATTGAGGGGTGGTATAGGTACATATACCATACACCCAAATTTTCTAAGATGGGAGATCTTGGGATGATCCGTGCACAAGTTGCATAGGAGAATGGATGTTGTAGGCCGACGGTCTAAAATTGATAAGAGCTGCTGCGTGCGGGGCTGCGTGTCCCCAACAAGTGTTGGGCAAGTTACAACTCTGCAAAAGCGGTGCGGCAATGAACTTAATCCTCTTTATTAGTGCTACGCTAGTCCATGCTGCGTATGGGCGTGCGGTCTGAGTGCTCAAGCTGCTATCCTGTTCTTTGTGCAATAGTCATCAAATGCCTTTGAAGTAAATTCTCGGCATTGTCCATTCTAATGGACTTCACGCGATGATCGGGAAAGCATTCTTAATTCTCATGATCTGCGAGATCGACTTTGCAAAAGCATGGTTTCTTGTTGACAACAAGCATACATGCGACCATTTCGAGGAAGCATCGATGAGCACCATAAAGTATCGAAGCGGCCACGACGGGGCTGAATCGGACATAAATATCCCCACGAATGCGTTCGGGAATGCTGGGATTTCACTTTGCACTTTCATGACAGAGGTCTAGTTATTAATTTTCGGTGGCACATGCAGGGCACACAAAATCTTCATGATTCGGAAATTTTTAACATTAATGCCATGACCACGTGAGTTGTTCACTATATTTCTCATCATTCTCGGACCAGGATGACCTAATCTACCATGCCATAAAGAAAATAACTCAGAGCTTCTAAAAGCAGTCTTCAAGGAAGTATACACTTGGTGCATGAATTTTCGTGTAGTACAACCCAGATTCATATGAGGACATTTTCTAATACCATTTTCCACATACCACGTGCTTCACAATGCACAAGTATTCTTTGCCATTTTCTTCATTGGTTTCTACGTGAAAACCATTGGCGCGGATGTCTTTAAAGCTTAAGAGAGTGCGCGTTGATTCGAGTACAAAGGGCTTCTTCAATTACCAAAGTTGTACCCATAGGCAATATAATAGTGGCTCTTCTGAGCCGATTACATATGAGTTGCTTCTGCGATCGTAGTAATCTTTCCAGCGTTCTTCGTGATCGACTGGAAATACTTAGACTCTCTTAAGATGGTATTTGTTGTGCCACTATCAACAATGCATATCTCTTCCATTTAGGCACTACACGATTTCTAGATAAAAGAAATATAATTCTAATCAGATAGAGGCAAAAACAATCCAAATATTACTTGCAAAATTGAAGAATACTGGAATAAAGAATAAATTGCGTATTTATTCATGAAAGAAGTATGCTCTTCTAGAGCTTACAATTCATTATTCAAAAGAAAATGCTAACAACCATAATCTAAAAGAAATGCATTAAACAGAATCTGTAAAATATGCATTAATTTCTGCTTCTATGTCATCTGCAGAAGTTTTCTCTTCATTTGCCATAATGATGGCTGCAGCATCGATGTCCAGGCTATTTTGTGAGGATAAGGTAAGAGGGGTATCTACATCCATGGCATCTTCATCACCGATGTTGGCGAAGTGCGCCTCTGTGGGGGCGTTTTCCTTTGCCTTCTTCTTAGCCTGATATGCGTTGATCGCTTCTTTGGATTCTCGACATATCTTCGACCAATGTCCCCAAGTACCACACTTGAAGCACGTCTGGTTCTGCTGTCCATACGGCTTGGCGTGCGTCTTTTCTTTGTCATCCCTCTTCACAGGGGCTTTGGACTTTCCTTTGGCCTGGGGCCTCTCTTTTCCTCCCTGCTTGCTCTTCTTTCTATGATTGGGCTTTCTCACCTTGTAGCTATTGGCATTGACTTCTGTGCCAGTGCCTCGTCCAGGTGGCTGTGAGACATAGTTCTTGCGTAGAACATCGTCTTGCGATTCCGCAACTTGCATTACATCAATCAGTTCGCTATACTCCTTGTATGCATCCTGACGATAGCTGCGTGCACTCTGGATAGCATTAGGGTGGAAGGTAGAGAGAGTTTTCTCAATCTTCTCTTCATCAGTGATCTTCTTGCCACATAGAGAGATTGGTACAAATTACATGCAAAGCGAGAATTGTACTCGCCAGCGATACGAAGTCCGCAAACCTCGAGCGTACCCAATCGCAAACCGCTCGAAGTGCGGTCCAAAGCTCAAGTGCACTCTCCTCGACCATATATTCATTCTTGAGTGGTGAGAGGTGGTGCTGAGAAAATCACGAGAGCTTGATCGTTACATTGTGGTAGGTTTTGCGTCCTGCGAGGACCTAGACCAATCGTTGAGCGGAGGTTCTTGCCCCAAGAACAATCTTTACGTCCGATGCCCAAGTGAGGTAGTTTTGACCGTGCGGGGCCAGTTCTTCAAACTCACGATTCACAATGCCAGACATCTGCATGATTTCAAAATTCTGATTTAGATTACTGCGTGTAATCTGATAGAAAATGGTTGCGAAAAACATAAAGTGCAGAAAATAAATTCATATGCATTGCATTATATAAAATAAAACAAAGGATTCAAAATTCATAAAGAAAATTCATAAAACAGATAAATAAAGCAAGAAAAATTAAAAACAGAGCCAAAAAAAAATCTTCTTGATTTTCTGGCAATTTTTCAAAAAATTTCTGCAATTTTTTTCTTTTTTTTTTCTTTTCTTTCTTCTTTTTTTTTCTTTCTTCTCTTTTTTTCTTCTCTTTTTCTTACGGCGTCTGCGCCCATCTCCGTTGGCCCATCTCGGCCGACATAAAGAGCGGCTAGGGTTTCCCTAGCCGCCCGCCACTACCGTCGCATCACTTTCTTCACGCACGCGCTTCCTTCTCCACGCGATTGCGCCGCCTCCCATGCGTCGCTCGTCCTTTCGCACACGCCCGCTTCCCCACGCGCTTCCTTCTCCACGCGCTTGCGCCGCCTCCCGTGCGTCGCTCCTCCTTCCGCACGAGCCCGCTTCCCCTCGCGCTTCCTTCTCCACGCGCTTGCGCCGCCTCCCGTGCGTCGCTCCTCCTTCCGCACGCGCCCGTGCCAAAGTATCCGAGACGACGGCGGTGGGCCAGCCGGCGGCGCGGCGGCGTGATGGGCGGCCGATAACGCAATGGCGGGGCGGCCGAGCGAAAGAAGAGCGCGGCGAAGAAGAACTTTGGGCGGCTGCGGCGGCGCGGAGCGGCCTCGGGCGGCTGCGAGCGGCGTGGAGGCGAGCGCGGCGCTCGTCCGCGGGCGCGCGAGAGACCGAGGCGGCGGATAAGCGGCGTGGTGGCGGGCGGGCGGCCGCGCGCGCCTTAGGTCTTTGGGAGGTGGGCTGCGCGTCGTCCGCTTCAGTCGGGGCGCGGCGCAAGCAACCGTGAGCGTCGGCGGCTGGCCGAGCGGCCGTCGCCGATTCGAACAGCGGTCGAGGCATAGGTCGGGCGAGCGCCGCCGGGCGGTGCCGTGCTTGTGCGGCCGGCCGGGAGGCGGCAGCGTCGGCGCGACAAGGTAACCGGGCGGGCTACCTCGGCGGCGGCGGCGAGAGGCACGGCCGAGGTGCTGCCGTGGCGGGGCTTCATGCCGAGCCAGTGAGGGCTTCATGCGCGCCGGCAGCATTGTTGCGCTTCGTGCGCAGAAACCGATCGAGTCGACGGTGGTGGCGACATCTTACGCGGCTGCGCGCTGCGAGCGCGAAGACCGAGGCGACGGCGATGCCCGCGGCAATGCGTACAGCAAAGCTTCAAGCCGGCGGCACGCAAGCCGAGGTTTCGTGCAGTGCTTCTGTGACTTCATGTCATGCACGCAAACCGAGGCAATAACGGTGGCGCGCTGCGAGCGCGGGAACCGAAACACATATTTTTTTTTGGATGATGCATGTACTGATGTTGCTTGTGGCTTCGTGCCACATGATGCAAACATAAAACAGATACGAACAGTAGATGCATGCATAAGAACGACAGCGATTAGAAACAATCACCGATTCTCACCTCTTCTCACCTTTTCAATTCTGATCTCCGTAGAGCAATTCGTGCTGATAACGTGTTAAGGAACCTCGCTATCGAATAGTCCGGGGTTCCCGAACAGATCTGAATTGGAGAACAGAAAAGAGAGAGACACGTGTTTAGGGAGAGCAATAGCGGAAATTCTTTATTGCTAATGATTTCTGGTACATAGGGGGGGACCCCCTCCTCCTTTTATAGCGCTCATCTAGGGTTTTAGCTAAGGGACCACATGGGCCTTCAATGGGCTATTAGGGTTTCCCAACACTATGTTCTGCCGTAAGGCCATATATATTATATTAATCATGGTGCACAAATCGACTTGTGATTGGTGGCCTCGCCTAAAGCATATAAGGACTAGAATCTTGTGCCAACTGACAAACATAGTTATCTCTCAACCGCGGGATCGACACGTCAGACTTGATTTGCATACTAATGAATCCCATGTGTGGACCCTACGCTGCTGAACTCAAATAAGCTAACCCTATGCAGGAGAGTGTTGAGCCACTGTACTGCTGAATCCCATGTACATGTGGATCATTGCACTAAGAGTGAGCATGTACAATGATACATGTATGCTGTCTATCACATAAGATTTTGGATGATATAGAGGAGAGAGAAAGATGATGTCTACTATTTAATAGATGGCCTTATAGACAACTTTATATTGTGTATTCCATTGTACAGACAGTCTACTAATTATATGAGAGATCATTACAGACAGCTATATAGACAGTCTATTGTATGAGTTGTCTTTAATACTGTCTATAGATGACATGGAGGTGTATTATAGACAGCCACTGTCTATACCACTGTACATGCCCTTAGTGTCTAGCCTTGCGAGTTAGGTGTAAGACAGACATCTATGGATGTAGGTACGGTCCGATCTTCACAACGATAAGGGCAAAGTTAATAGGCAGGGTGCCCACTTGTACGGATCTGTCGGGTGCTGTTTTTGTTTACTAGTCGGTAACTTACTAGGCATGAGGAGAGTTATATGAGCAGTATTGCAGTCTTGTTATCCCAACTCGACCAAGTTGTGGGTATATCGCAGGTAAAGTTGGGCAAACACTGCAGAGTCAATAAAGTATTTGAATACGTCGTGTTTTTGGTTAACGGAGATAGGTTTACGGGTGATTCCAACTTCGAAGCATAAGTTGTCTTTTCTGGTATAATAATCTGTACGTTATTTCGAAACTAACTTTTGTTGCTCGACTAAAAACTAATACGTTAACAACTAACCTAGAGCCTTGATCCATTTGAATTCCTTGCATAATAGTGGTATCTATAAGCATACACCTTTGCTGCATCGTGGCTTGATGAGTATGAAAGTAGTCACTCTTGCTTAATAGTTCAATGATCATGAATAACAAGGAAGACGAGCCTTCAAAAGATGGCTATGCAAGTTAGGGTCGCAATCGTGCTCAGGCCTACCTGTGAAGTTTCCATTGGTTCTTTTGTAATGTATGTCTTTTGTCCTGGTGGCCCTTATGTAAAAATTAGCCGATGTGCCATATTTTCGCTACTATATATAATAGTTACTGTAACACCTCGGCACTCCATGTGCCTTGAATGTCACTACATCCAGTATTTCTAACTACTAACTAAACATTTTCCACAATTAATTCAGCATCAACATAAGTAACAATATATACAAACTTTGAAACCTTAAACATTAGCTAAGGGTTACAAGTAAAGACAATGTAACTAATAAAAGCAATCTAAACTTATTGCTCTCATGTCATAAACATAAACCACAAGCATAATTTTAACATGACATAACCAAGGGCCACAACGGAATTTAACAACAGCATAACCAATTAGATTCTCACAAGATTAGTTGCACTAAAACCATTACATAATAGAATCTGTCTAAATTATACCATGAACTTTTTAAGATCAAAAGCTATAAATCAACAGATAATGTGGTGACAATTGTCGTGAATGTGCTACTACCCCCTTCCATGCATGTCGGCTTCATTGGACCTAAAACAATAAACAAACAAGCGTGAGTCCACGACTCAGCAATTACATCATAAACAATATATAATATCATTTATTTCCTTTAAAATTCAGCAAGAACATAATACAATAATACCACCGTCAATCAACATATTCACCTCATTACTCACTTTCGATTGAGTTCATAACTCAACAACATACTCAATTATCACATTTACCTCATTAGACATCTTTGGATAAAATCCACGACTCTATTCCAAACCTATTCATCATCATCATCTCAATAATCATTGTTTATCGTTAGCTATGCAATGCAATGCTCTTATGTTTTCATGCTCAAAATGCACCATTCATAGCCTATACCGGTATAGCTTGAGTGAACACCCGTCGGTATCGCACCCTTTTAGTCCTTACCATTCCTGTGGAGGGGCCTACAAGTAGGTTTCACTCCCATCCATCCCCGTGGATGGGACTACTTGGTAGGTCTTTCAAAAGAGCACTCCGGATTAGTCATATGTCATCATATGACTTTCTCACCGACCTAACTCGAAATACTTTTCTATGTCATGAATACAAGTGATGCAACATAGTATTTCAAAATATTCATTTGCCATGCAACCATAATAAAAAATATCCAATCACATCCAGCATTCAATTATCATAAGAAAAATCTTGATCATAATATGTCTACAAGATAACCACTTATTCAATTTAAACCGAAACTCATCTCAACCCTTATCATTCGTACGATATACTTGCCTCTTTACCACGTGAAGAGGTGAGGCGTGAGCTAGAGGTCACACCCGAAGTCACACCACCTACAACATACAAACATCCTCAAAATCAAGCCAAAATAATACATACAATAAATAAAATCATATCACACTACGCACCAATCCTCGAGTTAACCTTTCCTTCACAATAAGCAACTGACCACTTGCTGTCCCATAGGTCAAAAGACCCTAACCATTAGCTCCTAAGCCCAAACAAATAAAATCCTATACATTATAAAAACTACACAAGAATACCAACATTATTTTAGTTACCCATCGCTTCTAATGGGTACACTAAGTCCATCGAATTCGACCCAGAAAAACGATATGTCCTCAATCTGGACAGTAGCCTTCATATTTTCAAAACTATTTTGGTACAACTCCAAATTAAGCAAACGAGGATATTTTTAGAATCTACAGGAAATTTCCCAATTTTTTCTAGGTATTGAGAAAATTTGATTCGGCCTCTAATTAGCCCTAAAATACAAATTACCGCAGCAACTGCTACTGGAAATAGATTCTGGACAACATGCAATAAAACAACTATAACTTTTAAATGGGTGAACCAAAATTCGTGTTCTTGGCCTCTAATGAAAGTTAAGACAATGATCTATAACTTTTACAACAGCCAACCCCTCAGAAACAGACTCTAGGGTTCGTGAATTACTGCCCTAAAACCACGATTTGTTCTGCCCGAAATCACAGAATAACCTCAAACTATAGGTCCTCCAATTAAACCTAATCCCCACCAATGAAACAGGTAATTCTAACATGGCCAAATCAAAATTGCAGCATCCAAAACCACCACTACCTAAAAGAAATTCATACCTTCTAGAAGACCCGCGAAATCAACAATGAAACTCTTCGGATCACGCGATCAACACCGATAATAAGATCGGCTAGGGCAGTGCACTCGATTTTTTGTAGCAAGAAGGATGGGAGGCGCCCTAGGGAGGAAGCTAGGAGGGTGCATGGAAGGAGGGGGAGCACGACCAAGGAGGGGCGTGGTGGGGAAGAGAGGGCGTGGGGGAGAAAGGGTGGGTGGCTAGGAGGGGGTAGGAGGGGAAAAGGCCTAGGTTTTGAGGAAAACCAGCCCCCACAGGGCCCAATAGACCAAACTCAGGAAATCAATCCCCCAAAGGCCCAAACAGCCCACAATTCCCAAAAACAGCCCACAACGGTTCAAATTTTAAATGGAATATTATAGTTACTTACCGAAATCCTGGATAGCCGCGAGAATATGAGACACTTGGAAAATAAGAGGTGCCCCACACTACTCAATTCGGTCTAACCCAAATATCCTACAACATAATGATGTTTAACAAAACAATTTTGTAGTAATATGTATGCCCCTTTTTTTCTCTATGGTCGCTAATCTCATTTGGCATGTGACAAAATGAACAACGTAAATACCAAATTGGAGTCTACCATGACAATGGACTCATCGAGATAATCGAAGTGCATATATAATATGCCCAATTTGTAGGTTGGATGCAAAAGATACTTAGTAGCAAGTTGCAGCTAAGTGTGTCGAATCTGGATATATAATATTATACACCAAATCTCCTCCCTCCATCCTGCAACTGCATGCTGTTCCACACACATTCCCACAGTGGCATCCACACTCTTGCTTGACCAGTCCGGACGCCGAGACAAAGGAATGTCTGAGTAGACAATGTATCAAAGTAGGGGAGAACTATCTTCATCCACCTCATTATTGGTGGGCACACTTGGCAAAAGTGGGGTCATCGGTAGCGAGGGATTTTCTTTAGGGCCATAGGGGGCCATGTCCCCCTCTCCTTTAGAAATTACTAGAAATTGTTGATAAAAATAATAACATAATACTAAACTAGTCTTCTCTTCCTAAATTATTTAATTATATGATGTTAGATTAGCCCCCTTTATATTATTTAAAAGTTTTGCCATTGTCAAGAAGGCCAGGGCCCTCCTAATCCAAAACCCTTAATGATATATTGATATATATTTCATATAACAAACTCTTATCAAGCAATAGATTGGTTCTCTATACCAAGGATTAAACCGATATCATGTGGCCAACCATCCAAGGTTCACCTGTAGTTCCATGGGATTGCAAATTAAGTAGTCCCTCGTGGATCGTCCGATTGAAAAATGATGGTCGGATCTTTTAGGAATACCGTAGCAAAAGTATTGTATCAATTTTCGTTGTAGCAGTTATTGTAGAAATTTAATGCAACGACGCACTGTTGGCTGAGCCTCAGTCGGACGATCTGCACCTACGAAGACTGCATAAGTTATAGTCCCCATAGGAACTACAGGTGAACCTTGTCCATACAAATCTATTCTCAATAAATGATACTAGCATATCTAGCTCTATTCCAATAAATGATACTAGCATTTCTAGCTCTATTCTCAATAAATGATATATGCAGAAAGACATTGGAAAGCTGTACAAATCAATTCTCAATAGATGTTACTAATACATCTAGCCCTATTCTCAATAAATGACATATACAGAAAGACATATGAAAAATATACAAATCAATTATCATTAAATGATAACATATGTAGGCCTATTCTCAACAAATGATACTCCCTCTATTCATAAATATAAGGCGTATTTTGACTTTGCACAAGGATTAAGGTTGCAGTGAAATTGAGAAAGGTACGAGAGAAAATGACTTAGATATCCCCATTTAATTGTCTTAGAAGATGAGAGATAATATTTTGTGTGAGTAGTAATGAATAAATGCTTATGGTTGAGAGAATAAATAGGGGTCTAGCACTACTATAGAATAAGCAATCCTTGCCGGCATATCGCTGCCGGTTGGGATAGAGCCGGCAGTGCGAACATATCACTGCCGGTTCGAAAGTTAAGCCGGGGGGGGCAGAACATATCACTACCGGTTCGTGGAACCAACCGGTAGTGATAACCAGATATCACTGCCGGTTTATATATAAAACCGGTAGTGATATATCACTGCCGGATCTTCTATCAACCGGCAGTGATATTGGCATTTTCATTGCCGGTTTTACACCAGAACCGACAGTGATATTTATTTTCCCGCCTGATTTTATTTTCCCGCGCAATCCGAGCTTATCACTGCCGGTTCTACGCAGACGTCAGCTGACACAGCAACTCGGCTGACGCGGCGGGTGACGCAGGCGGCCACGCTTTGCGCATCGGCGGCACGGCCGAATTGGACGGTGGGAAGGTGCGGGCTCGGGTAGCGGCGACGCGGCGCAATCTGGGGCGATGGCGCGAGATCGGACGGCCATGGTTCATCGGCAAAGAATGACGGCGAGGCAACAGCGCTATTCCACCGGAGCCGAGGAAGACGACATGGAACGCGGCGGAAGAGCGATGGATCGGGCGCAAAAGCTTGGGTGTTCTTGAAGATCTCGATGCGAGGAATCCAAAGGGACAAACGGCGTCGCCGGAGCTACACCGTAGTGGCCAAACGACGGCGGGTAAGGCTTCGAGCGCGGTGGGGACTCCGGTGAGGAAGATCTCAGCGACCGCAGTGTCTTGGGCGACGAGGAAGAAGGCAGGAGGTGCATGGCGAAACGGGGATCCTCGGGCGGGGTTTGGCGGCGCATTTATAGCCCTTGGAAGGCTTGGACGGTGCGGACTCCAAGAACGGCGCCGACCTGGACTCGGTTAGGGTTTGCTGCGACGACGCGTGCGCGCGAGCTGGCTGGGCCGAGCGACGCGCAAGGGAGCGGGCTGGCAAGCGAGCGAAGCGGCCGGGGAAAAATGGGCCACGAAAGAAAATAGGAATGGGCTGAGGCGCTGAATAGGAACGGGCTGAGGAAGATTCGGCCCGGGAGCAGTTTTGAAAATGAAAACGTTTTTCGATTTAATAAATTTCCAGAAATTCAATTAAAAGCAAATAAATTCAAATAAATAGCAAATAAATTCAAAAAAATCTCCAAAAATACAAAAAAATTCCTTGGGGCACAATGAACCCAAATAAAACTGAAAATCTTTAGTTTGATGAATAGTTTAGTCAATTTAAATCCTTTTTTAAATAGAAAATTCAAATTAAGCTGGAATTAATTCAAGAAAAATGCAAATGGTTTATTTATGAATTCAAACATTGCAAAACTCAAATTTTGGAATATTACAGACACGTACCCAAAGTTAAGAGAGTTTTGAGAGGACTTTGTGGCGTACAAGAGGTCTGAAGAAGCGCAGATAGTAAGTCAAAGGAACAAGGCAAACGCGGATAAGAATATTCACCCTCACACACTAGGAACAGGAGGGTACGTGAAGAAAATACCAATATGGGATCTTACTAAAGAAGAACCAACCCAACTAGGAACGGCCGCCTTGAGCGAACGATCGAAGAACTGGTTGCTTGGGAGGGGTGCTTCTATCTCGGATGATAGCAGCTTAAGCTTTAGAAGCGATAGAGAGTAGGAAGTGTCATGCAGAATCTCAGATGCTCACATGCAGTCTTCCCAAGGATCATTCAGGTCACGAAGGGAGAATGACGAGCTAACCGTAGCCGTGGGTAACAAGGAGCATCCAGGTCGCACCTGAGGAGTTGGTTTGGTGCCGTGAAAAAGCCTTCCCAACAGACGCATGGTTGTACAAGCGTCCAAAGAGATTAAGAGAAGATCAACTGGACCGTCAAATAAAAGATGCTGTGGCGAGAGCGTTAGAGGAACAGAGAGAGGAACTAGATAAGGTTGTGGAGCAAGCAGTACAGAAAGCTCTCAGCTCACGATCGCCACCCGGTGAAAGCCTTGAGCTCATCAGTCCTGGTGCTCGTAAGAGCAGCTGCGCGTCCACAGGGATTCTCGAAGAGCATGGACTCCATTTTCCTGTGGATGACATCAAAGAACCGACACCGTGCAAGCTACATTTGTCCGCATATGGCATTACCATCAAGGTGGCTAAGGGTAGGGCTTGGTCATGCCAGGAGTCGCAGGTTTTGCACTATCGCCTGATACCGCAGGGATTCGCTAGGGTCGAAGTGGATAGTGTAGTCCGCTAATACCGTAAAATGGAGGTAGACATCCCTAGCAAGGACGAAAACAAAAAACTAGGAGAAAACGTGCATAGCTTCCTCGCGTGGCGCAAGAGCTTGATTAAGTTTGGCTCCGACGATAAGGACGGCGAAGATGCTGATCAGCCGCACTCTCCACACAGAGACCTCCCGCCCTGGTCGCCACCACACAGACAAAGTCCAACTCCTCCACCCAAATCTGAAAAGAATCGAACACCAGTACCATCTCGAAAGTTAGCACCGTCCTCGAAGAAATGTCAATCATCTGTGAAGCAAGGACAATCCCAGAAGAAATTACTAGCTAACATGACTAAAGAAGAACGGAAAAGCATGTAAACGCCAACGTAACATCTCACTTTAAAAAGGTGCCATCACCTGAGAAGACTAAAGTTGATGCTAACGCGCAAAAGTTTTTCTTGAGTATGGCAAAAGTGCAAAAAATGGGGCAGGCTTCTGAACCTTGCAAAATGTCGGACTACGAGCGCATATCCAGAAAGCAATACTTGAAGGCGGCTAGTGCCGACGCGTTGAGGTTGGATGCTCAGGCAGATGTTGCTCAACGAGATGCTCAGGAGCAAGGTCTAAGGTGGAAGTTTTTTATGGGGAAACCACTAGTTGAACCAGCTCATTTCGACCACCTAACAACACAACTGCGGCACGTCCATCAGTGCAACAGTCCAACAATGGTATGGAGGCGTTCGCAGTCCGATACACGAAGAAGATTTTCACAATGGGGATAACATCTTCTGGGTGAATTTCGAGGAGTTGTACATGTTATACCAGCAAGATGCCCTGGATGTGAATATACTTAGATTGTGGACTTTGTAAGTCTCTACGTATATTATTGTGCATTCTTGTACTGTTTAATTGCGTGTCTGACTTCTTTCTTACGTAGAATGGAGATACAGACATGTAGAAGAAATGGCAATGACAATCTAGCATTCCTAGATCCGGGACTTGTCAACGAGAAGCTTGTGAGGGACAATCCATAGTACAATGAAGACTATTTATTTAATACCTTTTTGAAGCTGCAATACAAAACCTCCATACTTTTACACTATAACTTTAAGTATGTATTTCCCTACTTCTAATATCGTTTTACTATTTTTGCGTAACACGTACGATGTTGGAGTAATTGACTACATTGACATATATGTGCAGGTTCTACTGGGTCCTCCTCGTCTCCAGTTAGATGCTAGCAGGATTTTTGTCTTGGACTCTAGGAGAAAACCAACTAATCTATATCAAGACTTTTGGGACATGCTGAACAGGTAAACTCGATCGTTGCGTTATTGCTCTAGCAATATTCCATTCTACTTCATTTAAGTTTACTTAATATTTAAAATCATTAACAGGGCATTCGCACGATACTGCAAGAAAAGTGTTCGACATTGTCCCTACAGGAAACATTTTGAAATAGTAACCGACTTTCCATGTATGAGGCAGGACTCGGGAATCAATTTATGTGTATACTATGTATGTACAAATTTACATTCAATTGTCACGGAGACTGTGGGCTATAACGAAGCCATGATACATAATTACACATTGATGCCTACTTTTTTTCATTTAACATATATCATCATTAATTAACTTTCTCTTTTCTTCAATAAAAACGCTCCAAATGAGAACCAATAAGTTATTAATGACAGAAATTATAACAATTCAAGAACAGATCGTCGGATTCATTCATGATGATGTCATCAATCCAAACGGCGAGTTCCACGAGTAGCCTCATCGCCCACATTCCTTAAATCTAGACCCGTGATATGCCTACTTCGACTCTTTCTACTGTAGCCGGTGCACAATCAAAGTGAATGAGATGAGATGTAGTCGAACTACATTTGTAAACAAATCATTGTAAAAACAAAAATTGTGATGCTTAATTTAATATATTTGAATTATGATTTTAACGATGCTTTATATATACAGGGATATATTTGAATTATGATTTGAAGGATGCTTTATATACTATATATGGACACTGTATAAAACAATTGTATAAAAAAATACATATATTGCACAAAAAATATGCAATAAAAATATTTGTTTCACGGCTTGTCACTGCTGGATCTTAGAGAAAACCGGCAGTGATATGTACATATCACTGTCGGATAGAGGTATAACCTGCCGGTTTAATGTATAACCGGCAGTGATAATTATCATCACTGCCGGATTTTGGTTTGACCCGGCAGTGATAGTTCAATATCACTGCCGGTTGTAGGTAGAATCGGCAGTGATAATCCTTATCACTGCCGGTTCCAGAGCCGGCGTGATAATTCCTGAGTATCACTGCCGACCAATCACTGTCGGCACCAATGACCGGCAGTGATGGCGTTTTGGAACCGGCAGTGATGTGTTGTTCTGTCGTAGTGTAGTAGGAAAAGGCTCGTTAAATCTACATATAAGCTTTATATTTCTAAATAAGATCATAGTTTAAACTATATGCTTTATATTTCTGAACGGAGGGAGTAGTAAAATATCTAGCCCTATTCTCAATAAATGGTAGTAACATATCCTTGAATATATCAAATCTCGAGGATTTTGATAGTAACAAATGATAGCACTAGTAAATGATAACATATATCTAGCCCCATCAATTTTAATTAATTGACCAGTTCAGGAGTAGGATATCTTTGAATATATCAAATCTCAAAGATTTCGAGCCTCCGGAGAATTAAACTCCCATAAATCACTGGGTGCTTCGCTATATATACATAAATATATAGGAGCATATGTGCTGGAGTCCTAGTTAAAACGTCAGGTTTGGGCTTCACTGACTGGATCGCCTCCATGGCCGGTAAAGTGGTAGCAGCTCTCCTCCTCTTAGCGTGTGCGATCATTGCTCCCCACCAAGCGCTTGGCGGACCTGGTAAAAAGCCACCATGTGACGATGATCAAAAGAACGCCATCCTCAGCAACTGCAGAGACTACATCAAGCCTCAACCTCCCCTTGTGCTCCCATGGACAGGTAGTCCCTGTTGCACGGCGGTGACACAGGTGCCGAACAGTAACATGCGATGCATCGTCGACCTACTTACAGATGCAGAAAAGCAGGAGCACAGCGAAAGCAAGATCCTGCGTCTTCAATCGTTGTGCACACCATGACCCGTAGCCGCCGCCGGTAAATATCATTTACCACCGATCCATTCCATGCAGCACACCATTCAGGTGATAGTAATATGCTGGGAGATGGATTAATCTTTCTAACTCTCGTCCTTTAACTATTTTCCCTGCCAGGCTATGATGTTCACGGACGGCCGTCGTTGACGATGGAATGCATCACCGTAATAACGAGTTCGAGAGAAGATCGATCCGCTAGTTAATAAAATCGATCAGAGTATCATTAATGTGAGATGTACTCTCTATTAATGAAAAGTGTTAGATAAAGATTTCCATTGCCATATTTCTTCGCTCGTGCATGACCGTTTATTTCAGATAAAATGACCGTGACTTGTGATCCATTTACCAAAACAAAAGGAGAACATAGAACGAGTGCATGTGATCAGCATTCAGCAGTGCTGCACGTCGAGGAACATTTTCAAGAAATGATCACATTTAGGCCCTATTTCGGGCTTAAAGTCAGCTACAACTTCTGAAATAGCCTGTGAGCCCTTCAAACGGATTAGCTTTTAAGCGTCTTTGGGTATAAGCCAAAAGTCACATATAACTGGCAAAACTTAAAAGCAGGGTGGGACTTGCTTTTACAGTTAATTGCGAAAGAAAATTAACTGTTTGCTATACCGCCTCTCATAAATAGCTACAGTTGCTTTTCGGCCCCGAAAACTAAAAAACTGCTTTTCAGAAAAGCTACAGCTCCCCAAACAAGGCCTTAGAATGCCATATACCAAACGTTAAACTTGGAAATTAAGCTCAAAATCTGATTAATTTTTTTACAGGAAATATAAAATTTTACTCTTTTAAGAGAATTAGTGGTTGTCGATGATGCGTTTTTCGCATCCACAACTTTGATCCACCTTTCCAAAAATCTCTTTTCCACCCATAAAAATTCTCTAACAAAATTTTTTGCCCCATTACAAACAAATTAATTACTGAAAAATAATACTTATCCCAATAACCTCCTCCACGCACTTCATCGTAGCGCGGGAGGTGTGATGCAAACAACGGTGCGAATACAAAGTGCAGTGTAAACCAAGCTCGACAATAGAGACATGGTGTGGGTTAAGACCGGTCACTGTGGCTCATGATAGGAGGTGCTGCTACTTTGATGGCTCGCCTGACTAACCTGGGCACGTACACGTCATGTGCAGCGGCAAATGGAGGAGGCGCTGGTGCAATGTTAGAGGGGTGCTTCTATTATTATTAAAGTACAAATGAATGATAGGCATTGATTAATTACCTCTTCGTTTTCTTAATAATTTATATAGTCTGTATGGAGAGAAAAAACATGGAAGTACTGCTCGCGAAGTTATCGTTAAGACAAGTATAGTAAAAACATATTTAAATGTCATGTTCAATCCAAATTGATACATAAATTGATTAGCAACAAAGTTAAAATAATAAATAATTAAAGATAATATCTTAATGATGGACGGTGCATTCCAAAAGCTCAAAAATATATAAGTAGCAATCTTCAAATCAAAATTAAATAGATTAATAATGCACATAATATCAGAGACAGTAGAAGGATACCAAGAGTGTGACAAGCGGAGCCAGCGGTTCAGTCCCCTCGCGTCCCTATGGTAGATCCGCCACATGAAGCTAGGGCGGATCCAGCACTGGAGAGTAGGTATCAAGTTGGCTTCCTCTCTGTCAGGACATCAGGGAGAATACTGGAATTGACGGTGGTATGCACTGGTGTTCAAAGCTATATATAGGATAGGGCTGTAAAGTTGCTATTGTAACTACCACTTAAGTAGTTATAATAGCATCACATGATACAAAATGTAACGTCCCAATTTTAGCTTCAAATGAGTTTTTAGTGCATTTTGTAATTTCTGGGAATTTTTGTAATATTTTGTAATTTATTTGGATTTTTTATAACATTTTTGAATTAAGCCTGTCATTAGTCTGATTTCTCTTCATGGTATTTGCTCAGGTGTAGGGACACTTGCACGTAGCAAAATGTAGGGCCGATCCATCAGTGGCTGACTGTTACGTTCCTGCAAGAAAGGCTCAAAATCCATGTAAAATTTGGTTTTCGCGGTCGAGATTTCAAATCCCGCTGAATAAAAAGTTCAAATTGCTACAGTGTTTTCTAAAAATCTCAAATTTCACCAAAATCTCGGTAATTTTGGTGGATCTCACAGATTTGGGTCAATAGCCCTTAAGAATGTCATCTTCCATTTGAAACAACTGAACTTTTGAGAAATTTTATAAAAATAAGAGAAAAACTGTTAGATTTTTATAAAAATGTACAAGCTTGATTATACTTTAAGAAATTTATAGTACCATGTTTACCAGTAGAGGATCATACCGAAAAATTTCAAAAGAATTGAACATCATTTGTTAACTTTAAAAAATAAAAAACAGAAGAAACATGAATGAGACAGAAACCTTATCAGAATTTTATAAATTTGCTCGACTATGATCACGATCCAAACTTTTTATTAGAGTATAATAATGGCATCAGAACTCTTTTACAAAAGTTTCAAAATTTCTAAACCTTTTTTATTTCTCAGTCAAATCTATGAAAGCAATACATATAGTAAAGGCTTTTATCTACACAGTAGCACTGTCAGAAATTTTTAAAATTCCTAAGGTTTGATTACGATCTGAAAATGTTACGGCAATAATAGTGATGCGTTAGGACCATCAATTTTTCTTCAAAATTTTATAACGTGGTTTAAACCAATTTTCATTCGGTTGAAATTTGGGATTTTGTTAGGGCAATACCACTTTCAAAATTTTATTAGGACAATATTTATAATATACGTACAAATGAACAGCCCAATTCTCAATAAATGGTAGTTACATATCCTTGATTATATCAAATCTCGAGGATTTTGATAGTAACAAATGATAGCAATAGTAAATGATAACATATATCTAGCCCCATCAATTTTAATTAATTGACCAGCTCAGGAGTAAGATATCTTTGATTCCATCGAATCTCAAAGATTTCGGGCCTCTGGAGAATTAAACTCCCATAACTCACTGGGTGCTTCGCTATATATACGGAGCATATGTGCTGGAGTCCTAGTTAGAACGTCAGGTTTGGGCTTCACTGACAGTATCGCCTCCATGGCCGGTAAAGTGGTAGCAGCTCTCCTCCTCCTAGCGTGTGTGATCGTTGCTCCCCACCAAGCGCTTGGTGGACCTCGTAAAACGCCACCATGTGACGATGATCAAAGAACGCCATCCTCAGCAACTGCAGAGACTACATCAAGCCTCAACCTCCCCTTGTGCTCCCATGGACAGGTAGTCCCTGTTGCACGGCGGTGACACAGGTGCCGAACAGTAACATGCGATGCATCGTCGACCTACTTACAGATGCAGAAAAGCAGGAGCACAGCGAAAGCAAGATCCTGCGTCTTCAATCGTTGTGCACACCATGACCCGTAGCCGCCGCCGGTAAATATCATTTACCACCGATCCATTCCATGCAGCACACCATTCAGGTGATAGTAATATGCTGGGAGATGGATTAATCTTTCTAACTCTCGTCCTTTAACTATTTTCCCTGCCAGGCTATGATGTTCACGGACGGCCGTCGTTGACGATGGAATGCATCACCGTAATAACGAGTTCGAGAGAAGATCGATCCGCTAGTTAATAAAATCGATCAGAGTATCATTAATGTGAGATGTACTCTCTATTAATGAAAAGTGTTAGATAAAGATTTCCATTGCCATATTTCTTCGCTCGTGCATGACCGTTTATTTCAGATAAAATGACCGTGACTTGTGATCCATTTACCAAAACAAAAGGAGAACATAGAACGAGTGCGTGTGATCAGCATTCAGCAGTGCTGCACGTCGAGGAACATTTTCAAGAAATGATCACATTTAGGCCCTATTTCGGGCTTAAAGTCACTACAGCTTTGAAATAGCCTGTGAGCCCTTCAAACGGATTAGCTTTTAAGCGTCTTTGGGTATAAGCCAAAAGTCACATATAACTGGCAAAACTTAAAAGCAGGGTGGTACTTGCTTTTACAGTTAATTGCGAAAGAAAATTAACTGTTTGCTATACCGCCTCTCATAAATAGCTACAGTTGCTTTTCGGCCCCGAAAACTAAAAAACTGCTTTTCAGAAAAGCTACAGCTCCCCAAACAAGGCCTTAGAATGCCATATACCAAACGTTAAACTTGGAAATTAAGCTCAAAATCTGATTAATTTTTTTTACAGAAATATAAAATTTTACTCTTTTAAGAGAATTAGTGGTTGTCGATGATCGTTTTCGCATCCACAACTTTGATCCACCTTTCCAAAAATCTCTTTTCCACCCATAAAAATTCTCTAACAAAATTTTTTGCCCCATTACAAACAAATTAATTACTGAAAAATAATACTTATCCCAATAACCTCCCTCCACGCACTTCATCGTGTGCGACGGAGGTGTGATGCAAACAACGGTGACGAATACAAAGGTACGGTGTAAACCAAGCTCGACAATAGAGACATGGTGTGGGTTAAGACCGGTCACTGTGGCTCATGATAGGAGGTGCTGCTACTTTGATGGCTCGCCTGACTAACCTGGGCACGTACACGTCATGTGCAGCGGCAAATGGAGGAGGCGCTGGTGCAATGTTAGAGGGGTGCTTCTATTATTATTAAAGTACAAATGAATGATAGGCATTGATTAATTACCTCTTCGTTTTCTTAATAATTTATATAGTCTGTATGGAGAGAAAAAACATGGAAGTACTGCTCGCGAAGTTATCGTTAAGACAAGTATAGTAAAAACATATTTAAATGTCATGTTCAATCCAAATTGATACATAAATTGATTAGCAACAAAGTTAAAATAATAAATAATTAAAGATAATATCTTAATGATGGACGGTGCATTCCAAAAGCTCAAAAATATATAAGTAGCAATCTTCAAATCAAAATTAAATAGATTAATAATGCACATAATATCAGAGACAGTAGAAGGATACCAAGAGTGTGACAAGCGGAGCCAGCGGTTCAGTCCCCTCGCGTCCCTATGGTAGATCCGCCACATGAAGCTAGGGCGGATCCAGCACTGGAGAGTAGGTATCAAGTTGGCTTCCTCTCTGTCAGGACATCAGGGAGAATACTGGAATTGACGGTGGTATGCACTGGTGTTCAAAGCTATATATAGGATAGGGTTGTAAAGTTGCTATTGTAACTACCACTTAAGTAGTTATAATAGCATCACATGATACAAAATGTAACGTCCCAATTTTAGCTTCAAATGAGTTTTAGTGCATTTTGTAATTTCTGGGAATTTTGTAATATTTTGTAATTTATTTGGATTTTTATAACATTTTGAATTAAGCCTGTCATTAGTCTGATTTCTCTTCATGGTATTTGCTCAGGTGTAGGGACACTTGCACGTAGCAAAATGTAGGGCCGATCCATCAGTGGCTGACTGTTACGTTCCTGCAAGAAAGGCTCAAAATCCATGTAAAATTTGGATTTCGGCCGAGTCGAGATTTCAAATCCCTTGAATAAAAAGTTCAAATTGCTACAGTGTTTTCTAAAAATCTCAAATTTCACCAAAATCTCGTAATTTTGGCTGGATCGACCAGATTTGGGTCAATAGCCCTTAAGAATGTCATCTTCCATTTGAAACAACTGAACTTTTGAGAAATTTTATAAAAATAAGAGAAAAACTGTTAGATTTTTATAAAAATGTACAAGCTTGATTATACTTTAAGAAATTTATAGTACCATGTTTACCAGTAGAGGATCATACCGAAAAATTTCAAAAGAATTGAACATCATTTGTTAACTTTAAAAAATAAAAAACAGAAGAAACATGAATGAGACAGAAACCTTATCAGAATTTTATAAATTTGCTCGACTATGATCACGATCCAAACTTTTTATTAGAGTATAATAATGGCATCAGAACTCTTTTACAAAAGTTTCAAAATTTCTAAACCTTTTTTATTTCTCAGTCAAATCTATGAAAGCAATACATATAGTAAAGGCTTTTATCTACACAGTAGCACTGTCAGAAATTTTTAAAATTCCTAAGGTTTGATTACGATCTGAAAATGTTACGGCAATAATAGTGATGCGTTAGGACCATCCAATTTTTCTTCAAAATTTTATAACGTGGTTTAAACCAATTTTCATTCGGTTGAAATTTGGGATTTTGTTAGGGCAATACCACTTTCAAAATTTTATTAGGACAATATTTATAATATACGTACAAATGAACAGCCCAATTCTCAATAAATGGTAGTTACATATCCTTGATTATATCAAATCTCGAGGATTTTGATAGTAACAAATGATAGCAATAGTAAATGATAACATATATCTAGCCCCATCAATTTTAATTAATTGACCAGCTCAGGAGTAAGATATCTTTGATTCCATCGAATCTCAAAGATTTCGGGCCTCTGGAGAATTAAACTCCATAACTCACTGGGTGCTTCGCTATATATACGGAGCATATGTGCTGGAGTCCTAGTTAGAACGTCAGGTTTGGGCTTCACTGACAGTATCGCCTCCATGGCCGGTAAAGTGGTAGCAGCTCTCCTCCTCCTAGCGTGTGTGATCGTTGCTCCCCACCAAGCGCTTGGTGGACCTCGTAAAACGCCACCATGTGACGATGATCAAAGAACGCCATCCTCAGCAACTGCAGAGACTACATCAAGCCTCAACCTCCCCTTGTGCTCCCATGGACAGGTAGTCCCTGTTGCACGGCGGTGACACAGGTGCCGAACAGTAACATGCGATGCATCGTCGACCTACTTACAGATGCAGAAAAGCAGGAGCACAGCGAAAGCAAGATCCTGCGTCTTCAATCGTTGTGCACACCATGACCCGTAGCCGCCGCCGGTAAATATCATTTACCACCGATCCATTCCATGCAGCACACCATTCAGGTGATAGTAATATGCTGGGAGATGGATTAATCTTTCTAACTCTCGTCCTTTAACTATTTTCCCTGCCAGGCTATGATGTTCACGGACGGCCGTCGTTGACGATGGAATGCATCACCGTAATAACGAGTTCGAGAGAAGATCGATCCGCTAGTTAATAAAATCGATCAGAGTATCATTAATGTGAGATGTACTCTATTAATGAAAAGTGTTAGATAAAGATTTCCATTGCCATATTTCTTCGCTCGTGCATGACCGTTTATTTCAGATAAAATGACCGTGACTTGTGATCCATTTACCAAAACAAAAGGAGAACATAGAACGAGTGCGTGTGATCAGCATTCAGCAGTGCTGCACGTCGAGGAACATTTTCAAGAAATGATCACATTTAGGCCCTATTTCGGGCTTAAAGTCAGCATACTTTCCGAAATAGCCTGTGAGCCCTTCAAACGGATTAGCTTTTAAGCGTCTTTGGGTATAAGCCAAAAGTCACATATAATCGGCAAAACTTAAAAGCAGGGTGGTACTTGCTTTACAGTTAATTGCGAAAGAAAATTAACTGCTTGCTATACCGCCTCATAAATAGCTACTGCTTGCTGCCCCGAAAACTAAAAACTGCTTTTCGAAAAGCTACAGCTCCCAAACAAGGCCTTAGAATGCCATATACCAAACGTTAAACTTGGAAATTAAGCTCAAAATCTGATTAATTTTTTTTACAGGAAATATAAAATTTTACTCTTTTAAGAGAATTAGTGGTTGTCGATGATGCGTTTTTCGCATCCACAACATTGATCCACCTCTCCAAAAATCTCTTTTCCACCCATAAAAATTCTCTAACAAAAAAATTTGCCCCATTGCAAACAAATTAATTACTGAAAAATATAATACTTATCCCAATAACCTCTCTCCACGCACTTCATCGTGTGCGACGGAGGTGTGATGCAAACAACGGTGACGAATACAAAGGTACGGTGTAAACCAAGCTCGACAATAGAGACATGGTGTGGGTTAAGACCGGTCACTGTGGCTCATGATAGGAGGTGCTGCTACTTTGATGGCTCGCCTGACTAACCTGGGCACGCATACACGCCATGTGCAGCGCAAATGGAGGAGGCGCTGGTGCAATGTTAGAGGGGTGCTTCTATTATTATTAAAGTACAAATGAATGATAGGCATTGATTAATTACCTCTTCGTTTTCTTAATAATTTATATAGTCTGTATGGAGAGAAAAAACATGGAAGTACTGCTCATGGGTTATCGTTAAGACAAGTATAGTAAAACATATTTAAATGTCATGTTCAATCCAAATTGATACATAAATTGATTAGCAACAAAGTTAAAATAATAAATAATTAAAGATAATATCTTAATGATGGACGGTGCATTCCAAAAGCTCAAAATATATAAGTAGCAATCTTCAAATCAAAATTAAATAGATTAATAATGCACATAATATCGAGATGAGAAGGATACCAAGAGTGTGACAAGCGGAGCTAGCGGTTCATTCCTCGCGTCCTATGGTAGATCCGCCACATGAAGCTAGGCGGATCCAGACTGGAGAGTAGGTATCAAGTTGGCTTCCTCTCTGTCAGGACATCAGGGAGAATACTGGAATTGACGGTGGTATGCACTGGTGTTCAAAGCTATATATAGGATAGGGCTGTAAAGTTGCTATTGTAACTACCACTTAAGTAGTTATAATAGCATCACATGATACAAAATGTAACGTCCCAATTTTAGCTTCAAATGAGTTTTTAGTGCATTTTGTAATTTCTGGGAATTTTTGTAATATTTTGTAATTTATTTGGATTTTTTATAACATTTTTGAATTAAGCCTGTCATTAGTCTGATTTCTCTTCATGGTATTTGCTCAGGTGTAGGGACACTTGCACGTAGCAAAATGTAGGGCCGATCCATCAGTGGCTGACTGTTACGTTCCTGCAAGAAAGGCTCAAAATCCATGTAAAATTTCGGATTTCGGCCGGAGTCGAGATTTCAAATCCCGGCTGAATAAAAAAGTTCAAATTGCTACAGTGTTTTCTAAAAAATCTCAAATTTCACCAAAATCTCGGTAATTTTGGCTGGATCTGACCAGATTTGGGTCAATAGCCCTTAAGAATGTCATCTTCCATTTGAAACAACTGAACTTTTGAGAAATTTTATAAAAATAAGAGAAAAACTGTTAGATTTTTATAAAAATGTACAAGCTTGATTATACTTTAAGAAATTTATAGTACCATGTTTACCAGTAGAGGATCATACCGAAAAATTTCAAAAGAATTGAACATCATTTGTTAACTTTAAAAATAAAAATGAAGAAACATGAATGAGACAAACCTTATCGAATTTTATAAATTTGCTCGACTATGATCACGATCCAAACTTTTTATTAGAGTATAATAATGGCATCAGAACTCTTTTACAAAAGTTTCAAAATTTCTAAACCTTTTTTATTTCTCAGTCAAATCTATGAAAGCAATACATATAGTAAAGGCTTTTATCTACACAAGAGTAATCGCTGTAAATTTTAAAATTCCTAAGGTTTGATTACGATCTGAAAATGTTACGGCAATAATAGTGATGCGTTAGGACCATCCAATTTTTCTTCAAAATTTTATAACGTGGTTTAAACCAATTTTCATTCGGTTGAAATTTGGGATTTTGTTAGGGCAATACCACTTTCAAAATTTTATTAGGACAATATTTATAATATACGTACAAATGAACAGCCCAATTCTCAATAAATGGTAGTTACATATCCTTGATTATATCAAATCTCGAGGATTTTGATAGTAACAAATGATAGCAATAGTAAATGATAACATATATCTAGCCCCATCAATTTTAATTAATTGACCAGCTCAGGAGTAAGATATCTTTGATTCCATCGAATCTCAAAGATTTCGGGCCTCTGGAGAATTAAACTCCATAACTCACTGGGTGCTTCGCTATATATACGGAGCATATGTGCTGGAGTCCTAGTTAGAACGTCAGGTTTGGGCTTCACTGACAGTATCGCCTCCATGGCCGGTAAAGTGGTAGCAGCTCTCCTCCTCCTAGCGTGTGTGATCGTTGCTCCCCACCAAGCGCTTGGTGGACCTCGTAAAACGCCACCATGTGACGATGATCAAAAGAACGCCATCCTCAGCAACTGCAGAGACTACATCAAGCCTCAACCTCCCCTTGTGCTCCCATGGACAGGTAGTCCCTGTTGCACGGCGGTGACACAGGTGCCGAACAGTAACATGCGATGCATCGTCGACCTACTTACAGATGCAGAAAAGCAGGAGCACAGCGAAAGCAAGATCCTGCGTCTTCAATCGTTGTGCACACCATGACCCGTAGCCGCCGCCGGTAAATATCATTTACCACCGATCCATTCCATGCAGCACACCATTCAGGTGATAGTAATATGCTGGGAGATGGATTAATCTTTCTAACTCTCGTCCTTTAACTATTTTCCCTGCCAGGCTATGATGTTCACGGACGGCCGTCGTTGACGATGGAATGCATCACCGTAATAACGAGTTCGAGAGAAGATCGATCCGCTAGTTAATAAAATCGATCAGAGTATCATTAATGTGAGATGTACTCTCTATTAATGAAAAGTGTTAGATAAAGATTTCCATTGCCATATTTCTTCGCTCGTGCATGACCGTTTATTTCAGATAAAATGACCGTGACTTGTGATCCATTTACCAAAACAAAAGGAGAACATAGAACGAGTGCGTGTGATCAGCATTCAGCAGTGCTGCACGTCGAGGAACATTTTCAAGAAATGATCACATTTAGGCCCTATTTCGGGCTTAAAGTCAGCTACAGCTTCTGAAATAGCCTGTGAGCCCTTCAAACGGATTAGCTTTTAAGCGTCTTTGGGTATAAGCCAAAAGTCACATATAACTGGCAAAACTTAAAAGCAGGGTGGTACTTGCTTTACAGTTAATTGCGAAGAAAATTAACTGCTTGCTATACCGCCTCTCATAAATAGCTACAGCTTGCTTTTCGCCCCAAAACTAAAAACTGCTTTAAAAGCTACAGCTCCCCAAACAAGGCCTTAGAATGCCATATACCAAACGTTAAACTTGGAAATTAAGCTCAAAATCTGATTAATTTTTTTTACAGGAAATATAAAATTTTACTCTTTTAAGAGAATTAGTGGTTGTCGATGATGCGTTTTTCGCATCCACAACTTTGATCCACCTTTCCAAAAATCTCTTTTCCACCCATAAAAATTCTCTAACAAAATTTTTTGCCCCATTACAAACAAATTAATTACTGAAAAAATAATACTTATCCCAATAACCTCCCTCCACGCACTTCATCGTGTGCGACGGAGGTGTGATGCAAACAACGGTGACGAATACAAAGGTACGGTGTAAACCAAGCTCGACAATAGAGACATGGTGTGGGTTAAGACCGGTCACTGTGGCTCATGATAGGAGGTGCTGCTACTTTGATGGCTCGCCGACTAACCTGGCACGCACACGCCATGTGCAAATGCAAATGGAGGAGGCGCTGGTGCAATGTTAGAGGGTGCTTCTATTATTATTAAAGTACAAATGAATGATAGGCATTGATTAATTACCTCTTCGCTTTCTTAATAATTTATATAGTCTGTATGGAGAGAAAAACATGGAAGTACTGCTCATGGTTATCGTTAAGACAAGTATAGTAAAACATATTTAAATGTCATGTTCAATCCAAATTGATACATAAATTGATTAGCAACAAAGTTAAAATAATAAATAATTAAAGATAATATCTTAATGATGGACGGTGCATTCCAAAAGCTCAAAATATATAAGTAGCAATCTTCAAATCAAAATTAAATAGATTAATAATGCACATAATATCGTGAGATGAGAAGGATACCAAGAGTGTGACAAGCGGAGCCAGCGGTTCACCTCGTCCCTATGGTAGATCCGCCACATGAAGCTAGGCGGATCCAGACCGGAGAGTAGGTATCAAGTTGGCTTCCTCTCTGTCAGACATCAGGAGAATACTGGAATTGACGGTGGTATGCACTGGTGTTCAAAGCTATATATAGGATAGGGTTGTAAAGTTGCTATTGTAACTACCACTTAAGTAGTTATAATAGCATCACATGATACAAAATGTAACGTCCCAATTTTAGCTTCAAATGAGTTTTTAGTGCATTTTGTAATTTCTGGGAATTTTTGTAATATTTTGTAATTTATTTGGATTTTTTATAACATTTTTGAATTAAGCCTGTCATTAGTCTGATTTCTCTTCATGGTATTTGCTCAGGTGTAGGGACACTTGCACGTAGCAAAATGTAGGGCCGATCCATCAGTGGCTGACTGTTACGTTCCTGCAAGAAAGGCTCAAAATCCATGTAAAATTTCGGATTTCGGCCGGAGTCGAGATTTCAAATCCTACTGAATAAAAAGTTCAAATTGCTACAGTGTTTTCTAAAAAATCTCAAATTTCACCAAAATCTCGGTAATTTTGGCTGGATCTGACCAGATTTGGGTCAATAGCCCTTAAGAATGTCATCTTCCATTTGAAACAACTGAACTTTTGAGAAATTTTATAAAAATAAGAGAAAAACTGTTAGATTTTATAAAATGTACAAGCTTGATTATACTTTAAGAAATTTATAGTACCATGTTTACCAGTAGAGGATCATACCGAAAAATTTCAAAAGAATTGAACATCATTTGTTAACTTTAAAAAATAAAAAACAGAAGAAACATGAATGAGACAGAAACCTTATCAGAATTTTATAAATTTGCTCGACTATGATCACGATCCAAACTTTTTATTAGAGTATAATAATGGCATCGAACTCTTTTACAAAAGTTTCAAAATTTCTAAACCTTTTTTATTTCTCAGTCAAATCTATGAAAGCAATACATATAGTAAAGGCTTTTATCTACACAGTAGCACTGTCAGAAATTTTTAAAATTCCTAAGGTTTGATTACGATCTGAAAATGTTACGGCAATAATAGTGATGCGTTAGGACCATCCAATTTTTCTTCAAAATTTTATAACGTGGTTTAAACCAATTTTCATTCGGTTGAAATTTGGGATTTTGTTAGGGCAATACCACTTTCAAAATTTTATTAGGACAATATTTATAATATACGTACAAATGAACAGCCCAATTCTCAATAAATGGTAGTTACATATCCTTGATTATATCAAATCTCGAGGATTTTGATAGTAACAAATGATAGCAATAGTAAATGATAACATATATCTAGCCCCATCAATTTTAATTAATTGACCAGCTCAGGAGTAAGATATCTTTGATTCCATCGAATCTCAAAGATTTCGGGCCTCTGGAGAATTAAACTCCCATAACTCACTGGGTGCTTCGCTATATATACGGAGCATATGTGCTGGAGTCCTAGTTAGAACGTCAGGTTTGGGCTTCACTGACAGTATCGCCTCCATGGCCGGTAAAGTGGTAGCAGCTCTCCTCCTCCTAGCGTGTGTGATCGTTGCTCCCCACCAAGCGCTTGGTGGACCTCGTAAAACGCCACCATGTGACGATGATCAAAAGAACGCCATCCTCAGCAACTGCAGAGACTACATCAAGCCTCAACCTCCCCTTGTGCTCCCATGGACAGGTAGTCCCTGTTGCACGGCGGTGACACAGGTGCCGAACAGTAACATGCGATGCATCGTCGACCTACTTACAGATGCAGAAAAGCAGGAGCACAGCGAAAGCAAGATCCTGCGTCTTCAATCGTTGTGCACACCATGACCCGTAGCCGCCGCCGGTAAATATCATTTACCACCGATCCATTCCATGCAGCACACCATTCAGGTGATAGTAATATGCTGGGAGATGGATTAATCTTTCTAACTCTCGTCCTTTAACTATTTTCCCTGCCAGGCTATGATGTTCACGGACGGCCGTCGTTGACGATGGAATGCATCACCGTAATAACGAGTTCGAGAGAAGATCGATCCGCTAGTTAATAAAATCGATCAGAGTATCATTAATGTGAGATGTACTCTCTATTAATGAAAAGTGTTAGATAAAGATTTCCATTGCCATATTTCTTCGCTCGTGCATGACCGTTTATTTCAGATAAAATGACCGTGACTTGTGATCCATTTACCAAAACAAAAGGAGAACATAGAACGAGTGCGTGTGATCAGCATTCAGCAGTGCTGCACGTCGAGGAACATTTTCAAGAAATGATCACATTTAGGCCCTATTTCGGGCTTAAAGTCAGCTACAGCTTCTGAAATAGCCTGTGAGCCCTTCAAACGGATTAGCTTTTAAGCGTCTTTGGGTATAAGCCAAAAGTCACATATAACTGGCAAAACTTAAAAGCAGGGTGGTACTTGCTTTTACAGTTAATTGCGAAAGAAAATTAACTGTTTGCTATACCGCCTCTCATAAATAGCTACAGTTGCTTTTCGGCCCCGAAAACTAAAAAACTGCTTTTCAGAAAAGCTACAGCTCCCCAAACAAGGCCTTAGAATGCCATATACCAAACGTTAAACTTGGAAATTAAGCTCAAAATCTGATTAATTTTTTTTACAGGAAATATAAAATTTTACTCTTTTAAGAGAATTAGTGGTTGTCGATGATGCGTTTTTCGCATCCACAACTTTGATCCACCTTTCCAAAAATCTCTTTTCCACCCATAAAAATTCTCTAACAAAATTTTTTGCCCCATTACAAACAAATTAATTACTGAAAAAATAATACTTATCCCAATAACCTCCCTCCACGCACTTCATCGTAAAAGCATGAGGTGTGATGCAAACAACGGTGACGAATACAAAGGTACGGTGTAAACCAAGCTCGACAATAGAGACATGGTGTGGGTTAAACCGGTCACTGTGGCGAAGCTGAGAGCATAAAGTAAGCTTACCCGGCGATAACAACTTAACATAGTGGCCAATATTATTTTTATCTGTAGCAAAGCACTGACATTTGGGTACAATGTGAAGAGACTGTTTTCCTTCGCATCGCATCTTGTTCGAACAACGTCACGTTATTCCCTCTGAGCTTGTTGTCTTTCGCACATAGATCAAAATTCTGATGAAATTTCGGAATTTTTTGTCCGAGATTTTGGATTTTGACCCGGGATGAGATTGAAAACCCCGGCTAGATAAAAAAATTGAAATAAAAATCAAATTGCTATAGTATTTTCAGAAATTCTGACAAATTTCATTGAAATATCAGGTATTTCGACAAGATTTAGGTCAATAACCCTTAAGATTGTCATCTTTCATGAAAATTTCTTGAAAAACTAAATTTTTTAGATGTTTTATAAAAGTAGCAGAAACACTGTTAGATTTTTTATAAATTTTTAAAAAATCGATCATTCCCTGTAATATTTATAGTACAATATTTATCAGTCTAGGATAATACAAAATAATTGAACTTCATTGTTTTATTTAAAAATTCCGAAACATAATAAACATAACTGAGACAGTAACTATGTCCGAATTTTATAAATTGGCTCAAGTGTGATCATGATCCAAAATTTTTAGGATAGCTTAATAATTTCCTTAGAACCCTTCTATAAAAGTTTAAACAATTATAAACTTGTTTTGGTCGCTCAATCAAATCTATGGAAGCAATACATGTAGCATTATAAGGCTTTTATGAAGATAGTAGCATTGTCATAATTATTTAAAATTTATCATGCTTGATCATAATCTAAAAATTTTATGGTAACATTAGTGATGCATCAAGACTATCCACAAAAATAATCAAAATTTTCTAATGTGGTTTGTACCAGTTTTCTTTCGGTTGAAATTTGCCGATCAGCCTTCAGTAGCTGCACTGTCCGAATTTTTGAAAATTCCTCAGGGTTGATAATCATCTAAAAAATTTATGGAAATATTATTGATACTTCAGAACCATAAAAAAATTCAAAATTTTCTAACCTGGTTTGCACTATTTTCATTCGGTTGAAATTTACTGGTCTGCTTTTTATTAGGACAGTAGCACTGTCATAAGTTTTAAAAATCTTTCATGATTGATCATCATATGAAATTTGTATGAAAACAATAGTGATGTGTCAGGACCATCCACAATGTTTTGTTTTAAAAAATAACATCGTTTTGACTATTTTTCACTTGGTTGAATTTTAGCGAGATTTCGACAATTTCGGCCAAATTTCTGAAATTTCGTTTCAAAAATTCTTGATTTCAAATTGCTTTTTGAATTTTGACAAAATTTTGTTCAAAATTATGAGATTTTGCTCTGCTTCGAGATGTGAACTGAAAACGAAATTTCAAATACTGCTTTCCCATCGCGGGCGTGCCGCATTGTCAGAAATTGTGGCGCAAGCCCTCTCTCCCTAGGCACCCGACCCGAGTTGCCCGGAGGCAAAAGAAATTTGTAGCCTTCTTCTTTAACAGGTTTTATGACTAACCTCTCTGTATGAACATACTCGTATTCTCGACTACTTGAAACACAATTCCAATCAAATACATTTGTTGACTTTATCCTGTTACTCTTACAAAACTGTTTTCCTGTTGTATATGAATATTCACGTGCAACAAAATTTTGGAGAACTATCTCATTAAGGAACCTTGCTATCGAATAGTCCGGGGTCCCAACAGATCTGAATTGGAGAACAGAGAGGAAAGAGAGACACAGGTTTAGGGAGAACGTGATGTAATTCTTTATTGCTTTGTGGTTGCTTGTACAATAGGGGATCCCCTCCTCCTTATATAGTGTCGCCTAGGGTTTCGCTAAGGGACCATCGTGGCCTTTCATTGGGTCACGTGGTTTTCCAACACTCCCCTGGGCCCTTTGTCATGCAGAAGCATATGCCTCATAAAAATTCGGAAAAAACTCAAGGAAAAATACTTAGAGAAATAGTACATAGCATACGCTTACTGTGTTGCACAAATTGCCTCATTAAAACCTTATACAAGAAAACTTCATGAAAAACTTGCTAAGGGAAAAGAGTACAATTCACCCAAACTTCAATCGCTAATCTTCGAGATTCATGTTGGGTTCTCAAACCTCATATTCAAGATTTATGTGGGAATATGTGAAATATCTCCCCCTGAAATCTGCACTTCTCTAAGTCTCATCATCCCAATCCCTTTTACGCACCTTCCAAAGGTAGATGCCGGGAGTGACTTAGTGAACAAATCTGCAAGATTTTCACATGACTTAGTATGCAATATCTTAATCTCGTTCATCTTATGCAATTCGTGAGCATAGAAGAACTTGGGGTTGATATGCTTCATGAGATTGCTATTCACATAAATCATTTGTGCTTGAGCAACACAAGCTGCATTATCTTCATAGATGATCGTGGGAGTTTGCTCAATGTTCAAGCCACATGACTTCTGGATGTGGTGAACCATTCTTCGAAGCCATGCACATTCACGAGATACTTCATACAAAGCAATGATTTCCGAGTGGTTTGTCGACGTCAAGACAAGAGTCTGCTTAGACGACTTTCAGGAAACTGCTGTTCCTCCACATAGGAAAACATAGCCAGTTTGGGACTTACCGGTATGCGGGTCTGATAAATACCCAGCATCGGTGTAGCCAACCAAATTCAGTTCATTGTTTCTTATGAGGAACAAACCGAGATCTTTGCTTCCTTGGAGGTAACGGAAGATATCCTTGATCCCTTTCCAATGCCTTTTGGTGGGTTCTGCACTGTACCGAGCTAGCAAATTCACAAATAACGCAATGTCCGGCCTAGTGCTATTCGCAAGGTACATGAGCGCTCCAACTGCACTCAGATATGGGAATTCTGCTCACAGGACTTCCTCCCCTCTTCTCTAGGTTTGTATGGGTCTAGATCTGCTTAGAGTGACCTTCCGACCATTGGAGTCTTTGCAGGATATGCCTTTTCAAAGCCAAATCTTTCCAACACTTTCTACGTGTAGGATGATTGGTGTACCAAGATTCCTCGTGGACATGCTCAAGCTGCAAGCCTACACAAAACTTGGTTTTACCCAAATCCTTCATTTCAAACTCAGACTTCAAGTATGAGCATGCTTCTTCAATTTCTTCATCCGTCCCAATGATGTTCAAGTCATCTACATAGACGGAGATTATACTGAAATCCATTCGGGATCGTTGATAAACACACATGGACAATCTTCGCTGTTTGTGTAGCCTTTCTTGCAGAAAGTCACTCAGCGATTGTACCACATTCTTCCCGATCGCTGCTTTCCCATACAATGATTTCTCCAATTTTACACTCAGACAGGTTTCTATTTGTCCGTCTTGGTTCGGGATAGGAATACCTTCCGTACCTTCATGTATATCTCGAATCCAAGTTTACATACAAATATGTCAGAACAACATCCATTAGCTTCATTCTCAACTTCAAGTTGATCGCCATTGAGATCAAATATCTAAAGGTAATTCCTCCCATGACCGGGGAATAGGTTTCTTCATAATCAACTCCAGCATGTTGAGTGAAACCTTGAGCTACAAGCTTTGCCTTGTACCTTACAACTTCGTTGTTTCATTCCTCTTCCGAACAAAGACCCATTTGTGACCTACAGGGTTTACATGGGGAGGTGTGCGGCATACGGGCCCAAACATCTCTCTCTTGTTCAGAGAGACTAACTCTGCAGTGATTGCCTTCTTCCATTCTTCCCAATCTAGCCTTTTTCTTGCACTCTGCTAGAGATGCAGGGGGATCATGATCAATGATCGAGGCAATCTTCTTTGCAAAGTATGCATCAACATTGGCTGTCGCTCTATTTCAGGGATTCTCCTGTTATTACAAAGTTTATGGCCATTTCGTCATAGGGTGCTTCATGCACTTCTACTTGCTCTTCGCTGCTATTTCCCATCGCAGGAGCAAGTTCCTTTAGCTTTTCATCGCCTATGTGTGGGCACACATTATTTTCGACGACTTCCTGCAGTGGAAGGTTCAAGTTTGGAATTACCTTTTCTGTCTGCTTCTTTCCAGTGCCAGGTCTCAACTGGCTCCCCTTCTTCCCTTGGGTATTTTCGTGATTGGTTGTGGTAAGTCCTCTCGCCCAGTTTTCTCGAGACGTCTCCGGGTACTTTGGGTTTGAGGTGCCAGATTTCCTGTTCTTTTTCTTTGAGGCCTCTGAACAGGGTGTGGGATACCTTCTGCTTTCTTTGGTATTTCCACCCTCTCTGGTGCATTTCTTGCGGGTACATGCGACTTAATCACGCCTTCGATCACAAAATGATCAGCGATTCATTTGCTAAATTCTGCAAATCAATTATCTTATGGACTTCTTGATTTGCTTCATTAGTGTGGGGGTCATGCGCGGGGATTCCAGTGGAATGCCATATGATTTCCCAGCATTTTTCATCCAAAGGTTGATTTCCTCCCTCTAATAACGGGAAACGATCCTCGTCAAATATGCATTCAGCGAATCGGGCTGTATGCAAGTCTCCAGTCATGGGTTCCAAATACCTTTTTATGGATGCACTCTCATAACCAACGTATATCCCAGACGTTCGGAGAGGGCCCATTGCAGTCTGCTGAGGGGGTGGTATAGGTACATATACCATACACCCAAATTTCCTGAGATGGGAGATTTTCGGGATGATCCCGTGCACAAGCTGCATAGGAGAATGGATGTTGTAGGCCGAAGGTCTGAAATTGATGAGAGCTGCTGCGTGTAGGACTGCGTGTCCCCAACAAGTGTTGGGCAAGTTACAACTCTGCAAAAGCGGTCTGGCAATGAATTTGATCCTCTTTATGAGTGCTTCAGCTAGTCCATTCTGCGTATGGACGTGCGGTACGGAGTGCTCAACTGCTATCCCTGTTGCAGTGCAATAATCATCAAATGCCTTTGAAGTAAATTCTCCGGCATTGTCCATTCTAATGGACTTCACGCGATGATCAGGGAAAGCATTCTTAATTCTTATGATCTGCGAGATCAGCTTTGCAAAAGCATGGTTTCTTATTGACAATAAGCATACATGCGACCATTTCGAGGAAGCATCGATGAGCACCATAAAGTACCGAAATGGCCTCGACAAGGGCTGAATCGACCACAAATATCCCCCTGGATGTGTTCCAGGAATGCAAGAATTTCACTTTGCACTTTCATGACAGAGGGTCTAGTTATTAATTTCCCGGTGGCACATGCAGGGCACACGAAATCTTCTTGATTCGGAAATTTTTAACATTAATGCCATGACCTTGTGAGTTGTTCACTGTATTTCTCATCATTCTAAGACCAGGATGACCTAACCTACCATGCCATAAAGAAAATAACTCAGAGCTTCTAAAGGTAGTTTTTAAGGAAGTATACACTTCGGGTGCATGAATATTCGTGTAGTACAACCTAGATTCATATGAGGGATATTTTTCTAATACCATTTTTCCACAAACCGCGTGCTTCACAATGCACAAGTATTATTTGCCATCTTCTTCATTGGTTTCTACGTGAAAACCATTGGCGCGGTTGTCTTTGAAACTTAAGAGAGTGCGCGTTGATTCAGGGTACAAAAGAGCTTCTTCAATTATCAAAGTTGTACCCATAGGCAATATAATTGTGGCTCTTCCTGAGCCTATTACATATGAATCACTTCCTGCGATCGTAGTAATATTTCCAGCATTCTTCGTGATTGACTGGAAGTATTTGGACTCTCTTAAGATGGTATTTGTTGTGCCGCTATCAACAATGCATATTTCTTCCATTTGGGCGCTAAACGATTTCTAAAATGGAAAATAATTCCAATCAAACAGTGGCAAAATAATTCAAACATTGCTTGCAAATTAAAGAATACTGGAATAAAGAATAAATTGCATATTTATTCATGAGAGAAGTATGCTCTTCTAGAGCTTACAATTCATTGTTCAAAAGAAATTGCTAACAACCATAATCTAAAAGGAAAAAAATGCGATTCAAGCATTAAACGGAATCTGTAAAATATGCATTAATTTCTGCTTCTATGTCATCGACAGAAGTTTTCTTCTTCATTTGCCATAAGATTGGCCGCATCATGATTTCAAAATTCCGACATTAGATTACTGCGTGTAATCTAATAGAAAATGGTTGCAAAATATAAAGAGCAGAAAATAAATTTCCATGCATTACTAGTATACTAAATAAAACAATGAATTCAAAATTCATAAAGAATCTTCATAAATGTAGAGAATAAAGCTAGAAAAGATAAAACAGAGCCAAATAATTTTTTTGGATTTTTCTAGCAATTTTTCAAATATTCTGCTATTTTTCTTTTTTTTCTTTTTTTTTCTTTTCGTACCGAATGGCCTTCAGCCGCTTTACTCTTCCTTCGCCCATTATAGCTGCTGGTTAGGGTTCCCACCCTAGCCGTCGCCATTCATCTTCCGGACGCTGCGAGCCTAGGAGGCGGCACCGCTTGGCGGCGGAGCCGAGGTTCGGCGCGGCGGCCAGCTTCACACGCCGACGGCGGCGGCGGCAAGCGCAGCGCCGGCGGCGGCCGGTTTGCCGCGCTGCGGCGACGGCTTCGCCGACGCGCCGATGATCGCCGGGCGCAAGCGACCGCGCTGCGGGCAGCGAGTGGATGGGCGGCGCGGCCGAGCGCGCAGGGGCGCTTACGGCCGCGGGAAGCCGAGGCGATGGTGTGGTACTTCAGGCACGCATGTCGGCGGCGACGTCACAGAGCTCGCAAAACGAGGCAGTGGGGTTCGGCGCTTCGGGCGTCGGCGGAGCCAAGGCGTGCACGGCGGAGCTTCGAGCCGGGGGCTCTCCAGGCGGCACGCAAGCCGAGGCGACAGTGACGGTGGTGGCGGCGGCGAAGCAGCGGCGACGACGACGCCGGTAGCCGAGGCGGCGGGCGACGGCGCCGGCGCAGCGCCAGGAAATCGAGGCGCGGCGCTTCATGCGTGGGCGCCGGAAAACGAGGCGCGCGGCAGCGGCGCTTCAGCGGCGGCATCCGGCTGCGGCACGGCACGGCGGGGCGCGACGGCGGCGGCCGCCTCGGCATCGGTGCGCCGGCGCGACGGCGGCGCTGGCGGGCGCTCGAAGCGAGGACGGCGAGGCGCCGAGGAGGGCGGCGCGGCTTTGTGCCGCGGTTGGGGCATGGCAAGGCACGGCGATCGCGAGCCGGAGCGCCGAGACCGAGGCGGTCGGTAGCACAAGGAGCGAAGGCCGAGGCGACGACGCCCGCAGCGCGAGGGCCGAGGCGGGCGAGGTCGCAAGCGCGACGGTCTTTGCGCGCGTGCTGGGACCATCGCGGCGGGATGGTTGGGGTTGACTAAGTATTATAATGTTGGGATCCGTTATCATCTTGGTAAGGCTAATGTGGTATCCGATGTCTTAAGTCGTAAATGTCATAGTGCCAATACGCTAATATCAAGTGATCAATTGAAATTGTTCAAGGAGTTTCAAAAGTCGAAATTAGAAGTGGTTTCGCAAGTATTTAAAGCTGCTTTGGAAGTTAAGCCAATACTTGGAGATCAGATCAAAGCAGGTCAAAAAGATGAAGGCTTAGCTGAGGACTTTATCATGGATGACCAAGGAACCACACGGTTTAAAGGTCGAAGCTATGTATCGAATAAAGAAAGAGCTTAAGCAGTTGATTTTGGAAGAAGCTCATGATTCTAAGTATTCAATGCATCCAGAAAAGTGCTAAGATATATAATGGTCTTAAGGAAAGGTTTTGGTAGCTTAAGATGAAGCATGAAGTTACTAAAAATATCGCTTTGTGTGACGGGTGTTAGAGAATGAAAGCGGTGCATCAGAGATCAGCAAGTTTGTTACAGCCGGTGCAGAGTTCTGAGTGGAGGAAAGAGGCAAATCAGTAATAAGATACCTAGCGTTGAGAATGGTCGAGAATCTAGAAGGGATATGGTTCCGTTTGGACCATCGTTGACCGTTTGGTCAAGTCGCTTATTTCACACCATTAAAGACTACTTATGCAGAGATCGGTTGGTAGGACTATATATAATTGTGTGTTTGCATCGTATGTCTAAGAAGGTTGTGTCAGATAGAGGTACCCAATTTACGTCAAGATTTTAGAACAAGTTGCATGAAGCGATGGGAACTCGCCTGAATTTCAAGATAAAGATATCACCCGCAGATGATGGTCGATCCGAGAGAGTAAATCAGATTCTAGAGGATATGTTGAGAGCTTGTGCTTTAGCTTATGCTACATCATGGGATAAATGTTTGCCGATGCGTAATTCAGCTACAATAATAGTTATCAAGCTAGCCTCACGATGTCATCGCTTGAGGCATTGTATGGACGTGCTTGTCATACTCGTTAAATTGGAATGAGACAGGAGAGCGTTTGGTGTTTGGGCTAGGTATTCTCGAGGAAGCAGAAAATCAAGTTGTGATGATCAGAGAGAGGTTGAAGATAGCACAGTCAAGGCAAAAGAGCTACGCCGATAACCAACGCCGAGATTTGAGTTTTGAGCCAGGGGATTATGTGTATCTCAGGGTTACCCCTCTTAAAGGTGTTAAAAGGTTTCACGTTAAGGGAAAGTTAGCACCAAGATATATTGGTCCGTTCAAGACTCGAGCCGAGAGAGACGTAGCTTATCGCTTGAGTTGCCTCGGTCTTTCGCAGAGTGCATGATGTATTCCATGTGTCGCAGCTCAAGAAATGTCTCAGAGTACCAGCAGAACAAACCCCGTTGGACGCAATAGAGCTGCAGGAATATTTGACTTACAAGGAGCAACCAGTCCGAATCATGGATGTTATGGAGCGCAAGACTAGAAGTAAGTCTATTCGCTTTTGCAGAGTTCAGTGGAGCAATCATTCTGAAAGTGAAGCAACCTGGGAGCGTGAAGAAAATTTGAAGGCAGAGTTTCCAAACCTATTCTCTAGTTAGCCCCGAATCTCTGGTCGAGATTCTCATTAAGGGGGAGGTTTGTAACATCCCAAAATTTGCTCAAATAATATTTTATTGCTTAAATGTGCATTTATGATTTTCTGGAATTTATTTGGATTTTTCTGGATTTATTTGAATTAATTTCAAATTAAGAATATCGACCTTTTGTTCAAATCTATTTAAATTTGTGCAAAGTTAAAATAAAGTTTTGCGAAATATTTTATTTAAGTCCGAATGTCTCAAAGTATTTTTGAGATTTTTCCGGGATTTTCCCGATTATTTATTTGCCTAAAAGTAATAAAAGGAATTTCGTAATTATTTTAATTGATAAAACCAGAAAATATCGTTTAATAAGAATGGGCCGAGCCCATGAACTGCGCGCGTCGCTGCCCATGTGTGGAGGTGCGCATCGCCACCGATTGATCTTGCATCGGGCGGTCGAGCGATCGCGCGTAAACCCAAACCCTAGCGCTAGCAACCGGTGAGATCGAGATCGGACGGTTAGGAGTAAGCCGTGTCGTTTAGGTAAGTGGAGATCGTGTTCGTTGGTTAGCCGCGGACGGATCTCGATCCACCACGCTGTCGGAATCGCAGCCGCTCGTCCGCCATCGATGGTTGTCGGCCGTCGTGTTCGCGTGGGACTCGGGCCGCCGCCAGATCCGAGATGGACATCGCCGCCGCGTCGGTTGGGTTTCCTAGCGCCGTACGCGATCGTCGAGGGCTATTTAAAGCTGTCGCAGCCTCTCCGAGGTTCGTCTTGGTGTGCCGCAGCGTTTAGTTGGAACCGTTTCGCGAGAGCCATCTCAGAGCGAGCCCAGGAGCTCGCCGGAGCAGAGGACACAGCCGCCGCGGGTTTTCTTCAAGAACATCGTCGTATCGTCTTCCTTCACCGCGTGTGAGGACCTTTTGAGATCACCGCAGCGGGCCGCGTCATATCCAATCGAACCCGCGCCGAGAAGCTCACCGCATCGCCGGGTCTACCATCTTCTTCCTCGCGTCCGGTGAGTGCCGCATCGCCGTGACATTGTTTCTGTGGGGATAGCTGTTAGCCGTCGGATTTCATCGCGTGGCCCAGATCACGCCGGGCGCGGGACCAATCGCAAGAGGACGCGTGGCGGTGTTGGGTTCGAAGCGCCGTGCGCCGAGTCTACGATGGATGGGTGCCGCGCTGTGGGCCGGACGTATAGACCGAGCCACGTGGAGGACTTTGGTTGTGCCGCGTGTTGAAATGACGCCATCGCTGCGCGCCAAAGTGGTCCACGGAATGCAAAGACCCACCACGGTGAACTCGGGATTTCATGGACTCGGTTTATGCATCGAGCACGCGTCGCCTTTTGATTGGCACGTGTCGCCGTGGAGTAATTAGGAGTTTCAGTATAAAAGAACTCGAAAATTGGATTTTCTAATTTCTGTATTTTCGAATTATTCCAAACTTCAAAAGGCTATATCTTTGCATCTTAACTCGAATTGAGTGATTCAAATTTCTAAAAATTTGTAAAATTGAGATATATTTAATGGTGAATTTTATTTGATTTTTGGAGTTCAATTGCTTTCTGTTTTGGTATTTATTTGCTTTTCCTCCTAGACGCTGTGAGACGTTGAATTGTGCAACGTTTGGAGGAAGATCCAACAACTCAAGAGCAAGCTCCAGAGCAAGATCAGAACCTATTCCAAGGCAAGTTGTGCTTTGATCATGTTTAACCCATGTTTATAAAATTGCTATATTTGTTTTACCCTATTGCATATTATTTCAAGTGTACAATTGTTTCAAATTAAATTGGGACTTAGCTATTATACCAATTTGATCTACACCCTACCTTGTCATTTGTATGCCATGATCTATTGTCACCCTAGATTGGTTCAATATAGTTGGTTAGTAATTATAATCAACATGGGATGGTTAGTCCGTATTAGTTGCTTAGCCATGCCACGTCATCACATGTATTGGAATCATTGATAATTAATCTTGATTAATGGAATATGGAACAATGTTATGAACTTGTGTGTCATGTGGGATCACACGATGAGATTGAGTTGTTGTGACGAGTCATGTCACGCAACGATGTTGAATTGTTGATGGCACGTGGTGCTTGGTAATCAACTTGGGTGATAATCACTTAGATTGGGGCAAGTGACAAGGGGCGAGTATGCCAAGGTGGGCCCAATGGGCAGAGGGTATGTGGATGTCTTGCCTTGATCACTCTAAGGACTTAACCTTGCAAGCCTTTGACCTGAGTCCATCATGCAACCACATGTCTGGTATGGGCCAGCCTAGCTGATTAATTTGCAATGTCTTAACTTTGGTACTATCTTGGTCGGTGTGAGTTCCCGAGTTATGGAGTAATTCACATGGCGCAAGAGGGGGCCTGGTTGTGGTTTTCAGACCCACCAGTGTTGAAACCTTAGCGGTAGTATTGGGTTAAGCCAGAGCATTGTAAAGGTTTTGTCATGATCTCTCCGCCGACACACCCAAGGAAGTGTGTTAACCCGGAAGGCACCAAGAGACGATCATGTCGTGTGGGTAAAGTGCACAACCTCTGCAGAGTGTCAAACCTATTCGAATAGCCGTGCTCGCGGTATTGAGCAATGCTCGGGAATTACAGTTAAGGGTTAGCTTAATTAAATGGACAACTTGGTTGGGATGGCGGGATTGCCATATGGAAGGTTGAAACTTGATTTAGGATTGGAAACTTGGTTTACTTGAGAGATGCTGAATCTATTTATTATTGTTATTTGTTTTACAGTCTTTACAATCTATTTATTGTATTTGTTCATAAATGCTGCTTATTGCAAAATAGCCATGATAGCCTATCCATTGGAATAAGCCTTGCATATAGCTATGTTAGAATTGCATTCTGTGCACAACTTGTTGAGTGCTTTAAAGTACTCACCCTTGCCAACAACAACATCACCAGTTGAAGAGTCTACATCAATGCTGGAGGAAAGATTCCAGGAGTAGACGAATGTTTAGGGCGCAAGCCTTGTCAGTTGCCTGTGGTATGCTGAGGGGTTATCTACGTTTTCATTCCGCTGCAGTTTAATATGTTATTCAGCCTTGCGAGGCATAGTCATGTAAGTGGACCATAAGGTCATTCAACTAGTAGTATATATCATATGATATCTTTCGTAATGCTTTCGCTATGTATGATTATGATATTTACTTATGTTGAGCCTGTGTGCACTAGCGTGATCCTGGACTAGTGCGGTATACACAGAGGGTCCGGATTTGCATAGTCGGGTCCCGACATGCAGGATTGAGTAGATGAAAGCAGAAGGCAGCGTAAGCAGGCGAATAGAAGCTAGGTCTCCCCGACATCTTCGTGATTGGCATATGATTTGGTTGCGTGATTCTTTTCTTTTAATCTATGCATTTTCAGATATGATGAGATAGAATTCTCGTATTATGGAATATAGTTAGTACATCCTTCTATCCATGCAGGATATGATGAGAAAATCCTTCCATTTATAAGATATATGAATAACATCCTTCCATAGTAAGGAATAGAGAAATGCTAAATAATATTTCTATTCAAAAAAGATATGATAAAATCTTTCCATCTAAGATATGATTAATTAAATCCTCTTCTATCTCAGTCGTTCATGTCAGATCTAACGAATCAGAAACTCTAGAGGAGAACGGACCACTGCCACCAACTCCTAATTAGAAGTAGTAGAGATTTAGGTAAACACCGCCTTTCTCGTGATTTATTTTTCATATATTCTGCATTGCAAAGATTTTTGCCTGTCATTAGTCTGATTTCTCTTCATGGTATTTGCTCAGGTGTAGGGACACTTGCACGTAGCAAAATGTAGGGCCGATCCATCAGTGGCTGACTGTTACGTTCCTGCAAGAAAGGCTCAAAATCCATGTAAAATTTCAGATTTCGGCCGGAGTCGAGATTTCAAATCCCGGCTGAATAAAAAAGTTCAAATTGCTACAGTATTTTCTAAAAAATCTCAAATTTCACCAAAATCTCGGTAATTTTAATGGATCTCGACCGGATTTGGGTCAATAGCCCTTAAGAATGTCATCTTCCATTTGAAACAACTGAATTTTTGAGAAATTTATAAAAATAAGAGAAAACTGTTAGATTTTTATGAAAATGTACAAGCTTGATTATACTTTAAGAAATTTATAGTACCATGTTTACCAAGAGGATCATACCAAAAATTTCAAAAGAATTGAACATCATTTGTTAACTTTAAAAATAAAAACAGAAGAAACATGAATGAGACAGAAACCTTATCGTAATTTTATAAATTTGCTCGACTGTGATCACGATCCAAACTTTTTATTAGAGTTTAATAATGGCATCGTAACTCTTTTATAAAAGTTTCAAAATTTCTAAACCTTTTTATTTCTCACCAAATCTATGAAAGCAATACATATAGTAAAGGCTTTTATCTACACAAGAGTAATCGTCGTAAATTTTTAAAATTCCTAAGGTTTGATTACGATCTGAAAATGTTACGCAATAATAGTGATGTTAGGACCATCCAATTTTTCTTCAAAATTTTATAACGTGGTTTAAACCAATTTTCATTCGGTTGAAATTTGGGATTTTGTTAGGGCAATACCACTTTCAAAATTTTATTAGGACAATATTTATAATATACGTACAAATGAACAGCCCAATTCTCAATAAATGGTAGTTACATATCCTTGATTATATCAAATCTCGAGGATTTTGATAGTAACAAATGATAGCAATAGTAAATGATAACATATATCTAGCCCCATCAATTTTAATTAATTGACCAGCTCAGGAGTAAGATATCTTTGATTCCATCGAATCTCAAAGATTTCGGGCCTCTGGAGAATTAAACTCCATAACTCACTGGGTGCTTCGCTATATATACGGAGCATATGTGCTGGAGTCCTAGTTAGAACGTCAGGTTTGGGCTTCACTGACAGTATCGCCTCCATGGCCGGTAAAGTGGTAGCAGCTCTCCTCCTCCTAGCGTGTGTGATCGTTGCTCCCCACCAAGCGCTTGGTGGACCTCGTAAAACGCCACCATGTGACGATGATCAAAAGAACGCCATCCTCAGCAACTGCAGAGACTACATCAAGCCTCAACCTCCCCTTGTGCTCCCATGGACAGGTAGTCCCTGTTGCACGGCGGTGACACAGGTGCCGAACAGTAACATGCGATGCATCGTCGACCTACTTACAGATGCAGAAAAGCAGGAGCACAGCGAAAGCAAGATCCTGCGTCTTCAATCGTTGTGCACACCATGACCCGTAGCCGCCGCCGGTAAATATCATTTACCACCGATCCATTCCATGCAGCACACCATTCAGGTGATAGTAATATGCTGGGAGATGGATTAATCTTTCTAACTCTCGTCCTTTAACTATTTTCCTGCCAGGCTATGATGTTCACGGACGGCCGTCGTTGACGATGGAATGCATCACCGTAATAACGAGTTCGAGAGAAGATCGATCCGCTAGTTAATAAAATCGATCAGAGTATCATTAATGTGAGATGTACTCTATTAATGAAAAGTGTTAGATAAAGATTTCCATTGCCATATTTCTTCGCTCGTGCATGACCGTTTATTTCAGATAAAATGACCGTGACTTGTGATCCATTTACCAAAACAAAAGGAGAACATAGAACGAGTGCGTGTGATCAGCATTCAGCAGTGCTGCACGTCGAGGAACATTTTCAAGAAATGATCACATTTAGGCCCTATTTCGGCTTAAAGTCAGCTACAGCTTCTGAAATAGCCTGTGAGCCCTTCAAACGGATTAGCTTTTAAGCGTCTTTGGGTATAAGCCAAAAGTCACATATAACTGGCAAAACTTAAAAGCAGGGTGGTACTTGCTTTTACAGTTAATTGCGAAAGAAAATTAACTGTTTGCTATACCGCCTCTCATAAATAGCTACAGTTGCTTTTCGGCCCCGAAAACTAAAAAACTGCTTTTCAGAAAAGCTACAGCTCCCCAAACAAGGCCTTAGAATGCCATATACCAAACGTTAAACTTGGAAATTAAGCTCAAAATCTGATTAATTTTTTTTACAGGAAATATAAAATTTTACTCTTTTAAGAGAATTAGTGGTTGTCGATGATGCGTTTTTCGCATCCACAACTTTGATCCACCTTTCCAAAAATCTCTTTTCCACCCATAAAAATTCTCTAACAAAATTTTTTGCCCCATTACAAACAAATTAATTACTGAAAAAATAATACTTATCCCAATAACCTCCCTCCACGCACTTCATCGTGTGCGACGGAGGTGTGATGCAAACAACGGTGACGAATACAAAGGTACGGTGTAAACCAAGCTCGACAATAGAGACATGGTGTGGGTTAAGACCGGTCACTGTGGCTCATGATAGGAGGTGCTGCTACTTTGATGGCTCGCCTGACTAACCTGGGCACGTACACGTCATGTGCAGCGGCAAATGGAGGAGGCGCTGGTGCAATGTTAGAGGGGTGCTTCTATTATTATTAAAGTACAAATGAATGATAGGCATTGATTAATTACCTCTTCGTTTTCTTAATAATTTATATAGTCTGTATGGAGAGAAAAACATGGAAGTACTGCTCATGGGTTATCGTTAAGACAAGTATAGTAAAACATATTTAAATGTCATGTTCAATCCAAATTGATACATAAATTGATTAGCAACAAAGTTAAAATAATAAATAATTAAAGATAATATCTTAATGATGGACGGTGCATTCCAAAAGCTCAAAAATATATAAGTAGCAATCTTCAAATCAAAATTAAATAGATTAATAATGCACATAATATCAGAGACAGTAGAAGGATACCAAGAGTGTGACAAGCGGAGCCAGCGGTTCAGTCCCCTCGCGTCCCTATGGTAGATCCGCCACATGAAGCTAGGGCGGATCCAAAGACTGGAGAGTAGGTATCAAGTTGGCTTCCTCTCTGTCAGACATCAGGAGAATACTGGAATTGACGGTGGTATGCACTGGTGTTCAAAGCTATATATAGGATAGGGTTGTAAAGTTGCTATTGTAACTACCACTTAAGTAGTTATAATAGCATCACATGATACAAAATGTAACGTCCCAATTTTAGCTTCAAATGAGTTTTTAGTGCATTTTGTAATTTCTGGGAATTTTTGTAATATTTTGTAATTTATTTGGATTTTTTATAACATTTTTGAATTAAGCCTGTCATTAGTCTGATTTCTCTTCATGGTATTTGCTCAGGTGTAGGGACACTTGCACGTAGCAAAATGTAGGGCCGATCCATCAGTGGCTGACTGTTACGTTCCTGCAAGAAAGGCTCAAAATCCATGTAAAATTTCGGATTTCGGCCGGAGTCGAGATTTCAAATCCCGGCTGAATAAAAAAGTTCAAATTGCTACAGTGTTTTCTAAAAAATCTCAAATTTCACCAAAATCTCGGTAATTTTGGTGGATCTCACCAGATTTGGGTCAATAGCCCTTAAGAATGTCATCTTCCATTTGAAACAACTGAACTTTTGAGAAATTTTATAAAAATAAGAGAAAACTGTTAGATTTTTATAAAAATGTACAAGCTTGATTATACTTTAAGAAATTTATAGTACCATGTTTACCAGTAGAGGATCATACCGAAAAATTTCAAAAGAATTGAACATCATTTGTTAACTTTAAAAAATAAAAAACAGAAGAAACATGAATGAGACAGAAACCTTATCGAATTTTATAAATTTGCTCGACTATGATCACGATCCAAACTTTTATTAGAGTATAATAATGGCATCAGAACTCTTTACAAAAGTTTCAAAATTTCTAAACCTTTTTATTTCTCACCAAATCTATGAAAGCAATACATATAGTAAAGGCTTTTATCTACACAAGAGTAATCGCTGAAATTTTAAAATTCCTAAGGTTTGATTACGATCTGAAAATGTTACGGCAATAATAGTGATGCGTTAGGACCATCCAATTTTTCTTCAAAATTTTATAACGTGGTTTAAACCAATTTTCATTCGGTTGAAATTTGGGATTTTGTTAGGGCAATACCACTTTCAAAATTTTATTAGGACAATATTTATAATATACGTACAAATGAACAGCCCAATTCTCAATAAATGGTAGTTACATATCCTTGATTATATCAAATCTCGAGGATTTTGATAGTAACAAATGATAGCAATAGTAAATGATAACATATATCTAGCCCCATCAATTTTAATTAATTGACCAGCTCAGGAGTAAGATATCTTTGATTCCATCGAATCTCAAAGATTTCGGGCCTCTGGAGAATTAAACTCCCATAACTCACTGGGTGCTTCGCTATATATACGGAGCATATGTGCTGGAGTCCTAGTTAGAACGTCAGGTTTGGGCTTCACTGACAGTATCGCCTCCATGGCCGGTAAAGTGGTAGCAGCTCTCCTCCTCCTAGCGTGTGTGATCGTTGCTCCCCACCAAGCGCTTGGTGGACCTCGTAAAACGCCACCATGTGACGATGATCAAAAGAACGCCATCCTCAGCAACTGCAGAGACTACATCAAGCCTCAACCTCCCCTTGTGCTCCCATGGACAGGTAGTCCCTGTTGCACGGCGGTGACACAGGTGCCGAACAGTAACATGCGATGCATCGTCGACCTACTTACAGATGCAGAAAAGCAGGAGCACAGCGAAAGCAAGATCCTGCGTCTTCAATCGTTGTGCACACCATGACCCGTAGCCGCCGCCGGTAAATATCATTTACCACCGATCCATTCCATGCAGCACACCATTCAGGTGATAGTAATATGCTGGGAGATGGATTAATCTTTCTAACTCTCGTCCTTTAACTATTTTCCCTGCCAGGCTATGATGTTCACGGACGGCCGTCGTTGACGATGGAATGCATCACCGTAATAACGAGTTCGAGAGAAGATCGATCCGCTAGTTAATAAAATCGATCAGAGTATCATTAATGTGAGATGTACTCTCTATTAATGAAAAGTGTTAGATAAAGATTTCCATTGCCATATTTCTTCGCTCGTGCATGACCGTTTATTTCAGATAAAATGACCGTGACTTGTGATCCATTTACCAAAACAAAAGGAGAACATAGAACGAGTGCGTGTGATCAGCATTCAGCAGTGCTGCACGTCGAGGAACATTTTCAAGAAATGATCACATTTAGGCCCTATTTCGGGCTTAAAGTCAGCTACAGCTTTTGAAATAGCCTGTGAGCCCTTCAAACGGATTAGCTTTTAACCGTCTTTGGGTATAAGCCAAAAATCACATATAACTGGCAAAACTTAAAAGCAAGGTGGGACTTGCTTTTACAGTTAATTGCGAAAGAAAATTAACTGTTTGCTATACCGCCTCATAAATAGCTACGCTTTTTTTCGCCCCAAAACTAAAAACTGCTTTTGAAAGCTACAGCTCCCCAAACAAGGCCTTAGAATGCCATATACCAAACGTTAAACTTGGAAATTAAGCTCAAAATCTGATTAAATTTTTTTACAGGAAATATAAAATTTTACTCTTTTAAGAGAATTAGTGGTCGTTGATGCGTTTTTCGCATCCACAACTTTGATCCACCTTTCCAAAAATCTCTTTTCCACCCATAAAAATTCTCTAACAAAATTTTTTGCCCCATTACAAACAAATTAATTACTGAAAAAATAATACTTATCCCAATAACCTCCCTCCACGCACTTCATCGTGTGCGACAGAGGTGTGATGCAAACAACGGTGACGAATACAAAGGTACGGTGTAAACCAAGCTCGACAATAGAGACATGGTGTGGGTTAAACCGGTCACTGTGGTGAAGCTGAGAGCATAAAGTAAGCTTACCCAGCGATAACAACTTAACATAGTGGCCAATATTATTTTTATCTGTAGCAAAGCACTGACATTTGGGTACAATGTGAAGAGACTGTTTTCCTTCGCATCGCATCTTGTTCGAACAACGTCACGTTATTCCCTCTGAGCTTATTGTCTTTCGCACATAGATCAAAATTCTGATGAAATTTCGGAATTTTTGTCCGAGATTTTGGATTTTGGCCCGGGATGAGATTGAAAACCCCGGCTAGATAAAAAAATTGAAATAAAAATCAAATTGCTATAGTATTTTCAGAAATTCTGACAAATTTCATTGAAATATCAGGTATTTCGACTAGATTTAGGTCAATAACCCTTAAGATTGTCATCTTTCATGAAAATTTGATGAAAAACTGAATTTTTTAGATGTTTTATAAAAGTAGCAGAAACACTGTTAGATTTTTTATAAATTTTTAAAAAATCGATCATTCCCTGTAATATTTATAGTACAATATTTATCAGTCTAGGATAATACAAAATAATTGAACTTCATTGTTTTATTTAAAAATTCCGAAACATAATAAACATAACTGAGACAGTAACTATGTCCGAATTTTATAAATTGGCTCAAGTGTGATCATGATCCAAAATTTTTAGGATAGCTTAATAATTTCCTTAGAACCCTTCTATAAAAGTTTAAACAATTATAAACTTGTTTTGGTCGCTCAATCAAATCTATGGAAGCAATACATGTAGCATTATAAGGCTTTTATGAAGATAGTAGCATTGTCATAATTATTTAAAATTTATCATGCTTGATCATAATCTAAAAATTTTATGGTAACATTAGTGATGCATCAAGACTATCCACAAAAATAATCAAAATTTTCTAATGTGGTTTGTACCAGTTTTCTTTCGGTTGAAATTTGCCGATCAGCCTTCAGTAGCTGCACTGTCCGAATTTTTGAAAATTCCTCAGGGTTGATAATCATCTAAAAAATTTATGGAAATATTATTGATACTTCAGAACCATAAAAAAATTCAAAATTTTCTAACCTGGTTTGCACTATTTTCATTCGGTTGAAATTTACTGGTCTGCTTTTTATTAGGACAGTAGCACTGTCATAAGTTTTAAAAATCTTTCATGATTGATCATCATATGAAATTTGTATGAAAACAATAGTGATGTGTCAGGACCATCCACAATGTTTTGTTTTAAAAAATAACATCGTTTTGACTATTTTTCACTTGGTTGAATTTTAGCGAGATTTCGACAATTTCGGCCAAATTTCTGAAATTTCGTTTCAAAAATTCTTGATTTCAAATTGCTTTTTGAATTTTGACAAAATTTTGTTCAAAATTATGAGATTTTGCTCAGCTTCGAGATGTGAACTGAAAACGAAATTTCAAATACTGCTTTCCCATCGCGCGCGTGCCGCATTGTCAGAAATTGTGGCGCAAGCCCTCTCTCCCTAGGCACCCGACCCGAGTTGCCCGGAGGCAAAAGAAATTTGTAGCCTTCTTCTTTAACAGGTTTTATGACTAACCTCTCTGTATGAACATACTCGTATTCTCGACTACTTGAAACACAATTCCAATCAAATACATTTGTTGACTTTATCCTGTTACTCTTACAAAACTGTTTTCCTGTTGTATATGAATATTCACGTGCAACAAAATTTTGGAGAACTATCTGTTAAGGAACCTTGCTATCGAATAGTCCGGGGTTCCCGAACAGATCTGAATTGGAGAACAGAGAGGGAAAGAGAGACACAGGTTTAGGGAGAACGGTGACAGAATTCTTTATTGCTTTGTGGTTGCTTGTACAATAGGGGGATCCCCCTCCTCCTTATATAGTGTCGCCTAGGGTTTCGGCTAAGGGACCATCGTGGCCTTTCATTGGGTCACGTGGTTTTCCAACACTCCCCCTTGGGCCCTTTGCTGCGAGATGCATATGCCTCATAAAAATTCCAGAAAAACTCAGTGGGAAAAATACTTAGAGAAATAGTACATAGCATACGCTTACTGTGTTGCACAAATTGCCTCATTAAAACCTTATACAAGAAAACTTCATGAAAAACTTGCTAAGGGAAAAGAGTACAATTCACCCAAACTTCAATCGCTAATCTTCGAGATTCATGTTGGGTTCTCAAACCTCATATTCAAGATTTATGTGGGAATATGTGAAATATCTCCCCCTGAAATCTGCACTTCTCTAAGTCTCATCATCCCAATCCCTTTTACGCACCTTCCAAAGGTAGATGCCGGGAGTGACTTAGTGAACAAATCTGCAAGATTTTCACATGACTTAGTATGCAATATCTTAATCTCGTTCATCTTATGCAATTCGTGAGCATAGAAGAACTTGGGGTTGATATGCTTCATGAGATTGCTATTCACATAAATCATTTGTGCTTGAGCAACACAAGCTGCATTATCTTCATAGATGATCGTGGGAGTTTGCTCAATGTTCAAGCCACATGACTTCTGGATGTGGTGAACCATTCTTCGAAGCCATGCACATTCACGAGATACTTCATACAAAGCAATGATTTCCGAGTGGTTTGTCGACGTCAAGACAAGAGTCTGCTTAGACGACTTCCAGGAAACTGCTGTTCCTCCACATAGGAAAACATAGCCAGTTTGGGACTTACCGGTATGCGGGTCTGATAAATACCCAGCATCGGTGTAGCCAACCAAATTCAGTTCATTGTTTCTTATGAGGAACAAACCGAGATCTTTGCTTCCTTGGAGGTAACGGAAGATATCCTTGATCCCTTTCCAATGCCTTTTGGTGGGTTCTGCACTGTACCGAGCTAGCAAATTCACAGCGAACGCAATGTCCGGCCTAGTGCTATTCGCAAGGTACATGAGCGCTCCAACTGCACTCAGATATGGGAATTCTGCTCACAGGACTTCCTCCCCTCTTCTCTAGGTTTGTATGTGTCTAGATCTGCTTAGAGTGACCTTCCGACCATTGGAGTCTTTGCAGGATATGCCTTTTTAAAGCCAAATCTTTCCAACACTTTCTACGTGTAGGATGATTGGTGTACCAAGATTCCTCCTTGGACATGCTCAAGCTGCAAGCCTACACAAAACTTGGTTTTACCCAAATCCTTCATTTCAAACTCAGACTTCAAGTATGAGCATGCTTCTTCAATTTCTTCATCCGTCCCAATGATGTTCAAGTCATCTACATAGACGGAGATTATACAGAATCCATTCGGGATCATTGATAAACACACATGGACAATCTTCGCTGTTTGTGTAGCCTTTCTTGCGGAGAAAGTCACTCAGCGATTGTACCACATTCTTCCCGATCGCTTCATTTCATACAGTGATTTCTCCAATTTTACATCAGCATGTGTTTCTATTTGCTCTGTCTTGGTTCGGGATAGGAATACCTTCCTGCACCTTCATGTATATCTCGAATCCAAGTTTCCATACAAATATGGCTGTAACAACATCCATTAGCTTCATTCTCAACTTCAAGTTGACTGCCATTGAGATCAAATATCTAAAGGTAATTCCTCCCATGACCGGGGAATAGGTTTCTTCATAATCAACTCCAGCATGTTGAGTGAAACCTTGAGCTACAAGCTTTGCCTTGTACCTTACAACTTCGTTGTTTCATTCCTCTTCCGAACAAAGACCCATTTGTGACCTACAGGGTTTACATGGGGAGGTGTGCGGCATACGGGCCCAAACATCTCTCTCTTGTTCAGAGAGACTAACTCTGAAGTGATTGCCTTCTTCCATTCTTCCCAATCTAGCCTTTTTCTTGCACTCGCTAGAGATGCGGGGATCATGATCAATGATCGAGGCAATCTTCTTTGCAAAGTATGCATCAACATTGGCTGTCGCTCTATTTCAGGGATTCTCCTGTTATTACAAAGTTTATGGCCATTTCGTCATAGGGTGCTTCATGCACTTCTACTTGCTCTTCGCTGCTATTTCCCATCGCAGGAGCAAGTTCCTTTAGCTTTTCATCGCCTATGTGTGGGCACACATTATTTTCGACGACTTCCTGCAGTGGAAGGTTCAAGTTTGGAATTACCTTTTCTGTCTGCTTCTTTCCAGTGCCAGGTCTCAACTGGCTCCCCTTCTTCCCTTGGGTATTTTCGTGATTGGTTGTGGTAAGTCCTCTCGCCCAGTTTTCTCGAGACGCCTCCGGTACTTTGGGTTTGAGGTGCGATTTCTGTTCTTTTCTTTGAGGCCTCTGAACAGGGTGTGGGATACCTTCTGCTTTCTTTGGTATTTCCACCCTCTCTGGTGCATTTCTTGCGGGTACATGCGACTTAATCACGCCCTTCAGATCACAAAAATGATCAGGCAGTTCATTTGCTAAATTCTGCAAATCAATTATCTTATGGACTTCTTGATTTGCTTCATTAGTGTGGGGGTCATGCGCGGGGATTCCAGTGGAATGCCATATGATTTCAAAGATTTTTCATCCAAAGGTTGATTTCTCCCCTAATAACGGAAACGATCTCACAAATATGCATTCAATGAATCGGGCTGTATGCAAGTCTCCATCATGGGTTCCAAATACCTTTTTATGGATGCACTCTCATAACCAACGTATATCCCAGACGTTCGGAGAGGGCCCATTGCGATCACGAGGGGTGGTATAGGTACATATACCATACACCCAAATTTCCGAGATGGGAGATTTTCGGATGATCCGTGCACAAGTGCATAGGAGAATGGATGTTGTAGGTCAAGGTCCAAATTGATGAGAGCTGCTGCGTGTAGGACTGCGTGTCCCCAACAAGTGTTGGGCAAGTTACAACTCTGCAAAAGCGGTCTGGCAATGAATTTGATCCTCTTTATGAGTGCTTCATCTAGTCCATTCTGCGTATGGACGTGCGGTACGGAGTGCTCAACTGCTATCCCTGTTGCAGTGCAATAATCATCAAATGCCTTTGAAGTAAATTCTCCGGCATTGTCCATTCTAATGGACTTCACGCGATGATCAGGGAAAGCATTCTTAATTCTTATGATCTGCGAGATCAGCTTTGCAAAAGCATGGTTTCTTATTGACAATAAGCATACATGCGACCATTTCGAGGAAGCATCGATGAGCACCATAAAGTACCGAAATGGCCCTGACAAGGGTTGAATCGGGCCACAAATATCCCCCTGGATGTGTTCCAGGAATGCAAGAATTTCACTTTGCACTTTCATGACAGAGGGTCTAGTTATTAATTTCCCGGTGGCACATGCAGGGCACACGAAATCTTCTTGATTCGGAAATTTTTAACATTAATGCCATGACCTTGTGAGTTGTTCACTGTATTTCTCATCATTCTAAGACCAGGATGACCTAACCTACCATGCCATAAAGAAAATAACTCAGAGCTTCTAAAGGTAGTTTTCAAGGAAGTATACACTTCGGGTGCATGAATATTCGTGTAGTACAACCTAGATTCATATGAGGGATATTTTTCTAATACCATTTTTCCACAAACCGCGTGCTTCACAATGCACAAGTATTATTTGCCATCTTCTTCATTGGTTTCTACGTGAAAACCATTGGCGCGGTTGTCTTTGAAACTTAAGAGAGTGCGATGATTCGTGGTACAAAAGAGCTTCTTCAATTATCAAAGTTGTACCCATAGGCAATATAATTGTGGCTCTTCCCGAGCCTATTACATATGAATCACTTCTGCGATCGTAGTAATATTTCCAGCATTCTTCGTGATTGACTGGAAGTATTTGGACTCTCTTAAGATGGTATTTGTTGTGCCGCTATCAACAATGCATATTTCTTCCATTTGGGCGCTAAACGATTTCTAAAATGGAAAATAATTCCAATCAAACAGTGGCAAAATAATTCAAACATTGCTTGCAAATTAAAGAATACTGGAATAAAGAATAAATTGCATATTTATTCATGAGAGAAGTATGCTCTTCTAGAGCTTACAATTCATTGTTCAAAAGAAATTGCTAACAACCATAATCTAAAAGGAAAAAAATGCGATTCAAGCATTAAACGGAATCTGTAAAATATGCATTAATTTCTGCTTCTATGTCATCGACAGAAGTTTTCTTCTTCATTTGCCATAAGATTGGCCGCATCATGATTTCAAAATTCCGACATTAGATTACTGCGTGTAATCTAATAGAAAATGGTTGCAAAATATAAAGAGCAGAAAATAAATTTCCATGCATTACTAGTATACTAAATAAAACAATGAATTCAAAATTCATAAAGAGTCTTCATAAATGGAGAGAATAAAGCTAGAAAAGATAAAACAGAGCCAAATAATTTTTTTGGATTTTTCTAGCAATTTTTCAAATATTCTGCTATTTTTCTTTTTTTCTTTTTCTTTTTCTTTTCCCGGCCGAATGGCCTTCGGGCCGCCTTTACTCTTCCTTCGGCCCATTGCGCTCGCGCGGCTAGGGTTCCCACCCCTAGCCGTCGCCATTCATCTTCCGGACGCGCGAGCCTAGGAGGCGGCACCGCTTGGGCGAGGCGGAGCCGAGGTTCGGCGGCGACGGCTTCAGGCTCACACGCCGACGGCGGCTTCGGGCGCGCGCGCCGGCGGCGGCCGGCGCGACGCGCCGGCGACGGCTTCGCGCGACGCGCCGATGATCGCCGGCGCAGCGCGACCGTGGCGGGCCGCGAGTGGACGGCGGCGCGCTTCAAGCGCGCAGGGCGCTACGGCCGCGGGAAGCCGAGGCGATGGTGTGGTACTTCGCACGCATGTCGGCGGCGACGCTCACGAGCTCGCAAACGAGGCGATGGGGTTCGGCGCTCGGCGTCGGCGAGCCAAAGCGTGCGGCGAGCTTCGAGCCGGGGCTCTCCAGCGCACGCAAGCCGAGGCGACAGTGATGGTGGTGGCGGCGGCGAAGCGGCGACGCCGTTCGGCGCGCACGACGCCGGTAGCCGAGGGGCGGGCGACGGCGCTTCGCGCGCGCGCCAGGAAATCGAGGCGCAGCGCTTCATGCGTGTGGCATCCGGCCGCACGGCGGCAGCGGCGCGGCGGGATCCGGCGGCGGGCGGCGGCGCGACACGGCGGCCGAACGCAGGCGCGTCGGCGCGCGCGCGCAGCGGCGCGGCTTCCGAGCGAGGACGGCGAGGCGCCGAGGAGGGCGTCGCGCGCGCTGCCGTGCGGGTTGGGGCATGGCAAGGCATGGCGATCGCGAGCCGGAGCGCCGAGACCGAGGCGGTCGGCGCTGGAGCGAGCGAAGGTCGAGGCGACGACGCGCGCGCGCGCGAGGGCCGAGGCGGAAGTCATCGCAAGCGCGACGGGTCTTTGCGTCGCTGCGGGACCATCGGCGGCGGGGATGGTTGGGGTTGACTAAGTATTATAATGTTGGGATCCGTTATCATCTTGGTAAGGCTAATGTGGTATCCGATGTCTTAAGTCGTAAAGGTCATAGTGCCAATACGCTAATATCAAGTGATCAATTGAAATTGTTCAAGGAGTTTCAAAAGTCGAAATTAGAAGTGGTTTCGCAAGTATTTAAAGCTGCTTTGGAAGTTAAGCCAATACTTGGAGATCAGATCAAAGCAGGTCAAAAAGATGAAGGCTTAGCTGAGGACTTTATCATGGATGACCAAGGAACCACACGGTTTAAAGGTCGAAGCTATGTATCGAATAAAGAAAGAGCTTAAGCAGTTGATTTTGGAAGAAGCTCATGATTCTAAGTATTCAATGCATCCAGAAAAGTGCTAAGATATATAATGGTCTTAAGGAAAGGTTTTGGTAGCTTAAGATGAAGCATGAAGTTACTAAAAATATCGCTTTGTGTGACGGGTGTTAGAGAATGAAAGCGGTGCATCAGAGATCAGCAAGTTTGTTACAGTCGGTGCAGAGTTCTGAGTGGAGGAAAGAGGCAAATCAGTAATAAGATACCTAGCATTGAGAATGGTCGAGATCTAGAAGGGATATGGTTCCGTTTGGACCATCGTTGACCGTTTGGCCGAAGTCGCTTATTTCACACCATTAAAGACTACTTATGCAGGAGATCAGTTGGTAGGACTATATATAATTGTGTGTTTGCATCGTATGTCTAAGAAGGTTGTGTCAGATAGAGGTACCCAATTTACGTCAAGATTTTGGAACAAGTTGCATGAAGCGATGGGAACTCGCCTGAATTTCAGTACAGCATATCACCCGCAGACAGATGGTCAGACTGAGAGAGTAAATCAGATTCTAGAGGATATGTTGAGAGCTTGTGCTTTAGCTTATGCTACATCATGGGATAAATGTTTGCCGTATGCAGAATTCAGCTACAATAATAGTTATCAAGCTAGCCTACAGATGTCATCGTTTGAGGCATTGTATGGACGTGCTTGTCATACTCCGTTAAATTGGAATGAGACAGGAGAGCGTTTGGTGTTTGGGCCAGGTATTCTCGAGGAAGCAGAAAATCAAGTTGTGATGATCAGAGAGAGGTTGAAGATAGCACAGTCAAGGCAAAAGAGCTACGCCGATAACCAACGCCGAGATTTGAGTTTTGAGCCAGGGGATTATGTGTATCTCAGGGTTACCCCTCTTAAAGGTGTTAAAAGGTTTCACGTTAAGGGAAAGTTAGCACCAAGATATATTGGTCCGTTCAAGACTCTGAGCCGTCGAGGAGAAGTAGCTTATCAGTTGGAGTTGCCTCAGTCTTTCGCAGGAGTGCATGATGTATTCCATGTGTCGCAGCTCAAGAAATGTCTCAGAGTACCAGCAGAACAAACCCCGTTGGACGCAATAGAGCTGCAGGAATATTTGACTTACAAGGAGCAACCAGTCCGAATCTTGGATGTTATGGAGCGCAAGACTAGAAGTAAGTCTATTCGCTTTTGCAGAGTTCAGTGGAGCAATCATTCTGAAAGTGAAGCAACCTGGGAGCGTGAAGAAAATTTGAAGGCAGAGTTTCCAAACCTATTCTCTAGTTAGCCCCAATCTCGGGGTCGAGATTCTCATTAAGGGAGGTTTGTAACATCCCAAAATTTGCTCAAATAATATTTTATTGCTTAAATGTGCATTTATGATTTTCTGGAATTTATTTGGATTTTTCTGGATTTATTTGAATTAATTTCAAATTAAGAATATCGACCTTCTGTTCAAATCTAATTAAATTTGTGCAAAGTTAAAATAAAGTTTTGCCAGAAATATTTTATTTAAGTCCAGAATGTCTCAAAGTATTTTTGAGATTTTTCTGGGATTTTTCCTGATTATTTATTTGCCTAAAAGTAATAAAAGGAATTTCTGTAATTATTTTAATTGATAAAACCGAAAATATCGTTTAAGCGATAATGGGCCGAGCCCATGAACTGTCGTCGCGTCCGCCCATGTGTGGAGGTGCGCGCGCCACCGCTGATCTTGCATCGGCGGTCGGGAGCGATCGCGCAGAAACCCAAACCCTAGCGCTAGCAACCGGTAGATCAGGATCGGACGGTTAGGAGTAAGCCGTATCGGTTTAGGTAAGTGGAGATCGTGTTCGTTGGTTAGCTGCGGACGGATCTGATCCAGCCACGTCGTCGGGAATCGCAGCCGTTCGTCCGCCATCAGATGGTTGTCGGCCGTCGTGTTCGCGTGGGACTCGGACGCCGCCGCCGTATCCGAGATGGACATCGCCGCCGCGTCGGTTGGGTTTCCTAGCGCCGTACGCGATCGTCGAGGGCTATTTAAAGCTGTCGCAGCCTCTCCGAGGTTCGTCTTGGTGTGCCGCAGCGTTTAGTTGGAACCGTTTCGCGAGAGCCATCTCAGAGCGAGCCCAGGAGCTCGCCGGAGCAGAGGACACAGCCGCCGCGGGTTTTCTTCAAGAACATCGTCGTATCGTCTTCCTTCACCGCGTGTGAGGACCTTTTGAGATCACCGCAGCGGGCCGCGTCATATCCAATCGAACCCGCGCCGAGAAGCTCACCGCATCGCCGGGTCTACCATCTTCTTCCTCGCGTCCGGTGAGTGCCGCATCGCCGTGACATTGTTTCTGTGGGGATAGCTGTTAGCCGTCGGATTTCATCGCGTGGCCCAGATCACGCCGGGCGCGGGACCAATCGCAAGAGGACGCGTGGCGGTGTTGGGTTCGAAGCGCCGTGCGCCGAGTCTACGATGGATGGGTGCCGCGCTGTGGGCCGGACGTATAGACCGAGCCACGTGGAGGACTTTGGTTGTGCCGCGTGTTGAAATGACGTCATCGCTTGCGTCAGGTGGTCCACGGGAACAGTACCCCAGTCCACGGTGAACTCGGGATTTCATGGACTCAGTTTATGCATCGGGAGCACGCGTCAGCTTTTGATTGGTGCACGTGTCGCCGTGGAGTAATTAGGAGTTTTCAGTATAAAAAGAACTCTGGAAAATTGGATTTTCTAATTTCTGTATTTTCAGAATTATTCCAAACTTCAAAAGGCTATATCTTTTGCATCTTAACTCGGAATTGAGTGATTCAAATTTCTAAAAATTTGTAAAATTGAGATATATTTAATGGTGAATTTTATTTGATTTTTGGAGTTCAATTGATTTCTGTTTTGGTATTTATTTGCTTTTCTCCTTCGGTACGCGTAGACGTTGAATTGTGCAACGTTTCGGAGGAAGATCCAACAACTCAAGAGCAAGCTCCAGAGCAAGATCAGAACCTATTCCAAGGCAAGTTGTGCTTTGATCATGTTTAACCCATGTTTATAAAATTGCTATATTTGTTTTACCCTATTGCATATTATTTCAAGTGTACAATTGTTTCAAATTAAATTGGGACTTAGCTATTATACCAATTTGATCTACACCCTACCTTGTCATTTGTATGCCATGATCTATTGTCACCCTAGATTGGTTCAATATAGTTGGTTAGTAATTATAATCAACATGGGATGGTTAGTCCGTATTAGTTGCTTAGCCATGCCACGTCATCACATGTATTGGAATCATTGATAATTAATCTTGATTAATGGAATATGGAACAATGTTATGAACTTGTGTGTCATGTGGGATCACACGATGAGATTGAGTTGTTGTGACGAGTCATGTCACGCAACGATGTTGAATTGTTGATGGCACGTGGTGCTTGGTAATCAACTTGGGTGATAATCACTTAGATTGGGGCAAGTGACAAGGGGCGAGTATGCCAAGGTGGGCCCAATGGGCAGAGGGTATGTGGATGTCTTGCCTTGATCACTCTAAGGACTTAACCTTGCAAGCCTTTGACCTGAGTCCATCATGCAACCACATGTCTGGTATGGGCCAGCCTAGCTGATTAATTTGCAATGTCTTAACTTTGGTACTATCTTGGTCGGTGTGAGTTCCCGAGTTATGGAGTAATTCACATGGCGCAAGAGGGGGGCCCTGGTTGTGGTTTTCAGACCCACCAGTGTTGAAACCTTAGCGGGTAGTACTGGGTTAAGCCAGAGCATTGTAAAGGTTTTGTCATGATCTCTCCGCCGACACACCCAAGGAAGTGTGTTAACCCGGAAGGCACCAAGAGACGATCATGTCGTGTGGGTAAAGTGCACAACCTCTGCAGAGTGTCAAACCTATTCGAATAGCCGTGCTCGCGGTACTGAGCAATGCTCGGGAATTACAGTTAAGGGTTAGCTTAATTAAATGGACAACTTGGTTGGGATGGCGGGATTGCCATATGGAAGGTTGAAACTTGATTTAGGATTGGAAACTTGGTTTACTTGAGAGATGCTGAATCTATTTATTATTGTTATTTGTTTTACAGTCTTTACAATCTATTTATTGTATTTGTTCATAAATGCTGCTTATTGCAAAATAGCCATGATAGCCTATCCATTGGAATAAGCCTTGCATATAGCTATGTTAGAATTGCATTCAGTGCACAACTTGTTGAGTGCTTTAAAGTACTCACCCTTGCCAACAACAACATCACCAGTTGAAGAGTCTACATCAATGCTGGAGGAAAGATTCCAGGAGTAGACGAATGTTTAGGGCGCAAGCCTTGTCGATTACTGTGGTATCTTTGAGGGTTATCTACGTTTTCATTCCGCTGCAGCTTTAATATGTTATTCAGCCTTGCGAGGCATAGTCATGTAAGTGGACCATAAGGTCATTCAACTAGTAGTATATATCATATGATATCTTTCGTAATGCTTTCGCTATGTATGATTATGATATTTACTTATGTTGAGCCTGTGTGCACTAGCGTGATCCTGGACTAGTGCGGTATACACAGAGGGTCCGGATTTGCATAGTCGGGTCCCGACATGCAGGATTGAGTAGATGAAAGCAGAAGGCAGCGTAAGCAGGCGAATAGAAGCTAGGTCTCCCCGACATCTTCGTGATTGGCACATGATTTGGTTGCGTGATTCTTTTCTTTTAATCTATGCATTTTCAGATATGATGAGATAGAATTCTCGTATTATGGAATATAGTTAGTACATCCTTCTATCCATGCAGGATATGATGAGAAAATCTTTCCATTTATAAGATATATGAATAACATCCTTCCATAGTAAGGAATAGAGATATGCTAAATAATATTTCTATTCAAAAAAGATATGATAAAATCTTTCCATCTAAGATATGATTAATTAAATCCTCTTCTATCTCAGTCGTTCATGTCAGATCTAACATCAGAAACTCTAGAGGAGAACGGACCACTGCCACCAACTCCTAATTAGAAGTAGTAGAGATTTAGGTAAACACCGCCTTTCTCGTGATTTATTTTTCATATATTCTGCATTGCAAAGATTTTTGCCTGTCATTAGTCTGATTTCTCTTCATGGTATTTGCTCAGGTGTAGGGACACTTGCACGTAGCAAAATGTAGGGCCGATCCATCAGTGGCTGACTGTTACGTTCCTGCAAGAAAGGCTCAAAATCCATGTAAAATTTCAGATTTCGGCCGGAGTCGAGATTTCAAATCCCGGCTGAATAAAAAAGTTCAAATTGCTACAGTATTTTCTAAAAAATCTCAAATTTCACCAAAATCTCGGTAATTTTGGCTGGATCTGACCGGATTTGGGTCAATAGCCCTTAAGAATGTCATCTTCCATTTGAAACAACTGAATTTTTGAGAAATTTATAAAAATAAGAGAAAAACTGTTAGATTTTTATGAAAATGTACAAGCTTGATTATACTTTAAGAAATTTATAGTACCATGTTTACCAGTAGAGGATCATACCAAAAAATTTCAAAAGAATTGAACATCATTTGTTAACTTTAAAAAATAAAAAACAGAAGAAACATGAATGAGACAGAAACCTTATCAGAATTTTATAAATTTGCTCGACTGTGATCACGATCCAAACTTTTTATTAGAGTTTAATAATGGCATCAGAACTCTTTTATAAAAGTTTCAAAATTTCTAAACCTTTTTTATTTCTCAGTCAAATCTATGAAAGCAATACATATAGTAAAGGCTTTTATCTACACAGTAGCACTGTCAGAAATTTTTAAAATTCCTAAGGTTTGATTACGATCTGAAAATGTTACGGCAATAATAGTGATGCGTTAGGACCATCCAATTTTTCTTCAAAATTTTATAACGTGGTTTAAACCAATTTTCATTCGGTTGAAATTTGGGATTTTGTTAGGGCAATACCACTTTCAAAATTTTATTAGGACAATATTTATAATATACGTACAAATGAACAGCCCAATTCTCAATAAATGGTAGTTACATATCCTTGATTATATCAAATCTCGAGGATTTTGATAGTAACAAATGATAGCAATAGTAAATGATAACATATATCTAGCCCCATCAATTTTAATTAATTGACCAGCTCAGGAGTAAGATATCTTTGATTCCATCGAATCTCAAAGATTTCGGGCCTCTGGAGAATTAAACTCCCATAACTCACTGGGTGCTTCGCTATATATACGGAGCATATGTGCTGGAGTCCTAGTTAGAACGTCAGGTTTGGGCTTCACTGACAGTATCGCCTCCATGGCCGGTAAAGTGGTAGCAGCTCTCCTCCTCCTAGCGTGTGTGATCGTTGCTCCCCACCAAGCGCTTGGTGGACCTCGTAAAACGCCACCATGTGACGATGATCAAAAGAACGCCATCCTCAGCAACTGCAGAGACTACATCAAGCCTCAACCTCCCCTTGTGCTCCCATGGACAGGTAGTCCCTGTTGCACGGCGGTGACACAGGTGCCGAACAGTAACATGCGATGCATCGTCGACCTACTTACAGATGCAGAAAAGCAGGAGCACAGCGAAAGCAAGATCCTGCGTCTTCAATCGTTGTGCACACCATGACCCGTAGCCGCCGCCGGTAAATATCATTTACCACCGATCCATTCCATGCAGCACACCATTCAGGTGATAGTAATATGCTGGGAGATGGATTAATCTTTCTAACTCTCGTCCTTTAACTATTTTCCCTGCCAGGCTATGATGTTCACGGACGGCCGTCGTTGACGATGGAATGCATCACCGTAATAACGAGTTCGAGAGAAGATCGATCCGCTAGTTAATAAAATCGATCAGAGTATCATTAATGTGAGATGTACTCTCTATTAATGAAAAGTGTTAGATAAAGATTTCCATTGCCATATTTCTTTGCTCGTGCATGACCGTTTATTTCAGATAAAATGACCGTGACTTGTGATCCATTTACCAAAACAAAAGGAGAACATAGAACGAGTGCGTGTGATCAGCATTCAGCAGTGCTGCACGTCGAGGAACATTTTCAAGAAATGATCACATTTAGGCCCTATTTCGGGCTTAAAGTCAGCTACAGCTTCTGAAATAGCATGTGAGCCCTTCAAACAGATTAGCTTTTAAACGGCTTTGGGTATAAGCCAAAAGTCACATATAACTAGCAAAACCTAAAAGCAGGGTGGGACTTGCTTTTACAGCTAATTGGGAAAGAAAATTAACTGTTTGCTATATCGCCTCTCATAAATAGCTACGGTTGCTTTTCGGCCAAGAAAACTAAAAAACTGCTTTTCAGAAAAGCTACAGCTCCCCAAACAAGGCCTTAGAATGCCATATACCAAACGTTAAACTTGGAAATTGAGCTCAAAATCTGATTAATTTCTTTTACAGGAAATATAAATTTTTACTCTTTGAAAAGAATTAGTGGTTGTCGATGATGCGTTTTTCGCATCCACAACATTGATCCACCTCTCCAAAAATCTCTTTTCCACCCATAAAAATTCTCTAACAAAAAAATTTGCCCCATTGCAAACAAATTAATTACTGAAAAATATAATACTTATCCCAATAACCTCCCTCCACGCACTTCATCGTGTGCGACGGAGGTGTGATGCAAACAACGGTGACGAATACAAAGGTACGGTGTAAACCAAGCTCGACAATAGAGACATGGTGTGGGTTAAGACCGGTCACTGTGGCTCATGATAGGAGGTGCTGCTACTTTGATGGCTCGCCGACTAACTGGCACGACACGTCATGTGCAGCGGCAAATGGAGGAGGCGCTGGTGCAATGTTAGAGGGGTGCTTCTATTATTATTAAAGTACAAATGAATGATAGGCATTGATTAATTACCTCTTCGTTTTCTTAATAATTTATATAGTTTGTATTGAGAGAAAAAACATGGAAGTACTGCTCGCGAAGTTATTTAAATGTCATGTTCAATCCAAATTGATACATAAATTGATTAGCAACAAAGTTAAAATAATAAATAATTAAAGACAATATCTTAATGATGGACGGTGCATTCCAAAAGCTCAAAAATATATAAGTAGCAATCTTCAAATCAAAATTAATTAGATTAATAATGCACATAATATCAGAGACAGTAGAAGGATACCAAGAGTGTGACAAGCGGAGCCAGCGGTTCGATCCTCGCGTCCCTATGGTAGATCCGCCACATGAAGCTAGGCGGATCCAAAGACTTTGGAGAGTAGGTATCAAGTTGGCTTCCTCTCTGTCGGGACATCGGGAGAATACTGGAATTGACGGTGGTATGCACTGGTGTTCAAAGCTATATATAGGATAGGGCTGTAAAGTTGCTATTGTAACTACCACTTAAGTAGTTATAATAGCATCACATGATACTGTAATATCCCAAAAATTTGACCTATAATTTCGCTCACGTGCATTTTTGTGATTTTCTAAATTTATTGGATTTTTCCAGAAATTATTTGAATTCATTTTAATTAAGTATATTGAACCTTTGGTGAAACTAATTATATATAGATAGGAATAATATGAAGTTTTGTCAAAAATATTTTATTTAAGTTCAGAATGTTTCAAGGTATTTATGAGAATTTTCTTGGATTTTTTCGTGATATTTTTATTGCCTTAAATGAATTAATCTAATTTCGAAAATTATTTTAATTCAAAAAGCTTTTGAAAAATCTTGGAGCGATCTTGGGCCAAGCCCAAAGACTTGTCGCGTGTGTGAGCCCAAGTGTGTGCGCCCGCTCACTGCTTAAATCGCCCGCTAGCCCGGTTTAGATCAAGATCGTGCGGTTAAGATCATGCGGTGTTGGTTTGGAAAGATTTGATCGCATCCGTTGATTTTGGAAGGTGCGGATTGGATTGGATCGGCCGAGATCTAATCGTGGCCTCTCGTTGCAGATCGGACGGCTCTCGGTCGTTGTCTCCGATTCGGTTTCCGAATCCGCCGCCGCTTGCCGTCGCCGCCGCATGATTTAGGGTTTCCTTCCTACGCGCATGCCGAGGCTATAAAAGCCGCACCGCACTCCAATGTTTCGTTCCCTTGCGCGACCTAGTAGCTCTAGCCTCTTCGCTGTTTATTTGTCGTAAATCGCTCGAGAGCTCGCCAGTAGTTCTTTGCAGCCCGCCATGAAGTTTTTGCTCCGTTCACGCCGTCGAGCCTCCTCCCGCCGAATCGGTTCCATCTGGGGTCGTCGTTCCAAGACGCGTCGAGGCCGCCGCTTATTCTCGCCGAGTCGCGCCAAACGCCGTTCGGTAGTCGTCTTCCTCCGCTCGGTGCAAGCCCGCCGCCGTGTCTCGGAGCTTCGCGCGGCCGTTGGATCTTCGCCAACCATCCGGATCAAGCCACGTCGCTTCTTCAGCAGCTGCTCGCCGGGTATATTTCTAATCGTTAGATTCGAATAGACGTTCGGGATTGAGACGCGTGTGCGTAGTGTGTCGGCCGTTGGATCGTCTCGCGGATGTGCGACGCGTGTCGGTCGCGTGCGGCCAAGCATCGTCGCGCGGTGCACCGTGGACGGCGTGTCGTGGACTTGGTCCATAGACCGGCGACGTGGCGCAATTTGATTGGCCCACGTATCGCGATGACGTCATCGCGATATCGGTAGGTCCACAAAGACAAGATATCTCGAGTCCACGGTGGACCGGCGTGTTTCGTGGACTAAGTCCATGCGCCGAGGCCACGTGTCCGTCTCGATTGGTCCACGTGTCGCTTGCGCATTAATCGGTAATTTCGATGAAAAATAATTCGGAAAATCGGTTTTCTAATTTCGTATTTTCAGTATTTATTCAAACTTCAAAAGGGTATATCTTTTGCATTTTAACTCGGATTTGAGTGATTCAAATTTCTAAAAAAATTTAAAATCAAGATCTATTTATTGGTGAATTTTATTTTATTTTTGGAGTTTGTTTGCTCTCGGGTTTGGTGTTTATCTGCTATTTTGGCATCGTTTCGCGTAGACGTTGAACTGCTCGGTGATCCGGAGGAAGATTCGTCGCTCCAAGACCCAAGCTCAGATCAAGACCAGCACCTACTCCAAGGCAAGTTGTGCTTTGATCATGTTGCACCTAATTTTCACCAAAATTGCTATTTTATCTCTTAAACTTTATGCATGATATTTTATATGTATAAATGATTTCAATTAATCTGGGAATTAGATAATAGGCCTATTTGAATTAAATCATACCTTGTCAATTTTATGCCATGATCTATTTGTCACCCTAGGATGTGGAATTATAGTTGGTTAATATTGATAATCAACTTTGGGCTAGTTAGACCGTCATAGATTGCTTAGCCATGCCACGTCATCACATGTGTCCGAATGTTGATACTTAATCTTGACTAATGGAATAGGGAACAATGTTTATGAATTGGCGTGTCATGTGTCGTCACACAGTGATATCAAGTTGTCGTGGCGAGGAGGTCACACATCTAGATTGAAATGTTGATGGCATGTGGTGCTTGGTAATCAACTGGGGTGGTAATGATTTTAGATTGGGGCAAGTGGCAAGGCGGTGTGCCAAGGTGGGCGGGGTTGGCGGGGTATGTGGAAGTCTTGCCTTAATCACCTTAAGGACTTAACCTTGCAAGCCTTTGACCTGAGTCCTTCTTGCAACCACATGTCTGGAATGGGACAGCCTAGCTGAATAATTTGTGAAACCTAGATTTCGGTACTGTTGTAGTGAATAGTGAGTCCCGGGTTACGGTTTAACTCACATGGCGCAAGAGGGGGGCCCTGTTGTGGTGGTTTAACCTTTCAGTGTTGAAACCTTAGCAAGCAGTACTGGGTCTAGGTGTAGCATTGTAAAGGCTTTGTTACGATCACTCGCCTTGGTGGTGTTTGGTTGTATCGTGTGGGTAAAGTGCATAACCTCTGCAGAGTGTACAATCTATTCGAATAGCCGTGCTCACGGTATTGAGCAATGCTCGGGAATTACAGTTAAGGGTTAGACTTTTGTTAAACAAAAACCTATTGGGATGGCAAGGTGCCATGGAAGGTGGAAATTGATTTAGGATTAGGAACTTGGTGTATTTTCAGAAATACCGAATTTATTAATTACTGTATTTGTTTTACTGCTTTCCAATCTATTTATTATATTCTTGTAAATGCTGCTTTATTGCAAAATAGCCATATTAGCCATTCCTTTGGATTAAGCCAAGCATATAGAATATTAGACTTGCATTGCTGTGCACAACTTGTTGAGTGCTTTATGTACTCACCCCAACAACAACAACTTCAGAAGAGGAAGAATCTATGCCCTTCGTGGAGGAGGATTATATGGATGCGAATGCTTAGGGTCCGAGCCTCATCAGTTGCCTGCGGTGAACTGGGGACCTGCTACGCTTATTTATTTTTCCGCTGCTGCTTATTTGCTATTTCTTTTATAAGCCTGTGTGGCAATAATCATGTAAGACAACAGTTACTATTAATTATTAAAGTTATGCTATATTCAGCTGTGTATGACTATGATAGCATCTATGTTGAGCCTGTGTGCACTAGCGTGATCCTGGACTAGTGCGGTATACACAGAGGGTCCGGATTTGCAAATTCGGGTCCCGACAGATAAAAAATGTAACGTCCCAATTTTAGCTTCAAATGAGTTTTTAGTACATTTTGTAATTTCTGGGAATTTTTGTAATATTTTGTAATTTATTTGGATTTTTTATAACATTTTTGAATTAAGCCTTTTGCAAATAATATTTAAATATGTGCTACGTTTGTACAAAATTTTGAAAAAAATATTTTATTTGAGTTCTAAATGTCTTAAAGAATTTTTCTATAATTGTTTTGATATTTTTGCTATGTATTTGGATTTAATTCATTTTCAAGAAATATTTTTATGTGAAAATCTTGAAAAATTGGTTCTTGAGTTCGGGCCAAGTCCTCCGATCTGGCCCACATCTTCTCGGTGCTGTGCGACCCGATTCGGCCTGTTCCACCGCACCACGTCAACCTGGCCCGATTTGATCTCATTGTCCGATCGCTAACACATGGACGGTAGGGGGTCTTCGTCTCCGAGACAAGCTCTGAGTAGGAACGCTGTGTCCACCATGGAATCTCCTCCGTCTCATGCTTGTTGTGGTCTTTCCGAGGAATAAAAGGGGAGAACAAGCTGCGTATTGACCTAAGCGATCCAAACCCTAGATCAATTCGCCAAAGCCCGTTGTTGTTTCGCTGGAATTTCAGGGTTTGGGCAAGTGTTGTCGTGAGGGTTTTTGCGTCGATTAGCCACCAGAGAGGATCATCTTTAGCTGCTGATTACATCATCAGGTTCACCATCGCTGTCTCCATCTAATGCGCGTCTTAGTTTCGTCGGAGGATCATCGGAGTTCACCGTTCGTGGAAGCCCTAGTTCGCTGGGGTTTGCGGACGTCGCCATTGCCGTTCCAGTGTACAGAGAGGGAGGTAAGCGTGTCACTAGAACCGCAATATTAAGCTCTTCCCGATGGTACCCTCCTCGGTCACCGCCGACGACCCAAGGTCCTTGTGTCGCCACTGCTAACATGGCATGACCAGTTGATGACATGTGGCGCCACGGTGGTTGCCTCGTTAGCGTCGCTTCAGATCGGATCACCGAGGTGTCATCCAGGTCAGCTTGCCGCATCAGACTTGCCACATCATGAGCCGAGTCCACGGTGAATTCATGCTATTTCGTGGACCAGGTCCATTGACACGGGCTCACATGTCAGTTTGAGAAGGGGATTTTCATATTTGTCTCATTTAGAAAATTGGTCACTGATGTCAGCGTGACATCATAAATTGATTTTTCAATAGACAAATAAATCAGAAAATTTGGGTTTTTCTATTTTTATGTCTTTTTCCTTTATTTGAATCTTTCGAGAGCCCGTTCTTTTTCATACGAGCTCCAATTTAGATGATCAAGTTTCTAAAAATTTGTAAAAATGATATATATATTTAATGGTGATGACCGGCGGTATGACCGGGAGCTCTTCGACCTAAAAATTCTAGAGAAGAGGTTTTTTAGCCCAAAAAAATTAAAAATAGGTCCGGTATGGCCGGTTCATCTGAGTAACGGCTAGTTTTTTTTGTAGCCGTTGGACCAGAGGCTGGTCATACTGGTCCTAGGGCGTTATGACCGGCTTTCCTGGGTATGTTTGCCAAATTTCCCCCCCCCCCAACGGCTAGTTTTTCTTGTGGAAGCTATATAAGAAGCCTTGGTGGCTAGCATTTGGTTGTTGCTATAATTTTCGAGAGTTTATTTCCCTTTGTGGTTGAGTTGTGCATATGTTGCACTCTCTAATTTGGTTTTTAAGCTAAGAGTGAGCTCTAATTGCATGTGTTACAATTAGGAGAGGATTGAGAGCCTCTTGTGCATGTGTTGCACTTGAGGGGAGCCATGTGCATGTGTTGCACTCGGTGATCACCATTGTACATGTGTTGTACTTGATAGAGTTCAAGCTAGAGGGCTTGACTTGTTACTCTTGGTGTTTGCCGACATCTAGACGGCGTGTGGAGACGTCGTGCACGGTGACCTTCTCAAGGAGATTGTGAGAAGACCCGGCAAAGTTGTGAAGGTCGGAACTCACCTACCCGGAGGCAGAAAGAGCTACCACTAGTGGATTCGAGGCGGGTGCTCAATTCGTGGAGCCGGCCCAAAGTGTTTTGGGCTTGCCTCAACGTGGATTAGGGGAGACCAGCAAGTCTCCGAAAACCACAGTAAAATATCGGTGTGTCTCTTGTGATTTGCATTATATTCTTTATTTATACTCAAGCAATTTATATTCATAGAATTGATTGATTGATTGCTTATATTTAGGATTGCAAATTGTTGTTAGAGGCATAAATAGTTGGTGTACTTAGTGAGCCTAGTTGACTTAGGCTTAATTGTCAAAACCTTAGTTTATCGCTTCCGCATTGATTTGTGTTTAGGTTCTGACATAGGGATAAATAGAGCGTGTGTTTAATTAGAAGAATTTTTAAAACCGCCTATTCACCCCCTTTTAGTCGGCATCCTCAATCTTAAGGCAAATTTTTAAGTGTCCGAATTTCTTGAGTGTGAAGTGTTAACTTAAGACCAAGCTCCATATCAAGATCAAGACCTTTTCCAAGGCAAGTTTTGCTTTGATCATGTTGAACCCAGTTTTGTAAATGCTATGTTAATTAAAATTACTGCATGATATTTTATGCTTAGAACTGTTTTCAAATAGTTTAGGATCTAGTTCCCAATTGGATTATACCTATCTTGTCATTTGTATGCCATGATTATTTGTCACCCTAGAATGATTCACTATTAGTTGGTCGTTAATAGATGCCAACGTGGGTTGGTTAGATCGTGAATAGTATGCTTAGCAATGCAATGGGTTATTGATATCATTTTGAAATTTCAAAACCAATTATGACTAACGGAATATGGAACATATTTATGAAAGGTTCTATCATATGTTGTCACACAACGATGTTGAGTTGTTGATGGTATGTGTTGCACGATAATCAACTAGGTGGTAAATGATTTAGGCTGTGGCAAGGTGTTGTGAGCCATGGTGGGTCTGTGTTGCATTGGGTTGACATGTTGATATATGAGTGAATATGAGGTGGTTTCTATGAGTGATTTGTGGAAGTTTTGCCTTAGTCAATTAAGGACTTAACCTTGCAACCCATTGAACTGGGATAATCATGCAAGTATGCAACCACATGTCTAGAATGGGACGGACCTAACTAAGTAAGTTACCGAATCTTAACATTTGATGCCTCAGGAGGATAACCAAATTGGGTGTGCAGCTATGGGAAAGTGTGTGTGTGAAGTGGCCTTACATCTGTCCAATGGTATGTCCCTCCTATTTTTCTGCTCTATGTGAGGGAAGGAATAGCGAGTTCAGACTTAACAGGGGGGTTGGTATTAAGATGGAGTTTTTGAAAGATTTTGTTATGATATTCTTAGTCGCACGTCGATGGGTATGTGTAATGGCAGACAATATAAGCTTGATCATATCTTGGGGGTAAAGTGTATAACCTCTGCAGAGTGTAAATTTATTCGGATAGCCGTGTCCCCGGTTATATACATTTCTCGGAAATTTCAGTCAAGGGTTATATTTTATAAAATAAAACTTGGAAAGGAAAGCTATGTACCATTGGAAAGTTTGAAATATGGTTAAGGGTTGTGTGCCAGTTTATTCTTGAGAAATATCTGAAAGTTACTTATTATTAGTAATCGTTTTACTATTATTTTAATCTATTTATTGTATTCATTTGTAAATGCCACTTTACTGCAAAATAATCATATCAGCCATTCATTTGGAATAAGTCTTGCATGTAGTTATATTAGAATTGCATTCTCTGCACAACTTGTTGAGTGCTTTATGTACTCACCCCTGCCACCACAAAATCATCAGTCGAAAAGGAGTCTACACCAGCTTTGTAGGAGTATCAGGAGGAGGCAAACGTCTATGGTGCGAACCTTGTCAGTTGTCTGTGGCATATTGATAGATTATTTACTATGTTCGTTCTGCTGCAGTTTATTTAATATAGTTTAAGCCTTGCGTGGCATAGTTATATAAAGTCGACCATAAGATCAGTTAATTGTCCTATATTTAATAAATGAAGTTTTTTATTATATTTTCGCTGTGTATGATTGTGATATTCATCTATGTTGACACTGTGTGCTCTAGCGTAACTCTGGACTAGTGCGATATACACAGAGGGTCCGAATTTGTATATTCGTGTCCCAACAAAAATTAACAGCTCTGATCTCCCACAATATTGTAGCAACCAGCAATGTAGAACATGAATCTGCACCGTTGACTCAAACGGACAGCTCAGATGATGTGCAGTCACTTATTGTGCAACTGCACTTGATCTCTCTGTCCCCATATATATAACGTGATCAGCTAGCGGCAGCGTGGATTCATCGTCATCTTTGCCTTGACACCGACTGAAACTTAACGTGGTATTAGAGCAAAAGAGTACTCTTGACTCTGAGACTAACTAATCCATGAAACTTAACACATTGTCAAAGCCAGAGGATCTGAGTTTGAGACTCCGCACAATAGCTTAATTCGCTCAGGGGCTAACATAATTAATAGCCTTACTCGCTTATTTACCACCCACGGCATGGATGCAATGGCCAAGCACTTGCGTAAGATGAATCCCCTCGGCTTTCCAAACCGTATACGTTCTTCCTCTCTCTTAAAAAAAATGCAATCATCCATCTAAAAAAAACCTGCAGGCGTTCTGAAATCAGGGATATATGCGAGTATGTGAAATGCACATTATGCAGTCGATTAGAGGCTTTTTCAGGGAAAACAAAGTGAGAATAGAGGCCAGATGGAGAAAGATCTTAAGAAATCAGTGTCTCGCTATTCAAAGAGATGAGAGGATCGGCGTCGAAGAAGGCGGTACAGGCAAGAGAAGACGCCATGGCCAAGGTATGGGGTGGTGGTCCTCACTTCATGTTGCGAGCCCCTGAGCTTTGCAAAGGGTAAGAAGAGGTTTGGTGCCGGTGTTAGTGCTTAATTGGGAGAGACGATCACTGATTTGAGAGCTTCAGTTAGCTTGCAAGACTACTACTGATCGATGTGGAGGTTGGGTTATAATATTGTGTTACTACCAGGAAGGGGAACATCACTGACCGACGTGGTTAGTGCAGGAAACTACAGAGTTACCTCGTCTATTTTGCCCTTTAGACGTTCTTCATACGCTGAAATGCGCAAGATAACAATTTACCCATTGCATGCTTCTGTACCATCCAGAGCTACGAAGACATCTACCCCTAACAGATCCCAACAATTCATCGTTGACGCGAGATCATAAAAAACCCTAGCTGCCAACCACCACGCAGGCACAACACAGAAATACCCAACGAAATTAACAAGTTTCAGGGCCTAACCGATCAGGCAACTAAACCAGCAAATATCCAATCAAAAACTTCTTTAGGTGGAATGTAGGAAGATCACAGACCATGACTACCAACACCGACAACAAGCATCCATCATAACGTCATCATAACGTCATCAAAGTACGAAGCAAAAACCACATCCATACTGGAATACATGTCCTTTAGGGTAATCTAGCGACGAGCAAGGCGCGGAATATAGATACGCAACGGCAATCACTCTAAGTGGCCTTGTCGGCCTTGGCAGCGGTGGCGGCGGCCTGGCCCCTGAGCCGACCGGTCCTCCTTGCGGCAATGAGACCAACCTTCTGGCCAGGAGGAGCGTCACGGCGGACAGTGGAGGCGTGACCAATGTGCTGGTGGTTACCTCCACCGTGGGGATGCTCGACGGGGTTCATGGCCACACCACGCACCTTCGGCCAGCAGTTCCTCTTCACGCGGTACTTGTGGTAGGCGTTGCCGGCCTTCAGCATCGGCTTCTCAGTCCTGCCACCGCCAGCGACCTGGCCGATCATGGCACGGCAGCTGCTCGGGACAATCTTCTTGGCGCCAGAGGGGAGCTTGATCCTGCAAGAACAGAACAGTATGAGTAGCTGTACCTATACAAGACTATTCAGTCTAAATCATTTATATAGTAAGAGTCGTCGGGCGAATTCCTCACAAGCATCAGGGCATCTCAGCAACAGAAGCAAGAATGACAATCAAGTAGGCACATGTATACATTTTAAATTAAATATCCCAATAAAATGTAGAATCTAATTCGACATAATTACAAAACAATCACTGGCTCACAACATCATCAGCATATACACAACCTCTTAACAATCCTATTCCTTAAAAGCATGCATGGTGAATCGGAAACAGAAACAGGATAACATAACAAGGTTTACAAAAATCTAAAGCTGTTTGTCCTGCTCCAGGGCCAACTCTATGAATAACAATAACTAGAATCAAATCGACAAAGCAGATCATGTCTAAACAAATTAACATATCTAACAACTTGCCATTGTCAAATCACCAAACACCTAAAGCACACACATATAAACATTTTGGCCGTTGATAAATTACAAGACATATTGTAAAGCACGCATATCTCAAACGCATCGACTATAGGCCATACGAACAGAGCATCATTTCCTACCAAGAATCACATCACATCAGATCCAACAATAATTACTAGCACAAGCACGAGATCACCAGATCTAGCCATACGAATGCCATGACAGGGTTGAGGATAAAGGAAGAGGGATGGGTGTTGTGGTGGTGGGGTGGGGGGGCACCTGGATGTGCCGTTGTCGGGGTTGTGGCTGATGACGATGGCGTAGTCCCCGGAGGCCCTGGCGAAGACGCCGCGATCGCCGACGTGGTGCTCGACGTTGCAGACAACGGCGCCCTCGGGCACGGAGCGGAGCGGGAGGACGTTGCCGATGGAGAGGGTGGCGCGGCGGCCGCAGTAGACGAACTGGCCCGTGTACATGCCCTCGGCAGCCACGAAGAGCTCCTTCTGGTGCTTGTACCGGAACGGGTGCCGGAACGTCACCTTGGCCAGCGGCGCCCGCGGCCGGGGTCGTGGATGACGTCGGTGACCACGCCCTTGAGGTACCCGTTGCGCTCGCCGAAGTCGAGCGAGCGGAACCGGGCGGGGCCCTTGCGGTGGTGCGTGTGCGACTTGAACACGGACCCCGCGCCCTTGCGCTGCGCGCGGATCACGCGACCCATCCCGGCGGCGGCGGCGTCGAGGAGGCTGCGGCGGGTAAGGGGGAAATGGGGAAGCTGGGTGCGGCTAGGGTTGGAGGAGGGAGAAGAGGGAGGTTTATATAGCGTGCGGCTGTGGGTTTGGGGAGGGATTTGCCCTAGGGTGGACGGTCCTGATGGTGGCCATGGTGGATGTGGACCGTTGGATTTGTTTTGGGATGTGGTGGGGCCATGGGGTCAGTCTCTTCGGGGGTGGGTGTGAGAGGCTGGGAGAGTGAGGAGTGGACTGGGCTGTGATGGGCCGGAGTGAATCTGCCTGATGGGTTGCATGCAGGAGCCTATTAATTGTTGACACGTGTCTCCTTTAAAACAAGCAGTTAACTAACGGGAAGGCCGGTTAACACAGATTTTTTTTAAAATAATTTTACAAAAATAATATATCGAAACAAAATTTTATAAAACTACACCTATGTTTTTTCAAATGGTGACATAGTTTCTGTCGCCATTTGTCTGTTTAGTCGCGGATTGAATTGACCGACGGATTATTTTGTCGTGGATTCATTTGGTTGACAAGGCTAGCGACAGAAGGTTTATCGCCGTTTCAAATGCCGACAGAGTTTCTACCATCATTTGAAATGACGACAGAGGTATATTTTTGTAAAATTCTGTTTCGGCATATTATTTTTGTAAAATTATTTAAAAATGTATTATTTAAAAAATAATTCAAGTTAACACAGTCTATTATAGGCCCCTGTGTAATTTTTTTGCAAATTTGATTGTCTTTTAAATGAAATAGTAAAAATAGCCCTATCCTCGACCACGAAAGCGTCAAAATGTGACACATGTTTGTAAGGATGGGGCTATTTTTATAATTGTGTTCTACAGTGGGCTACATTTGTAAAAAAATAGTTTACAAAGAGACTAAAAAAGTGATAATTTCAGTTAATGGAGCACTTCGTCTTTAACCCAAGGAGAGGCGAAATCTCTAGGATTGTAAACACGTCCATGCCTTCTTCCGCAGTTTATATCATAGTTCTATCTAGCTATCTAGCTAGGATCATCCATCGGAATCTCCAGCTGAAATACTGTTGCTAGTCAATCAATCCTCATGCTCATAGCTAGGGGTGGAAACAAGTCAAGTTGAGCTAGCTCAAGCGAGCCTCGCTCAAGCTCGATTGAAACTATGGCTCAGCTCGGCTCGGCTAGTTTGGGAAACAGGTTAGGAGTTATGCTTGGTTCGGTTTGGCGGGAGGCTCGAGACAGCTGGTGAGCTTGAGCTGAATTTGTTTCTAGATATGTAGTTTTGTTTGCATAACAATGCATCCAAAAGAGTATTATATACAATGTATAAGCTAGACTAGTCCAATACACAATATATCCAACAGATAATAACCAATGCTATCAAATTTTCCTTTGTGAAGTTGATTGTAAAACAATGAAATAGTAGGAAAAGCATTGTCTAGTGGAAATATCACAATGAAACATTAGGACAAAAATTACGACAATGTCCACCGACAAATCAAAATTCATATATATACAATCAAAAGAGGATAATAGAAAATGACTTCACCACAGTAAGGTCACATGACCAAAATAATTTGATGGTTCCTATGCTAACGATCCATGCCAATAGATAGTTCATGCTAAAAGTCCATGCTAACAAGGCCAACGAAAAGAAACACAGTCCAAGTTAACAGAGTAACAATCTATAAAACACAGTCTGAGTTAACAGAGTAACAATCCATGCAAATATAAGTTATGATTTCTATTCAAACTAAAGATAGACAAAAACAAAATGTCTTTTCTTGAGTAATGGCCACCAAAACAAAAGCTCTTCTTGTCATATTGTAATATCAACTTTTCAGTTGTAAACTTGTAATCCGAATACAAGTGCCCACAGTTCATTCATTAGTTGCTCTCTAAGACGCTTTCAGGAAATAGAATAGTTTCAATATCATCCCCATCATCTTCTTCCTGAAAAAAGACATAATAATCGAGTTTACCATGATATAATAAACAAAAAGAATAGAAATGACATTAGAGTATGGCAACACTTACTACAAACATAGGAGGTTTCATGTCATTTCGGGGACCTCTTATCCAGCTAGAAGCACACACTAAATACTGAACCATAGCCGGGCGTAGAGAACTCTGATAGTCATCTAGAACTCTCCCTCTAACACTAAAAGTTGATTTTGAAGATACAGTGCTAACTGGGACAGTAAAAAAATCTTTTCCATCTTTGACACTATCGGGGATCTATGTGCATTTAAATTCCGCCACTCAAGCAATTTGAAGTCCTCATTATCTAAACTATTATTTACTTTATCTAGATAGATGAGTAATTATGACTTTGATGGCTCAGTAGAAGTTGGACACAAAATGACTGAAATTAAGATGACATTGAGGATAATATGTTGCTTATACCTATAGTTGAAGCTCTTACAACTTGACCTTGACATCATCAAGCTCTTTTGTAGCTTTTGAGGGTTCATACATTTGACTGAAGCACCAACTAATGAATCTCATCTTAAATCTAGCATCAAGAATAGTAGCAAGGACTATGACATTGTTCTTTTCTTTCCAATACTTGCCAAACATATCCAACATTGCAGCTGCTATTTTGTTCAAATGTTGATCGCTACAGTTAATTGCAACTCTTAATGCAATCTTGATATTAACCATATAAGGATAAAAAATATTTGTTGTGGGATATGTTGATCCAGAAAATGCACTAGTCACTTCAGACAAGGACTTCAATATTGATGCAACTTTTTTATACAATGCCCAATCTTGCTCCAATGGTTGCCATTGATAATTTGCATCTGTGTTGGTATAACACACTAATGCATCCTTATAAGCAAGGCAAACTAATAACATTTTGTATGTGGAACTCTATCTTGTCAGCACATCAAGACTCAACCCAGGGCCAATTTTCAAATCAAATGATCTACAAATTTATAAGAATTTGTGCATACGAGATAGAGACTTCTTTATATACTTGATTGTTTCCCCGAGCTTGTTTATCAAAGATGCTAATGGTTCTAGGTCATCATTTACTACCAAATTCACAATATAAAAACAATAACTAACATAAAAAATATTTAGCAATGAAACGAGTTGATCATCTAGCAGCAAACTTGGCCATTAAACTACATACTACAACACCATTTGAGGAAGCATTATCAAGAGTGATTTGTGATAATCTTATCCTCTATCTTCCATTCAGCAATACAATCAAAGACAACCTGAGCTATGACAAGCCTGTTGTGTGGACGTTCCAATTCAATAAAGTTTAGCACATAGCATTGCATAACCCAATTTTTATCTATATAATGTGCTACCAAACTCACAAATGTTTTGGTTAGAGGTCTGCAAATCACAAGTTAAACTTGTATGGTCGACAATTTTGAGACTCTTCCTAAGGGAATCCCTCTCTGATTTATAAATCTTCATGCATTCATTTCTTGTCAACTTTCTACCGATGAACTAATATGATGGATTTAAATAACTCATCAAAACATTAAACAAAACGTGCTTGACCATCCTAAAAGGATACTTATGAACAATTATCATTTTAGCAGTTATTCGACGAGTTTTTTCTTGATCATATTCAGTAGGAGTAGAAATAAGAGGTAAACTAGTCTCTTTTTTTGCGAGGCTTGGCTCAAGCTTAGCTTAAACTTTCAGCTTAGCCACCTTGTTCAAATATGATGCACACTTCGATATATATGTCTTGTGATGTGAAGTAGCACTCCCTTATTTGTAAAGCAACACCAGTAGTTGGGAGGTTCTGATTCTGAATCGAGGGCGGAGCTCTTGCATCGCCGGTCGAAGCAGATCGGAGCACTACTGGAATTATCTATCGATCTCAAAAGGCCTTGGGATCCTCAAGTTCCTAACAATCCCAGTATATAGCATGTATTGTTGCCGTGAGGGATCACGAGACTTGTTATTCGTTGCGAATTCACTCGAATCATTTGGACGCAGGCGAAGCCTGTGGCCTCTTTGGAACAATTTTGATTGTGCAGATTCTGGATTATACGAGAATCAGCTGGCACTCAACTTCTGATTCTATGTAGAAGGGCTGATTCTAATTACAGAGAAGCTATCCAGAATCCTCTTGTTTAGCATATAATCCGTTCTTCTTTTAAGCAGAAGCTATGTAAAAATTGTCCCAAGCGAAGCCTGTGCATTGAGTGATGTTGCAGTGGTGGGAGGAGGGAGAATCAACAAGATTGCCTACCAAAACTGAAGGACCGAAATGGCGATCAGAGAGGGGGTGAATGATCACAATTAAAATTTTCCCCCACTCAAAGGATCCAGCCAAAACCTCACTTTAAACACTTAAACGCAAAGAAGCAAGACAGAGAAAATCTTGGTCTTGAACTTGCTTGTGGGGTTGTGATAATCAAGATGATCTTGGATATTCTCCCACTTATCACAGCAAGCAAGAACACAAGAAATAAAAACCTCAAACGCGATCTACAAAAATTTCTCAAACATTGAGCAAAGAGATCGAGTTCTTGCAAAGGATTGCCTAGATGATGAGGACATGATCTAAAGAAGATTCATCCATCAATCATACATCCTCGGCACAAGAAGCACAAGCAAGTAAAAGGAGAGGAGTCAAATCCAACTTGCGAGAATGTAAATTGTAAAAAATTAAATTGCGGAATTTAAAAGCAAGTAGAAGGAGGGGAGGCAAATCCAACTTGCGGGAATATAAATTATAAGAATTTAAATTACGAAATTTAAAGTACGGAATTTAAATGCTAAATTTAAGACATAATGTAAATGCTGAAATTAAATTTATAAAAGTAAGAAAGTGAAAATTTATTTCTTTGGAGGAATGTTTACAAAGCCTCACAACAAGGTGGGCAAAGCTCAAAGGAGCACTCAAAACCTTCAAGAGGGGAGAGCTACCCCTCCCCCTCTATTTATACTACTCTTGAATCATCCTCCACCCTTGGATGAGTTCAACTTGGCCCTCAAATAACCTCATCAATGGTTGAGTTTGAGTCATCCTCTACCCTTGGATGAGTTCTACTTGGCCCTCAAGAAACCTCATTAAGGGTTGATATTAATTCAAGCTAACTTGGCCACTACTCTATCCTCTAAACCGCAATCCAACGATTCTCCTTGATCCGAGCAGCTCCAAACTAGCATCTCAGCCGTTCCTTGTCTTTTAGGCTCGCAGCGACTCCGTCTCCGGTCATCTTCCGGCGATCCCCGACCGTCTGGACCTCCAGCGCACCTCACCTAGTCCCAATCATCCTCCGCCTCACCATAATCTAGCACCATCGTCCTGCAACCATAAAAAACAAGGAAACCCATCACATAGCAATGTCCAAAATGACATACAATAATTATCCAGTTGCTAAAAATAAATCATATTCCTAACTCAAATACAATCAAATACTCATCACCAACATAAGTAGACCTCCACATGGTCTTTCAAAAACTAAGTGGAGACAAACCACTAATATTACCCCACCACTGCTAGCTAGACGGGACTAGTATAGTGCCCTGTCTTCCGGTTTTCTTTTCCCAGCACGTAATATATGGTCTTTTCCTTTTCTAGAACGTTTGTTTCTTTTCCTTAATTTCAGGATATTTGTTTCCTTTTCCTTGAGATGATGCTGGAAGTGGAGGGAGATCTGTTGTGGACCACAGGGATGAGTTAGACACATTAAACAATGGCCATCGGATGTGGGTGAGTAAAGCTGAGGAAAGATCTGAGAGGTTAATTTTGATGGAGGCAAGTTTCTAGAGACGTAGAAAAGAATGCTTAGGTGCATTATAAAGGGTATAGATTAGGGAACTAATGTGCCGCGTGTCAACAATTAACTGGCCTTACATGCAAGGCACCCTGCACGAGAGCCGGACTCGAGTGCTGAGTTTAGTTGCCTATCACTTCTTCGTTCTAAAAAGGAAGTTGCTTATTAATTACTTTATCCCTCTCTCCCTCTAAAAAAACAAAATTGTTTATACTTGCTCTAAAAATGCTTACTTGCTTATGCTCTGTAAGAAGTAGAAACAGGGAGCTAAAACTCGGAAATGCATCGGTTCACTGAAAAACGTGACCTTTGCCATGCTTGCATGTACTCGAGAACTACGTACTCCCATGTCAGGTACTCTGTTTAACAAGTTGGCTAACATAAGCACGATGGCTGCAGCAAGATACTTGTTTTTGGGATCACCATTGTCTCTACTGTATGACCAATCGATAGGTTTCTTCCACTCCAAATCAAGTGGAGTTGGGTCTAGATCCGAAGAATCCTCCTCTCCACTATAGCTTCCTAGCGGATTGAAGAGGGCCGAGTGTTGCTAGGTTGGTTGGAGTGTCTGCGTATTTTCTATCCGCGTTCGAGCGTGTGGGTGTGTGATGTGCGTTTATAGTTTGGTTGTTATTTTTCTTTAACAAAATACTAAAGCTTCTCGCTAACTTTTTAAAAAAAGCGGATTGAAGAAACCGGTGCATGAATCATCCAAACTCCCAAAGGTTAGAAGAAAATTGTCTGGAGTACACGTACTTATAAGGATCCCTACTTCATAGGTAGGGATGATAATGGCCCCGATCCTTGCTTCCCCGCGAGGAATTCCCCTATTAGGAGACAGGATGGGGAAATCTTGCCCCGCGGAGGTTTATCGGGAAAAATGTTGCCCCCGTTGGGGATAGCGGGGACGGGGACGTTCCACCGTTCCCCGTCCCTGATCCCTGTCCCTGCGTTATCACTACTAGGTGGGAGCAAATGATTATTCTAAAAAGAAGAATATATGTGAGGTCATTATTAATAAACATGCTAAATATGAATTACTCTAGTGATTCACTCACACTTCAATCACACATGCACTTTTACTCTAGTGATTTATTTATGTAGCATGTGATCTTTTATATAGCATTTTCGGGGATTAGTCCCCATCGGGGATCAGGGACGGGGGAAAATTAAGCCCTGTGTATGGGATTGAAGACGGGGACGAGAAAATTTTGCTTATCGGAGATGGGAGGATGCTTCTCGCGGGGATTTTCTCTGTTGCTATCCCAAAAACTGAAATTTGTTTCCTTTGATTCAATTTAGTCAAAGCTCAGAAATAAACAAGTCTGGATCTAATTCAAGCCCAAAAACTGAGTTCGACATTGATCCCGACTATAGCACTTACCTACCCTAAGCAACAGGAGAGAGGAGAGAGCTACCTCCTCTCTTCGGTGGAGGTTGTAGTGGTGAAGATGGCAATAGTGAGAGCTGTGGTGGAGATGGGAGAGGATTCATCAGCGATGGCGATGGAGACAAGCAGTACCACGATCCTTCGCAACATGCCTTTTTCCCCTCGGACACGACTCCTCTACCATAGCCTGAGTTCGCCATTGGCTAGTAGTCGTTACAGATCCAAAATAAGTCTAATCCATACACAATTTTGGATCAGCCTAATCCAAAATGCTAAACAGGTCTAAGCTCATTAGCATACTGAGTTGTGAGCAATGACCAATGGTGCCGAGTGTTCACAAACACTACTGTCTGACACGCGGGGCTTGCCTGTCGATCTCTAACAGAAAAAATAATATACTAACAAACAAATAGCGAAGTAGTTCCGGACGTGGGGCAAAGCTGATGACATTGAGGTGCGACGCGACCGAGCGTGGAGGTGCAACCGAGGGCATGGGCTGAGCTAGCCGATCCCGACAATGCCGACTCGACATACCGAGAGTAATATGATTTTTTTATCTGTAGCAAAGCTCGTGTATTCAACTAGTCCGGTAGAAAAAGGCCCACACAACACACCTGGTGGTGCCTTACATCGAGGAAGGAAAAAAAAGAGTTGATGTTGTAGAACAGATACAAAACGGATTTGAGAGCTTTACCCGTTAGTCCACACAGACCCGGTAGGTTGCAAATCATGTACTAACCAATCTCATGGAGATCCAATGCTAAATTTTTTTGATGATCTATAGAAACAAAACATTTGGGTGATGTTTATCGAATCCCTTGTGTTAATTGTATTGGAGTGAATTTGGGGTAAGGATCCAACTTTGTATATGAGCCATCCGATCGAAAAGATGGATGGCTAGGATGTCCCGGGGCATCCAGGATCTTAATTGCAGAATTTTGAACTCGTGCTTTTTATATTAAATATGGATTGGTCGAGAAAATATAGAGCTCGTGGTAATTAACTCTCCATAATTAACATGTCCATGTACATGTGTGTTTGGTGAATATTGATAGGGTTGGGTTCATCTCCGGGCTTGATCTGAGGCTGCTGGGCGACCATGTATCCGGAGGCCACCGTTAACCAGTCGCTGCTGCTGCTCAGCCTATCCCAGCTATCAGCCAGATGAGGTTTCAACTGGTACCAGTTCTGGCCGACCATATATCAACTGTTCATGTGAATGTGATCATCAGTGAGAGATATGGTTGCCTCGTTCTCGGTGCGAGTATGATCATCTGATGATGCCTGATATGACAAAATGTTGGTACTCTTCGCTCTTCTGCACAACAGTTTCATTTGAAATGAACGTTGAATAATTAATTTCAGGTGATCTTTCACTTGTACTCGAATTCTTGCAAACAACAGGTACCCCTTTGATCCGTATGACAGCCTCTGGCAGAGTTACGGCAATGTTGCTGCATGGATCAACATAACAACCTCAACTACCATCGACGTCTCCAACATAAGCAGCTTCGACAAGCCATCAGTCGTACTGCAGAGTGCCGCCACTCCAGTGAACGGGAGCCGAATTGACTTTTCATGGAGCTCAGATCCCTCTATGAACGATGACAACACAACTTACCTTCTGCTGGTATAGGATCGAAATATACTGATCTAGCAATCAGAGGGGTGAATGATTGCGTGAAAGCTAAAATAAAAATTTTGTGACTTTTGAAACACCCCAAACAAACTTAGATCGCTTAATTTGTACTCAACAGAAACCTTATTGCGTCAGACAAAACTTTTACTTGTACTCCGGACCAAACTTCGTGCCAGACCAAATTTTCATATGTACTACGAACCAAATTTCTACTGTAGCAAAACCAAATCAATACACTCCGGACCAAACGAGACAGACTGATATATGTTCACTAAAACTAAGATTTTTGAATATCTAACCGTTAGATTGATATGAAATTTTAACTGTAGAAACTAGATTCAATTTCGAAGCTAACACAAAAAGAATTAACTCAATCGGACTTATGGATCTGGAGTTATATTCTATGCAAGACGACTGGAACGAAAACCGATCTAACACCGACGGACCAAATCAAACTAGCTACGGACCAAATCAAACTAGCTACGGACCAAACTCAAACAATGCGATTAACCGAAGATCCCACCGTTGGATTAGTGTGAAATTTTAACTGAAGAAACTAGATTCAATTATGAATCTAACCCAGCAAGAATCAACTCGATCGGACCTACGAATCAAAAGTTATTAACCTCGCAAGCATGCTGTGACAGATTATGACGAGAACAGACCAAACCCCAATTTCGTGATAAATCACAATCTACAAAAGATTAACCAATGAAACTTTTAGGAACTCTAAGTTGATACTCTAGGAAGGTTTTGTATAGATCAAATCAATATTAAACTTGTTGAAACAAGAGAGACAATGAATCAATCTATAAAAACAAAACCGGGCAAACAAACCATAAACCGAACCTGAACAGTAATCACAGGTTACTGTAGCTTCGCGAAATACTGTAGCGCCGGCTTTTCCTTCGCTCGGGTGTCGCTCTTGGCGTGAAAACAAAAACGACCAGAAAAGAAGTCGCATGATCGGAACTTGAGTGCAAGGAACATGCAGGAGGTCTCGTCACCAAGCCAAAATGACTAGAAATTGATTTTTATTTCTTTTTGTCTAATCTGGTTACAGTACTCCAAACAAAAGAGTACAAACCCTAAAACCTCAGCGCTCATCATAAGCAGAGACACCTCCCTATTTATCTTGAGCAAACATAAAGGATTGAATACAACTCTACTTCCAACATGGAAAGAGTTTGTATACATCTCAACTCGCCCAACATAGCCAAAAACATCTCTTGCACGTATGTACAGCCCACATGCTATAAATACGTGACTAACCACCTCCATGTGCATGTTCTCTAGCCCGAACGTTCGCATGACATCCTTGACCACCAAGACCTCGATTCTTCTCTCAATCTAGTCCGGACCTCGCCCTCCATGAACCTAGTTTCGGTCCCGTCATCGACCACGTTCGCCCTCAAGCAACACCTGCACATGAATAAACAAGAAACAATTCCGAGCACAAGTCCACGACTTGACTCAACATCAGTCCATGCAAACACTCACACGAGCGCATTGCATCAAGCAAAACCAATATCATGCTATCACCAGCATATCAAATAATCATCAGACATAGCACATGCAAGCACCACACATGTCATAATCACAACCACTTTGCAAAGCCAATTTCATTACTAAGCCGATTTTTCAGCACATGATTTCACAGCTGCTCTTCGCCGAGGTACAGAGGGTGCTAAGAAAGATTCGTGCAACTTGTATTACGAGGGTGATGAATAGAAGCACCGCTCGCTCGCCAAGAAATGTACTGAGGTAGGTTGAATTCCTTGTCGACAATACTACATGGAAGGGAAGCCAGCGTAAATTTAGGTGGCAACAAGATGGTGCAGGGGTTGAGCCAGCATGCTGTCTCACTTGTTGCCACACCGGATGCCACGCTGCCACCCATCCTGAATACTATCGAGATATATACTCGGTGCATCTATACCCCTTTATAATACACTTAAACAATTTTTCCTAAGTCCACCCTAAATAATGCATCTCATTAGAGATGGCCCAATGTTCGTGCACCCAGCAAAACGTCCCCAGAAACTTGCATTCATCAAAATGAACGTCTCAGATCTTTCCTCAGTTTTACTCATCCACATCCGATGGCCATTATTTAGTGTGTCTAATCATCCCTGTGAACCATAACAGACCTCCCCCACCTACATATTTGGAAGGAGAGCGAATCAAACAAGGAAATAAATAAGGAGGATCCGCATGCAAGGAAACCAGACTTAAATTTTTTACTGGCCAAAATTGTACGTACTACATATTTGGAAGGAGGGTGAATCAAACAAGGAAATAAACAGGGAGGATCCACATGCAAGGAAACAAGACTTGAATTTTTTATTGTCCTGACATTGTGATCGTATTTTTTTCCGAATATGACCCTTCTCGAGACTTTTTTACGGATCTAGCCCCATAGAGCCTAATTTCAACGTACGGAGAGCGTTGAATTTTTGTTTTTATTTTTTATCTAAATAACTAATAGTCTGTGAGTGCTGGTTATTTTTTTTCAATTTTTTCTCGCGGAACCGGCCAATGCATGAAAGCACTGCTTAATTTTATCTTTTTTCCTTGCGGATCCAAATTGTTGGCGGCGCATTTATTTTTCCATATTTTTCCGAAATCATCCTGTGGCCCACAATGACCTTCCTCACCTCCAAAGATCAACAAGGAAAAGGAAACAAACGTCTTGGAATCAAGGAAAAGGAAACAAACGTCTGGAAAAGGAAAGGACCATACATTACGTCTTTGGGAAAAGAAAACCGAGATGGGGCACAGAGAGAACGCAGGTCCGCAATGGCTCCACGGTCGCCATCGGTAGCTTTGCCGATGCGGCGAGGTTGCTGGTCATTTTTTTTAAAATAATTTTATTAAGTACAAAATAATCGAAAGTTTTTTTGAGAATTTTTCTAGAATTTTTTAACCTAATGTACTATCTTTTCAAAAATCCTTCTATATTTAAAAAAATGAAGGCAACTCACAGTAGCTTCTTCTAGTCATGCACCAGCACTGAGAAGCTTCTTCTCTTCCCTCACTCCATTAAAGCAAGAAAGAAGCCCCAAAGCTCCATCAATCCCGCACCAAATCTCCTCTTTCCATCTATGGTGTTAATTTCCCAAATTTCGTGCTCTATTGTCAAAATTTTTTCACAATCTGATTTGATTCCAAATTATGGTTTCCATAAATATGCTTGTTTCGGGGCTATAAAAACCGGCGAGTTCTCCTCTACCCCATCGCATTGCATAAATCCCCAAGTGATCTCTCTTGTAAAGATCGCCGGATTTTGAGGTAACCCAAGCCATCACCGTCATCTTTCCCGGCGAAATTCACCGCAACCGTGACTCCTCCCACAGCGCCGGTGTCGACGATCTCGCCGCACTGAAGCCGACCCATCGTGACCGACCGCCACCCCGGCCTTCCTCCTTTGCGCTGGCCAAGCCAAAGAGCACTGTTGTGCTATCTGTGGAAGTCTGTAAAAAAATCTAAAATCAGAAAATTCTTTTTTCTTTCTCTTTCTTGATTTAAAATCTTTTGGGAGCCCGTTTTCGGCCATTCGACCTCCATTTAGTTCCGTTTTTCTTTCTAAATTCATTTAAAATATTAAATTTCTCTTTTATTATTAAGTGTTGTATTCATACTTATCTTCTCATTTAATTGATAAGCGGGTGTACTGACATCGTAGCGTTAGCACAGGCACTATACTAGTATGACTAAATTCTTCATTCCTGTGTTTTATTTTCCTTTCAACGTGACCATCCGTACATACTTGCTCAACATCTATTTCATGTCTCTTCAGAAAAACCATCTACTTCATGCCATTGTAATGGTAGGATTTTACATTTAGCCAAATGGCATGCTAATTACTTCAACATTTCTTGTGGACACAATTCAGATTTAGTGACCCAATATGCTACATCTACAGAACAATTTCTTACCACGGCACATTGTTGCCTCAAAGAATTTGGTTGCCTCAGCATATTGTTCAAACACCCGTGTCCAAGCAATGTAAACAGTGCAGAAATTTCGTTCATTGCTGCATATGAACGGCAGGTAGCGAATTGCTACGGTTCATTTTGGTGATTTCTCTTTCTCCATCATCAGCACAGCCTCGGTATCACCTGTGCATAGATAGCAAGGCAAATAAGTCACCATTTGTCATCAAAGAATTAGGGTTTGGCAACACCTAATGCTTAATCATAATAACTGTATGACGAATATCATAACATCCAAGGGATTGATATACCAATGAAGCATGAATTAGTCAGGTCAGCTGGTAAAAACCAAGAGTAGATTTCTTATTTCAGTCCCTAAACTCTGGGCAGAGATTACAGTCCAAAGAAGATTTATCTTTTGGATGAGTTCGAACCCTTCTTCCTGCCCAAGAGATCAAATCATCCGACAAGACAGAAACTTTTGGCTCTTTAAGCAAGAACTCAGAAACGGATTACCCTGCAATGATCTGTGCCGGTGCAAGATTAGAGCAGGAATTTTTTTTACAGCAGCGCACCCCTTTCATCCGGGTTAGTAAGGCCTGAATCCTGATCGACTGCTAGGCCCTAGGAGAAGAACTCACCCATGGTCGCGATGCATTTAGCCGTCGTCGGCGCCGCGGCGGTGGATGGATGGCGGCTGGTGCCACCTGGCGGAGCAAGGCCAACAGCAACAAGAGAGCACTGGGCTATTAGGCCTTTTGTTTTTGTTTTTGCTTTTGATTCTAGATTCTAGTCTCAAAAACAGAGTAAAATACAATCAACCTAATTCTAAGAATCGATTCTCATAGCCCACCCATATAAATCCACAATCCACTTTATATATAATTTTGGATTTCAGTTTTTAGAGAATCAGCTTCTCTATAACCACAATCCAGAATCAGTTTTTAGAGAATTCAAAGTAAAAACAAATAGACCCTATACCTGACTTGGGCTGACACAGCTTATTGGGCTGGATGGGCCTGGGCCTGATAGTTATCGGGCTGTGCTATTTTCGGCTTGCAATTAACCCAATGCAGTAATTGAGTTTTGTTTGAAAATTTTTGTTGTTTACTCGAACAAGCTGATCGATATAGCCCGTTTGGAGAAACACCATTTTTTCTCTCCATAATTCTCGTCGCAAGCACGTGAAATTCACGTGGAATCCGTACGAAACCCAGCTAACAACATACCCTTGAAATGAGAATATATCACGTCTTTTGTGTTTACTGTTGGTCACTGGCGATAAAAAGGTGTACATATTTCTTTTGCCAGCGGTGCACTTAGTTGGTTATGCGTAGTCATTGTTAGGTCTTAACAACTAACAGGTCACAAGATTAAATCCTGAAAATCCACAAGTAAACTTGAACTCTTGTTTAAAGTACTCGATCTGTCCGAGTATTTTTTTAACGGTTTTGTCCATAAATATAGAATGTGTTTTATATTCTAATGTAAAATTAGTAAGGTGTTTTCTCTATACCCTTAATAAATATTCATCTTTACTTTATATTCTCCGTATATATTCGGATTAAGGACCGAATGTAGTATTGTATGATCCAAGGGATATCCGTACAACCACAAGTGCTGATATAGGACAGCCTTAAACCAATTAAGTTATCTAGTTTAACTTTGCACATTAGAAGGCTAGAGTAGTATAGACTTTTTGGATTGATTGCCTGGAAGGGTCTTTCACACAGAGGTATGGGTAAATGCAAACCAATATAACGGTGCACGTCTTACTATGATGTGGGATTGGGGACTCAATATGAGCGACTGTTGAGAGTACAACATTGTACAAATATCTTCCGCTGGTTTAGAGCATGGGGAAGTGAGGACTCATCAGGAATGACCTGTTGAGAGTATAGTGGGTGTACAAATATCTTCTGCCATCATAAGAAGGGTTTGTCATCACTGGACTGGTGTAAAGTTAACCTAGTTAATGTAAAGGTTTTCGCCATGAATATTTTGGCCACACGCCAAAGGAGTGTGAAAATAGCGGCAAAAAGAAAAGATCATGACTTGTGGGTAAAGTTGTACACCTCTGCAGAGTATAAATCTTTTCAAAAGTCGTGCCCGCGGTTATGAGTAGTCTAATCATTTTTAATATCTTCTTGGTCTACATGCTAAGAAGAAATACGCCTTATCAATTTGGATGCAGGGAATATATTACTTTGCTTATAGATACATTATCTAAGGGCAGGTACAATAAAAGCACCTCAACTTACTATTAACATGTACACATCAGCTTTGTCCTATATAGAAGAGTGAGAAAAGAGGAGAGAGAAGAGAACCGTCTCTCATGCAGTAGCTAGCATCGCACGAAAAACAACGTGCTATAGCCAGCCAAAAGCCCGTGTTGAAGCAAGTATGCTTACTCTAGATGATATGCATGAGAGCTAGTTATTGTACAAGCTTTAATGTTATAGCCAAAAGTATTTCTCTAGATACAACCTTTAGAGATAGTTATTGTATAAGTTGGATTTATTATTTTTTCTAGATGATATAGATGAGAGATGGAGTAAGTAGTGGGCTTTGTTATTGTACATGCTCTAAATGGATCTAACCATTCTCAGACTTAACCATCAGTTGGTAAAGCCGTAAAGGTATACATATTTGTTGGTACTGAAGCACATGTACATGTCATGCTAAAAGTTGGTACAATAACAAAGCCCACTACTTACCCTATCTCTCATCCATATCATCTAGAGAAGCAATAAATCTACTTGTACAATAACTATCTCTAAAAGTTGTCTCTAGAAAAACACTTTTGGCTATAACATTAAAGCTTGTATAATAACTATCTTTCATGCATGTCATCCAGAGTAAGCTACTTGTTTCAACACGGGCTTTTGGATAGCTGTAACAACCCTTCTTTTTGGTACGGAATACCAAGAAGGGTGATCTATGTGCATACAGTACTAGTCTCATGATCAGTGGCTAGCACGCACATTTACAACATTAGTAGCACATCCATACACAATATTACATATGATAATGATAGTTTATAAAATACGATCTTACAAAGCAGCATATATCGCAACAGAAAAAAAATAAAAGTCTTGTAGTGTGTCCATCCAACCCTCAGGCAACTAACAAGGCATATACCCTAGAAAAACTCGCTAATATAATTCTCGTAACCTGCATCAAAGTATATGTCATCTGGAGTTTCGCTATCTTCACCTAAATCAACAAATAAGCATGGGTGAGTACCTTCGTACTCAACAAGACTTAAGGTGTATCGCAAAAACGCAGTAAATGCAGGTTATATCAAAGAAGGCTTCTACAATTACTTTGTGTAAAGCGAAATTGAATTTGTAAAGCAAGTAGTAATTTGCAAAACAGAATTCATAAAAGCAAGTTTGACTAATATTGAAATAACAAGTATGTAAGCATAAGGTAATAACTCACAGTCCTCCATGACATGAGCATCAAATCATCCAATACTAACATATGGCATAAAATCAGTATTTACCAACACATGGCACAACAACTGATACCAATACTTGCCAACATATGGTATAATATTGAATCATCTGAAGGGTAAGTTTTTCAACACATGCTTCCAATTCAAACAATTCTGAAAATAATAAAATATCTAACTAGTTTTAGTGCACCAAGTCTCCCATAACCGTGGGCATGACTTTCGAAAAGATTTATACTCTGCAGAGGTGTACAACTTTACCCATAAGTCATGATCTTTTCTTTTTACCGCTATTTTCAAACTCCTTTGGCTTGTGGCCAAAATGTTCATGACGAAAACCTTTACATTAACTAGGTTAATTTTATACCAGCCCAGTGATAACAAACCCTTCCTATGATGGCAGAAGATATTTGTACACCCATTTTACTCTCAACAGGCTATTCCTGATGAGTCATCACTTCCCCATGCTCTAAACCGGCGGAAGATATTTGTACAATGTTGTATTCTAAACAGTTGCTCTTGTTGTGTCCCCAATCCCACATCATAGCAAGGCGTGCACCGTTATATTAGTTTGCATTTACCCACACCTCTGTGTGGAAGACCCTTCCAGGCAATCAGTCCAAAAAGTCTATACTACTCTAGCCTTCTAATGTGCAAAGTTAAACTAGATAACTTAATTGATTTAAGGCTGTCCTATACCAGCACTTGTGGTTGTATGGATATCCCTTGGATCATACAACACTAAATTCGGTCCTTAATCCGACCCAGACGATAATCTCCCCATACACTACGTGCAAGTCACATGCGCATCCGGCTATTGCCAATAATCGCCTGTGTCAAAACCATAGTTTTATTTTTATTTTTAATTAAAATATAAACAACATTTAATCATGTACAACATCTTTAATTCATAATGAATAACATATCTCCTTGTTCCTTATTCCATTACTAAGTATGGCTAAGCATGATTATTATGTAATTGTATATACCCATATTGACATTATGTACTGTCTAACTTTATTCTAGGGTTATCAAGGTTCACAGTTTAATATTTATTAAGAAAGTTCCATAATATAATAGATGTATCTACCAGTTCCACAATATAGTAAATTTACAGATCGCGCGTATGCATAAATAGATTTGACAAAACAAAATTAAAACACTAGGATCAATATGATCAAAGGGGGTGCTTGCCTTATTTTGTTGGTTCAGAAATTAACTCAGGTTGAAGTTTTCAGTAGTAGCTTCGAGTACGTCGACGTCTACACGTGTATATCGTTCAACAGCAATAAAAAGCAATAACAATAAGAAGCAAAAAGAAGTCAAATGAAACTAAATTCAAAATAAATTAGAATTAAATTTTTGGTGATAAAAAGGTTTTAAATACTGATTTCTTATTACTTAAGTTTATTTATTTGTATTATGGATTTTAGGGTTTATATTGCGCATGCTTGTGTTTTTAATAGGATTCAGATGCAAAGCATGTTATAATAGAATTATTCTTAAAAACATGATGGTCTTAACTCTAGGATAACTTGAGATGATCATATGGGTATTAGTGTTTATTTATGACATTGTATTTGTTTTCTAATCTTATATATTTCTAAAGTTTACGTTATAAGTGGTTAGGTTTCATTTTAGATTTGCGACTGCAATTTACATAGATATGCAACTATCTTTGTAGCATTAGCAGGTCTTATTCTTAGAAGTGTCTTAAATCTGATTTTGTATATTTTAGCTTTTATTTGTAAAAGTTATTCATATTCCAATTATATATGTATATGGAAAATGAAATCTTTTATGAACTTAATTAGATCTTTCGGATTAATATGGTCTTGACCAGGGTTTACAAAATCGAAATCGTGAAAAACTGCAAAAACAAAAACCGTGAAAACCGCTCGAGAAATCGCTAAAAATCGTCAAAAACTGAAAGGATAAGAAATAATTTTTTTTGAAAAAATAAAAAAATCGAAAACCGTTCGGTTTTAAACAAAAAAACCACTCAGTTTTTGCGAAAAACTGTGGTTTTTCACGAAAAACCAGTGACCAATTGAAATGTTCCTACAAAACGGTTTTCGAGCAAAAACTGCGGGTTTTCAACGGTTTTTAACGCATAATTTTTTTTTCAAATTTTTTTAATTAGAGTGGTTTAACGAACGGTTTTAGATCTCGAGCCGCAGCGGTCTTGACCTTAGGAATGTTTTGAGACCAGTTTTAGCTGATCTAATATTTATTTATGTCATCTTATTTATATTTGTTTGTTTTTATTTATTAGACCCTTAAGTATATTTATTATATGAGAGCATATTTCAATCTAGGGGCTAGGCGCATACTATGACTGGTTGTAAATATTTTTGTATCGTTACGTAGTCTTGACCTATAGGGCATATACCAACTGATTTTACATCTATTTCATTTGTTTGCGGGAAATATGCATATGTTAATCTTTTATACATAGAAGGTAAAGCTATATAGGGACTTGATTCAAACTTAACCAAATATGAAACATTTTTGCATATCTAAGGATGATATGGTCTTATCTGAGCCTAGGAATTGGTTTTACCAAATTTTGAATTTATATGCACAAGTTATAGCTATTCAAGCTTTTATGCATTGGAAACAAAACTATTTTCAAATTTAAATCAAACTAGGTTCAAATATGAATATTTTTGCCAAAATAGGTTTCTTATGTTCTCAATAGTATGTAAAATTTATTTTATTATTTTAGGGGTTATGGTGCACAACTTTTGTATAGAGACCATATTAGGGTTTTGTTTAAATTTAATTTAAAATAATTAAACTTGGGTTCACAATTAAATATTTTGCATATTCTGTAACTATATGATTTTATATAAATTTAGAATTTATTTCACTGGATTTGGACTTAAAATGCAAAAGATATTAAAGTTTGAATTTTAGTCGGTTAGAATATTCACTGGAAAAATAGAAAATATATTTTCCATACATGAAAGCACATTTGTTCTTTTGAATGGGGTTAGCCTTCACGTCGACTGACAGGGGTGGCCCAACCGTCAGTGGTAAAAAACAGAGCAGTGGCTTAGGGCACGTCGGCGGCGGTGTTCCGGCGGGGCTTCGACCCGGGCGAGCGCACGAGGGGCTAGGGCTTGCTAAGGCACACCTAGGGGACGTGTCATTGGTGGTCGGTGGCCACGGGAGATAGGGCGCCACTGTGCCAGTGCGGCGGCACCCATGGCCGAATGGTTGTGAGGCCTCTACGGGCTCTGTTAAGCTCAGGAAATGATCAACTGAGCATTAATGAGCTGAGGGATGTTCATTTTACTATTTTCCTGTGTCTGAGAGTGGCTGTGGAACTTCGTCACCGAGCGCTAGACTTGGAGAAGAAAGGCGTCAGCGCGGCAGTGTTCTGGGCGATGGAAGCAAAGAACGAAGTGTGCAATCAATTCAGGGATGTGCAAGGATATTTTAGGCTCAAGGAATCGAAAAGGAGCTCACCAGAGCGTTGAAATTTGTTCTTCCCCTTTTTCTCGGTACTCTCTGGCAATGGCGGTCGGGGAGAGGCTAGGTTCCAAATTAGTGGGCGAAGGAACTTCAATGAGATGGTGTAGTGTCTAAGGTAGCTCATAGTGGCCTTTTATAGATGGAGTAAGGCGGTGGCGCCAGTATTTGAACGGGGATGACAAAGGCGGGCAGCATGGATTTCATGGGATAAGGGTGGCGCAGGGCATGGTGATGGCATGGCCGTGTTGATTCAGGGTATGGCACAAGCCCCGGTTGTCTACGACGCTTTGCTTCGATCAATGCGACAAGATTTGACGGTTGTGGCTTGACTATGCACAAGGAGACAATGGCGGTGACTACAAGTTTTGAACACTGTGATTTGGCTCGGGTAAGAGTGAAGATGGTGGACTTTGTGATGCCATGGCGTTTGCAGGGAATGGGAAAAAGTTGCTGTGGCAGAGCGTACTTCGTGGCGTTGTATATGGCATGAGATTGAGTCGGCGCCGCAATCTTGCCGTGGCAGCAAATCAGACGGCAAATGCTTGCCGTGGCAGCGTTCGGGCAAGGTGATGCTCGGCTGGGAAAGGAGCAGAGCAGTTCGGTGAGGACTGAAGGGTTGCTAAGTGGGTCAAGCTGAAGGGTGGACCCCACAATTCAGTGAGCCAAAGATCTAACCGACTTACATGTTCTGATCAGGATAAGGTTCATCACATTAATTGAGTTGTCAAATATTATCTAATATTTTTTTAAAAATTTGTGAGCGATCTGGAGACAGTTCCTACTCTTCAGTCAACATTTTAGCTCATGACTTGACTCGTGTAATTTTTAAAAATTCTGACAATGTGTCTGTTTCAACTATTTTATTCTCTAATTTTTATTTTTATTATGTTCTAAATTAGTTTTATTTTATATGAAAATATTTATGTGTGATCCTAATGGTTATTGGGAGCTACCATAAAAATTTTAGATGTTGATAAATCATATATGATTTTATAAAATTCTGACATGCTTTATGCTAATTAATTTCAATTTCAATTTTTGATTTTATAAATGAATTAATGAGTTTATTTATTTTTTAAACTTTTCGTGTAAGTTACCATAGTTCTTTAGATGACATGAAAAAATTTCCAGGATATGACAAGGTCTGTACAAAATTTATTAGTTCTGGCATTGAGCTATTCTTAGTCTTATATCACTGTTTTTGATTTCTTTTCAGCACTAAATGAGTTCACGTTGCTTTGAAATTTCTGTGGATTCCCTGGAGACGGTTTGGGTTTTATATAAATTTTTCCAGATTTTATTTCTTATAGGATTTTGGGTTTTGCATTTTAATGGAGAAGAAAACAATTAATATAAAGAATTTTCTGAAAAGCCAAAATTCAAGAAAAATTTAGAAAATATGAAAATTCAAAATAAGATCAGATTACATACTCATTTTCATAGTTTGTTCATTTTAGAAGAAAGAATTTTAATATTGCAATTATTATTTTCTTAAGACTAGAATTCAAGGAAATATGGAAAAAAAATGATATTTAAATAAAAATCTTGATTCCAATTAAAAATTTTATTTAATTCCATTTTTAAATTTTAAATTTTCCTATTTTTGAATTTTTAGATGATACAGTAGCTATAGCGCGTTGTTTCCCATGTGATGTTGGCTGCTACATGAGAATCGGTTCTCTTCTCTCTCCTATTTCTCACTCTTTCGTATAGTAACAAAACTGATGTGTACATACTAATAGTACGTTGAGGTGACCTTATTGTACCTTCCCTAATACAGTCCATATTATCTCAACAAGAGAGCGCATATGTTTCTTCTAGCTATCACCAGACATGTCACTGACACATCACCGAAGAGCTAGCCCTCAGGTGCACTGTGGCAAAATAAGAAAATTTTCAATAAGGGTGTACACTTCACACTCATAACTTTATAGTCTTATATAATGATTTTTTATCAATATAAATCCAACATATATATATATATATTTATTTAAATTTTGATAAAAGTACAATACAAATAGTTCTAAAGATTTAAAAATTCGAAAGCACCAAAATCAGAATTAATACAGTAAACAAATTTGATCTAGTTTATAAGTGACGACACGACATTTTTCGAACTTTTGGGTGGGTGGCATAGATCCGCGCCTGCAGGCTGCAGGTGCGTGTTTACGGCCTCCGATGTGCACATGTTCCACTAATAGCCACACGCTGGCGTTCTTAACACACCACATACGACGTCCACTAAAAACCACTAAACCCTATGGCTTGGCCACTAGTTAAGTAGTGGCTATGAATGATCTCATGCACCACTAGTGGTAATCGGTTAATTAACCTCAGCTAAGATATGAGCACCCTTGATCTTCTTTCAAGTGGAACCATGATGTCCCCTCTCCTTTGGTTCCCATATGGCTCACTATGAATGCTTTGCTGGCCCTGAAAGGGATTAAAGGATTACAAGAAAGACATGCATGCACACGCATCATATCACGTACCTATATACGAGGAAGTGCATCCTCTTTGCACACGCCTAAAATGATGGATGCCTAGTATCCTGACCTCACAAAGTTCTTACTGAGACACACTCGTGTATGTGTGTATATCAGGACTCTAGGATTCGAACTCTAGTAAACTAGCCTACTCACGTAAAGGGATTAGACACGATCCCTTTATATTAGGAGGGATTTTCGCTCAAATTCCATCTCCATCTAAAGGGACTAAGTCGTATTACAATTACAATGCATCCAAATTCCAAACAAACCCGAGTAATACCAAATCATTTTTTACACAATTTTCTTTCAGAATTTTATAAATAATATATTTTTAAAATAATTGTATAAAAATAATAAGCCGATTTTTTTTTTACAAAAATACACCTATCTGTGGTCATTTCATTTGGCGACAGAGATCTGGTTTATCGTAGATTGAATTGACCGCCAGATTATTTTGTCGTAGATTCGTTTGGTCGATAAGGCTATTTGAAATAGCGACAGAGGTGTATTTTTGTTAAAAAAAATTCGGTGCATTATTTTTGCAAAATTATTTAAAGAATATATTATTTAAAAAAATCATTTTCTTTACCTTTACACGAACCGAATCATTCATGAATGGAAACTCGACAGCACGAGCTGACACGAAGGCCCTCATGCATGCATGGCTCGCGCAGACCACTGACCGCTCGTCAGTGAACGCTGGCTACGGCATCTCGTCAAGCTCTGTCATCCGTACACGTGCCGCCCGTTTCACCAACCGGGCGGCGTCAATCCCACATCGATCGATCCATGGCTGTCGCCTGTCGCGGTCGTCGCCACCGTAACCTCTCAACAAATCAGGATTAAGAAGGAAAACCAGGACTCTATCCCTCCTTATCACCTTAATCCTTTTTTATTTTTCTTCTGCGGTAATCAGATGGCGGGTCGATAGGCCTGCATCCCCACCACAGCCCAAGGGTAAGAGCACTAGCTAAAGAAGGCGGCCAGGCGCTCACGGTAGAGACAGCGACGGAACTAAAAAAACTTTCGTTGGGACGTACACTTAACACGTATAACTCTACAGTCTCATACAATTATTTCGTAATATTATAATTCTAATATATATATTTAAAATTGACTAAAAATACAATATAAATAGTTATAAGATCTTAAAAATCCTGAACTGTCAGAATCGGAACCAATTCAATCAATAATTTTAGCCACTTGAAGATGTAATCTCATAACACTTTTCAAATTTTTGGGTGCCGGGCACCCCAGGTAGAGATCTTAGCCACGGGAACCGATCACTTTTTTCTTTCCGCCATGACACTAACACTAACAGCGAGTCAAACAAGCAAGAGATTAACTCCCCAAATTGTTACTGCCACCGTGTAATCTGATCTCAGCCTCCCAGAAAGGCGTATGTCTGCAAAAGAGAGTCGTTCTTGCGCCAGATGCAGTGAAGCATCCGGACGGTTCTCAGGTGGTGCAGGACGAGGCATCGCTTCCATGGCAGGGCAGGGCCAGATCGAAAACCTGTCGAGCTCAGCGCAGCACGTCGCGCTGCCTCTGCTGCACCGTAAAGATTTAATTGCCGGCCGGCCAGGGCGCGCCGGAGTACCACAAACCGTCGTGCCCGGCCACGCATGTCCGGCGTCACTCCCGATTTCGGTGGAAAAGCCGAACGGGCCTGGTGCCTCCTCAGGAATAGGTTTAATTCTGCCACAAAATAGGAGTGTTAGAGATCTACTTTTTTTTATCATCTATGCGAGGTGTTAAAATTTATATTAAGATAACATCAAGAGGTATTAAAAACTGGTACCTTCACTTTTAAAATTTTAAGTACCTCTTAATACTATCTGAATTTAAATTTTGATACCTTAAAAGGACGATAAAAAGTTTTTTTTTAAAAGTCAAAAGCTCTGACATTTCATTAAAAAAAGAACAACAGCCAGATTACAATGTGCACATACACGTACACCCAAGCCTACACCACGGTGGAGCCCTGCATCGAGCGGCGCTCGAACACGGACAAACTAAAACGTGCACATACACGCATGCCCGCGCCTTCACCACGGTGGAGCCCTGCATCGAGCGGCACTCGAACACGAACGGACTGGATGCACACCCCGCATCTCAGCCATCCGAGCTAAGCTTGGCGCTCCATGGTAAAGAGTCCTCACGGTGCTAATGGTGAAGTCAACATTTCAAGTTTGCGTGAGCTATACATAGTTGCATACGAGAGCATATGTAGTCTACGCTGATCTTTGGTTTTGCGCAAAATTTTCCGTTAGCTCGATCTGAGCTCGCTTAATTCCACCATGCATCTTTCGAAAGGAAAACAAAAACGCATGTAGAAACAAAACGTGATTGCTGTTGGCTTGCAGGCTCTGGGAATCCGACTGAAACATCATGTCGTGCTGATGGCAACCCGCAACGAGGGCACGAGGCTAAGCAAGGAATATATAGAAATTTCTACCGTTTCCGCCAACACACATCATAGGTGGCCTTGTAGCCCACGGAAGGAATAAGAAAAAGAAAAGAGGGAATAATAAGTCCAAAACTTTAGTGTCATCAGAATATGAATTTGCTTTTCCAGGGAGCAAATGTGGGTCACTTTTTCCATTATAAAAATATATATATCTAGCAAGAAGCATTTTGTGAAAAGGAAACAGCCGGAACAGTGCTGCAAGGACAACTCTCCAATAAATCAAAGATTGGAGCATGAAATATATATAAAGCATACAATATCAGTGATGCAAGATGAGAAAGTTTATATGAAATGAAAGCAATAATATAGAGTCCACTTGTTAGCGGCACATCGGTAACCAGGATTGATCAAAAGAAACCGTGGGTAACAAAGTTATGGGATTTAAAGAAGTGTAACGAGCATGGCGACCACTGGGCACTGGCCCTTGTGGCCTTGAACAGTCACCCAGAGTCCCAGAAAAACATGGTAAAGCAAAAACAGCAAAGCCAGTTCACATAAAGAAAAAGATGAACAGGTGAACAGTGCAAACTGTCATTGCCAACCACTTGGCACGAAAAAAAATCATTGTTGCGAAAAATGGCCGACTCGACTCATTAGTTGGTTGATTAGTCCGTGACGGTGGCTAAACCATCACAAATAGTTTAATTGGAGTATAATTAACGTAGTCAAACGATTATTTGACCGTATAATCCGATTAATCGGTTGTTTTCCAATTAATCATCCATTTTTCCCATTTAATCACAAAAATAGCTTATTTTTATTCACTAAGTATGATAAATTAGTATATAATATTGTGTCATAGTGTTCATAGTATGTATCTTTTGGATGAAGTATAAACACTGAAATGTAAAACATGCTTTGTAAAGTAATAATTTGCAATAACTTTGGGTAACTAAAATATTTATAATTAATTCTAAATAAAAATAAATATATTAATAAGAACGCATAATTGTCCATCATAGTTCGATTAATCGACTGTATTGCGATTAATCGCTTAGCAGTACCACGCAACACTGAGAAGAATACGATGGACGCTAAACCCTGCCAGAATTTAATATTTATAATTAATTCTAAATAAAAATAAATATATTAATAATAACGCATAATTGTCCATCATAGTTCGATTAATCGACCGTATTGCAATTAATCGCTTAGCAGTACCACGCAACACTGAAAAGAATACGATGGACGCTAAACCCTGCCAGAATTTACTGGATCGCTATTGCTAGGAACAGATTACTGAACTCTAAGCTGTTCCAAGCAATGTCCAACTCCATCGTCTACTTACTGTATCCACTAATTCAGTGCAATTGCACATCAGGGATTTCTGGGCAGGCATAGTGAAGTCAAGAAGGATTGCAGTTGCACACATGGAGATTTCAACGGAGCACTCGATTGGCACTGAAACGAGAAATTTCCCATCGTCGTCGCACCGATGATGACCGACCAGTCCTGAAGATGGTGGATGCTGCCACTGCCAGAAGAAGAAGCAAGCAGGGGCTCTCCTCTCACCAACACAGCCCCAACAGTTGAGAGACCACACAGCAGGTGAGAGGGACAGTAGAGAGGTCCAACGCAGCAAAACAACAAACAGAAGCGATGGAGAAAAAGAGAGGAAAATTAGAGAGAGACAGGGAGAGAATTAAAAGGGTTTCTTTGTAGTGGGATAGAACGGTGCTGCAGTGTATTTGGGAGGAGCCTTCCAAAAGTAAGATGCCAAAATAAAAAGTGGACTGCAGCACAGATTGCAGCTCGGTGGCCTCCACATCAGAGCTTCTTCCATGACCTTTTGGCTGCCCCTGCTGAACTCACGCCAGAAAATCATTTGCATTCTGCTAAGGAGGCCTTTCAGAGGAAAAACAAGCAATTCTCTACAGTAATGGGGAAGTTAGGTCCCAAAGATCAAACAATTTCGTATGGCTCTACTGTTCCGGAGATGTGGTCGCTTCAGAACACTCTTGTGCATGCAGGCAAAAACTATCCATGAAATGCAGACTTCAGCATGGATGACGATGGCAAAAGAGAAACCACTCACAATGAGATAGATGATCCTGGATTGCCAAATATACTAAGTATTCTATAACTAAGCAATGCAAACAAAGGATCAGCATGTCTTAACATCCCGCCCAGTCACTAGTCAATCATTCTTCATGTCAGCAGTATAACACGTGTCAAAGGGTCAAAACATTTCTTAATCAAGCAAAACGACCATAATTTGAAAGTAATTTAGAGTTGGAGCTAATGGAGCATATGTTGACCTGACAGCACCGAAACATTCAAAAAGATGATCAAAACTTTAGGCAGTGTACATCGTTTCAGTTGTACGATCAGCACAAGGATGGACAATCGTCCAAAGCTAAGGTCAGCTTAGGACTACAGATTCACAAAAAAGATTGCTTCCAGTTGTGGCTCAAGCACCTCTGGAGGGACGCTTCTTACAAGGACAGGTTTGTGCAGGCACTCAAACAGTAGTAGGTGTGTTCTGGGCTTGTGCTGTGCTGTGAACTTGTAAGATCTTTTTCTGTGCCTGTGATAATGGCTGACAAAAAAGGAGGGATGGAGTCCTTTGTGCCAATGATAATGGCTGACAGGAAGGCTCGTGCTTTTCATATCAGGAGGACAAAAAAAAAAAGGAAGAAACCAGATAGGGACTTTACGAAGATTCCCATTTCCAATGGTAAGCGACCGGTTAAAATTCTGAATACACCAGCCGTTTCACGAACTACAAGGTGGAATTTTCATTGTAAATTACTCCAAGCTAGGGCATTTTCATTTTTCAGTTACTTCGGACCAAGTTTTGCATATTGCAAGCATACACACATTATATAGAATATTCTTTGAAAAGGAAGGAAAATTAAAAATCACCAAGTAATTCAAGTAATTGATTCAGCCAAAAAAACAGCCGGTTTTCAATCCAACACTGCTTACTGCTTATATTCCTCTCAGCAGTCAGCAGTTGCCAGGTTAGTTACAGGCCATTATGCATGTAGGTAAAATGTGGAAGGGTATATGTGTGCCTCAGGCCTCAGCAACCACATTACAAATACACTTCATTTATAACCCAAAATAACCACGAAGTTCTGCTACATAAACCAAGAATTTCTAAATTACGAAGCATAAAAAAATCGCCAACTCAGAGAAATTCTACCATCTGTAGGATAATTCTCTTGTTTCCTGAACTTTCACACAATCACTCCTAAACATGAGCGAATACCGAATCCACAAAGCTTTTGTTGAAAATAAAAACACAAATCTAGTACAGAAAGAGCATCAGGTATCTATCCAGTTTAATTATGTCTATAATTCATCTTGTTAGCATTAGGGTTCAACTAAACATGAACAAAAGCTAGCCTAAAACATGATCACCAAAGAACATAATGCGGAAATAAATGTTAGAAGAACTCACCCGGAGAGGAGGATGCCATTAGGGTTCTTGGTCGGTTTGGATGGATGAGTGTCGGGGCAGAAGCACCAATGCGCAATGAAGAAGAATGGGTGCACCGTGATCTTCACGGTGATGGTTAGGGCCTTCGGTAGCCTAGCGCCAAACCCCTAGATCGGATGGGTATCGGGAGAGGCCAAGCTCAAGAACAACCCCTTATCATAGTTCTGGCCTCTCTCTGCTTAATATATGGCGTTGGCTAACGGGACCAAAAACCAATTATATCTTTTTATGAGCTCCCGATCAGAGCGCGGTAATGGAGGAATTAGCCCCATAATTTTCGGATATGGCAGTTAAGCCTCCCTGAAATTTCGGATCTGGCAATTAAGCCAAGATCATAACCAACATTCTCCCACTTGATCGAAGGCTAATTTCATAAGTCCAGACTTAACAGAACAACACATCAAGATAAAGTATTACAGCGATTAATTTAAGCACCGCTACAACCCCAGTATCTATAGTGCATCATTCTATCTTGATAGGATAATTACTTATTCTTAACGGGAGTTGGTTTTATACTTATGGTCCTTTTGTGCAGTTTGTCTTCATTTGTCATCATGTGCACATTGAAAGGAGTGAATTGTAATTTCCAGAGTCGAAGTTTTGAGATCTCAATTTGTCCCAGAAGTATAGGCTGTCAATAAGTCTTATGCCGGCAGTAATTTTGAGACAAGCCTTTAACAGGGAATCATTAAACTAAACATGATGGATAAACTCATATATTAAACATGATACTCAATTTTTATAGGCTGAACATCAATAATTCGATTCTGGATTACATCTTTCACAACGTCATGTGTTTGGCAGCAACACTTGACACGTTGTTAATTGAAGCAAAAATTGCACTCTTACATAATATATTCCGGGATAGAATCTTAAGCCAAAAATAAAATTTCTTATTCTTAAACCACAACAGCCTATTGTGGATTTCTCATTATCTAATAGCCTTATGACATGCCACAAGTATGCTTGCATCATTAATGATGCCTTAAATTTAGAGCCATTCCACAATATAGCTCTTTCTGCAAGGTTGAAGATTTGACTTGATGTGGATTTTCTTAGTATCAAAACACCTTGCATAATCAGTGTCTGAATAACCCACAACTTTACAATTATCAGACTTCTTATATGTGAGCATGTAATCATTAGCACTTTGCCTATGATGCAAAGTTGTCTTTAGTAGTTTTCCAGTGGTCCAGTCCTGGAATAATATTTGCCAAGTATCCCGGTAACAAATGTCAAATAAGGGCGCATACAAACTTAAGTGTACATAATGTGCATGACAACGAGACGTAAGAAAAATATCTGTCGCCCTTAATAATCGGAGTAAACTCCCTTAATATTGGACCTATCTTGATGAATCTTAATAGTCAAACATGAGAGATATCACCAAGACAATCTTAGTTCCCAAAAGAGAGAAAATATTTAGGTCTTAAACATTAATGTCCATATATAAACAGCTAAGAGGTTAAATTTACTCCCACTGGTCTTAAGGTTAAAACTTAAGGTATTTTATGTGAGGCTCGCATTAGTCATAAACTTCAGAATCAACTAGAGGTGAAACTTTTAGAGACAAAGATTGCTATTCTCTCGAACAATCGTCATTAGAACATTAGCACGATTGTAGTCAAGCAGCGTCTTTTATGCCTCAGAGCTCCCACTAGAATCAACATTTCTACGAACTCAGTGGTACCCTTTAGTCTGGATGGAAGCTTGACAATCCAATGTATATAAGTATCTTAATTTTCCCAGAGTGTAGGATATTGATATTAATTATCTTTAATCCTTCCATCCATTAAACTTATTGACAAGGAGAATATCTTTAATAGAGTAAGAAATTTGTTCATGGGGTTTATGTCTCACATAGTGAAGCTTTTCTTTTCTCAATGAGACATTACATTCTCCCCCTCGAAATGTGGTACAAGCGTCAATGCCACAATTTCGATGAATTCTCATAAATATTTCACTTTTGGTGAAGCCAATAGAGTTAGTAACACAATTAATGCTCCCCAAATAATTTATTAGATTGTAGGCAAATTACTTTTCATAATGGGAACATAAATTACATTATTAGGATGGAGGATGAAAACATAACTTAGTACTGATGGAAAGCTTCCAACAGTTTCAACATTAGCCTCCTATTTATTCTCTAAGGCTTCGCTTTAAAACTTTCACAGTCTTGAGGTAATGTTGGCAGCATAAACGTAATATTCTATCTTAGCATTTAGCCAACTTCCTTTATGAATGCACACATTCATGGGTCCAATCATAGTTCACTTCTCATTCTTCATTCTCTATTATTGTTGTTACATTCTTTATGAATGACGTAATGGAGTGAATTAGAAAGGCTCCAATATATACATATATATATTTATGTCCTAGCTTAGTGACTTTGAGCTCTCTTATGATCAGTATACTGGCAAGAACTTTTGAGGGGCTTCATAATGCTTTTTTATTATTATTATTATTGCCAGATAGTCATAATTTAACTGGAGGATTGCTCCTCCAGATTCTAAATTTTATAATAAAAAGGACATTTGCTTAAATTGCTCCCACTAGTCATCAGAATATTGAATTCTTATCAATGTATAAGTTATTAGATGCTTCTTCTAATGGGAGCCAGTCATCAATATTATGTTTGTGTGCGTAACAATAACCTCAAGAATAATATGCTAATAAATTACTCTATTTCTCATCAGGGTACTAGAAGGCAGCTGAAGAAGTTATAGCTGAACTGATAATAGGGATATAACAGTGATCATTACTTAATATCCACAAGAATGTGAATGATTGTTTGTCATGAAATTAACCCTACGCTGATCAGGTTAATAACATTCTAATGACAAAGCTTACCAATCCATCAGGCAAAAAAATGAAGAACTTAACTTGAGGAAAGAATCAGTAGTCCGTCTTCGCATCACCTTTTGGCAGAAAACGAAGAATAACTGGATTCATTAATGGGGATGGCAAATGATTACAAACAACGTTAGTCAGTATGTAACCATGAGCCATAAAACGTAATCTTTAAATCAACATGAAATCTCTAACCAAAACTTCTCGTTGGTTCCATTTTGATTAGAGAAGCTATGGGAATGACACATGACTATAATCAACTTTGATCAGAATATAACCGTGTGTCATAACATAATCCCAAAACATGACTTTAGTTCCAAACCTTATAACGGAAAATAACTTAATCTATGGGAATGGTACACAATCGCAAACAACTTTGGTCAGAATGCAATTATGGCCGCAACATAATCCCAAAACTTCATTAAATCTCTAACTAAGACTTCTCGTTGGTTCCATCTTAATTAGAGATATCTTAATTATAATGTAGTCTTTATCATATAAATGCTTGAAAAGACTCAATAACTTAATTAATATGAGAATTAATTAAATGTCACATGACCCATAAAAGATGTTGGTCAATATATAGTCATGGAACATTTAATCAATCATAATCACATTGTCTCAAAGCAGAATATATTAATAAGAGACAAAAATCACATGATCAAAATTACTGAGCATTTAGACATCAAGTACTTAATTGCGGAAGCGTAAATAATTAATAATTAATGAGCAGCAAATTAAAACCCAAATTGAAAATAAGGGAAAAACTTAAGCTCATAGTTTATGGCATAAGAAATTGCAATATATGAAAATATAAACAATTCAGGTAGAAACATAATACTTAACTAATCCCATCTTAACTTATTCATGGAATGCACTAAAGCATTATTTGTGGCCTATCTGAGAAAACATCCATAAACCAGCTTAAACTTATACCCAAAGATGGGCTCATAAATAATGCATGGCTTAGGATCTAAAACATTTCATCAGTGGGCAATAAATTCTTTTTTTGACAATTCATGATTATAAACAACTTTGGTTGAAATACAACCATGAAAAGTCAACACTTAAGTATATTAATATTCAAAACCTGGTTATAGTCCCAAATCAAAATTTTCTGTTGGTTCTATTTTGATTTGAGACAAACTTAATCATAATAGACCAGAAAATATTAACTAAATTTGTGCATTCCTCAATTATCATAATTTCATCACTTAGGACACCTAAACATTAACCCAAAGGTGTATAAAAGATGCATTATTATTGGGCAATTGACATTAATTATTGCAGTGCATAAAGAAGAACAACATTAATCATAAGAAAATGTATTGAAATTAAATAAAGGCTAAAATAAATATTAAATCACATGAAAAATTTAAAGTTCAAATTCGCATCAACGTTGGGCAGAAACGAAAAAGAACTAAATTATCTTATGGGTGACACATGTTCATAAACAAACAGTACATGAAAAATTAATTACCACATTAAATAATATGCCCAAAAAATTAATCATGAAATTACTCATAATATTAATGCCCAGGAAAAATAATTTAAACAGTTCTTATTGCTGAAATTAAATAAGACTGAAAGTAATCATAAAAATTAAATTGACTAAATATCAGAAAAGGCCAAAAGCAACTCATGACCGAGGCCCACACGAGACCGCGGCCCAAGAAATAGCAAGCGGATCGCCCACCCCTGCGCGCCCAGCTCGCCGCCTGCTGCATGCCAGCGCATGTGACGCAGACGCGCCCGCGGAGGGAGACGAGGCGGCGCTGCGCGAGAGAGAGCGCGGCGGCTCGCTCGGGTGGCCCACGCGCAGAGGCGAGGCGGCGGCGCGTGGACGCGAGGCGCCACCGCGCGAAAAGCGGCGATGTCCGATGATCCGAAATGGACGGCGAGATAGCTCGGCAGAGGAACAAACGCGTGGCGGCGAAACCCTAGCTCATTCACTCTCTGCCTCCTCGAGAAACGCGCGCGCAGGCGAGAGAGAGGCGAAAGCGATGGCGGCGGCGCGCGGCACACGTCGAAGCGGCTCCAGCCGGCGCAAGCATCGATCGACGCCGCACATCGCCAGCGGATTGATGCGCGCGGCGGCGCGAAGGCAACAAGCCCGGGCGTAGGCGCGGGCGAGACTAAGGCCCGCGACGGCGAACGGAGCGCGGCGCGCGGAGCAGCCAACGACGACGACGACTACCCGATGAGGTAAGCCCCGAAAACCCCTCTTAGGATCTTTAGGTTTGCTTGATTTTGGGGATTTTGGGGACAAAGGGTTTCGGATCTCTTTCCCCTTCTGCTCAATGCTAACCGAGCCCAAGAAACACACTAATCCGACAAGAACAAAAGACCCAAAACAGGCCGAAACCGACAAACACAAGGCTTAAACCGGGCTAAAAGGGATCAAGATTAGGCTAGGTGGCTCTGATACCAACTGTTAGCATTAGGGTTCAACTAAACATGAACAAATGCTAGCCTAAAACATGATCACCAAAGAACATAATGCGGAAATAAACGTTAGAAGAACTCACCCGGAGAGGAGGATGCCATTAGGGTTCTTGGTCGGTTTGGATGGATGAGTGTCGGGGCAGAAGCACCAATGTGCAATGAAGAAGAATGGGTGCACCGTGATCTTCACGGTGATGGTTAGGGCCTTCGGTAGCCTAGCGCCAAAACCCCTAGATCAGATGGGTATCGGAAGAGGCCAAGCTCAAGAACAACCCCTTATCATAGTTCTGACCTCTCTCTGCTTAATATATGGCGTTGGCTAACGGGACCAAAAACCAATTATATCTTTTTATGAGCTCCCGATCAGAGCGCGGTAATGGAGGAATTAGCCCCATAATTTTCGGATCTGGCAGTTAAGCCACCCTGAAATTTCGGATCTGGCAATTAAGCCAAGATCATAACCAACACATCTTATTGATCACCAAAAAGAAGATACGATGTATAGTTATACTGTGCATGGTGGTGTATCAAAGCACTAAAAAGTTGATAAGCCCAACAACTTCTCTTTCTCGAGAAGCAAAAAGGAATCCCATCAAAGAAGTAAAGGAAACAAGAAAGCAGCAGCCTATACCTTCAGAATCATCATGTTATTGTAAGTAAGTGAATATTTTGTACAGACATGAAGTTAAAGATCTAAAATTAAGTAAAAGTAGGTAGTTTGTGCAAAAACAACGCTTGTGTTTGAATTTTAAAGTTTACCAGATAAGTATTACCAGTGAGCAGATTTTTTTATTTAAACTGGCCAGTATTTTGTATACCAGTCCAGTATTAGTTGTATCCACTGGTAGCTAACCGGTTACCACCCGGATATCATTATCATATTAACAATGAAGATAACTAGACAATTATGAATAATTGTAAACATCCTATGTTCAACTAAATCAAAACGTCTATTTCTATAAAGTATGACCAAAGCAAACTAGGAAATTTCAGGTCAAGTTGTGAAAAAGACATAGAAAGTTAATGAATTCAAATCATGTCCAGTATTAATATAGAATTTTGTAGAATAATTGTGTGTTCGTATGTGTCCTATAGGATCCCCACATGTGGCGATCCGCATAATTAGCCCAAGGTAACAACAGTCGCACTGCCATCACTCTGAGATAATTACGCGAGTCTCGGCATACTAACTAATCAAAACATCGAGCGCACTCGATATTTTATCAGTTAGTATACCGTGTTCAGAGTGTTGCAACAGAACAATAATTAGAGACTGAATGTAAATATATTACAAACCAAGCCACGCAGGACTATATGTCTATTACATAGATATATTGATCCTTGTACAATAAAAAGAAAATAACATAGATACTATTACACCACAAGACTGACGAAGCCGATACACGGCTACCCATCTTCTCTATTCCTCCTGGTAGAACTCTGCTGCCTCGTCCACCCAATCATCTACTTGATCCTTGTACAATAAAAAGAAAATAACATAGATACTATTACACCACAAGACTGACGAAGCCGATACACGGCTACCCATCTTCTCTATTCCTCCTGGTAGAACTCTGCTGCCTCGTCCACCCAATCATCTGCTTGAACACCGGAGCCAAACTCTAGAAAAAGGGGATTTAGTAAGAGTGAGTACAAAAGTACTCAGCAAGCATTATTACCAAATTTAGAGAATGATTTTCTCTCAAACCAAGCAATTTTCAACTAATACTCACCTTCCCTCAACATCCAATATTACAGAAATTAGATTTTTGGTTTTCTTTAAGGGTTGTTTATTTTAAACTTCAAAATCAGCTACTAGCACTCGTATATGAGGCAGACTTAGCTTCCGTAGCCTCCAATCCAGGAGACAGGCTTGAATTCAAGATTTTAACCCTGCTCAGGTTCGTATCACTTTACCTATAACGGCCTCCACCACAAAGGCTCCAGAACATTTATCACTAATCCAGCATTAGATCTCCAACCCTGGTAGCCAACGAGTGGTGGTGTCCTCGGCTGTTCCCCACCTATCCTCAGCGTACCAGTTGTACCATACTTCCTCAGCAGCATTGATACTCAACCATAGGCTTTAAATATATCGCCTGATCAACCGCAGCTGATTTTTGTGTCCTTCACTGGGACTCCCGGCATAACCAGCTTTACACTCCTAATTATCTACCTATTTCCCAATGTGGAGATCATAATATCTTCATAGGACAACCTTTTCTGACAGCGATTTATCTCGCTATGGTTGATACTGGAACACGGCTCATTGCCCGAGTACTGTTGGTTGACCTTACATTATAGCCTATGTAGAGGACCCCGCCGGCTATTCTCCTTCTCATCAGCACCCTCTACCCACCATAAATATTTCTAATACAAATCCACAACTCTATTCATGGACGCTAAACACCAACTCAACCATTTCCAAAACCACATCACAAATCCATCATTTCATTCTTTCTCAAAACCACATCCCATTTCCATCATTCACATCTGATTCACATTTAATTTGAAAGTAAATTTTTGATGCAATGATGATATGATTATTATACGAAAGCATTGAAAATCATTTAATAAAAGATGATCAAAGAATCTTGCCTGGTATAAAAGCAGAAGGATCGTCCTCGCCCGAAGATTGGTTCTGATTGGCTGGGATGCTCAGGTCTGACCCTGAAAGCATACAACATTAACTGGGGCAATTAAGAGGAACAATTTATTCTCGTGTCCAACCGATTTCTAATATGTCGTACATATTTTATCTTGGCACTATTTAATTAATATCATGTTGGCGATTTTTTAAGCAATCCGCAAGTTGATCAACAAAATCAACACGGTCCGCGGCATGAATTTATTTTTCTACCCTTTTCCCCCTGACTTTTCTCTCTTCTTTTCTCTCTTCCCTTCCTTCTTTCTTTCTTCTCTTTCTTTTCTTCCTTTCCCTTTCTTTTCTCTGCCCTTTCTGGTCTCTAGCCGACGGCCTCTCTGCTTCTATAGGCTGCATCGCCCCGGGCCGTCTCCTCTTTTTCTTCTGGCCGAGAGCCCCTCCTCCTCCTACCTCCGACGCCGCTCGATTTTCTACACGGTGCCGAGGGCGTAGCTCCAGCTCAGCCCTTCCTCCCTGCACATGGCACAGGCTGAGCTCCCCCTTGCATGGCACCGCGGCTCGGCGCTGGCCCGCCCCTCCGCCTCCATCTCGACCAGAGGGTGGCCTGGCCCTGCCTGTGGCCTGCTCGGCCCGCGCGGCTTCGGCCCAACATGGTTGCACCACTGGGCCGCCGAAGCTGCCTCACCGGCTCCTCTCTCTCTGGCCGACGGCGCACAGCCTCTAGCTGCCGCTCCCCTCTTCACTTAGCTGAGCTCACCTCTTCTCCTCCCTCTCTAGATGCTAAGCTAGGGTTCTGCCCACATTTTATTTTCTTGCATTTTTGCTTGATGATTTTCGGATTAATGCTTGAGAGTGGGGGTTCTATGATGAGGTTGGGAAGTTTGAGCTATTCATGAAGAAGGACAGATACTACACTAGCCTTAAGGCTGCCCCAACCACTGAGAACCCTGGGGATGACCCAATCTATCCCCTACCGTACCCCATTTGCTAGCCAAACCCTCGGTCTACCCTCTGCATATACAAACCCTCACTGTAGCTACTCTAATACTACTGGTATAAGCACCTAGGTTTGATCGGTTGGAGTTGAAGCTGGCTGGGGATGGAGTTGAGGAAGCAAGGAAGAAGAGGTGCTGCCTTCTAGCTTCGGGTGACCTCCTTCTCTTCTGGACAGTCCCCTCCTCTTCTGGATGGCTTCCTCCTCCTCTGGATGTTGTCGCCTCCTCTTCTAGATGTTGCCGCCCCCTCTTGCTTCGGCTTGGTGCTGGTTCTTATGGGCTTGCTTCGGTTGGAAGCTTGTTGTCTTCCTTGGGTGAGGAAAATGGAAGCTGGCTGTGCTCTTGTGGGTTCTCGGTTTGTGTGGAAAAATGGGAGACAGAGGCTATTGAGCTGGCCTCTGGTTGGCTCTTGGCTGGCTTTATTGAAGTGGAAAAATGGCACATGACCATTTTGCCCTTAGGCTTTTACTGTAGGCTATTGATCCTAAGGGCATTACGGTCATATCTCGCTAAAAAAAACTAACGGTACTCGCAACCGTACCAGGTAAGATCCTAAAGCGCCGAATGATGGACCCCGGTCTAGCGAGAGGAGCCGGTCTGGGTCCCGGACAGGTCGGGTACCTCAATGAGCGATACTTTCACTGCGGGACTGACGACACTCCTCTTAATCCTTACATTTTAATTATCTTGCCTAATCATATTTTTATTGCTTAATTACTGTTTTACTGCTTTTAATTAACTGATAACCCCTCCAAGTTATCACACCACACCCTTTATTGATAGCATCAATTATAACTGAATTACATCCAAACTCTATCTCTAACTTTAATTTGTCTCTAATTTGAATCTTTACCTATTCCTAATATGACTCTGAGTTGCACATGACTCAGACTCTACTCTCTAACACTCCCCCTCAAGATGGGCATGAGATACAACTATAGTCATCTTGTTACATAATGTAACACTCCCCCTCAAAGCATTACTTTTACTGAACCGCCAATATGATGACCGAATACCACCACCATGACGTCCACCTCTCCAAAACTACCTCCAACATCATGATCGACACCACCTCCACGACCATCATCCTTTTGCAACCTCCATGACCGTCATCCTTGCCATTCGCAACACCCACGCCATGTCCAACACCGTCACATAGATGCAACCTCCAAGCGCCTTCACCTACACCACCATCGACACAGCACCTCCCATGATCATCTCAACTACGTCTCAACCAACATCAAGTCCTTTGTTTTCTTCGACACACCTGCAATCTTGGTCTCTTCCACTTCTACCCACTAGCTTCCAGCATTGGTCTCCACCGTCTCCTCCTATATCCCCCGGCAACCCTTGCCTCTACCATCTCCCTCAACATGCCCCCAACCATCTCGGCTTCCACTACCTCCCTCCTAACATACTCAATATCACCTTTGGGCTTGCCATAGTGAAGGACCAAAACCGGCGACTAGAGGGGGGTAAATAGGAGCCAAATAAAATTTTCCTCTCAAGAATATCTTCAAAATACCAGTGCTATGGAGCAAACACTAGGTTCGAGAATACCAACAACAGGATGAATAGAGTAAGAATTTCAGTAACTCAAATGAAAAGAAATATCAAACTTAACCGTAAAGAAACATTAATATCTCTAGATCTACTCATCTAAAATTGATGAAACTTGAAACATAGAAAGATAAGGTCCTCATGGTCATGATTTCAAAAGGAATTTCAAAATAAAGTTCAAATGAGAGACCTATCTAGCTCAACATCCATGCTGCACAAAAACAGGAATTTCATAAACTTGATCGTGAAGAAATCTCAAAAACTCAAGTTTTCTCCATCCACTTGTCATCCTGGTTTGTAGCAACTCCTCGACCTTAGTCATCTTCCAGCGTCACCTTGACTGTCTGGACCTTAGCTCTCCTAGCCTAGTCCCGATCTCCTCCGCTCACCATGACCTAGCTCCGAAGTCCTGCAACTATCTTAGACAAGCAAAACATCACATAGCATTTCTCAACATAATATACAACATTTAATCAACATAGGTATCACTTCCCAATTAAGTGCATCACTCAAGCTCACGGGCCGGTCAGACCGACATCACACCAAAATTGCAAATTCAGTTTTCCAAACCCAAAACAAACTCACACAAATTGACATAAGCCTAACAAATGTCAAATGTTCATAACACATCTATGGGTTAACCTCCACATGGTCTTAAACATAGCCTCCACCGGAGCTACCACCAGCTCCTACTTTCACAACCAATATCACCATCAGCACATGCCCAACATCACCTCTGAACTTGTCATAGCCTCCACCAGCTCCTACTCCCTCACTCATGAAGGATCAAGGATAATAGACTAGAGGGGGTGAATAGGAGGTTTTGAAATTCTTTTGGCTCTAATGCGATGATTTACCAAATATAACACAATTTGCAATTCTACAACTATGAAGGCCAAAATAAACTAGATTTCACTAAGTATACCAACAAGCTAAATCTAAGCAATAATAGCAAACCTAGAGAGATGATCTAACACAATGATCACAAGGAATATGAATTGCATGAATTAAAGGTGACAATGATCAAACCACAATTGAACACAAGAACTTTTTCTCATGATCTTGGAGACTTGTCGGTCTCCCCTAATCCATATTGAGGAAGCTTGAACAAATCAAGCTAGCTCCTTATGCAATTGAGCCGCTCTCGATCACTAGTGGTAGCACTTCCCTGCTCCGGGTAGGTGAGCTCCGACCTTCACACCGTTACCTGGTCTCTTCACAATCTCCTTTGAAGAGATCACCGGTTCTCACATCTTCAAGCCATCTAGGGGCGGCAACCTCCAAGAGAATAAACCATGATGCTCGCTTGAAGATGATCAAGTGTTCTAATGGCTCAAATTTAATGCTCACACTTGAAGGCTCTCAACTACTCAAAATGTGAAATTTAATGCACAAGAGAGATGAGAGAGTTCTTAGGGCTCAAGAGATGTTCAATAATGTGTCTAACTTTTTCTTTGGTGCAGGAGAGGGGGTATTTATAGCCCCTACCAACAATTCTAGCCATTGGGGGCAAAATCCCCAAAAAACTGCCAAATTTAGCACTACCGTGATGTGTGAGCCGATAGTGTCGACCAGCAAGTGTAATGGTCGAATTTGCATTTAATGCGATTGGTGACAGTGGCTGTTGCTACAGTACTCCGGCACTACCGCCAACTAAGGCCCAGTAGTGCCACTCTTTGAATATTGCAAAATGGGCCCAAGAACTCATCTATGGAAAAATGATTTTCTCCAACATTATGACTTTACTACTGCCTTTGCGATAGTACCGACCTAACACTCCTGTAGTGCTGAACGAAGAAGGGCAAGAAAAAAACATGCCACTGGAATAAAGCTACCGCCATCTGAGGGGCGGTACTGCTGCACCTCTGACAGTACCACTTCTCAGGCACCGGTAGTGTCGGTCAGGACAAAAGCACAAAATGTGTCTTCTAGAATAAAGCTACTATCAACAAAGGGGCGGTACTACCTTATATCCGGCAGTACCACTCCCCATGTGCCGGTAGTGCCGGACGAGCAAACTCCAGAAAAATACCCTTGCTGAAAAAAAGTAACCGCACCTAGAGGGCAGTACTGCCGACCCATCGGTAGTACCAGCCTCTAGCACTCTGTAGTGCCGACTGGACTATCCAACAAGTTTTTCACAAAGATTTTTCAAGGAATGATCATGCCTAAGCATGAACATAATTTGAGCCATTATTTCTAAGGTTTTCAAGCTACTAGTCAATGATCCCTCTTAATAGTATGGCTCCTATTCTAGCAATCCGATCTTTCTACCAAATATCAAGATCGACAAAAACTATGAAGAGGTCCTTAAAATTTTTATATACCTTGGCCTTGAGTTTGAGTCATCCTTGATAGACCTTTTACTTCATGATTCCACCTTTTTCATGAGCGAAGATGAGGACCAACCTATTCTCACATACTCAAGAGAGATTGTTAGTCCTTTAATCACGATCGTCATTAATTACCAAAACCAAATGAAATTGGGAGCCTAGATGCTTCAACTCATCACCATTGTCAACATATCACCGCCATCTAACACTTACCAAGACAAGCACATCTAGTATCAATACCAACATCAACTCCAACGAACACCTTCACTACCAACTCCAATGTCAACACCACCAAAGTCACATCCTGTGCAATCTTCTCCCCCTATTTCAGGGTCTTTCTACTTTGCCCTGAAACATCTACCGTTACATCAACCACACAACTCTAGTCACACCAAATCCTCCTAAACCTCATAACATCTCTGGTACATCTTCTTGTGCACCTATCCAAGTAGTATACATCTCTGGTACACCCCCTTCTGCACCTAGTCAAACAGCCCAAAAACACTTCCTGGTCTTTCTCCCCTTGCAGAGCAGACATAGCCTCATAGCAAACAATGATCAACACAAAATTCCAACTTCTGCTCTTCCCTCTCTCCATGCAAGCAAAACCTAAACATCAGTCACACAATCACAAACTAAAGCAACACCAGATCGTCTTCCTTCTCCTAGCTTCTCTCCTTCTTTTCTTGCAGTAGACAACAACTCCAAACTCCTCTCTTTCAAACAGGTCTTCCAACCATCACCTTCTCAACAACAAACACAACAGCAATAGAAAGCCATACCAAACACAGAAAATCTCCAACATCATTTTCTCTTCTCTCATCTGCAATATCGTTCTCTCTCTCCAAGCACACCAGCACCCTCACAATAATTCCTCCTTTGCCTACCTAGTACGGCACTTAAGTACCCACCTCCTTCCAGCCTTCCTTGAGTCGCTCTCAAACAGCAACATGCCAACACATTGAAGGACCGAAAATTGCAATATGAGGAGGATGAATGATCAACAATAATTTTCCCCCCAAAGGAACCAGCCAAAACCTCACTTGAACAAATATGAGCGGAAATGAAATTTTCAGAGAAACTCAGCCTGGGACAACACTACCGTGCTACAGGAGTGGTAGCACAGGATGAATAGTAAAATCAGCACACAAGTTCAAATCCAAAAATTGATGTAAATTTTGATTGGATGATCCGAAACTCGTGAAACTTTGTATGCACCTTCATATGGATGTTAGGAACCTATTCCAACCATCAATTGCAAAGATTGGCGTCAAAGTTCTAACCTTTTCAAATTTAGAGAAGGTTGCACCAAAGCTCGGTCAAATCCAAAAACTTCATCCTGAGCTTGCTCGTGGGGATTTGACGATTGAGATGATCTCCCACATATCACAGTAAGCAAGAACACCAAAGAAACACCTCTCAAAAGTACAAGAACAAGATCTACCACTAATTCTTTCTTCTCAAGCCTAAAACCGGTTTCTTGATAAATCTCCTGATGATCACGTGAGAGCTTGCCTAGATGATTGGGATATGATCTACAGAGAATTCATTCATCAATCATTCATCCTTGGCAACACAAGATAAAGAGAGAAATAAACCAAATAGAGATCAAGAACTCAAGAAGGGAAAGAGATCAAAACAAGAGCAATAACTTGAGCACAAATTTGATTTTTATTTCAGAAAAAGAAAGATGATTACAAAGCCTCTCTAAAGAGGGCAAAACTCCCAAGGAGTACCCACACACAAGACTCTCAAAGATCTTGTTCTAATTCTTAACCTAGAGTCTTGCCTCCCTCTACATCTCTCAAGCCCTTGCCTCCCTCTACATCTCTCAAGCCCTTATATAGAGGAGGAAACCCTAACCCTAGACCTGGACACACAAGTAGATACCATCTACACTCACATGGGCTAACCCGCTAATCCAATATATAATGGGTTTTACACACTCACACGCATGCTTCTCAAAGCGGCCTTCACATGACGCTTCAATTCGCTCCACGAGCCCGAATTCGCGTCCATACCCTCTTTGGCTTGACCTAAACCATTTAAGCCAGTGCCACGGTTTTTCCAAACCGCCTCCATCTATGGTAATGGATAAATTACCAATTTGCCCCACGACCGGTCTTTTCCTTCGCCTCAAAGAATCGCCTATGCTTTGTCAACTTCCATGTGGCCCCAATGACTTTCCGCCAAACTTCTCACGCGTTTGAACTCCCCCAAACTGTCCTCGCTTACAAACGTGTCCAAGCCATTTGGCGCACCATATGTTCTTTACCTTTTGACCATGACGGCTCTGGCTTCCTTGACCGTTCTGGACCTAGGGTCCTCCCTGAGCATAGTCTCGGTCCACCTTGCTGTTGTCCGCTATGTTCATCACCAATAGCTCACGCTTCGGCTCCTCGCAGCAACTCCCTGGCCTTAGTCACCTTCGGCGTCACCCTGACCATCTGAACCTCAGCTCTTCTAGCCTAGTCCTGATCTCCTCCACCTCACCATGACCTAACTCCGAAGTCATGCAACCAACATTGACAGCAAACATGTCACGTAGCATTGCTCAAAAAAGATATACAATGAACATCTCTTAAACACGGTTGACAGTGCACATAAATTCCTTCTGAAAAATATCTACCACCAACTAGAGGCCGGTAGTACTGCCTAGCTAGTACTACTACCATTCATCAGCCGGTAGTACCGTTGGTCGGTACTACTGCGTTTTCAACGCTGGTAGTACCGCCCCAAAAATCCCAAAAAACAACCCTTCCCGGAAAATAATTACCGCCAACCTAGGCCCGGTACTACCACACTCTAGTACTGTTGCCCCCTTGGACCGGTAGTACCGCCCTCAACTAACAGCAGCTCAAATTGCTTCAAATCTAAAATGAACTTAAATCAAACTCAAACCTGAGCACCACAATCTCAAACACAATCAATTACTCATCACAAACATAGATAGACCACCATATGGTCTCTCACACATAATTGGCTTCCTTCCTCCCCTCATTGTCCTCCGATCCATACCAATCTACACGAAAAAAGCACAACATAGGCAGGAAGCTATCCGTCAGTCAGATCCAATTTCTTCCAAGAAGCAACATCTCTCTCCTCAAGTAAGATCCAACTCAAATCGCAGCCTCTCTCTCCTTAGGTCAGATCCAACTCAAATCGCAGCAACCACCACGCTCTTCTCCCCTCTTTTTTATTTTTCCTTTCTTCCTTTTTCTCTGTCCTTTTTTTACATTTTCTTTCCTTTTTTCTTTCAGCCTGTGGTTGACTTCCTTTTCCTTTTCTCCTCCCCTCAGCCGAACGACCTCCTGGCTTCTCTCTCCCTTCTCCTTTTTCCTCTTTTCCCAACCACACTTGATACGGATATGAGAAGCTACACTGGACTCAATCTCGATGATTTTAGCATGCCTATGACATATCACTGGAAAGACCTAGAATTCTAGTTTCCAGCACTTCAAACCATGCATCGTTTTGACTTCCGAAGCAAAAGTTATGACCATTTAAGTGGAAGCTACAAAGTCTGTTTTGTGGGTCGCGAGATTAAAAGAAGACTCCTCAAATGCTCGACCAATATGACCTTTCACATACCTTCATTAGTATTTGCTTTCATACCTAGCTAGGAGGGTTGTTCCTAGTATAAATACCTCATGTACTCCTCCATTATATGCGTTGAAAAGTGAAAAATGTTGCTATGAGTTAATTTTTTAGAATAAGCCACCATGGTGTCTTCTCCACCATGGAATGGCTGTATGGAGGGATCCTTATCCACCCTTTGCTCTTATAAACTTGCCTTGTGATATTACAAAGGCGGTCGTTCGACGATAAACTTTCTGTGCTTCCAACTTAGTGCGTGGTTTTGTGGATTGGGAACTTAGAGTGTGGTTAGGCGAATACTTGTCGCAGGTCATTGCATCGTCAGTGGTTGGCCCCAAGATCGTCAGGTTGTACTGTTACCTTGGCTGTTTACAACTAGTTATCTTTCTTCTTGCAATGAGAAGCTACACCTGAATCAATCTTGATGATTTTAGCATGCCTATGCTATATCACTGGAAAGATCTCGAAGTCTAGTTTCCAGCGCTTCAAACCATGCATCGTTTCGACTTCCGAAGCAAAAATTATGACCATTTAAGTGGAAGGTGCATAGTCTGTTTTGTGGGTGCGCGAGACTAAAAGAAAACTCCTCAAATGCTCCACTAATATGACCTTCCACATACACTACAACAACTAGCATGAGTCGAGGATGACTCAATTTTGAAGAAATGGAGAATGATACAGATATGAGAAGGTACACCAAAATCAATCTCGATGATTTTAGCATGCATATGTCATATCACTTGAAAGATCTAAAAGTCTAGTTTTCAACGCTTCAAACCATGCATCGTTTCGACTTCCGAAGCAAAAGTTATGACCATTTAAGTGGAAGCTGCAAAGTCTGTTTTGTGGGTGTGCGAGATTAAAAGAAGACTGCTCAAATACTCCACCAATATGACCTTGCACATACCTTCATTAGTATTTGCTTTCATAGCTAGCTAGGAGGGTTGTTCCTAGTACAAATAACTCATGTACTCCTCCATTGTAAGCAGTGAAAAGTGAAAAATATTGCTATGAGTTGTAAACTTTTCTTGTGAGATTACAAAGCGGTCGTTCGACGACAACCTTTCTGTGCTTCCAACTTAGTGCGTTGTTGTGTGGATTGAGAACTTAGAGTGTGGTTAGGTGAATACTTGTCGGAGGTCATTGCATCGGCAGTGATTGGCCCCAAGATCGTCGAGTTGTATTGTTACCTTAGTTGTTTACAGCTAGTTATCTTTCTTCTTGCTCTCACGTCGTGAAGGTCGGGTCTCCCTCATATCATATCATTTTGGTATGAGGGGGACCCGACCTTCACGACGTGAGAGCAAGAAGAAAGATAACTAGCTATAAACAGCTAAGGTAACAATGCAACCCGACGATCTTAGGTCCAACCACTACCGATGCAATGACCTGCGACAAGTATTCGCCTAACCACACTCTAAGTTCCTAATCCACACAACCACGCACTAAGTTGGAAGCACAGAAAGATTGTCGTCGAACGACCGCCTTTGTAGTCTCACAAGGCAAGTTTACAAGAGCAAAGGGTGGATAAGGACCCCTCTATACAGCCATTCCATAGTGGAGAAGACACCATGGTGGCTAATTATAAAAATTAACTCATAGCAACAATTTTCACTTTTCACTGCTTACAATGGAGGAGTACACGAGGTATTTATACTAAGAACAACCCTCCTAGCTAGGTATGAACGCAAATACTAATGAAGGTATGTGGAAGGTCATATTGGTGGAGCATTTGAGGAGTCTTCTTTTAATCTCGCGCACCCACAAAACAAACTTTGCAGCTTCCACTTAAATGGCCATAACTTTTGCTTAGGAAGTTGAAACGATGCATGGTTTGAAGCGCTGGAAACTAGACTTCCAGATCTTTCCAGTGATATGGCATAGGCATGCTAAAATTATCGAGATTGATTCTGGTGTAGCTTCTCATTGCAAGAAGAAAGATAGCTAGCTGTAAACAGCCAAGGTAACAGTGCAACCCGATGATCTTGGGGCCAACCACTGCCGATGCAATGACCTGCGACAAGTATTCGCCTAACCATACTCTAAGTTCCCAATCCACAAAACCACGCACTAAGTTAGAAGCACAGAAAGGTTGTCGTCGAGCGACCGCCTTTGTAATCTCATAAGGCAAGTTTACAAGAGCAAAGGGTGGATAAGGATCCCTCTATAAAATCATTCCATAGTGGAGAAGACACCATGGTGGCTGATTCTGAAAATTAACTCGTAGCAATATTTTTCACTTTTTACTGCTTACAATAGAGTACATGAGGTATTATACTAGGAACAACCCTCCCAGCTAGGTATGAATGCAAATACTAATGAAGGTATGTGAAAGGTCATATTGGTGGAGCATTTGAGGAGTCTTCTTTTAATCTCGCGAACCTACAAAATAGACTTTGCTGCTTTCACTTAAATGGTCATAACTTTTGCTTCGGAAGTCGAAACGATGCATGGTTTGAAGCGCTCAAAACTAGACTTCCAGATCTTTCCAGTGATATGGCATATGCATGTTAAAATCATCGAGATTGATTCTGGTGTAGCTTCTCATATCCGTATCAACACTCCTGAGCCGGCTGGCCTCCTCTTCCTCCTTTCTTTACCTCATGGCACGGAATTCGTACATCGAGTTCGGCCCTTGTCCGTTGGCCCTCACTGCGGTGGCGGATTTCATCCCATTGCCCGTTGCTTTGCCACTACCCATGCACTACAACGTGGCGTCACCACCCGTGCCCACGACAAAGAGCAGTCCCTTCGAGACCCGGCTATCGATGGTTAGATCCACCACCATAGGCAGAAAGATGGCGAGGACGGTGGCCCCGACGACAGTGGTAGCCCCGATTGATCGCGTAGTGGAGGCAGTCTTTGCGCACTATGAAAGGACTTCTGCGATAATAGTGGCAACTGATCCGGGAAGCGGCAGCCTAAGCAGCGACACACAGTGACAACCCTACACAACCCGGCTGGTCGCGGCCTACTCCCGTGTGATGTGGCGACCGCGGCAAACCACGCGCGAGGGGATGGCGGCGGTCCCAGCTACCCAAGTAGTGGTGGCGGGCTCCACAAGTTGGGAAAAGTTTTTCGTGACAGAAGCCCCCTTCTGCGCCTTTGGCAGCAGTGCCCCCGAGCGGCGGTAGCCTGAGCAACGACACGCGCCAGCGACCCTACACAACCCGGCCTGCCGCGGCTTGCTCCCATGTGACCCGACCGCAGCGGACCACGTGCAAGAGGATGGCAGCAACTGGCGGATCGATTGAGGCTTTGAGGTGAGTTTTTTTTTCAGGTTAGGATTTAGATGGCTCTAATACCATGTAGAATTTTGTGAAATAATAGTGTGATAGCGTCAATCATAACCGAATTACATCCAAAGTCTATCTTGAATTTATCTCTAACTTGAATCCTAACCTATCTCTAATATGACTCTGATTCGCACACGACTCGGACTCTTCTCTCCAACAATTAACAAAAAAATTTACATGTATGATGCATTAGCATTAGTGTGTAATTTGTAATTACAAAGCAGGCATATACTGCTAGCACCAATGAATTCCATACATCAAGAAAGTGGAAGTCCTAGCATGCACACCTAAGAAATTGCAATATAGTATGCGCAGCATGAGCCAATTAAAAAGCTACTTTTCTAGCTATAATCTGAGGACGACCCAAATGATGGAATATAGGATGATCTTTAGGGGAGCTCCAGATCACACCCACCACATCACGTGACCCCCAAGAGCTCCCTCTCTTGCCTATAAATGAGAGGCAAAAGCCACCAAACCATTAGGCATCTAAGACAAAGTGGCTTCCTCCTCCTTACTTGTCGTCGTCGTCTTCGATCTTCCTCCTCCTCTTCTTCTCCTTCTTCTTCCAAACAGACTGGAGTTCATCAAGGATCTCATCCTGAAGCTGGAGCCCACAAGCACTCAAAGGAAGAAGAGCAAGAAGACCGGCTCCCAGCCGATACAAGGTAGGAGCGAACAGCGTTAGGGCACCGTGATCATATCGTAGGGTCGGTATGGTGACAGTGAGAGAAGAGACACGCAAAGGGCCATGGACGGAGCAGGAGGACCTGCAACTGGTATGCACTGTCCGCTTGTTCGGTGAACGTCGTTGGGATTTCATTGCCGAAGTATCAGGTTTGAGGGGTGGGGGATCCAAAAATTAGGTAGCTATATTTGAAGCCTTTCGCGCAAAGTCGCAACAAGAAATGCCACCTTCTCTGACCGGCTCTCTTCTTGCTTCACCCCTCCCTGTGATCTCCACGCAGGCCTCAACCGCACAGGCAAGAGCTGCCGCCTCCGGTGGGTCAACTACCTCCACCCTGGCCTCAAGCGTGGGCGCATGTCTCCCCATGAAGAGCGCCTCATCCTCGAGCTCCACGCTCGGTGGGGAAACAGGTTTGATCCAAAAGATAATCCAAGGATCTGCTATCATGAGCGATAAATTTGGTGGTTTCTCTTCCATATTAGGTGGTCCAGGATAGCACGGCGCCTGCCGGGGCGTACCGACAACGAGATCAAGAACTACTGGAGGACACACATGAGGAAGAAAGCGCAGGAGAGGAAGAGGAACATGTCACCCTCGTCGTCCTCGTCTTCGCTGACGTACCAATCCTGCCGTCCGGAGACGCCATCGTTCGTCGGAGTAGACGAGCGGGAGCTTCACGGTGGCGGCAGCGGTGGCTGCATCACAAGCATCCTGAAGGGCACCCCCGCTGACATGGATGGATACCCCATGGATCAGATATGGATGGAGATTGAGGCACCGGAGGCGCCCACAGGGCTGGGCTCCGATGCATTCTCCGGCCCTCTGATGCCTTCTCCTATGTGGGATTACCACTGCCCTGAGGCATGCTGGAAGATGGATGATGAGATCAAGATGGCCCCCAGTTTGGTCACAGTGAGGGACTGGGCCCCTGTTACTGAAGCCATATATATTGGGTCAGATTACTAAGTGACTTATCTACCTAGCAGAAGTGAAGTGCTTTTGCAGAAAGAACCGTTAGCATGGATCTAAATATTTTACATCTATTTAGCAGTGCATGCAGTAGGTGTTTTCATGTCCTATGTATCCATCTAGTTTCTAGTGTGCAAGACAGCTTATGTCACTGGGTCCCTGACTAGACGTATGCAATATATGCAAGGGCAAGGGTACTCTGTATTCACAATATAATCAGCTATATCTCCTGTGAGACTTTTCTATTGATCAAGTATCATTTTAATATGGTTATATCTCAACTTAAAAATGCTTTCTATAGGTCAGGTACAGAAAGTTTGTTGTTACTAAGGTCAAGATCACTGTTGTGAAAACGGCAAACTCGGCTGATTAGTCGGCCGATTAATCGGTGACGCTGACTACCATCACGAATAGTTTAATCCGAGAGAAGTTGATGTAGTCGAATGATTAATTGACCGCATAATCCGATTAATCATCCGGTTTTCCGTTTAATCGCGAAAATAGCTTATTTTTATTCACTAAGTACGATAAATTAGTTTATAATGTTGTGTCATAGTGTTTATAGTATATATGATAAATTAGTTTATAATGTTGTGTCATATTGGTCATAGTATGTATCTTTTGGATGAATATAAACAATAAAATGTAAACCATGTTTTGTAGAGTGATAATTTACAATTACTTTGGGTAACTAAAATGTTTCTAATTAATTCTAAATGTAAATAAATATATTAATAAGAACACATAATCGTTCGTTAAATTCTTATTAATCGGCCGTACTATGATTAATCGCTTGGCGGTACCACATCTGTCTATCGAGCGCATAACGTTTTTCACAACACTAAAGAAGATTACGCTGATCCAACTGGAATCATAGCGCGGTAATGTTAACCAATGCTGGTAAACCAATCAAGATTGCTTTGTACAAGAGGATGGGCTAGTCGATGGCTTGAAGCAAAGAACTCTAAAGTACTCCCTCCTATCACCAATAGTTGTCATTTTAGAGGTGCAGTTAAATTTTTGAAACTTAGACTATTAATATCTTTTTAAATATTTAAAATAGATACATGAAAATTAAATGTATAGATTTATCTCGAAAAGTACTTTCATAGTATCATATTTTTATTTGGTTTTATAAATATATTATAACAGGAATTAGTAGTTGAAGCTGTGTTTTATAGACCGTGTCGACGTCCAAAGGAGTATTTAACCAAAGAGAAGTCAATTAGGACTAGTGCTCTGATAGAGCTGCCCACCTTGCCTTCTCAGTATATTGTACTCTTCCGTAGTAACAACTTGCAAGATGTGGGATAGGAAAAGGCATAGCTCTCAGGGAGCCACAAAATCTGAAGGTAAAAATACTACAGTCTCACCCAACAAAAGGGCCAAGAGACTACCGCAAAGACTTTTACAGAATTTCACGTTAGAACAGAACGTTAAAATACTTTGGAACAATTTTCTCTTTATTACTTCTCGCTCTGTTCGCTTACAAAACTCAGGCCTATCCCTATACCCAAAACCACAACCCTAAGAAACGGAATAGGATTCTACTTCTATGTCCTAGTTAGACTCCTCATCCTAAACTTTCTTAATACAAACTTTCCAAACTAAACATTTCCTATTACAAGATTACTTCTAACATTTTCCCCTCTAATCTTGTAATACCTTTGATCACGCCGATCTTCCCTCTCATCTCTAAGAACTTATTCAGCTCGTTCCGTGTGTGCGCGAACTCCTTTGCGCTGTCTCGCTTGCGTACATGAAACAACGTCGTCCTCTCCCGAGTCGCATACACTTGTACCCACCTTTGCGCCTTTCTGATGCCTGTTTTGCACCCACTTGGTGCCTCTGCACCCTCCTGACGCCTGTACTGCACCAACCTGGTGCCTCTGCGCCTTCATAACGCCTGTTCTGCACCCACCTGGTGCCTCTGCGTCCTCCTGACGCCTGTGCTGCGATACTACGGAAAAAAACACGACGCGAAACAATAATACGCCGAGCATTGAACTATTGTTGTTTTCGAGAGTCTTTGCTTTACTTCTTGCATCACCCTCGCGAGTTGTCCTCTAGCTTGGCTGAGATGTACTAGATGCACTTCTTGACGTTGGCCTTTGCCACCACGAGTTTCTGTAGAGCTTTTCTAGTTTGATAACAAATCCTAGAGCTGGATAGGATAGATAGATTTCAGAATGCATGGTTAGCGAACACCGAAACAAAGAAAGCAAATTCTCACAAATAATGCAAGTCAAGAACAAAAAAGATGAGTTAACCACATGACATAATTCTAAAATGCAAAAATAACAGTTCAAGTAAAGCTGAGGCAGGTTCATGGCCCTGGTGATTACCTTCTACCCAGAAACCGTGTTTCAAGGAAGGGAATGTATACCCATATATGCAACAAAAAAAGCTAGAGACAGGTACTAAAATATAATACCCTGTCTAGAAGTAAATGGTCCAATTTTTTTAATGGTCTTCAAGATCAAACTTAGATGATAAATCTATATTGCAGTATTATGTATTAAGTACAATATTACTACTACGTTTGACTCTAGTAGTACACATTGTTGAAAAAATGTGCAATATTTTTATTCCAGATTTTATATTGAGGCAAAAAGAACAAAAGACTAGAGACGCAAAAAACAACAGGTAACACATTGTTCTTCACGAATATGCGATTTATCACACGAACGACTTACAATCGGGCTTGCTGAAGAATAGGAAGTAGCGCAGCGCAGACGCAGTCGTGGAAGTCGTCGACGTCGAGGATGACGCAGAGCGGTCACGCTGATGCGCTGCCCAGAAACCTTATTGCCGCCCCGTGCAGGTTAACTCTGCGGCAAAGGCTCGGAGATACCGCTCACCCTCCTTCATAGTGCACGCCGAGGAGGAAGGCCGGCGAGGTTCAACAACTCAACACAACAGTACAGCAATTCGGAGATGAGGAGGAAGAATGGAGAGATAATTGCAAGGTTCAGCAAAACAAAAGGTGATTTCGAAGTGCCAGGAGACAGCCATTCCCATGCTTATTCAAGAGGTGGCAAGGACTCCACCTTTTAAGTTATCTTTCCTCCACTTGACTAGGCAATATGGTACTAAATCATGCATGCTTTGGAATTAAAGGAAATGGGCCACCCAATAGACCAATTTCTAACACAGATTGTCTTAGTTTTTACATGATCAAAACTATAGATTGATGGACCAACTGTTGGGCGAAGTTTGCAATGTTTGATTTGACCCTGAAAGTGTGTATTTGACTATTGACCTTATAATTCGAAATGGAGGGAGCAAAGTTTTTGATCTAAGCATGCCAAATCAAGTCCATATAAAACTTTCAAAACACACCAGAAATAGCAGCAGCAAGCAAAAGCCGTCTATTTCTTTCATGGAATGGACTACAATTTACAAATCATTTGTTCGGACCCAAATATGCAAATTCGAACTCTCTATGTACAATGCACTAATCTAGGATCAAGCTAGTGCACATAGTAACAACATAGATATAATATCAACTCTATACACAAAAAATAAGAACAGACGAATTATATTTGATAAATAAATAGATGTTATGACTTTATGGTTAAGTTTATATTAATTATGCCACGTATGGCTTAAGCACTAGATAAATAACCACAACAGAAAAACAAATAAACTCCGAAGTGACACATCGACCTGCCACAAGCAATCAACTTGGGCTTGAATCCTAGTAATCGGCTTCTTCATGATACTCCTCCAAAACGGTTTCAACTCTTCCTCTTCTCCAACCGAGTGATGTTTATTACAAGAGTGAGTATATGGATTACTCAACAAGTTGTGCATAGAATGCAAATCTAAATATCTATATGCAAGGTTTATTACAAAGGATGGCTTACATGATTTATTTTGCATAAGCAGTCTTTTTGCCTTTGATTGAAAGCATAATTAAAACAAATAACATTATTAATACAAATTTCTTGAGAACTTCACAAAGATGCATACAACCTAAACCAATTCCTTTCACATAGCCTACCACCTAGTTTTATTTTATAAAACCTAACCCTTGTGTGAAATTATCGAGTATTGTCCATAACCGGGGACATAGCTATTCGAATAGTTTTACACTCTGTAGAGGTTGTACAAGTTTTCCCATAAGAAATGGTCATCTTCTCATATCATACAATAGATACGTTTCTTTAGGCGTGTGACTAAGAAGATCATAACAAAACTTTTCGGAAACAATGCCCTGACATTGACCCTCCTGACAAGTTTGATCCTCACCATCCTACCCTCACATAGAGCATAAGAATGGAAGGGAGCTCACCAATGGACTTGAGAACAATAACCGTCCATGATGTGGTCCCAAAACAATGACACACACCCTCCAATCAAGCACACATCCTAACCTACCTCCTAAGGAAGCCAACGTTAAGACTTGGTAAGTTACTGAGTTAGGTATGACCTATTCCAGACATGTGGTTATACGATGTGGCTCAGTTCAATGACATACAAAGTTAAGTCCATAATTAACCAAGGCAAGACTTACAAAGTTCTACCCCTACACACAGATTCACACAGAATTATCCAACCCTCACACAGATTTACTGCACACAGCTTATCTTGCCCCTTGCCCCAATCTGAATCATTTTCTTAACCATGTTTATTAAAGCGCAACACATGCCATCATTGGCTGACAACATATGACACACCCTTCTTCACAAAGATATTCCATAATCACTAAATCATATATGAATTTTGCAAATTTTAGCATGATATGAATAACCAGCTACATGGCTAAGCATATTAATTGCATCTAAAGCAACCCACGTTGATTCTACATTATTGACCAACTATAAATAACCAACCTAGGGTGAATAATGATTATGGCAAACAAATGACAAGGTAGGCAAATCTCAATTGGGTTACATAACTAATCCCGAAATAATAAAACATTTGATTCTTTGAACTATCATGTAATAATTTGAAACAAAATAACTTTTGTAAAAGTTGGGTGCGGCATGGTAAAAGCCTAACTTACCTTGGAATAAGCCTTGGTCTTGGTCCTGAGCAAACTCTTCTCCTTCGTATGCTCTCGACACTTCAACGTCTACATGAAACAAGCGGCAAAATGCAAATACATAACAAACAAAGCCAAAACAAAACTCCAAAAATCAAAATAAATATACTGAAAAGTAGGGCTTGATTTTAGATGAATTTAGAAACTTGAACAGACTCATTTTGGTTCGTATGAAGAGGAACGGCCTCTCAAAAGATTGATCGAGAAGGAAAATACTGATAATTGAGAGATAAAGGAGAACATTCCAGTCTGGAATATTCCCTCTAAAATTAAATAATAAAAGAACTGAGGCTAATAGGTGAGACCATGGTCCATGGACCGGGTTCATGGGTCTGCGATGAACTCGGCTTATGGAATAGTGATCTAGCATGTGGGATCCAATGTCAAAGGATTGTTTTACAGTGGACCAGGTCCATCGAATTTAGGATATAGGGTTTGGACATGCGTGCGAGCGATGTGGCAGGGGCGATGATGTGGAGCACACATGGGGTTGGCGTGGCTGCTGACTTGACGCTGAAGAGGCGGTTGACGTTGGTGGTGATCCTAAGGAAGCCTAGGGTAAACAGCGGCACAACTCCAGCGATAGCGAACGAGGGCACGGGAGCGGCTTCAACATAGTGCATTCAGGAGCGGACATGGCGGCGAACACGATGGGCGGTGTGCGCAACTAGGGCTCTGAGGACGGCGTAGATATGGCGGGCTTCGACCGAATCCAAGTGGCTAGCAAGGTAGAGGAGGACGATGTGGCGAAGACGACGAGGGCAACAATGAGGTTTGGGGCTCACCGAGAGCGGCATTCAACAATGACGAAGCTTGGTAGCGGTGCGGCTTTGATCTCCAAATTCGAGGTGATGGTGGCCTGATCGAAGGGCTAGGGCTAGGGTTTCGATGGCAGTGAGCTTGGCAATGCAGGTCTAGGGGTTAGGCCCCCCTTTTATCCACTGACGAGGCAGATCTAGGGGTTGGGCTCCCCTTTTATCCACTGATGAGGCACGCGCGGAGGTAGACTCCAAGGCGAAGATGGTGGCGAAGGCGTGACGGAGACGGACTCCGTGAAAAAGACGACAACATGGCTGAGGTCCATGGGTCATTGACTCGGCGTGGGACACAAACGGTGACTATGTTGGGTTGGCTAGCTAGGCTGGCATGCGAGTTGGCGGCTAGCTTGGACGACTAGGCTAGCGCGCGGGAATAAAAACATTGACAACAGGTTGGGACGGGAGAGAGAGAAATAGGCCGGGGCAAGGAATTCGACCCAAAGACCTTCGAGCATTTTAATTAGATTTTCTATTTTAGAAAATACTAAAAAAAATCAAAATAACACAAATTAAATAGAAAATGCACCCAAAAAAATTCCAAAAAATCTGAAAAATACTTCCAAGCACAAAGAAACCGAATTAAAATAATTTTGACAATGGTTAACTTTGGACTTAATCATATTAATTTTTTTTCTATTTATGAAAGTCCCAATTAACCTTTAATTAGAAAAGAAAATTGGTGGAAATTTTTAGAGGACTAAACTACACAAAACAATTTTTAAAGAGTGAAAATTAGGACGTTATATCATCTCCTGGCCTGCAAGGAGATGAAAGGTTATGAAAAGAGTGAGCGGACTGTCTTTTGTTTATTTTTGTTTCTTTAGAAAAAATTATCTGCACTAAACTTCATTTCTTTTTCTTTCATGAAAGCTATGTTTGCACTTACTACTTTAGCAAGCCTTGAGGTCATATGCTTGCAGGAAAAAAGAAACCTCACTGTGATAGGGGAATTAAAAGGTGATTATAAGTGGTCTGTATCGAGAACGTTGTAACATCTACTTTAGTGAAACCGATCCTGCAACAAATTAACCTTATATTATCTTTTAGTTGAATATATGCGTAGTGCTTATCCACCTGGACCCAACTATTACTTCCATATGGTGCCTTCAGGAAAATAAAAAAATGGGGTAGCATTGATGGGGATTGGATGAATTGTGGATTTATTTTTTTGGTTCTCCCTGCGCTATGTTCTTAGAGAAGCAGGGCCAGATAAAATACAAAAGATGATAAAGATTAAAGTAAGGCTGATAAAAAAAATATTTCAAGGAAATGTTGCTGGGGATGTATACATTGATGAATTGCATGCAATTTGAAGGGAAATTTAAAAGAGAAAAAAGATGAGGAAACACCAGAGTCATAAAGTGAAGAGACCATCAAGAAGTTAAATGCTGATCAGAGTGTTTTTCTCAATTGTTCTGTAATGGATCTACAAGTAGGAGAGCAACATGCTTTGTCAATCTTGTAATTGCAGTTTGAACCAGAGAATCCAAGGGCCAACAAGTGCCAAGATTTTATTGCCCATAGAGAGGTTACTGCAAATCTACAAGATCACACGACTAATAAAAATCGAGCACAATCGAAGTGCAAGGATATGATGCATCACTGATGTTTAGTAAGGTAGTACACAAGAGACACGACACACATGGCTTCCATTTCTGGCAAATCCACATAATTGATAATACATGGTAAGGCCTTCCCAGTGGCAAGGAGCAAACAGATCCAAACTACCATCCTTATCTCCAAATAAAAACACATGCAACGCGAACAAGGACAACCACATACTCAAACTTGTATGGTGTCGTTTATTCTCTCTTTCTTTAAACACGATGGTATCAGTGCATGGCTAGAGTTAAATGCTTGCTAGGCATTTTATATATGCAGGGTACGGGGTACTTGCTTTTAACCACTCAAGTTTTAAAAAAACTAGGTAGAGTAGTGTGCGAAAAAATTTGATCCGAGTTTTTTTGAAAAAAACGTAATTCGTTCTTCTCGCTTTTTTAAAAAAAAGTTGGCTGGCTAGAAGCCATCAGTGAATTTGCGTAACTACGGTTTTTTCTGTAAGGACCCACTCAAAATATCCCAGGTTTAAAGGATCGGGTTAAAAATTGGCTGCATAGTCTAGGTTTAAAGAACCGACGTCCGCGTCGAATCTGTGGAAGCACGATTTTTTTTACAAAATAACCGGACCTAAACGTAATTTTAAATCTTTCGGGTCGAAAGAACTTGCGCTTGTGTCGAATTTGCGGAACTACAGGGTCTTTTTTGCAAAATAATCGTGGAAAGACATGTCCGCAATTTCGGAATCTTCTGGGTCGAAAGAACCGGCGATCTGTTTGCAATTTCGAAATTTTTGGGGTCCTTTTTGCAAAATAACCAATGAAAGGACTGGTTCGCGATTCTAGAATTTTCGAAGGGCTTTTTCGCGAAAAGAACGACATGGCATGCCTAGTTGCGGCCGAATTCTTCCGCGCATAAGATATGATATTATTGATCAGATGATAGCTCCGCTCCTGAGATACTTGACATGTTAACTAGCAAACATGAATTAATATCTAACATATTGTTAAATACGATGACTCGTATCTAGCTTTTTAAGATTTAGAAAGATGTGCTAGATAAATGCTAATAGGATTAGGATTCCTAATCCTAACTAGCATAGTGCCTGTGCTAACGCTACGACGGCAGTACACCCGCTTATCAATTAAATGAGAAGATAAGTATGAATACAACACTTAATAATAAAAGAGAAATTTAGAATTTTAAATGAATTTAGAAAGAAAAACGGAACTAAATAGAGGTCGAATAGGCGAAAACGGGCTCCCAAAAGATTTTAAATCAAGAAAGAGAAAGAAAAAAGAATTTTCTGATCTTAGATTATTTTTTTTGCAGCTTCCACAAAGAGCACGGCGTGCTCTCGGCTTAACCGAGGGCAAGGGAGGAAGGCGGGGTGGCGGGCGGTCGCGATGGTCGCAGCAGTGCGGCGAGATCGTCGACACCGACGCCTGCGGGAGAGGAGTCACGGTTGCGGTGAATTTCGCCGGGAAAGATGACGCTGATGGCTTGAGTTACCTCCAAAATCCGGCGATCTTTACAAGAGGGAGCACTTAGGGATTTACGCAATGCGATGGGGTGGAGAAGAGCTCGTCGGCTTTTATAGCACCGAAACAAGCATATTTATGGAAACCATAATTTGGGATCAAATCAGATTGGGAGGAAATTTTGGCAATAGAGCACGAAATTTGGGGAATTAGCACCATAAATGGAAAGAGGAGATTTGGTGCGGGATTGATGGAGCTTTGGAGCTTCTTTCTTGCTTTAATGGAGGAGGAAGAGAAGAAGCTTCTGCAGTGCAGTGCATGACTAAAAGAAGCTACAGGTGAGTTGCCTTCATTTTTTAAATATAGAAGGATTTTTGAAAAACTGACACATTAGGTTAAAAATTCTAGAAAAATTCTCAAAAAACTTTCGATTATTTTGTATTTAATAAAATTATTTTCAAAAAAATTATAAATTTGCGAGAGACGGCGGCGCGTGGTCGTGACCAACCTCCTCGCGCGTCGACAAAGCCACCGATGGCGGCCGTGGAGCCATTGCGGACCTCGTTCTCCGTGCCGCCTCCATCTCCGGTTTCCTTTTTCCGGACGTAATGTATGGTCCTTTCCTTTTCGGGACGTTTGTTTCCTTTTCCTTGTTGATCTTGGAGATGAGGAAGGTGCATTGTGGACCACGGGGATGATTTCAAAAAATATGGAAAAATAAAGCGCACTCATGGCTACTGGATCCGCAAGAAAAAAGATAAAAATTAAGCGATTGCTCATGCCACATGGTTCCATGAGAAAAAATTGAAAAAATTAAGCGGCACTCACGCAGACGGTTAGTTCCTTAGATAAAAATGAAAACAAAAATTCGGCGCTCTCAGTGCTTGCCAAATTAAACTCTATGGGGCTAGATCCGTAAAAGAGTCTCGAGAAGAGTCATATTCGGAAACAAATCGATCACAATGCCGGGACAATAAAAATTCAAGTCTTATTTCCTTGCATGCGAATCCTCCATGTTTATTTCCTTTTGATTCACCCTCCTTACAAATATGTAATGCGTACAATTTTGGCGATAAAAATTCAAATCTGGTTTCCTTGCATGCGGATTCTCCTTATTTATTTCCTTGTTTGATTCGCTCTCCTTCCAAATATGTAGGTGGGGAGAGTGCATTTGTAGGCCACGAGGATGATTAGACACACTAAATAATGACCATCGGATGTGGGTGAGTAAAGCGAGGAAAGATCCGAGACGTTCATTTTGATGAATGCAAGTTTCTGGGGACGTTTTGCTGGGTGCACGAACATTGGGCCATCTCTAATGAGGTGCATTATTTAGGGTGGACGTAAAAAAATTTGCTTAGGTGCATTATAAAGGGGTATAGATAGGAGAGTGATTCATAATCCTAAAATAATCCTAAAAAGAGTAGGATTCCTATTTGCTTTGAAGGAGAATTAGAAAAACTATAAAAATATAGGGGTGGTCATGGAAAACCCAAGCAACTAAAAACTACATGCCAATTTGTCGGGACCCGAATATGCAAATTCAGATCCTCTGTGTATATCGCACTAGTCTAGAATCGCTCTAGTGCACATAAACTCAACATAGATGAATATCACAATCATACATAGCGGAAATATTATGAAAGACATCGTACATTAGATAATACTCGTTGAATGACCTTATGGTTGACTTACATGACTATACCTCGCAAGGCTGAATAACAAATTAAACTGCAGCAGAATGAAAACGTAGATAAACCCCTCAATATACCACAGGCAACTGACAAGGCTTGCACCCTAAACATTCGTCTCCTCCTAGTATTCCTCCAGCACTGGTGTAGTAGACTCCTCAACTGATGATATTGTTGTTGGCAAGGGTGAGTACTTAAAGCATTTAACAAGTTGTGCAAAGAATGTAATTTTTTACATAACTATATGCAAGGCTTATTCCAACGGAACGGCTATCATGGTTATTTTGCAATAAAACAACAATTGTAAATGAATACAATAAGTAGATTGATAAAACAGTAAAACAAATAACAGTAATAAATAATTTTGCAATTGTTTCTCAAGTAAACATGACATCCAGCCCTAAGTCAAATTCCAACTTTCCAACAGCATCCAACCTTCCCATCCAAGTTTTCATTTTATAAAATCTAACTCTTGACTGGAATTCCCGAGAGTTACTCAATACCGCGAGCACGACTATCCGAATAGATTTACACTCTACAGAGGTTATGCGCTTTACCCACACGACATGAACATCTCTTTGTGTAAACGTTACTAACACACTTCCTTTAGTGTGTCGCAGAGATATCATGATAAAGCCTTTACAAAGCTCTGCCTTAACCTAGTATTACCCGCTAAGGTTTTAACACTGAAAGGTTAAACCGCCACAACAGGGCTCCCCTCTTGCTCCATTTGAGTTGATCCGTGAACCCAAGACCCACAACACCATTGGTAGTACCAACACTAAAATATTGCTAATTAATCAACTAGGCTGTCTCATTCTAGACATGTGGTTGCATGTTTGACTCATGTCAAAGGATTGCAAGATTAAGTCCTTAAGATGGCTAGGACAAGACTTCCACATACCCTTTGCCCTTCGGCCCACCTTGGCACACTGCCCCTTGCCACTTGCTCCAATCTAAATGATTACCACCCCAGTTGATTACCAAGCACCATGTGCTATCAACGAGTCAACATTGTTTCATGACATCCCTCATCACCACAACTTAATATCATCATGTGACAACACCTGACACACCAATTTATAATCATGTTCTATATTCCATTAGTCAAGATTAACTTTCGATATTTTATAAGACATGTGATGTACGTGTCATGGCTAAGCATACTAACACGGTCTAACCAATCCATGTTGATTTTAATATTAACCAACTAGTAATAAACCAATCTAGGATGACAATAGACCATGGCATACAAATGACAAGGTAGGGTATAGATCAATTGAACAAATTAACTAAATCTTAATTTAATTGAAACAATTATACACATAAAACAACATGCATAAAGTAAAACAACATAACAATTTTACAAACTGGGTTCAACATGATCAAAGCACAACTTGCCTTAGAAAAACCCTTATTATTGCTCCGGACTTTGGTCTTGAGTCAACGATTCCTCCTCGAACGCTCTAAGCACTTTGATGTCTACATGTAACAAGAGATAGCACCAAACAAACACCGAAACAGAGATCAAACAAATTCTAAAAATCAAATAAAATTCACCATTAAATAGATCTCAATTTTACAAATCTTTAGAAATTTGAATCGACTCAATCGGAGCTCGTATAAGGGAGAACAGGCTCACGAAAGATTTGAAAATAAAGAAAATTAGAAAATATTAAATAATTATTTATCCGAATTAAATCTATACTGAAAAATTGATTTATTAAGAAATATAAAGTCAGCATCGCTCTGGCACTGACACGTCGGACCGGCGATCTATGGACCACGTCCACCAACTGCTAAGGTCTACCGTGGACCAGAGCCACTATTTGATGGACCGGATGACGCAATCCCTAACGCCACGCATACGCCAGCGGAACACGCGGCGACGATCTGCGACGACACGCGGCATCAATCTGTTAGCGCCTTGAATCAATCTGAACCGCTCGTACAAATCGAACGGCCCAGATCTGGATGACGACAGAGACACGCGACCAACTACAGATCAGAACACATGTCGCACATCCAGCGGTCTTCTCAGATCGGGCGGTCAAGAGCAGCGCGACGCCGGACCCGAGAGAGACGACACGGCATACGGCGCAAGGGCTACGCTCTCAACTCAAAGCTGCACGGAACCGACTCTCCTCAACGCGACGAACATGATTCTATCTTCAACGACGACAAACAAGGCTTGCTAGCGAAGATATACACGGCGGAAGACGGTGGCGAGGTCCGTAAGGTTCGACAACCTCGATCTCTCTAACAGGCGCGTCTCGATCGAAGAAAGGTGGGGCAACCGAAGCGTCTCGACACAGGGATCAAGGCACGGGTTGCAACGCTTTAAATAAGGGCCTCGACGAGCGTACCCGGCACAGACACGAATTCCGAGTCCACCGACAACACGACGGCGCACGACTGCGACTCCGCATCGGAGACGACAACCCAGGGCACAACACATGTCCTATCTGATGGCTGCCAACACCTACGACGCAATGGAATCCAAATGGAACACGCGTCCAAATCCGGCGGTTACAAACATGTAGAACCCGAACCATCACGATAGAGTCCATCCGTTAGATCAATATCCGACGGTGCTCGCCATTAGGGTTTCCAATCAACCAGATCCGCACGATCGGTAATCAACGGTCGAGATCAGCCTTCAAAAAGACAGGCCAATGGACCGTTGCGGCCGATGGCGCAAGCTGGGCTGGACCACACAGAGAGAGGCCGCGTGCAAACTGCAATGGGCTTTTGGCCCATGCACTGTTGAGGTATTTTTCTAGGGTTTTCGATTAAATTTAATTCCAAAAAATAGTTTAATTTTTTAAGGCAATTAAAATATTAGGAAAATCAAAAAATCTCATAAATAAATACTTTAAGACATTTAGAACCCAAATAAAATATCTTTGGCTAAACTTTATTCTAATTTTATCTATAATTAATTAATTTCACAAAAGACCAATATACTTAATTTGAAATAAATTCAAATAAAATCCATAAAAATCCAATAAATTCAAAAAACCATAAAATGCACAAATAACACAATTAACTTGATAAAAAACAAAAATTGGGATGTTACACAACTTATACAAAGCAAGAGGTGCACGAGAGAATTAGAGGCTATTATTCTTTAGCACTATATTTTTGTATAGAGCAAGAATCCAAATGTCTTAAAAGGTTCGAGAGAGAGCAACAATCCCTTGTGCTCTTTTGACGTTGTGCTTAAAGAATTTACGACCGGCTTCAACAAATCTTCTTTCTCTCGCCGTGGTTGCTTTAACCTCGTTATTTTGGTTCTCTCTACGAGATTTATCTTCTTCATTCTTGAGATCATGCACATATCTCATAAAACTCTGATCTAATCCGGGGGCTGCTGCATAAGGAGTATTAGAGTGTAACACATATCATGGGGATAGGCAAATAACAGTTATACTTATTCCTTCCTATCAAAATCTGCAAATAACAGCAATTGAATCAACTAGATTCAACAAAAACCAGGTAATTCTGTGTGCACATCAATATGAAATTTTCACTGGTAACTTCTCTTGCGAGTCAAAAATGACTAATAACAAGTCGAAAGGATGACCAATAACAAGTCAACATAATATCTAAGTCAGTTAAGAGTTGAGTAGGACTGAAAATCAAATGTAGTTTCAGGACAGGCACAGGTGACATGACAATAATGTCGATCCATTGATGTTAAAGTTCGGCAAATACCCACAAATCGACGGCCTTCAAGTTGGAACGAAAGAAGTGTTCCTTTAAGTCAGTTAGAGAAAAAGGCAAACAATTCTACATACTCTTAATGTGACACTCCATTAGTAGTTGCAGTTACCAATTAACCATGACCAAATAACCCATGCTGCTAGAACTCAGAAGTCCGCAAGTAAATAGCAATTTCCAAGAAATAGACAACATCCATCTCACGAATTAATAGGTATGCCCAACCATTCTACAGTAGATCAAGATAAATTTGCAGACAACAATATTCAAGCTATGCATAGCAGCACCAGCTTATTGCCATAGAAAAGAAACAACAAAAGGTAGGAGAGATCTATAACCCACATAGCGTTCAAACCTGACAGACTAAAGGAGTACAAAAGATTAAAAACACTAGAATGCTTCAAATGGAACCCTCTAAACTCTAATGCTGCCCATAGCAAGCAGCCATAATAAAGAACATCAAAAGGAGTGGTACTGGTACCAGACAATGGTTTGATGGACCTCATAATCAATCTCTCAGGCTCCTAGTTGTGGCAAAACCTACCATCTTGGCCCCCAGTACCTAAAAATGTTTGGTAAGTTCCATAAAAAAGAATGTTTGGTAAGCATTTGCACGCATGAATAAGTTAATTAGTTAATGACAAAATAGTGCAATGGCATCATGGTTTAAAGAAGGATTTGTTACATAATGAAAACTTTATACTGGGTTAAATATTAGGTCACATAAAAGAGCTTAATCTCACCTAAAATAAGCACGAACTTGCACATGTCATTACAACTATCGCTTTAATCCAATTAACAAGTATACAGCGGGTATGCAATACAGCATGCTTATGACTTGAATAAAAAGAAAATTGATTCATGAAATGCATGCACACAACAAAGAGATCAAACAAGATAACATTATCCTAACGACACGTTAACTATGGAAAATAAGCCTAACTTAACAGTCATAAACAAGTTGTCCTATATACTCTTATAAATATCTATAAATATTTGAGTTGGCGATGATGGTCTGTCTGCCATTCTACCACCTCCCTCCACTTCATTACTGACAAGTGGGACCAATTAAATTTTTTGGCAAAATATTAACACAAATCACCAGTCTTGAGGTTGGTGGTGACGTTCCGTCTGCCATCCCACAACCTCCCTCCACTTCATTACTAACAAGAAGGACCCATTCGAAAATTTGGCAAAATATTAACACAAATAACTAATCTTAGGTTCGAACTCAAGAACCCTTTGTTGGGACCCACAGTTTGAGCTTCACATTGGCCATCCCACCACCTCCCTCCATTAACCAACTGAGCTTCATGTTGTTTGCATGCAGACTTTCATGTATGTGAGACTTACACATTGATCAAATTGAAGTTGAGCTGTTGAAGGTTACAGAGCTTACGCCCTTCTTTGTTCTATTGTTTGGGATCTCACACAATATAATGTTATTTTGGATGACATTTCATGGTTGTACTGAAAAGTGTTTTTCTTATGAATAGTTGGAATGGTCTTATATTGTAGCCTGCAACAAACTTGCAACTAATACCTTGTAGCCAAGAATAAATTGGCAACATATACTTGAATTTTTTATGTTTATTTTTTTACATCATGTATACAGGAAAAATCACATTATTTTATTTTTTTAGAGTTTAGAAGATCCGTTGCAACGCATAGTCACTTTGCTAGTAATTTACTATAGGTAGAGGTGTAGGGCTCACGCTTGCTGTATTCCCTCCCAGAAAAAAAGTCATAAACAAGTATATTGAGAAAACTCCTTGATGACAACATCCTATTCCTTGCACAACAGCCCTCCCTCCATCCCTAGACTGGAGCTATCCAGTTTGTGTATAAAGATAAACCAACTAATACAATAATTAAATCAACACTCAAGAACTTCTGATAGTAACATACTCATAAAGTAAACAGCAAACACTCTTGCCATTCAGGTCATGAGAAAACAAAGAAAAAGATAATATTTTGGGCTGATAATATGGAAAGTTATATTGACTTGAACAATAGACTTATAGTTATAGTGAACAACATCTTATTAGACTTGAACAATAGACTTATAGTTATAGTGAACAACATCTTATTAAAACTTAGGCCCTCATAAAGAAGTTACACACAAACTGACCTAGTGAACAACAGATCCATAGAAGACAGCCTCTGCAGGACCAGTCATGTAAACATGATTGTCATCCTCCCTCCACTCAATTTCCAAAGGCCCGCCAGGCAAATCAACTACACATTTCTGTATCACAAAAAAAAATGGGAACACATAAGGTATAGTAGAGATAAAATTGACAGTGCAAACAACAAAAGAAAGACAAACCCGTTCAGCTCGGCCCTCAAGAACAGCTGCAACAACAACTGCACAAGCACCAGTCCCACAAGCAAGAGTTGCTCCTACAGTCAAAATCATAAAGTTTATTTTCTATATCCAGTCCTTGTGAGATACAAAAAAAAGAGATCTCACTGAAACTCTTTACATATATTGGAGCTATTTACATAATGGCTTAATGCTTTGGTACTGATGACACATTGACATGTGGGACTAAATGATGAGTACCTTTTTTAACATTCAAAGATAAATACAGCGAAAAAGATATTATGAAGTTCAAGTGCAAGGTCTGTCCTACAAAATTCAAGGAAGATTAACGGAACAGCAATTATACCAGCACCACGCTCCCAAACTCGCATTTTGAGGTGTGAGCGAGACAAGACCTGTACAAATTCTGCAGAAGGAATTTTTTTTTAACAAAACTCAAATGCAAGGACACATACATAGAAGCATATAGTGGCATACGAATGAAAGAGTTACCTGTGTTTGTGCGAGCAGGAAACATTTCATGATGCTCAAATTTAGTACCAATATCCCTAAGCTTCAAATCATCAACATGCAAAACCTGTGGTCCAGCCAAAACAAGAATAAACTGTTATGTGAACAGCCCACATAGGCTAATGAAAACATGATTCTTAGCAGATAAAGTTCAACCAACATAGCAATCTTTTCACTTGCGGCAAAATTCACAACAGCTAGGGTTGCTAGGGCCTAGGGGAACTTGTTAGCTATATCTGCACAAATGGGCCTCAAAATACACAATAACAAAGCCATATTGAAGTATCTTAAAGAAAACTTCCCTTGCTCTCCGGAAGCATACAGCATAGATGTTGCGACAAATTTATTGCAACTTTGCAAGAGACAGCAACGATTCTAGGTGATAATGGGTAATGAACAGAACAGATCACAAAGACCACTGGTTCACTGCTTCCAACAATTAACAATTTCAAATTTCAAAAATCTGGTGCATGAAATACAACAAGACATGGTAGGACTAAAACTCACGAAATTGATCTAGACTGTAGACCTTGGGTCCTAAGCAAACATACTTTGTATGGAGATGTGGAAAAAAAGTGACAAGCTATCCCCATAAATGGATCATTAGGTGATTAGGAGGTCCACATGAACTGCTAGGTCTCTGCTCCAAAAAACCTTCTAGGCATAGTTTGGATTCATAAAATGCAGATGAAATTTGGTAAGCATAATGAAATTCTGGATTTTGCCAAAAAGCAATTTGAAAGGCAGAGAACTTGAACATGCAATTCGATTACCTTTAACTCCTTTGCACCAAATGTGACACAATGAGGATTGCCCATGCTAACACATGTTACATGCCATGTTAACCCATCAATTGCCAATTCAGCTTGAACAACAGCTTCATTCTTGGTGGATGCCAGTTTTGTGGGAACATCTGTTCCAGAAAGGATGGGCTGGCCCATATTAACCTTTACCTGTGACCAAGATAAATCTATGTGATTCTATCAAGAAATACAAATTCAGACTTGGAGGGAGCTATATTCAAGAAGAATGGGTTGACTAATGGTTCAATCTTGATATGAAGGGAATACTCACGAGGATGTTAGAGCCAAGAAAGAAGCCAGGGCATTTCAATTGCTTAACATATCCAAGAAAATTGCAAAATCTTGGAAAATACGTAGGTTGTAACCAGCAGTATGAAATGCTTACTATATGATTGTGACTTAATTAGGTACTTCTGGCATGTGCAGTGAAATTGGGCAAATTGTAACCAGCAGTACAAAATGCTTACTATATAACTTAACTAAGTTCTTCTGGCATACATATTGAAATTGTGCAAATTGTAACCAGCTATACAGAATACTGTATGACAACTACGTTCTCCTGGCATACATACTGAAATTGTGCAAAACTAGTCTGTTTCTCAAATTATAATGGTATAAACTCCCCAAAAGTTTGTGTTGATAACAAATTGCAAGAGGCGTGCAGGCTAGGCAGGTTTCAACATATCTGAAATCAGTTACAGGTAAAGGAGCATACCTTAGCAAGCAAGTAGAGATAAAAACAAATAGTTTACTTTGCTCATGATTGAGCAAGGTGAATAGCAAATGACAGTGGTGTATGCCCATCAAAATTAAAAAAAAGGCTAAACAAACTGAAAGGCATTTACCTTGCCATCATTATGTATTTCAGGAATGATTAATCCAGCACCAGTATAAATTTTGAAGCTGAAACACGAGAATGAAACTTCAGGGCCATTGCAAAGAATGGTACATCTATATCATCGCATTTCTAGCACCTACTCTAAAGAACAGGCTGCAGTCGAATTATTAACTACATTAATATTAAACTCAGATTTATATAAGGCACCGCATATACTTTTGTGCATTTCAATGATAAACTGCTGAAATCTACAGGTTGAACTTTACTGTTATTTTACTCTTCATGAAAGGATATTGAAAAGTTGGTGCATGAATTGTTACCTATGTGTTCCCTGTAGATTTTCAAGCTCCGCTATAAACCGAGCAAAGCAACGAACTCCATTACCACACATCTGAAACAAAAAAAAAAGACGTAAGGGATGAACAAATACTGTACGAAAACAATCCAGTGCTAACAAGATCCATAGTAAACACTTTATTAGCAACAGCTTTGAGGCAAACAAACAAAACACACGAAGGGATTGGTAACATGGTAACACTTTTGAAGTTTTACAGTTTATCAAGCTCCTTGTTTGAAAAGAAGTATATCAACCACACAATTTGGTAAAAACTTAAAACAGTCCATGTTATGCACAGACACATGTATGGAATAAGTAGCATGAACGATTCTGGATTAGACCCTCAACATATTGGGTAGAGTACCAACACACTCGACACTTGGAACCCTCTCTATGATCTATTCTGATTGTGGATTAGACTAGTACATGCCCCAATCTACACAAAGGTGGGCTATAAAACCAGCTAACACGCAGTGGATTCGCATGATATAGTTGCCTAACATTGCAAGAACCCGAGTAACTTGTACAGCTACACTTTTCCTTTTGCAGATAAGGCTCGGACAACATCCACATGTCGGCACACGATTAACACTGTGCTAACATAAGATTAGCTCAACTATAAACGCATTGCCTTTTGTCGGGACCCGGATTTACAAATCCGAAACCCTCTGTGTATACTGCACTAGTCCAGGATCACGCTAGTGCACCGCAGTGGAAACACAGATGTAATATCATTCCATACAACGAATTAACTAAGAAGAAGCAAATTATTATTAAATAGCAAGCGACCTTATGGTCAATGTTTACACCATTGTGCCTTAAGGGCTTAAGAAACAAATACTATTGCGGCGGAAAGATAACTTGAACCATTCGACATGCCACGAGGCAATCGTGCGAGAACGCCTTCCTAATCCACGTAGTCTTCATAGAATTCCTCTTCATAAGATTCATTATCTCCTTGACAAATCGATCAACAAGGGCATAAAGCCGTGAGTACAAAGGTACTCGACAAGCCGTAGGGAATTGATGCAATATATTTATGCGGCTTGACAAGGATGGCTATATAGTTTATTTTGCGAAAGCAATAACTTGAATTGAAATACAATAAATAGATTGAAAGCATTTTTATGAAAACATAAATAAATAACGATAGATCAATGATAGACAACAAAACAACGGTGAACTCCCGTTCACATCCAAACAATTCCACATTCCACATTTTATGAAACACTCTATACCCGTGTGAAATTCCGGGCTTTGTCCATGATCATGACGCGCTATTCGAATAGTTTTACACTCTGCGGAGGTTGTACAACTTTACCCACAAGACATGAACATCTCTTTGTGCAAGCGTTACTAACACACTTCCTTTGGTGTGTCGCGGAGATATCATGACAAAGCCTTTCCAATGCAGTCTAAGCTCAGATCTTGCTAAGGTTTCGCCCATAAGGCCCTCTTGCGCCATGTGAATCTACCCGTCCATCCGGAACCCACACCACCATTGGCGATACTCAAGACTAGACATTACAAATTAATCGGCTAGGTCTGTCCCATTCCGGACATGTGGTAGTGCGATTAGACCAGTTCAATGGCGCACAAGATTAAGTCCTTAAGTTGTCTCGAGCAAGACATCCACATCCCAGCGTGCTAGAAAGCACCCCTTTCTGCCACGATCACTTGCGAGGAAAACAATTGTTCAACCAAGACCAATGGCAAACCCCGCCATGGTACAACAAATTTTACAACGGTGGCTAACGGCCACGATTCAATATCTCATTAAGTCAAGGTTAACATTATTCAACATGTGACATGAATCCCAGCGTATATGTAAGCATGTCTAAGCATAGCTACGATAACCCAATGTTGGTATTATGATTATGTCCAACTAGTAATGTCCCAACCTAGGTTTAACAATGGATACATGGCATACAACGAATCAAGGTGGCATAATGTCAACTGGGCATACATCTACTCATTAAATAAACATTGATACGTAAATAGCATGCAAGTGTATAAAATAAATTACTTTGCAAACATAGGATCAATATGATCAAAGGTTACGACTTGCCTTGCGATCTAGTCTTTGAATCTTGGTCTTGAAGTCTTCGTTCGCTCCTCGGAATTAGCGTCTCTGGAAAAGAAAGCGATGAAACCAAATAAATACAAAGCAGAGACTCAAACAAGCTCAAAACGAAAATAAATGGCTCTGGAAGATAGATCTTGATTTTAGAAAATTTTAGAAACTTGAATCGCCTCAATCGGAGTTCGTATGGCGAGCACGGGCCTCGAAAGATTAAATTCAGAGAAAATACAGAAAATCGAGAAAATCGAATTTTCGGATTTATTTTATCTTGAAAAAGGAATTTATTGCGCCTTGCGACGTCGGTACCGTTCACGGTGAACTTCGGTCCACGGCGCGGCTGGGTTCACCGTCGCCCGCGCGCCGGGCGACGTCAGCCGACGCGAGCTCGGTACGCAATGGTGATGATACACCCACGCGCGCGTAGCGTCTAGCGACCGGCGGACGGACGGCCCGGGAGCAGTGCGGCGGAGGAGACGTGGCGCGTCGGGGCGCACGCGAGCGTCGGAAGGCCACGGTCTCTCGACGGAGAACGACGGCGAGAAGCGGCGCGTGCTCGCCGGACGAGAAGAAGACACGGCCGCGGCGAAAGGCAACGGATCGGCGCGGGGCAAAGCGGGCGGAGCAGGTAACGACGCGCAAGGCAAGACACCGTGGCGGCGGAGGAGAGGCGTCGCGGCAAAAAGCGGCGGAAGGGCTCGGCACGGCGGCAAACTCGGCGAGCGCAGAACGGCAAGCGGCGTTGCGGACGGCGAAAGAGGGCAAAAAAAGCGGCGCGAGACAATGATCCTCGGGGTGTCGGCTCGGCTTTTAAAGCCTCGAGGCAGCGCAAAGGGCGCGCAACCTGACAGCCGAGCGTCTGTGGTGGACTCGATTCAGCGGCGGTTAGGGTTTCTGTGTGGCGTGGTGTCGCGATCCGTCGAATCCGCGCGTCGCTGCGCATCGAGCCGGCCTTGTAGGCCGGCCGGCAGATATGGTAGAAGCGATCTGTGGTTTGCGGGGCTGGCCGGAGACGATGCAGAGAGAACAGTAGGACGATTCGGCCAAGAGCTTTTGGAAAATAAAACCTTTTCCGAATTAAGAAAAATCGAGAATTCGAATAAAATCAAATAAATTCAAATAAATATCAAATAAATTGGAAAAATCCCCAAAAATACGAGAAAAATTCCTTGGAGCACAAGGAACCCAACAAGAACTGAAATTCTTAAGTTTGATGAATAGTTTAGCCAAATTAAATCCTTTTATTATTTAGAAATTCAAATTAAGTTGGAGTTATTTCAAGAGAATGCAAATTGATTATTTTGAATTCAAACATTCCAAAACTTCAAATTTTGGGATGTTACAAACCTCACGTAAATGGAATCTCGACCAGAGATTCAGTAGCTAGGGAATAGGTGGGGAACTTCGGACTTCAGATCTTCTTCTCGCTCCCAAGTTGCTTCCTCTTCTGAATGATGGCTCCACTGGACCTTGCAAAAACGGATGATCTTGCTTCTCGTGATACGCTCTGCTATATCCAAAATTCTCACTGGTTGCTCCTTGTAGGTAAGATCCTCTTGCAAATCAATGGCTTCCAATGGCATCTGTTCTTCTGGCACACGCAGCATTTCTTCAATGCGATACATGGAACACATCATGGATTCGACAAAAAGATCGAGGCAATTCTAACTTGTAGGCAACCTCGCCTCTTCGTTCCAAGATTTTGAGCGGTCCCATATCTAGGGGCAAGCTTTCCTTTTACTTGAAATCTCTTAACTCCTTTGAGAGGGTGACTCGAGATAAACATAATCATTGGGCTCGAAACTCAAATCTGCGGCGATTATCTGCATAACTCTTACATGCGCTTTGAGCTATCTTCAAGCGGTCTCGAATTAGCCGAACTTGCTCTTGGCTTCTTGCATTATGGCGAGGACCAAACAATTGTCTTTCTCTGACTCCTTCCGGTTGAGAGGGTTCGCACTTCCTTCCATATAAGGCTTCAAAAGGCGACATTTGCGGTCGGCTTGATAACTATTGTTGTACGAAAACTTCGGCGTAGGGCAAACACTTGTCCCACTTGACACCATAAGTTAAGGCACAAGCTCTTAACATATCCTCAAGAATCGATTCACACGCTCGGTCATCCATCGGTTTGAGGTGATAGGCGATCTTGAATCGAGATGAGTTCCCATGGCCGTGCGGACTACGCCAAAAGCGAGAGGTAAGCGGGTTCCTCTATCGGACACTATCTTCTTAGGCACTCCGTGAAGAGCGATCCTTGACATATATAACTCGCTAATTTATCTCCTGCATAGGTAGTCTTAAGCGGAATGAAGTGAGCTACCTTAGTCAATCGATCCACTATTACCCGGATCGAGTCATAACACGCTTGGGTCTTAGGAAATCGATAATGAAATCCATACCAATTTCTTCCCACTTCCACTGGAATTTTCAATGGTCTGCAGCAATCCTGCGGCCTCGATGCTCTGCCTTGACCTTCGCGGACATCACAAAGTGCAACATATTACGCAATCTCACGCTTCATACTAGGCCACCAATACCTTTCCTTGAGGTCTTGATACATCTTGGTACTTCGGGATGAATGGAGTATAAAGTCTCATGCGCTTCCTTGAGAATCAATTCCTTAAGCTCTTTACGATCCGTACGCAAAATCGCTTCTCATACCAAATAGTACCTTGTTCATCTTGAGAGAAACACGAGGCTTTTCCTTTCTTCATATTGCTCTTAATCTCCTTAATGTCGGCATCATCTACGTGCTTCTCGAATCGATCTTCCAACGTAGGGCGTACTTCAAGGTAGCTAAATACCCTTCCCGAATCAATTCCAAACTAAGCTTCAAATTCCTTATAAAGGGCTGGCTGACTTTCCTTAATCATCAGAGTGTTGCAGTAGCTCTTTCTACTCAAAGCATCGGCTCACGACATTGGCCTTGCCTGGATGATAATGAATCCCAATGTCATAGTCCTTGATCAATTCCAACCATCTTCTTTGTCTCATATTGAGGTCGACTTGGGTAAAAATATACTTCAAACTCTTGTGGTCGATATAAACTTCTAGCGATTCTGGATGAGATAGTGACGCCAAATCTTTAAAGCATGCACTACGGCTGCCAATTCCAAATCATGGGTAGGGTAGTTGACTTCATGAGGCCTTAGTTGTCGCGAAGCATACGCTACAACCTTCTTATCTTGCATCAGCACACAACCGAGTCCTTGTCGGGATGCATCACGAATATCTCAAAATCCTTCCTATTATCCGCGAGAATAAGCCTTTGGGCGGTTGTCAAACACTTCTTTAATTCTTGAAAACTTTGCTCACACTCGATGTCCAAACAAATTTCTTTTCCTTCTTTAAAAGTTGAGTGAGCGGTCTAGCTTTTCTAGAAAACCCTTCTATGAAACGGCGATAATATCCACGCCATTCCAAGAAAACTTGGATTTGGGGTACCGTCTTGGGTGACTCCCAACTTAGCACATCTCGTACCTTTCCGAGTCAATGGCGACTCCTTCTCCGGATATGACATGACCTAGGAAAGCAACTTCTTTCATCCGAACTCACATTTACTAAACTTTGCATAAAGTCGATTCTCTCTTAACCGTTAGGATTTGGCGCAAGTGATCCTCATGTTCTTCCTCACTTTTGGAGTAGATCGAAATGTCGTCAATGAAAACAACAACAAACTTATCCAAATACTCCATGAATACCTTATTCATCAAGGTCATGAAGTAGGCGGGGCATTGGTCAATCAAAGGACATCACGGTATACTCATCGCCCATACCTGAGTAACAAAAGCTGTTTTGGGAATATCCTCTTGACGAATCTTCAACCGGTGGTAACTGATCTTAAATCAATCTTGAGAACACTCGGCTCCTGAAGTTGGTCAAACAAATCATCGATTCTTGGCGGAGGTACTTATTCTTGATGGTGACCTCATTGAGTGGCGATAATCCACACACATTCTCTGAGTTCCATCTTTCTTTTCAACTAGAAGAACTGGTGCTCCCATGGCGAAGAACTTGGTCGAACAAATCCTTGATCTTGCGACTCTTTAATCTGTCTCTTTACTTGGCTAACTCATTAGCCGGCATCCTATAGGGTCTCTTGAAATGGGTGGTGTTCGGGCACTAGTTCTATCAAGAACTCTATATCTCGATCCGTGGCATCCCGGGCAACTCATCCGAAACACATCGGAAATTATTTGGCGATCGCACATCTTCCAAGCTTATTCCTTTGGCACTACAAACTCTAATCCCTTGATCGATCTGAATCGGCTTGAACTTTTAACTTGGTTCCATCTGGGTGGTTAGGGTGATCTCTCTATTCCCACAATCCAAAATCGCTTGGTTCTTGGAGAGCCAATCCATTCCTAGGATCACATCTAGGGACTTGGTGTCTAGGACAATAAGGTTGGCTAGAAATTCTACCCTCCAATTAATACCTTAACCGGGGCGGCCTTGGTTCGTACTCAAATCGAACGGGAGATTGCACTAGTAAAGCAGATCTTAAGAGGCATTGTCTTTAATTGATGATTTGCGGCAAAACTCAGAAACAAGCGAATCGTAGCTCGAGAATCAAACAAAACCATGGCGGATCTTGAGTTGACTAGGAGCTTACCTAGTATGACGTGCAGTGCGGTGGGCATCCTCGGTGGTGGCGTGATTCACGCGCCCTCTTCGGCGCGAGTCTGGTGGCTTGATTAGGAGTTTGGGGCACTCCGCCCCGATCCCGTGCGGGGTCTTGGTGGCGTAGATCCCAAGTTGAAACGAACCGGCGTCACGACTTGCTTCCTTGGGCGATTGTTGGCATAGTGACCAAGTTCATGACGATTGAAACATGTGACTCCTGCACCGGATTCTTGTTTCTCGATGTGGATTCTTTGTTGGCGCTAGGGTTGCGATTACTGAAGGAGGTGGCGAGGTCTTTGTGCAGGGTCTGAATGTATTCGGAGGAGAAGCGAAGCGGTGTTGAGCATTTGTTACGACTCTCTGCGGTGACTCGATGGGCTCCATGTCAGCATCATCTTTCTCTTCGGGATTCTTCCAATTCCCGACGAGATTCCTCAATAAGCATAGCTTTGTCTACCAGGTGCTGGAAATCTGCATAGTCATTGCCAATGACTTGCACCTTTAAACCAGGATTGAGCCCACGCTTGAACTTCTTTTGGCGAGCATCATCTGTGGCTACATCCTCTGGTGCGTAGCGAGCGAGTTGAGTGAATTTATTGAGGTATTCACTCACTGACATCCCTTCTTGCTTGAGGTCTCGGAACTCATTCTTCTTCATTTCAACTTTGCCATCAGGGATATGAGCGTGGCGGCGGTGGAAAACTCGCCCAAGTGATAGTCGAGGGTCATCATGGCGGCCTTTGTAGTTCTCCCACGTTCACACGGTGCCTTCCGGTTGGTGGCGGCATAGAGAACCTTCTCACGATTGGTACACCGGGCAATTTCAAGCTTCTTCTCAATGGGCGGATCCAATCATCGGCGTCGATGGTTACGAAGAATTGGAGAAAGTTGGCGGACGAGTCCTCATGAATTCTGCTAGCTTGGGTGGAGGCGAGCTTGAGGAGGTGCTGCGGCGACTTGGTTTCTTTGGTTCAACAGTTGGCTAGAGCAACTGCGATGCGTTCTGGCGATTCATCATGTTGTTCATGTTCGCATCATTGTATTCATTAAGCGAGTCCAGCCGCTAGAAAATGTCCCATGTTCAGTCCATCACGGTGGTGGTGGTGGTGCATTGGGGTTGGAGTTGGTGTTGGCACTGCACGGCATCCACTGGCGATCCACGACCGGCTCGAGCGAGTGTCAACCATCCGAGGTGCGCCGCAAGGGTTTGATAGGTAAGAGGAAAAAGCGAGATGCGTGGTAAGATCATCTAGGGAGAAGGTAATACCTGAGGACAAAAGGATACAACGAAAGGCTTCAAATTAAGGAGGCAAATAAAGCTTTTTCAACTAAAGGTATGGTTGCGACAGGTGCTTGGGCAAGGGTACAACATACCGAGCACACAAGCAAGGAAAATCCTAGTATCACGCGGACTAAGCGTAACTAAACCGAAAAGGGTAACACATGCTCAAATACCGTTGAGCACCAAAACCTAACTTATATGGTAGTCTTTTGGCATAACCTCGATGGCTTGATCATCATCGTCTTTTGTTGAATCCTTGCGAAACTCGAGGCTTTGAGAAGTTTCATGAGATAAGGTCAATTTAAATTTCAAATCAAAGTTTTAGCAAAGGAGAGGAATAAGAACCTAAGAATAAGGCGAGAGGAGGCGAAAGCTATTAAGTACCAATTTTGTTGGTTTGATTTAGAAAATAATTTTGAAGACCATGCTAACTAGGATAGCGACCTACGATCGATATGGCTCGATACCATCTCTGTCGGGACCGGTTTACAAATCCAAACCCTCTGTATATCTTGCACTAGTCGAGATCACGCTAGTGCACACAAGTGGAAACACGGATGTAATATCATTCCATACAACGAATTAACTAAGAAGAAGCAAATTATTATTAAATAAAGCAAGCGACCTTATGGTCAATGTTTACACCATTGTGCCTTAAGGGCTTAAGAAACAAATACTATTGCGTGGAAAAGATAACTTGAACCATTCGACATGCCACGGGCAATCGTGCGGGAACGCCTTCCTAATCCACGTAGTCTTCATAGAATTCCTCTTCATAAGATTCATTATCTCCTTGACAGAATCGATCAACAAGGGCATAAAGCCGTGAGTACAAAGGTACTCAACAAGCCGTAGGAATTGATGCAATATATTTATGCGGCTTGACAAGGATGGCTATATAGTTTATTTTGCGAAAAGCAATAACTTGAATTGAAATACAATAAATAGATTGAAAGCATTTTTATGAAAACATAAATAAATAATCGATAGATCAATGATAGACAACAAAACAACGGTGAACTCCCGTTCACATCCAAACAATTCCACATTCCACATTTTATGAAACACTCTATACCCCGTGTGAAATTCCGGGCTTTGTCCATGACCATGACGCGGCTATTCGAATAGTTTTACACTCTGCGGAGGTTGTACAACTTTACCCACAAGACATGAACATCTCTTTGTGCAAACGTTACTAACACACTTCCTTTGGTGTGTCGCGAGAGATATCATGACAAAGCCTTTCCAATGCACGATCTAAGCTCGATCGCTGCCCGCTAAGGTTTCGCCCATAAGGCCCTCTTGCGCCATGTGAATCTACCCGTCCATCCGGAACCCACACCACCATTGGCGATACTCAAGACTAGACATTACAAATTAATCACTAGGTCTGTCCCATTCGGACATGTGGTAGTGCGATTAGACCAGTTCAATGGCGCACAAGATTAAGTCCTTAAGTTGTCTCGCAAGACATCCACATCCCAACGTGCTAGAAAGCACCCCTTTATCGCACGATCACTTGCCCGAGGAAAACAATTGTTCAACCAAGACCAATGGCAAACCCGCCATGGTACAACAAATTTTACAACAATGGCTAACGGCCACGATTCAATATCTCATTAAGTCAAGGTTAACATTATTCAACATGTGACATGAATCCCAACGTATATGTAAGCATGTCTAAGCATAGCTACGATAACCCAATGTTGGTATTATGATTATGTCCAACTAGTAATGTCCCAACCTAGGTTTAACAATGGATACATGGCATACAACGAATCAAGGTGGCATAATGTCAACCGGGCATACATCTACTCCCATTAAATAAACATTGATACGTAAATAGCATGCAAGTGTATAAAATAAATTACTTTGCAAACATAGGATCAATATGATCAAAGGTTACGACTTGCCTTGCTGATCTAGTCTTTGAATCTTGGTCTTGAAGTCTTCGTTCGCTCCTCCGGAATTAGCGTCTCAGGAAAAGAAAGCGATGAAACCAAATAAATACAAAACAGAGACTCAAACAAGCTCAAAGCGAAAATAAATGGCTCTGGAAGATAGATCTTGATTTTAGAAAATTTTAGAAACTTGAATCGCCTCAATCGGAGTTCGTATGAGCGAGAACGGGCCTCCGAAAGATTAAATTCAGAGAAAATACAGAAAATCAAAAATCGAATTTTACGGATTTATTTTTGTCTTGAAAAGGAATTTATTGCGCAACGGCGTCGCCACAGTTCACGGTGAACTCGGTCCACGGCCTTGGTTGGTTCACCGTCGCGCCCGCCTTACGGTGGCGTCAGCGACGACGAGCTCACCGACGCAGTGGCCGATGTCACGCACCCACGCCTTGGCACAGCATCAGCGACCCGGCCAGACGGACGGCCAGAGCTGCGGCGCGGAGGAGACGTGGCAGACGGGGCGCGCAGCGACGGAAGCCACGGCTCTCGGAGAACGACGGCGAGAAGCGGCGCGGTGCTCACCGGACTTCGAAGAAGACACGGCCGCGGCGAAAGAACGGATCGAGCGCGGGGCAAGGCGGGCGGTAGGTGACGAGCGGGCAAGGCAGGACACGCCGGCGGCGGAGAGCGTCGCGGCGGCAAGCGGCGGAAGGGCTCGCACGGCGGCAAACTCCGGCGAGCCTTGCAGGCAACAGCGGCGTTGCGGGCGGCGAAAGAGGCAAAAAGAAGCGGCGCGAGACAAAGAATCTCGGGGTGTCGGCTCGGCTTTTAAAGCCTCGAGGCAGCGCAAAGGACGCGCACGAACGCAGCAGGCGTCTGTGGTGGACTCCGGTCAGCCAGCGGTTAGGGTTTGCTGTGTGGCGGCGACGCTGGCGATCGCATCCGATCCAATCCCACGCGCGCGTCGAGTAGCCGGCCTTGTGCCATGGCCGGCCGCGGATAGGCGAGAAAGCGGCTGGGTATGAGTCGGGCCGGACGATCTGAGATCGGGAACAGGCCGACAGATTCGCCCAAGAGCTTTGGAAAATAAAACCTTTTAGAATTAAGAAAAATCCAGAATTCAATAAAATCAAATAAATTCAAATAAATATCAAATAAATTCAGAAAAATCCCCAAAAATACGAAAAAATTCCTTGGAGCACAAGGAACCCAACAAGAACTGAAATTCTTAAGTTTGATGAATAGTTTAGCCAAATTAAATCCTTTTATTATTTAGAAATTCAAATTAAGCTGGAGTTATTTCAAGAGAATGCAAATTGATTATTTTTGAATTCAAACATTCCAAAACTTCAAATTTTGGGATGTTACACCTTTAGCATAGATGAATCACTACGAGTAACTATGAACATAACGCTGAATAGCACATTTCCTACAGCGCAACTGTATTCAATGCTGTTATCAAACGGCCGCTCACCTCCGGCTCGCTGCCGTCGGAGTTGAAGATCCTCATGGTGTAGTCCGCGCCATTGACCCCCGGCATGACAAAGATCACCCCGTCGGCACCAATGCCAAAGTTCCGGTCGCACAGCTTCACGGCCTCCTCCGGCGTCACCTTCGGCACCGCCGAATCCCTGTTGTCCACCTACAAATCCAAACAAAAACCAGCAGGGAAAAAAAATCAGTGACAGCACAGCATGTAAAAACAGCAGAGATTGCACGAATTCGCAGCAGCACGTCACCCCCCAAATAAACACTGCACGATGTGGTAGCTCGAGAAATTCGAAAAAACCAAAGGCGTACCATGATGAAGTCGTTGCCAAGCCCTTGGTACTTGACGAAGTGGAGGGCGTGCTCGGACTCGCGGCGCTCGAGGAACGAGGCGGCGGCCGACGACTTGGGGGAGGACACGGCCATCGAGGCGACGGCGCGGCGAGAGGCGTGGATCCCTCGGAGTGGGAGGCTGAGGCGAAGGCGGGAGGGGGCGATTGAGGCGGCCAAGGTGGCGGCAAAGGAGGTTGCCGTGGCGGCGGCGGGCGACATGGCCAAGAGAACGGGAGGGGGTTTGTGGGAGGGTCCCTGTTGCTTTCGCTGTCCGGCTCGCTCTATGCAGGTGGGCTCTACCTGACGGCGTGGGCCCACTGTCATAGAGGTCGGAGTGACCCGGGCTGGTGGGGGCAGGAGGATCCTCTGCGCGCCGGATGGATGTTGACCAATGTGAAGTGAAGGGTTTGGTTGGTTGGGCACGTATATCCCTTAGCTTTCCCAGTGGTGTTGACGGAAAGGTAACTCGTCTTCTAACGGTGATCAGGAGCAGAGCCAAGCCTCGGGCCGGTGGGGCAATGACCCGAGGTCTGGCTCAATTAGTAGTTAAGCTTTTAAGCCTGAGGGAAGCTGGCCCCTCACAAGTCACATGTCGCTCGCCCTAACCGTTGTCTTCTGTGCTCACCTGGTAGCTCTCTGCGCTCACCTTAGCAGTTGGCCCCTACACTTGCCCCTTGTGCTTAGCCTTGCGCTCGCCCCCTACGACGGTCCTGCGCTCGTCCCTTGCGAAACTGCACCTGGAAGCCGGATGGCGCCGCAGCGCCTAGCCCAACCCTCAAAGCTATGGTGTTGTGATGTAGTTCTTGTGTTTTGAAACTGAACTGTAGTGTTTCCTTTACTCATTGCATCTATTTGTTAACGCTGGTGGTAGCTTCCAAACAATTGGTTGTTTTACATTTCGTTTATTAGAAAGTATCCTGGAGATGTGACATGACTTTTGCGACCCACCAATTATTGTGCAATTTTAGGTTTTCGAGGTTATGTTGCAATGCTGAATTGGCCATTTGGCATTGATTGTGTTGCATTTGATTGCGAGTACTGATGGTTCATTGATCATTGAAGCTTCTTTGTTGTTGGGAACCTCTAACTAATTGCTTTCCAGGGTTCCGCAGAGGCGTTTTTTTTACGGAGTATGGCGATACAAGTCGTTACAAGATTTAGAAAGTCATGGGGTGGTGTGCTCCACAATAGGTGTCCATAAAATACCTCAGAATTCTTTAGATTCAGACAAAGAGCAGCTGGTAGGCTTTAATTCTAGCTGCATTCTGAAGGAGAAGGATAGTAGTACTACCACTCTCCTAGGTAAGAATTTGAATGCAAGTTTGCTCTACTTGGTTTAGCTTAGTGTACACTTCTCAATTTTTTAACCAATAGTTTATTGGCTGGATTTTAGTTAGCCCCATGTTTGTCACGTTGTATTTGTATTCCGAATTGGGTAGTATTTGGCGTTAGTTATTACAGCTTAATTTTCCGTTCGAGGCTTAGTAGAATCTTGGCTCCGCTACTGATGGTGGTCATCAACGAAATATGAGTAGACGACACATCCCATCTTCATGCTTAACATTGGACGTTATAGGTAGAACTATCAACAGTTTGAGTGTACCGTGTTATTTAATATTTTCGCATAGCCTTCGTCTATCTATCAAATATGAGTTACATAGTTATGGATTGATGTCGGGACCCGAATATGCAAATCCGGACCCTCTGTGTATACTGCACTAGTCCAGGATCACGCTAGTGCACACAGGCTCAACATAAGTAAATATCATAATCATACATAGCGAAAATATTATGAAAGACATCATATGATACATACTATTGGTTGAATGATCTTATGGTCCACTTACATGACTATGCCTCGCAAGGCTGAATAATATATTAAACTGCAGCGGAATGGAAACGTAGGTAACCCCTCAGTATACCATAGGCAACTGACAAGGCTTGCGCCCTAAACATTCGTCTCCTCCTGGAATCTTTCCTCCAGCATTGGTGTAGACTCTTCAACTGGTGATGTTATTGTTGGCAAGGGTGAGTACTTAAAGCACTCAACAAGTTGTGCACAGAATGCAATTCTATGTAACTATATGCAAGGCTTATTCCAAAGGATAGGCTATCATGGCTATTTTGCAACAGAGTAGCATTTACGAACAAATACAATAAATAGATTGTAAAGACGGTAAAACAAATAACAATAATGATAGATTCAGCTTTTCTCAAGTAAACCAAGTTTCCAATCTTAAGTCAAATTCCATCTTCCATATGGCATTCGCCATCCCAACCAAGTTGTTCATTTTAATTAAGCTAACCCTTAATCAGAATTCCGAGCATTGCTCAATACCGCGAGCACGACTATCCGAATAGTTTCACACTCTGCAGAGGTTATGCACTTTACCCACACGGCATGATATTCTCTTTGCGCTGGCCATTAGCACACTTCCTTTGGTGTGCTTGCGGAGAAATCATGATGAGCCTTTACAATGCTCGACTTAACCCAAGATTACCCGTTAAGGTTTCAACAACGGTGGGTCTGAAAACCACAACCAGGGCCCTCTCTTGCGCCATGTGAATTACACCATAACTCGGAACTCACACCACCAATGATAGTACCAAGTTAAGGCATTACAAATTAATCGGCTAGGTCATCCCATTACAACATGTGGTTGCATGATTGATTCAGTCAAAGGCTTGCAAGGTTAAGTCCTTAGGGTGATCAAGGCAAGACATCCACATACCCTCTGCCCATTGGGCCCACCTTAGCATACTCGCCTTGTCACTTGCCCCAATCTAAGTTATTATCACCCGGTTGATTACCAAGCACCACGTGCCATCAACAATTCAACATCGTTGCGTGACATGACTCGCCACAACAACCCAATCTCATCGTGTGATTCCACATGACACACAAGTTCTTAACATTGTTTCATATTCCATTAATCAAGATTAATTATCAATGATTCGACACATGTGATGACGTGGCATGGCTAAGCAACTAATACGGACTAACCTCCAATGTTGATTATAATTATTAATCAACTATATTCAACCAATCTAGGGTGACAATGAATCATGGCATACAATGACAAGGTAGGGTATAAATCAATCTGTATATTAGCTAAACCCAATCTAATTTGAAACAATTGTATATTTGAAATATATGCAATAGGGTAAAATAAACATAGCAATTTTATAAACATGGGTTCAACATGATCAAAGCACAACTTGCCTTGGAATAGGTCCTGATCTGGTTTTGGAACTTGCTCTTGAGTTGCTGGATCTTCCTCCGAAGCGTCGCACAATTCAACGTCTACGCGTAACGAAGGAGAAAAGCAAATAAATACCAAAACAGAGAGCAAATGAACTCCAAAATCAATTAAAATTCACCATTAAATAGATCTCAATTTTAAAAATTTTAGAAACTGGAATCACTCAAATCCGAAAGTTACGATGCAAAAGATATAGCCTTTTGAAGTTTGAAATAAATCTTCAAATCGTAAAATCGAAATTCGAATTTAACAGATTTATTTTAAATCGAAAACAGATTATTGCGCAAGCGTGGCGTCATCATGACGCCAGCGCGACCCGGACCAATCGGCGACACGTGCCGGGCGTATGGATCGGGTCCACGCCCGCCATCTCACGGTGAACTTCGGCTCGCGGCGCCTCGGGCTCTGCGCGACACGCGGCGCAATCTGGCCGCCACTCGCGCGTTCAATCGCCCGAGAAATGAATCGGATGGCCCCGATTGCTCGCAACGCGGCGATCTTCAACCTTCCGCTTCTGGTCGGACGGCCCATGGTTCGCCTGACGACAATGGCGGCGCCGCCACTAGGCTATACCGGACGTGGAGAAGATGACGAACCCGACGGCATTCGGCGATGTTCGGCGACGAAACCTTACCGATTCGACGCAAAGCTTCTCGGTGAACCAGATCCGGAACCAACGCGGCGGAGAACGGCTCGACGGCGACGTTCTCGGTCGAAACTTCGCGGCACACCCACGAATCTGGCGAGGTCTAGCGGTTGCCACGAGGCTCCACCGCGGCGCGCTTTAGAGAAAAGATGCGCAGACGACGGCGAGTATACGGCCTCGGGTAGCGGCTTATATAGTGCTCGCGGACGCGCGAACAACGACCTAAGTCGGCGGCGGCGAACTCGTGAAGAACTTCGGACTCGGCGACGCAGCGGAGGCGAACTCCTCTCAACCGCCCACGTGTCCGATTGGCGGCCACGATCAACTAGGGTTACGAGGGCATGACCACTTTGGACCATACGATCACGATCCTACGGCGGATGCTTTCGCCACGCGCAAGACAATGTGGACGACGATCTTAGAACCAATGGCCATCAACCACCCTCAAGGACTCGGGCCAAGCGGGCCACGCGCTCAAGGCCCACCACGCACGTAAAATGGGCCAAGCCCACTACTGTTCATGCAGATTTTAAAAGGTTTTTCCATTTAAAATAATTCCAGAAATTCATTTTATTTATTTTAAGCAATAAAACTATTGGGAAAAATCTAAGAAAAATCTCAAAAATACTTTGAGACATTATGGACTCAAATAAAATATTTTCGGCAAAACTTTATTTTAACTTTGTATAAATTTAAATAGATTTGAATAAGAGGCAATAAACTTGATTTAAAATTAATTCCAATAAATCCAGAAAAATCCAAATAAATTCCAGAAGATCATAAATGCACAAATAAGAAATAAAAACTTAATTAAGACAAATTTTGGGATGTTACAATTGAATACTTCTAATTTGATAAGGTTTAAAAGTCTATGCAACAAAAGACAAATTAATTTAGAGTTAGAGTTCCCTTACCTTCTTCAGTGACAACATGTAATGACGACAGCGAGTGGTGGGGGTAGGACAGAGGGCTTCGATGGGTTCATCAGAGCCCCTCAGTTGTAGAGAGAGGGAGGAGGTAGCGGCACGGTGGTGGCAGGGGCAGCAACGACAGTGAGGTCTCGATCCGGAGCGAGGAAGAGCTGTGTGTGATGTGGTTTAGGTCAAGCAAGAATAAAGAAAGGAAAAGGAAGGAGAGGAGGTGCGACTTGGGCCATAAAAGAAATGGGCTGGGTGGTGATCGATCCTCAACTTTCGCTCCATAAGACAGAAGTCCCGTTTGTATATAGTCAAACTTAGCTTGATATGGTCTTCTAACTTTCTACAAAAAAATTGTATTCTCGGTAGGTTCAAACACCACGGTGAGCTTCAAGGTTGAGTTTTCGTTGAATTGTCAAGAGTTAAGACGAGACAAAAGGTATGAGACAATGTTTAACTTTTCTAAACACCTAGCAGGAGAAATGCTAGCGATTCATTTCAGACAGAAGGAAAAAAATGGACGAAGCAATGATAGCACACCAACACTAAGAGGAAATATTTCACTCCTCACACCTCTTGATTACTCACTTTCATCAGGATATGAAACGCTTGTGGGGTTTAGACAAAACAGTACAACGATGTTTTAGGGATGTTCATTTTGTTCGAGGAAATAGTCGATGGATTGGTCTGTATCATCATGTCATTCTAAAAGTTGGATTGAACATGTTTATGATGGTGATTCAGGAGCGAATTGGCTTGAACTGTTTCTGATATGTTCTTCTGTCACGCCATGTGAAGCGGAATGGCAGTGGACTTAGCAAGTCAAAACGCTTCACGTTATGTTTTGCGTATACAACAGAGTTGAAAGCACACTTATTACTTATTAACACCATACCAAAGTCTATAGCCACTGGACTCTTCAAATGGTATGCCGGTATACATTCCGGTACTAGCCTATACCCGCATATCGTTTTGGAAATAATATAAATATATATACTCCAAATTTCACTTATAACATTACTTCAAACACATAACAATATTATCAAATGTAACATGTAGATCAATAGACCATGTTATCAATTTCACTAGTATCGAAGCAAGTATAGCCGGTATTGATCAGTATCAAAGTCGGTAGGGTCAATATTGACTGGTATCGAGCTGATATGACCAGTATCAGGACCGGTACGATACATAGGATTATTTTGTACCGGTTTAGAGACTAAATAGTACATATCGATTATACCAACAGTGTCGATACGACATCGATTACATAGTTGCAAGGTGTATCAAGAAAAAATAGCAATATTATTAGAAAGGCCTTAAAATTATATGGTGATTACTCCCCCGTTCAGGCACAACGCACCACTATTTTCTCAGTTCTTCTTAACTAGGCAGGGTCGCGCGCTACGTTGTACCGTGCGAATTTTGGTCCGATGGTTATTTTTGAAAAAAAGGTATGAGGAACTAAACGTAATTTCGGTTTTTCTCAGGGTTTGTTCAAAAATGTGCTAGCTAGGAGTCATCGGCGAATTTATGGCACCACAGGTCCTCTTTGTGTAGTGAGAAATTTGATCGACGGCTACCTATGAAAAAAGTATGAGGATCAAAACATAATTTGGTTTTTCTCAGGGGTTTTCTAAAAAATGTGCTAGCTAGAGTCGTCGGTGAATTTGCGGGAGGACCTTAACGTAATTTCGGTTTTTTTAAAAATGGGTTGCTATGAGTCGTCGGCAAATTTGCGAAACCATGGGTTCCTTTTTGCGTAATTTCGGTTTTCTGGTTTTTTTTTAAAAAAAACAGGTTGCTAGGAGTCGTCAGCGAATTTGCGAAAACGGTGCTCCTTTTTGGGAAGAAAACCGTCGAGGGGGAGGGATCGTCTGAATCTGCGGAACTACAAGATCTTTTTTACAAAAGAGCCGATTGAAGGACCTAAATGCGAATTCATTTTTTCTCAGTAAACGGGTGGAGGACCCTTCGGCGAATTTACGGAACTACGGGTTATTTTTGCAAAATAACCCGTGGAAGGACCTAAGAATAAATTTGGAATTTGTGGAGGGACTTTTGCAAAATGGTGTGACACGTGAGCCGTCTGGTGGGCTCCGATCTCTTCCGCCTTATATATAAGAAATTCGGCAAGTTACAGAAACACCCCTGACAAATCATAGATTTGTAAAACCTAGGCCCTCTCTTCCCCAAATCACACACACGGGCGGCAGTCACGGCAGTTGGTACCAAAGCCTACCACCAACTCCTCCCCAAATTAGCCCAACCAAACGCTCCCCGCCGGTCGCCATGGACCCCACCCCGGCCGGAGCTGAGCTCGCCGCCCCCGCGGCCGGCGACGAGGAGGCCGCGCCCCTGGTCTCCGCCGGCCCCCGCCTCGGCGCAGGCGCATCAGCGTCGTCGTCTGAGACCCGCGACCTTCACCTCCTGAGCTCGGCCTTCCTCTTCGTCTTCCTCGCCTACCACGCCGCGCAGAACCTCCAGAGCACCGTGAACACGGTACTACCCACCCGCCCGCCCATCTGAATTTCCCGACCGTTCAGCAAATCAATCACCCCGGCCCCCTCTAGCTCCAAAGCTGTCCCATTAATGGGGTTGTCGTCGCGCGCATGCTTGCAGGACGAGAATTTGGGGTCGATGTCGCTGGGGGTGCTGTACACGTCGTTCACGGCGTTCTCGGTGGTGGGGTCGCCGGTGGTGCGGTGGATGGGTTCCAAGCGCGCGCTCGTGCTCGGCACCTCCGGCTACCTCCTCTTCATCGCCGCCAACCTCATCCCGTCCTGGTACAGCTCCCACGCACCTTCTCCCTCCCTCCCATCGCTTCTGCTTGGCTTATTTGGCCCTTGCCTTTTTTTTGTTGTTGCAATTTTGGATTTAGTCGGAACGAAATTGTAACTACGGAAAAATCAAAATGCTGCCCGTGTCGTTGCTAGATCACCGCAGGTCACGTAGCACGGTGCACTGTCACAATGGAGAAATAGCTAAACTTTCAAGAAAAAAAAAGGCCAAGCAGCAAGAGAAACCAAAGCTTCGCTTCTGCTTGCATCCCACCGGTTTTAGATCCCGTTTGGAGCTTTAAATCAGTTTCAGCTTTGAGAAAATCTATAATCCTCTCAAACAGCTCAGCTTATAAATGAGCTTTAAACCAGCTTCGGCTTTTAAAAAATCCGTAAACATCTCAAACATATCAGCTTTTAAATGATTTTTGTGTAAACTAGAAGCTATACACCTACTTTTAAATGACAAGTCTCTAGCTAGCTGAATCTTCCCAACGACTCATCTGAATAGCAGAGCAACGGGGCCGCGGAATAGGAGTAGAAAATAGGGGCATGCCGAGGTGGTAGATGGAAAATTTTAGCCAGCTCAGCATTTGCTGCTTTAGCTGGAGCGCCGGCACGGGCTTGACCAAAAAGATTTTTTTTGTCGAGTAAATTATGGTTCGAGGGGTATTCTTGTTCCCACTCCCCCATAGTTGTGTCACTTGTGTGATTAGCGTTGATGACCGCATTTGCTAAAGGTATCAGACGCGCTCGGATGCAAAGATGCTATAGTCGCCGATTTGTAATTATACAGATTCTGAATTTTTCAAGAATCAGATTTTGATTCTTCAAGAATCCAGATTCTGGATTCTCAATAAGCTTCTTCCATAATCAGAAACAGATTTATACACAAAATTAGAAACTACCACCTATCCGATTCTTGAAGAATCTAGAATTTGTACAACCGAAGCTATCTTAAACTGAGCCTATGCATCATATAGGAGGTGTACAGGTTGGAGAGAAAAATAAATACTCCTTTGCTCAAGTTTATAGGGCTAATTTTCTCATGGCACATAAATCAATGAGATATTAAAATAACTAGGCTACTCATAATTGTTGTCTAAGCATTCAATGATGTATATAGAGAATATCAAGTAAAGTTGGATATTTATTAGGAATATAAATAGAATATTACACTAATTTTACATTGTAACATGAAATAGGTTATATATTTATAGACAAGATTATTAAAAAAAAACTTGCCCTATAAACTTTAACTGAGAAAGTGGTACTCCTTTATGGCCCAGGCATTGGATTGCTGTAGACTTTCGATTAACTCCTATGTATTGGCGTTGCATCTCTTTTAAACTAGCGCGCAAACATTCTTACTCTCTTAAGCTTGTTCGATGGTTAGCCCGCCACTGATCGCATCCGTTCTTACATAGAAAGGCGTCAAGCACTAGAGCGAATTAAGCTTCCTCTCGACCTGGGTTGTGTTTAGACTTTATGTGCCCTACCTGGTGTTTAGACTAGATCAGTAAGGTCTAAGGTGTGCTGTTGGTAACTTGAAGCCACGAAAAACTTCATTTTCTTTCTTCAAAGGATAATCTTACTTCCAGGTTGTGTAATGTTGGTTAAATTGCTGAAATCTCGGAGTTTCCTACAAAGGTTACTATTCGCTCCGAGATTCCATTGTTCTTCAGCTTCCTACGAATTAAACATCCAATATTATAAGATTCATATGTTTTTCATTCATCTGTTTTGAATATATATTCCTATCATATTCATACATTATTTTTTCTATTACTACGTTTTTAGAATCCTAAAAATAAAAGAAAGAGGCCTTACTACGTGCACGCCAAGTCAAAGACGAGGAGAGGATATGAACATTGAGGAGATAGCGTGTCGCCGGGTTCACGAAAACGTTTTTAAAAAAAAACTGCTCAAAAATCTAAAATTTGAAAATCGGAAATATCGAGTCGAAAATCGTTAGAAACTAAAGGTTAAGAAATAAAAAAATTTGGAAGAAAAATAAAGAAATTTGGTTTTCACCGAAAACCGACTGACCAATTGAATGTTCCTTAGAGCCAATTTTTTAGCGATTTTAGCTCGAATTCATCAAAAATCGAGCGGTTTCACCTATTTTTAACTGGTTTACATCGCATAAAATTTTCGATTTTTTTTTGAATTAGACTGATTTTGAATCTCAAACTGGCTCGGTAGAAAACGGTTTTCGTTTTGTGACCCTGACCCTGAGCATCCACCAACCCCGCCAAAAATGGACCAATAACTAATGGTCATCTCTCTCTCTCTGTCCGGTTGCAGTTGGAGTAGTACTCTCGTCTGCAGCTGGATGCTCATCATATTTCTATGATCCCAGCAGATGCGTCACTTGACAAATGGAATCCTTCAGTGTATCATATTACCCAAACCTCCGTTGGATATTCATGTAAATGGACGCGATGTGCAATACAAAATTCCAGCGGCAGCATTGGATTTGAATAAGAAATCAAGGGGCAAGGGTGAATGGCCAACCTCTGTCAGTTAGCACTGCGACGCAAAGCTCCAAGAGGATACCAACACCATTGCAGGCCGAAAGAGCTTAATTTGGGCCTTTCTTAAGCTAAACTACCACAGGCATATCAGATTGATCAGCCAAAGCAACTTCGCTAGGATCTTGCTCGACCATTTCATTCTCGATACATTTTTGGATCCAAATAACTATATATAAAAATAGTAGTTCCGATCTTGTGATATTTGGTATCACGATTCCATGATTCGATCCTTGGCAACAAGAACAAATGCAGAATCATGGCAACCTCGAAGGCAGGCGGCAAATCTATTTCGATGACGCGAGTCTGTGTCTGGTTAGCGCTCCACTTGGTGTATTTCGATGACGCAAGCGTCACCTGGAGTAATAAATGCAGAATAAAAAGTTTCTCTGAGGAACGTCGAGTGTCACGTGTATATATGTATTTGTTGATAGCAAGCGGCAAAACCCACCAAAAATGCATTGGTAAGAAGGAAGAGCACGACTATTTTGAGGTTAGCTTAAATTAATAAATTTAAAGATATCTCTTACGATACCATGTATTATCTTTTTCATCCACTTCCACCTTCTCCTGTCCCTCCTCGCTACTCACTTCTCCCACCTCCCTTCTTTTCACTCAAACACAAAAAAATTAAAATTAGAATATTTTGAATTTAAAATTTTTTAATAGGAGGTTTCAACTAAAAAAAAAAGTAACTCAAAATTTTTTATTCGAAAAAAATTAAATCAGAAAGTTTCAACTCGGGATGTTTCAAATCGAAAAGTTTCAATTCAAAAACTTCCTATCTGAAAAGTTTTGATTCAAAATTTTTTTGGTTCGAAAAGTTTACTAGAAAAAAAATGTAACTCAAAATTTTTTATTCGAAAAAAATTAAATCAGAAAGTTTCAACTTGGGATGTTTCAAATCGAAAAGTTTCAACTTAGAAAAGTTTCAATTCAAAAACTTCCAATCTGAAAGTTTTGATTAAAAAATTTTTGGTTCGAAAAGTTTCAATTTAAAATTCAAATCGAAAAATTTCAACTCAAAAAAATTTAAATAAAAAATTCCAAATTAGAAAGCTTCAACTCGAAAAAAAAAATCAAGTAAAAAAGTTTCAACTCCAAAAACTTTCAATTCAAAAACTTTCGGATCGAAAAGTTTCTATTTAGTAAACTTTCGGTTCGGAAAGTTTCGTTTAAAAAACTTTCAAAAGTGGTTAGAAAATGATTGCTTTCAAAAACTTGGGAAATAAAATTTGAAATACAAACATTAAGTTTGAGAGAAGGGAATGGAGGAGGAAGAGGGATGAATGATGTGTTGTCACTTATCAAAATAAGATGGCTTTTAAGCAAGAAGGAAAATGAGGGAAAGGAATGAGGTGATGTCACTTGCACAAAGAGCTCTTGAGGAGGATGTACTGGCACTTGTCAAAATGGGAGTGCATATCAAATTAGCAATTCCCAGAAAGCAAGGCCAGGAAGTTAGCGGTTGTTGGAATTTTTGCCTTTTTTTTTTTTGGCAATGCCTGTCATGGTATGTAAGCATGTAGATGTGCCGCAACAGAGAAATGCTATATTTATAATTGGAAAATTTCATGATATACCATTTCATTCGATTCACTTAGAAAATACTACTCTGTCACTTAAGATATACTCAATTCGTGGGTATATCCTGAATTGGATTTCTATTTTATGGTTAACCGCACGCATCTAGCCGTGCGCTTTTGTACATGGAAGCGACGCGTGGAGCCAATCACATGCACCTGTGTGGGTGTATTCTCTTTTCCTCTACGCTTGCAGGCATGGACCACACCTGGGCCTGTTAGCCCATCAGGATACGTGAACCAACACAACCACCCCATTAAATCTGTGCGGAAAGACTACTAATTTCTGAGTTGAAATTTCTGACTTGAAATTTTATAGTCAAAACATTGTAAGCCGAAAGTTTTTTAGTCGAAACTTTTTGAGTTGAAAGTTTTTGAGACGAATCTTTTCAAGACGAAAGTTTTTTCAAATCGAAACTTCAAACAAATTTATTTGAACTAAAAGTTTTCGAACCAAATTTTTTGAATGAGCAGTTTTTCGAACAAAAGTTTTTGAAATTTCCTGTTTTAAAATTTCCTCACTTGAAAATTTTCTACTTTGAAATTTTTCGAGTTAAAATTTTTCTAGTTGAAAGCTCTCGATTTGAATTTCCATGAGTTGAAATTTTTTCAGTTGAAAGTTTATCGAGTTGAAACTTTTTTTGTTAAAAGTTTCTCGAGTCAAAACTTTTTTCAGTTGACACGTGTCATCATGAGTAAAAAAGATGGAGCTGAACCGTACGGTAGCAAGCATTTGACCGTAAAATAGGCCTCCCCATCCTGAATTCCCCTTTATAATTTCGTTAGGATAAAACTAAATCTGAAAAAATTTGAGCCAAATGCCGGAAAAAATTTTGCTTGGCAGTTGCGGTGATCCATTGCCATGCGGGCCCCCACATGCCGCCCGCCCGCCTCGTCCCCTCCGCTCTCTCGCCGGCCGCGGGCCGCCTTCTCGGTTAGAGAGAGCGCGCGCGCACACACAAGGTCTTCCCTGGCTATAAAAGCTTCTAGAATCTTCTCCTGTCACGCCACTCTCGCGTCCCACGCCCCAGGCATCTAGCTTCTAGAAGCCTTCCTTCCGCCATGGACGCCCACGCCCACCGAGACGAGGAGGCCGCCGCCGCCGCCTCGCCGCTCCTCACCGCGCCCGGCCGCCGGAGCCACGCCGCCGACGTGCACCTCCTCTCCGCCGCCTTCCTCTTCGTCTTCTCCGCCTACTGCGCCCTCCAGAACCTCGAGAGCACCGTCAACACCGTACGCGCACCTCCCTCCTCTTCGTGGCGCTGATCTCGCTTCGTTTCGGTTCTTGCTGATAAGATCCGGGGTCCTGGGCCTCCCCGAGCTGCAGGGGGGCGACCTGGGCACCGTCTCGATGGGGATCCTGTACACGTCCTTCACGCTCTTCGCGGTGGCCGCGTCGCCGGTGGTGGCGTGGCTGGGCTCCAAGCGCGCGCTCGTCATCGGCACCAGCGGCTACCTGCTCTTCATCCTCGCCAACCTGGTCCCGACATGGTCCGTTTGGCCTACGGAGCGCAATCTGTCATGGATGGATGGTGTATTGGTGTGCTAGTGACGTAGGGTTGTGCTGGTTTGGTGGGTGGTGCCTGCTTGATAAAATGCCTAGCTAGACAGTTCGAGATGAGTACGAATTTAACTGGTGATCTGTTGTTTAATCTAATTTCTTGCGCATTTCCTGGATTTCTGAGAGTTTGACCTCAACCTTAGCTCTTCTTTATGACAGGCACCTTCGTTTATCTTTTAAGGTGGTGAATGCATTGCGTTCTCATTTCTCATAATTCTTTACCTTGATATCCTGCATAGCTGACAGTAAAATCTCAAGTAGCCAAAAATTAGCTAATTGAGTAAAATGTATTTTCTGGCTATGTACTAATGCAATCTACCATGGACGCCTTTGATATATACTGCTTATATGGGTCAAGGATTAGCTTCTGGTCCTAGCTGATGTTTGTGCTTCTGCTTCCTAATCTAGCGAATGTTTCAGTTTTTTCTAAATACTAAGGTAAAACAAATTTTAGTGCATCCAACATGCTGCTATTCCTTTGATGTTAACTAGAACAACAAATTGCCAGGTACACAATGGTGCCAGCTTCATTGTACCTGGGTTTTACTGCATCGATCATTTGGGTTGGGCAGGTAATAATGTTGCTTTCCATTGAACTATTTAGTCTCCATTCATGTCCAGATCACGTACCCATATTTCACACTGCAGGGTACGTATCTTACATCCGCTGCCCTCAGTCATGCCAGAGACAATAATTTGCATGAGGGTCCAACTTTAGGGAATTTCAATGGAGAATTTTGGGGAATGTTTGCTAGCACGCAGGTACAACCTATTTTGTTCTTCATAACTCATGTGTAACATCTATTTCTTTCTGCACATGGGCCCTCCAGAGATACAAGGGCACAATGGTCTGACTGATACTACATTTGAATTATTTAGGTTATTGGAAATTTGATCTCACTTGCTCTGCTGAGAAATGGAAAGGTTAGCATCCTAATTTTTAGTCTTGTTAGTGTCTTATTAAAACCTTATAAACTTCCATTTTTTACTTCACGATTCGTATTATGTTCTTGAAACTGCTAACTAGCAACTGAAACATGAGGTTCAGGAGTTAATACCTTTAGTATCATGAGTTTGATATAGTAATGAGTAAATGAATGAGTAAATTTCACAAAACTACATGTAAGTTGTACAAACTATCGGAGCACTACAAATTTAACGATCAATTTCACAAAACTATAGATTTTACACAAATTTGTATCACAAAGCTACAGTTTTTAGAAAGATTGTCCATTGTGAAAGAACATGTAGCTCTGTTATACAAATTTGTGTAAAAAATTTTGTTACATGAAATTGATCGTTAAATCTGTAGTTCTTTGGTAGTTTGTAAGACTTACCTGTAGTTTGTGAAATTTACTCTAAATAAATTTATGGTATTAATAAAAGAGTTTGATTGTGCCTTTTCATATTCTGTCCTGGAAACCTCTGTTCCACTTCTCTCCTAGCCAATTCAAAATAGGTGATCTGCCAGGTTTATGATATCCTAAAATTAGCTTAAAATCCATCACTACGTTAGCTGTAACAAAATAGTGCAGTTAATTTTAAATAGAAATATTGCAGCACACTGATACTAGCAGATAACTACAGAAAAATCAGCTAGAGTTCTGTTGACAATTAATCAATCTAATTATTCATTTTTAATATAATTTTTAAAATAATTTTTTTACATATTATTTGTCCTACTGTAATTTTCCCTAAATGTAACTATTCTAGGATGTGGTCAGATTAACAATTTGCAACCCCTAAAACTAGTTGTACAAGCCCCTAAATACCAGTCATGCAAATGTAATTGTACAGAGTTAAGCTTTGGTCTGACTTTTGTTTGTTATTTTTATGTCATTTTTTCTGCTTTGTAGAATGTACGTTTGCATATGTCTTGTCATTTCGTTTGATCCTCTTAAATATCACTTCAGGATGGGTACTTTTGTCTGTCATTTCTTGTAATGACATTTTGTCTGCTTTGTAGAATATACATTTGCATACGTGTTGTCATCTCATTTGATCCTCTCATTTTCATATCACTTCAGGATGGAGGAAGTGTAACAGGAAAAAATCTGCTATTTGTTGTGTTTCTTGGCTGCATGATTGTCGGCATTGTATTAATGTGTTTACTGTCCAAAAGGGATGAGAAAAGAGATAATGCTCCAACACACTCCTCATTTGGAGCTATGTTGAAGTATATTGTTGCCCCTCTCAAGGACAGAAGGATGCTTCTTCTAATCCCTCTTATAACATATTCAGGTTTACAACAGGCATTTGTATGGTAAGTAGCATACATTATTTTCAACATCTATGGTGGTTCAGTTTGTTAGTATGTTTCTTTTATATGAGAATGTTGTGAATTTCTAAGGGCTGTATTCACAAAGAGTATTGTAACACCTGTGCTTGGCATCTCTGGAGTCGGTGGTGCCATGGCAATATACGGTGCAGCTGATGTTGTAGTAAGTGAAATCACCGACTTGTTTGTCGAATTACACCATTATCCTTGTACCATTTCATGCTGAGCTCTGCATTTCTGTTTTGATTTGCCAAGGCCCCTGCTGTTGCCATTGCATTAGGCTAAAATAGCTGAAGTGCACAAGTCATACTAGCAACTATAACGTATCTTGTATTCCATTTATTCTCAATTTACAATTTATATCCATATCATTCTAAACTACTAAAAATACCGTACTGTATGTTTACCTGACTTTTGAAGCTTGCCTGATTTTGCAGTGTTCATTGGTTGCTGGACGTTTGACTTCTGGGCTTCATGAAGCTACATTTATAGTGTCTGTTGGAGCTATTCTTCAGGCTGTAGTTTTGTTCTGGTTGCTTCTTCTTTACAGGTTTGATGTTACTTACTTGTCTTTGTGCATTGTGCTATTCTTCTGCTTGTCATTGCCATTGTAGTGTACTCATCTTTATATTGCCTGCAGTCCAATGGGTGGACTACTCGGTGCTGCGATTCCACTATTTATAGGTGCCTTATGGGGTGTTGGTGATGGGGTCTTGAATACACAGTTAAGTGCATTACTTGGGCTGCTGTTCGAGGATGTCAAGGTAATCTCATTTCAGTTTGCTTTCTTTAGCGTTTCATGCACACCCGCACACCAATGTCATGAATGTAATGCTTTGATTTCATTTGCTGGCTTATATTTTACTTTCTTTTAATTTCATTCTCTGATATAACTATTTATCTTAAATGGATACTCAAGTTGTTTGGCAAAATGACAAATGCAGGAGGCAGCCTTCGCACAGTTCAAGGTTTGGCAATCAGGTGCCATCGCAGTCATCTTCTTTCTGAGCCCAGTCATCACACTACAAGCTATGCTTATCTTGATGGCCACTGTCCTCATCATCTCTTTTGGCTCATTCCTGTTACTTACTCTTGTTGTTGAGAAGTCATCAACCGTCAGACCGTAAACCAAATCTCTTCTCCACTGCCCAAAGTTGTCGTTGTTTATGCTCATCTTCATCAGTGTTACCAACAGCCTGTACAACCCCATGTTGTATTCACACCTGTGATATGAAACTGAGAGGGAAATGTACCGTCCATCACATGCAACGCCATGGCACTCACGCCCTGCTATTCGTTTCAGCCATTGTTGCTGAAGTGAAGAGACTGCAAGCAAAATGGGGAAGCGAGAGTCGGCCTTGCATCTGGTTTGTTGCCTCTGTTTCTCTCTCATGTGGTTATTTCTGCGATGTAATCATATACAGTACAAGAGCTGTTATTTCATTCTGAAGATGGTTTTGTTTTTGAGTTGGGGTAACCTTAAGATGTTCTGGAATTCTGCAGATATATCCGTATGTCATATATTGTGAGACCCCGGATTTGCTATCCAGAATCTCCTATGTATTTCTGTACTAGTCCCAGATCAACATTAGTACACACAGTTCACAGTGATGAATCATAACCGAAAAGCATGAATTGAAAAGATAAATACTGAGTACCGGTCGAAAAACTATTATTACAAAACCAGGTTACATGACTTTAAGTTTACAGCAGCGAAATAGGAAGTAAAATGGTAAAGCCAATAAACACCACAGGCAGTCGACTGAAAAGAAACGCGCACTTAGCTCTCTGGATTGTCTTCGTCGTACTCCACATCGTAGAACTCACCATCATTCGTAGCATCTTGGAAAGCTTCTGACGAAAGAGTTTATTGTAGCATATAAGTACAAACGTACTCAACAAGTTTAGGAAATATGCAAGATGCAAGACTTTTCAAAGATGGCTTAATATGATTCTTTTGCACAAAGTCAGATTTAACAAACATTATTAATAATAATTTTCACAAAGCAGTTTTAACAACTATTTGTACAATTGAAATTATTTATAACTCTAGTGAAGGTTCCAACCACCAACACTAGTATATAGGCTATATCCGCCCATTTTAAAAGATCTTGTTTAATCATCACATGACTCCATCCGTCATGATTCAAAACAGGTTCCAACCACCTTACTGGCTTTAGCCACTAGAAATACATCCGGAAGTTCTAACCACTCCCAGATCCCAAAACATTAGTTTTTAAAACCAAAAACAAAGTCTACCAATATGAAAGCATTCTTTGCTTGCCCTTGACCGTAGGCACGGCTATTTGAATAGTTTTACACTCTGCAGAGGTGTACAACTTTACCCACAAGACATGATCGTCTCTTGTTGCCATGCGCAATAAGCACACTTCCTTTGGTGTGTTATCAGAGAGATCAAAACAAGGCTTTTACAATGCAATAATCTAACCCAACTCCACCCGTTGAGGTTTCACCGCTGTTAGGGTTCCAACCACCCAGTACAGAAGCCCCCTCTTGCGCCGTGTGGGAAAAACAAACTTGCCTCCATCCGGCACCCACATTCCTCCATCTGGCGAGTCTAAGTTAAATTATTACAAATTATTCAGCCAGGTCATACCCATTTAGATATGTGGTTGTACGGTTGTGCTTAGAATGGACAATCACAAGAGTCGGTCCTTAATTGTCTTGGGCGGCACAAACACAACAAAAACTAGTGCTCTATCCGCACCCGCCAGACAAACCGATTCGCGCAAGTCTAAATTATTTTCATTTTTAATTTGCAAATACAGCGGCATATATATTGTCACAACTTTTCAAATTCATAATTTTTCACAGTTTCAAAGTAACCCATCCATAGGTATTTGATCGACTTTGCATTTAAGCACATCTAGCGCACTAAACAAAATATATCATAACATATTATTATTATGACATATCACAGCAACCTAGGGTTACAACAATCAAGGATTTCAATATCAAGGTGGTAATAACAATTGGGATTAACTACCAACCTAAACTTAACATCATCTTTTAAATAAATAGTGATACAAATTGTAAAACATTTATAAAATATGGGATCAACATGCGTCATAGAGACTTGCCTTCATTGATGAGGAGAGAAGGGTCGCTTGGTAGATCAGCACTTTCTTCGGCGATGGCAGCAGTTTCTTCGACTACGTACAAAACGGAGCGACCAATAAAAAAAACAAATAAAATATAAAAATTATAAAATTAGTACTGGCAGAAAGAGCTTGAATTTAGATGAATTTAGAAACTGGAATCACTCGATTTGGAGTTACGACGGAAGAGAACGGGTCATTTGAAGTTGGATTTCGGGTCCAATTTGGTTATCCCATTTTTCTAGCAACCGCTTTGAAATTCTCACTCTTGTGCTTCGAGCTCTTTCCAAAAACAAAACCGCCCAACATCGATCCGATTGAACTTCTGACTCCTCACTCTTCGCCCTGCCCTCCACCCAAACCTCCGATCCCGGACCAACCGTGACGGAACCCTCAACAACAAAGTGAGTTATATATTAGGACCACATCCAATGGAGTACCCTTTTTGGTAATGGAGCTATGGGCGACATTGAGAGAAAACTCGACTACTTTTCACCTTAAACTAGGGCTGATAAGATCGTGGCCGTCTGCCTGGAAGAAGAGCTCGCAAGGTCAAAGTAGAAAATTCGATTCTTTCATTAAGACAGGGGTAGGGTAAAGAGTGGAACGACTAGAAGAGCTACTCGCTCTGTAGTGTTGTCACACAAGATAAGCACGCCGCCACTTTCTTGGCCGGCGAATCGAAGTTATCTTCCGGTCAGCTCGTCCACCCATCAAGTGCAAAAACACGGTGGAATCACGCAACGCGCGCTCTTTGGTGTGCTTCACCTTGATCGCCGAGAGCGGATAGAGCATCCTCTTGAGGCATGAATCCGATTTTCATCAATCCGAATAGTAAATGGTCGTTCTTGACTTCCTCCTTTGATGCTTCTCGCTTTGCACTCGTGAGACTCCCTCGTCAAGCCAATAGAACAAGCCCTATGATGAGCCTAGCCCTGCTATCACTTCGGGGAGGGGGAAGAGGGCCTTAACCATCTCCCTGAGAAAAGTAGACAGTAAAAGCCAAAATAGACTAAATATAGCCTGAACGATCCTAGAGCGTAGAAGCGAAAGAACAACCTGGTTTGAAACGGAAATCTTTTAGCAAGGGAAGGAGTTCGGCAAGACGACCAAGAATAAGAAAGGGCTTTTTCCTTTACGCGGGGGCCAGAAGCGAGAGGCTCTGCTCTCGAAACTTGACCTCCTCGATTCGATCGATGGGAGAAAAAAAAAGGTTATGATGTGAACAGTGCTATGGAACAAGGAATAGGTATAGTAGACGCGACTCCCCATCTTTGAATGAATTTCCTAGCCTAGAAACATGCAATTAGGCCGATAGCTTAGATGACCGACCGTTAGGCATGGTTACCAATGATTTAACAGTAGGCCTCTTGTTTGGTGAGCCAACCGGCTTCACCCGAGGATGAAGGTAGTAGAACAAAGAGGAGCCGCATCTTTCTGTGGCTTTCGTTGAGCCGATTATGCGAGACCAAGAGCTCTTCAAGAATGACCAGCAATGGCAAAAGCAGAGCCCAACACTTGACTACCGGGAGGGTACCTGGCCGGGTTGGTGGGAACAACCTAAATGCTAGCAGCAAGGCAAGGGCCCCGGTTGTTTTGGCGCGCCCTACCCCAACGTTAGACTATTGCCTTTTTAGCCTACGCTTGCTGCTTGCAGCATGGATTCGATAGATCTATCGAATCCATGCTTCCCCCGCCCCGTCAAGAGCGGCATCCGAATCCCGCTCCAATCCCTCCTGCGCAGGTTCCCGCTCCAATGCCTGGACGACTTACTACTGGGAATCGTGGGTGCCGTATTTCTTCTCATAGAAATACAAAAACGTATCACCCACTTCCTACAATCCGGCCTGAACCTTTGGGTAGGCTCCGCAGGATCAACAACCATAGCTGTTTGAAGCCACTTGATTCGATGGCTTCAGGTGTTGGCGCCAGTATGGCGCAGTCGATGATTCCCGTGTTTGCGGGAGAAAACCCCCTGACATTTGCGATTCATTTCATGAGAGAGCTCCTGTGCCAAGGAGAGATAATTATGCTCCTGGGGCTGGCTCTACGACTAACCTCCTAACCAATCTGTCACATCATAGAAGGATGCCTAGCTGAGACAACACTTGTGCCAAGTAAGAACGAGCCGTCACGGCCTGACAAGTAGAGAAAGACAGAGTTGTTGACAAGGTTGCACAGTGCCACAAATACTCCCAGGCAGTATTGTGCAAGTAAGAACAATGTGAAGATAGAGGGCAATCCCCAGCGACGATGATCCGTACATCGAACGCCTGTTTTGAGAAGACAAAGAAAGCCACGCATTAAAACACACTACTTTGCGTCGACGGACTACTTATTTCAATCTTATAGAAAGAGTCGACGGACTCTTCTAGTCTCCCTGGAAAACCTCTGTGCTACGATTGCAAACACATAATGTTGAGAGCATCCGCTTCAACTCGTGCAGCTGAGCGAGGTTTCCAATGATTTCAAAATCTAGATGGTCGGTGTGGTTCCTGACATGCAAAGGTAAGGGAATCTGGATTGGGCCCTGGCCCAAGCTTGTAGAGGGTCCAACGACTAGAGGATACCATGACACTACTAATCGTGCTCTCATGGAGTACTCTCCGAGGATGACTGGAAGAGACTGTATCTGAGTGACGATCTTGTTTACGAACCAGCTTTCTCTCCTGTTTTGACGCTGTTTTCACTCTTCCTTGAGTTGCCGGTCACTGACGGTCTCTGAAAAGCCAGTTGACATGCGATCCAATCAAGGAGGCAGTACTTCAGCCTGAGTTCGTCTAGAGGATGAACGAGTCGAACCACCGGAAATCGAATTCAAACCTTGGTCTATAGGACTGTCTTGCTTGCCAGTTAGGCGAGTTGTTTCGTGTCTTGTGGTGAGGGCTTTTTTGAGCTTAAGCTAGTCCCTCTTGCAAGGTTGATCTGTTTACTTTACTTAGTAGTAGTAATGTGGTACGGCCCTGACGATATACACGCCCTACCCGACCATGCCACCGGCCGCATCACCGTCTACCTTATCAATCGCCGCTCCCACTGCCATCCTTTCAATTTGAAAGGATTGTGCGCGCCGGGCCCTTCGGGTGTCCATATTTTGGCCGACCTTAGCGTAGGCCCCTATGTTATGCGGCCGTAATATTTTGATACCTTCCACCGCAGTTTATAGTGTTTGGTCTCGCTTTCAAGTTGCTTTATTTACATAGTCGATACATACAGGGTTTCTTGGACAAGTTTTGTCAATGGGGTAAGACGAGATCCTACGGTTCACTTTTGTATCTTTAGCATTGGGCTTCATAGATCCATTATCACAGTTTCACCAGCAAGTCTCATTTTAGAGCACCTCTTCAACATAGCTGCACATCTGCGGGACTCAAGTTGCCCTTGGGGTTACGTCACAAATGAACTTGTACAAGGACTTTCATGCTATAGTCGATAGATCTCGTGCGGTTTTCAGAATCAGAATGTGATCTTGGCTAAATTCCATTTGCAAGCAGCATGCTCTTGGGAGAATTTTCCGAATAGAACAGCATCCCTGAGCAATTCAACAGGCGCATTGTTTGAAAGGATAGATAGATGGCATAGAGTAAGCCCCTGCGGTCCGGCCGCATTAGGTTAGGGAGTTGGGCGATAATAGCTCCTCCGCATCCCAAGCGCGTCGCCCCGCCCCAGAAGGACGCCCTCGCTCTATTGGCAAAACGCTTCGAAAGAAGAACGTATCGCCAAGGCCCTGGAAATAAAATTCACAAAAAAGAAAAATAGCACTGTATCTACAATACTCGACGAAACTACAGAGCACAGCCAAGGTGGTTCGGCCATGGGAGCGGCCCCGGCGACGGAATGGGGAAAATAAGGTGAGCATCATGTAGAGCTCGACGCCGCGAATCCTAAGGTATGATCGGATTTTGAAGAGGTTTACCGAATTGAGAGTAATCGACGACGAACGGAGCTCTGACCAGTGACGTTCAAATGCGAAATCTGGAGTCAAAACTTGACGAAATCTGATTTTTCTTGAGGGGTTATGCTCCTGACAACAACGTGCACAAAGTGACGCGAATGGAACTTAAAATAACTCACCAGACCAAAAGTTGGCTCACCAGTGTCTTTGGTCGACGTCGGGCTACGGTTTTCGCGAGTTTTGGAGAGGAAAAGTTTGAGGAAACAAAGGGAAATGGTGAGCACGACGTAGAGGAAGGTGAGACGCATCTATAGGAAGTGAAAGCATGCGAAAAGATTGAGAAACGACCGAGACATCAAGAGAATGGAGTCACCACGCAGACCCGATCTCTTGTGGGAAAGGCCTTCGACAAGGTTTCTGAAGCTCGGCGAGCGCATCGCCACCCAAGTTTTACGTACGCGATCCCCATCACGTGGCCTTTGCCGCCGGGGACTCGATTTGCTCGGGCTTTCAGAGCGCCTGGGGCTTCACCCACCGCCGTCGCGCGGTAGATAAGTTCACCAAGTGGATAGAGGCCAAGCGGCCGTGAGCGCCACGCCGGTACAAGCCGCCATCTTCTTCCGCGACATCGTTTTTAGGTTTGGAGTCCCAAACTCCATCATCATCGACAACGAACACGCTCACGGGAAGGAATTTCGAGTTCGTGCGGACTTACCAACATCCGTGTCGATTGGGCGCGCGAGCTCATCCGCGGACTAACGCCGGTCGAAGCGCACTAACGGCATGATCCTTCAGCGACTCAAGCGCGGATCTTGGTCGGCTCAAGCATTTCAGCGCTGTAGCCAGAGCCCGCCACCGATCCTCTGGAGTTCGCGGACCCACGCCGACCGGCGGCCGGGTTCACACCCTTCTTTATGGTGTTCGTAGCCAAGCCATTTTGCCCATCGACACGGAATACGGCTCCCGAGATTGCAAGCCTTCGATGAGGCTCGGGGCTCGCCGCAACAAGAAGGCGCCATCGACTACCGACGAGGAAGCGCGACGCGGCCGCCCCGCGGTCGGCAGATATCAACAAGCTCCTGCGCCGCACACCCGCCAAGTTCGAGGACGATCCTTGTGTTCGCGACTTGGTCCTGCATCGTCCGCATCAAAGAAGGGAAGCAACAAGCCAGCCGCTCCGGAAGGCCCTTCACCGTCAGAGATCCTCCGGCTCGCACCTTTCGGCTCAAGGACACCGACGGCGCATCCTTCCAAATGCATGGAATATAGAAAAGTTAAGGCGATTCTATCCTAAACTCTTTTCCTCTTCCTAGCATGCTCTTTACCTTCTTCCTTCCGAGCACCGTCATTGCGGCACTGGGGCTGCCTTCAGCGCCTGCCTGTGCTGCTCCTGGTCAGCGCTATGCTGGTTGATGACCCAACCGACCATAAGGTCCTTCCCGAAGCGGTAACTCCTTTGACCAAGTGCATGTTCTCACGCCAACGCTATGGTTGCTAACACTTGCGGAAGAAGGAAGTACCCGAGTGGAGTGACCTTTAGTCGGCGAGGAACACCTCCCCGCACGAACTCGCCTATCCCACTATGAGGGTACGTGACCGACCGTCATGAGGTCCATCCGAGCAGTAACCCTCTCAACCCAAGTGTTCTGGCCTAAGCCGCTATGGTTGCTAGCACTTTGCGGAAGAAGGAAGTGCCCGAGTGGAAAGATCCCCGGCCGGTCTAGAACACTCCTATCCTCATGCGCCAACTTTAACGCATGCGCCAAGTCTCAAATCCACCCGCCCTCCCAAAACAACCCGACCCTACGCGCAAGTGGCCCTCGGTCCTTAGGGCTATGGTCGCCAAACGCTCATCCTAAATACGAAAAAGGACGAGGGACGATTCTGGACTTGATAATTTCAAGATTGTTTAAATAACGGTTTTACAATCTAAGAAGGATAAAGCTAACTTTTCTATTCTTCTTGGCGGCCAGCGGTAGCGGCGGAGAGTTGGTGCCTCGCTTCTCGGAGGGCGCTCTTGTGGGATGCGCTCACGATCTCCTGGCGTGCTGCTCGACCAAGAGCTCGAACCGGCCGATCTCTCGTCGATCCGGCTCCAGCCTCGCCCCTTCACGCCACCGCCGAGGTCGATCTGCGTCGTGCGTGCGAGATGGTGTTGACGAGCGCCGATGAAGCTCAGCCGTTGCCGCCGGACCACCGCCTCTTCTACTAAGTCCGCACTGCCGGTGGAGGCGAGGCGCATCGGGCTGCCGGCCCAAGGATGCTGGGCGCAACCGGCCGGCGCGGAGGGCCTCTGCTCGGCGCCATCTCGCCCGACTGCCCTCGGCAACCTTCAACCACGATCGCTCACACATCGGGCGTCGCCCGGTTGCTTCTGCGCTTCCACGGCGACGCCGATTCTTCTCGCGCTACTGCAGACAAGGAGATTTTGGATAAGTTCGCCTGTGGGTCGCACTTCAAACTTAATTGAAGAATTGAGACACTTACCGCCGCGGAGTTGGTCCGATTGCGGCTTCCGACTTGCGCCGATGAAGTTCTTGGCGCCACCGCTCATACGGCAATGCCGCTTTCGGGAGCGAACTTCGCACGGCGTCTCGAGCCTTTTCCGCCGTCCGCAGACGCGCGTTACTTCGCGTCTGCGCGATCCTCCTCGCACGGCGATCGGCTTGGCAGCCTCGGTGACTTCCATCGGGAGACCTGATTCCGCCACTTTCGCCCTCAAAGCCCTGGCCCTGGCGCTCATCATGAAGGGCCTTTGTGGCTCTTCAAATCCTTCGCGGATCACCACCGCCTCGACCGCTTAATGCCCAGGGCCTCTGGGCTAGGCACCAGGCAAAAGATCGCATTTCACGCACTACCACGTTATCTACAATACTCGTGAAACTACGAGCCACGCGCCAAGGTGGTTCGGCCATGGGAAGCGCGCCTGGCGGCTTTGCACCCGGCGACGGAATGGGAAAATAAGGTGAGCATCATGTAGAGCTCGGCGCGCGAATCCTAAGGTATGATCGGATTTTGAAGAGGTTTACCGAATTGAGAGTGTCGGCAACGAGCGGAGCTCGACCGATGGCGTTCAAATCACGAAATCTGAGTCAAAACTTGGCGAAATCTGATTTTCTTGAGGGTTATGCTCGACAACAACGCAACCCGCACAAAGTGGCGAATGGAACTTAAAATAACTCACCGGACCAAAAGTTGGCTCACCAGTGTCTTTGGTGGCGTCGAACGGTCTGTTTCCTGAACGAGTTTTGGAGAGGAAAAGTTTGAGGCCCAAACAAAGGAAATGGTGAGGTGAGCCCACGGCCAAGGTACTTCACACTCTCCCGGTTCGGGACCGTCCGCCTAAGGGTCCTCATGGACCTCCAGACCCACTCGGACATGGGATGGGTACGTGGGATAGACGCGCCATTCCTTCGCACTACCCTCGCCCGACGAGGACTCTGCCTCACGCCCGGCCACGACGGTCGAGCACTCACGCCCACCACGACGTAAAATCGAGCGCTCAAATACGCATTTGCAGAACGAGCACTCACGCTCAGCTACGACGTTAAACGAGGCATCCTGGCCGCCCGCCACTCAAGGCACTCGGACATGGGCCACCAAGGCACCGTTTAGCACGAAAATAACTCACAGAGGCATCCGGTGACCAACCTCACAGCATCATTTAGCCACGACGTTAAACGTGCTTCAGCTAGAGGCCACGGCGTAGAGGAAGGTGAGACGCATCTATAGGAAGTGAAAGCATGCGAAAAGATTGAGAAACGGCCGAGACATCAAGAGAGCACTAAATCGAACTTAATTGCTTATTGCACCAAATCCGGCTTGAATGGGTGAGAGCAACGGTCTGGGATTGAGTCGTTGCATCAATGCGGTCGCAACACTTCAACTCTCACTTGATTTGATGCGAAAATGAGGGAGTTAAGGCTATTTTTCTATGGGCTTTGAAAAGGGGAGGCATACGGGAATGCAGCAGTGTGGAGGTTGAAGATGAAAACTGTAGCAGCGCTGATAGGTGGGTCTAAATGAATAGTACTGAGAAGAAAGTGTGAAGGATAAAATAGCAAGAAGGCTCTAAAAATCTTGGAAAAATTATCAAAAATACTATGGAATATTTGGAACCTAAAAAAATTGGTTTCAAAATTTTTATAGAATTCTGGAGTTGAATTTGAATTTTGGATTTCCGGACGCGAATGGAATAAATTCTATTTTTGGATGGAAAGGAATGCCAGGTTAACTAAAACTCCAAATAAAACCCAAATCCTCGAATTAATTAATTTAAATTAATTTTTAGCAAAAGCATTAAAAATAGGATGTTACATATATCCTCTTTGTCCTTGTTCACATGGACCGGGATCCACGCGAAATTCAGTTCAATAGGATCCAGCCTGATCCTGGTCCACCCAAATATGTCCGTCCAGGGATTCATGTGCTGGCTTGGAAGCCAATACCTGATAAGAACTTTTGTGTAAGGCGAGTGAGTGTATAATTTACCGAACCTTGCATCTGTTCTATAGGAGAACCTAATCATCCTGGTTCAGTGCCACTCAAAATATCCTGGTAAAATACCACCCAAAGTTTGCTTCGTTAGTTTTTTTGTCATCTTTGAACAATGGTAGTATGGTGTACCCCTTGTCTTCATCCTTTTTCATATCCAGATCCGTCGTGCTTGTTGCTCTTCCTCCCACTGCAGCGAGTCCCATGCATTGCAGCCATCTCTATCACGGCATTTGTAGCCTTGTCGGTGGTTGATTGTGAAGCCAGCGGCGATGGTGGAAATTGAGCTGAATCCAGCAGTGGCGTCTCGTCGGTCACCGTCAACAACCGCCTTCGCCGCTGCTTCTCTTCGTGGCCGGCGACCCATCTCCTCTCTACTTACGCAATGAGAACGAAATAGTCGCTTGACTAGTCACCTGACAACGAGGGAGGAAGAGTAGCTACGGGATTTATGCCACTCTTGAGTGGTACTAAGATGAGCCGACCAGGTCAAACCACAGTATATCTTTACTGCTTTTTTTTTTTGAATTTTGGCCAAAAGCTTTGACATTCAGGATAGAATGAGAACAACAGTCAGGCTATAGACACACACACGCTGCACTTGGCTCCGTGTGCACCCGGGCGAGTCCGAAGACTTGAACCCAGCGGGCTGCTCGCACACTCGCGTAGCAAGCCAACCGAGCCTTCCCTCGTTCGCTATCTTTAAAACAACATATAGTGGTGAATGGGGTGTTCTTCACCTTCACTACCTCTCCTCAAGTATCTTTTCTAGCCTTAAAAATCTCCGACAAAAAACAAAAAATTACCCTATAATAAACAAATTAGATACTAGAAAATATAAAAACGCCTGTTTTTTTTCTCTTTAATTTCAATCGCTCCCTGTATATAGAGAATTGTGCGGTTAAAGTATTTTTTTCTTTTCTTATTTATTTTCTATTAGGGTTCACCAATCCTATTTTTCTTTGTCTAGTTTTTCTCGCACGGTGTTCACAATTCCCATAATATTTGTGTATCTTTAAATTATTGCATTTAGATAGGTGATTGAGCTGAGTATTTTTTTTTCTTTTTTCATTTATTTTCTATTAGGGTTCATCAATCCTATTTTTCTTTGTCTAACTTAGAAAAATTATTTTTTATTTTTCTCTGCACAGGGTTTAAGTAGACATTCCCTTATTTTAATTTGCGATCATGAAGTTTTGATTTTGCGGATTTTTATATGGAATTTGCCCAACTGCTGTTCGGATGCGGGGAATAGGGCTGGCTGGCTATCGAGTTTAACGAGCTATTATCAAACTTATTTCAAAATTGACATAGTTTGATATAAAATCATTTTATGTACCATTTAAGTGGTTACTTCAAATTCGAGCTAACGAGTCACTATCAACTCGAGCTTCATTAACTTTTTTCGCTCGAAATTGCTTTATTTTAATTTTTAACCTATCAGCTATTGTAATTGAAGGAATTTTGATTTGAGCTCTAATGAGCTTTTTTGTTAGCCCTAGCGGGGAAGATAGGGTGGGAGGCTGTAGTGGCGAGGGAGGAGCTCGCCGGAGGGCGTCGCCAGGCGATGCCGGTAATGCAGCGGGGTGGTGGAGCGCTCGGTGGCAGCAAGGCTATGGAGAGCAGCGGCGGCATTAAGGTTGCAGCGCTAGGGAGTTTGGCGATGTATATACGGAGAGGGAAGTGGATCTGGACTGTTGGAGTGTTGGATTTCAATGAACTGTAAAAAACGACTGATTTGGGAGCACAAAATCATTCAACAGATGCATAGACGCTCCCAAAATATAATTACTTATCCTAACAACCTCTCTTCCCTTTTTTCATGATATGCAACAGAGGTAAAATGCAAACAACAGTGCCGAAGCCAAGCTTGACATCAGAGGCATGGTATGGACCGAGATGAAGCTCGACTAGGCACTGCGACGAGTCGAGAGCATGACGCAGGCTAAACCTAATAATAACAGCTTAACATGCTGAGTAATGTTATTTTTATCCTAACAAAGCACAGATATTTGCCTAGTGTTCCTAACGATTTGAGTGGCAGGAGCCAATTCTGCCTCGAAAAAATTGAAAGGTCAAATAGAGCTACAACCTACAATATTCCACCATGCGCGGCACAGGAGTGATCCAGTCAACTACGAGCCTTACTCAAAATCCAGCCAGTAATAGTGTACTTACAATTTATGCTGTCAAAATTTATGGAATCATTTTCCTATATATATATATATATATATATATATATATATATATATATATATATGTATATATATATATATATATATGTATATATATCTAGACGAGATCCATCGCTCACGGAGAAGTCAGTGAGATTCACCTCGATGCCTTTCAGAGCACCTCCGAACATCGCCCTCGTTTGTTTGTGTGGCATGGCGCCTCACTGCCCCTGCGGCCTTGCCTCCTTGTTCCTCCATGTCACCCATGGCCTCACTTTGCTTGGCTCACATCGTGCTGGTTTTAGAGAGAAGCAGAAGTAGAGTTCTTTATGTAGAGAGAAAGAGTGAGGAATGAATAGAGATGAACAAAAAGGATCTATTGAGATAATATTGGATTCTTGGTCTGGTTGTTGAGTTATGATTGAACTATATCTCTTTGTGGGCGAATTTGAATCCATCTCTAATGAGTTTTTACTATAAATACGACACCTTATTGTACAAGAGAATCAATCTAATAAAGAGAAGAGAGTTTTGCCTCCCTATATCCTGTATGTTCTTCGTCTATTCTCGATCGGTGCATTATGATTGATCTACAACAGTCGTTATCATTTTACAACACGTTATGAACATGAAGCTCTCCGAGACCGATCAAGATTGTCTACCTGTATCAATCTATATTGCAACGAATTTCAGCCGGCATCAAGCGATTAAATCTACTGCAAGTTGTACGTAAGTTCGAAGTACATGAGTAATCTCATCTGAGCAGTCTTTTAATCCTACATATTAATTTCCCTAATTACCTAGATTAGTTGTTCTTAATCATTGATTAAAGACTAGATTAATCTAAGAGGCCAATTAGGGTTCTCGATCATTGTTCATCGAACCAATAAAAAAATTACATCGCCGGCCACATTGGCTAGCCTGCATCCCCGTGTCGAGCGCCACCGGACGCGTCGTTGCTCGCACGCCATGCACGTAGCACCATCGTGTCGCCCGTGCCAGAGTCATGCCACGTCGTTGCATCCCTGCCACACATGACACCTGAAGCGTGCCGCGCCGCCATGGAACCCGCTGTCGGCGTCGCTCCTGCCGAGCCGCCGGCGTCGCCCTACCCATGCACCATGCCCGTAGCACCACCGTGCCGAAGTCGCGTCGCGCCCCGCCCACCGTTGCTACTCGGGGCAAACACGGTTGGCCCGAATCGGGCCGTGAGTGGTGCGTGGGCCGACTCCTGTCATAGGTACGTGAGTGGCGCATGGCGGATGTGTGAGGTTCCTATCCTATGCAAGCCAAGCTGCAGCGGCCCGCGTCGACCGGCGATAGCCAACACGCTGACAGATGAGTCCAGGCAAATTTTTATTCAGTTGGCATCGATGCACGTAGCACCATCTTACAATGCGTTCATCGTTACTAAAATACTCTCTCTCGTCTCCTAGCACCGGTTTTTCATCACTGTGGATGGCCTTAAAGTCCCTGTCAATAATGCAAAGCATGATCCGCACATAGGTACAACTCTCTCTTCGAAAAAAAATTCTATAGCATCAAATGCCTTACAGTATCTATAGTATTTCTCTTAAAACAAAGATAGATAATATATATTAGAAAATTAAAAAAATATTTAATTACTTTAAGACCTACCTTCATCCTGTATGTAGTTTTTAGTAAAAGATACTACAAGTGACCTGACGCTACCAGTTGGTCTCCTCTCTCTTCAGACTCAACTCTTGTCAGCTGCCTGCCAGCCTGCCCATATTATGTTGCTGTTCGTCGACAAGAGAGACACGTACGTTTGTCGAAACTTGCATTAAATTAAAAGCTGAGTGCACATGTTTCACGTTTTGGAACAGATTAAGCACTTAAAAGAGACTTTTGAGATACTAAAATTTACACTAAGATAATACAATTTTTTTTAAAAAAGATAGAAATATCATTTTTTTATATAGCTTACTATTACCTAAATGTAAATTTTGATATATTATTATAAAAAGTCTCAACACTTAAAACACCTAGCACGAATACATGCAAGATCACATTATACAGCTAGTGCTCGTGAAATCCATCAGTTGGTTAGGCCATGAAGAAGAGGAAGAATACAGTGGCGGATGCTGGTCTACTGGTAGCCGCCGTCGCCCTTGCCAGCCTCGCCGTCTGCTCCTCGGCGGCCGGGGAGACCGTCGTCGGGTACAGCAACGAGAGTGCCCGCCGTCGTCGCGTAGTCCCCGCGATCTATGTGTTTGGCGACTCGCTCGTCGACGTCGGCAACAACAACTTCCTGCCGCCGCCGGCGCCCAGGGCGGATCTCCCATGCGGCGTCGACCTCCCGCACGAGTTCGCCGGCGTACGGACCGGACGGTTCACCAACGGCTACAACCTCGCCGACATCGTGGGTATGTACTCGATCCACGCATATGCAGTATGTTCCTCTGTTTTGTCGATCCACCTAGCTAACGCACTCAACCCAGATGAGTTCATCCTTCTGCACCGACGCTTCGCGTTGTTGTTAGCTCATCATAAATTAGCGAGTAGCTAGGCTGGATAATTTAGGACGGATTTTTCACCATTTTGTGTCGATTTAATTTGGCTGCGCAGATCTGATGACTTCATCCTCTCACTCTTCCCATGCTTCATATCGTTGTCATAGCTCATCAAATGATTTAGGCGCTTAATTAATTTGTTGCTGTAATCTTGCAATTAAGGGTTAATTTGGCTCCGATTGCTCACCATAATCTTGCCAATTGAGATGTTGCAAAGGGTACGTACTTTCAGATGTTGCGAGTGCTTTTTTTTTTTTAGAATGCTGCAACAACAATTTCTTTTCAAATGTTGCACGCTTATTTCTGAATGTTGCACTTGTTACTTTTGTGTGTTGCAGTAATTCTTTTCTAGATAATTTGTGCGCTTGCTTTCCATTTCTTGTGGACGTGTTCTGTGATCAATTGTTGCATATGGGAGATTAATATTTCCAAAAAAGAAAAGAAAAGATCACACCTTGTTGTGGTTAATTTATCAGTACGTACATATCAGTGTACTGACATGGGTGTGTTAATACATAACATGTTGGGTTTATTTAATGTATGCAGCACAACATGTGGGGTTCAACATGAGTCCACCAGCTTATCTCTCCATGACACCACAAACGAGTCTCGACCTCCTGAGAGGCCGAGTTGGTGCCAACTATGCTTCCGGTGGATCTGGCATTCTTGATGTCACTGTACGTACGTAGTGTATATATATTACTCTCTATCTGTTTACAAGTATACTGGATCCCTGGGTTCTTTAGTAGACGCCGGTTTATAATACGTGCATTTAACCTTTTAAAAGTTTGACTACTGATATACATAAAATTGTTAATTTGGAAATGATATTGCTTGATTTGTTGTAAAAAAATACTTTTGTATCATTATATTTTGGGGTACGCTTCAACCCTAATGTCCGAGCGAAACCGACGCTTGAGATGAAGACGTGGCTCGTTTTCATCTGCACCACCTCATCCGCATGACCACATCCAACCTTATTCCATACGAGCAGTGCTTCCATGCTTTTCTCCTTAATTCAAGTTGTACAAATCTTGAAGCAAGCGAAGGATAAGTAATCACTGTCTATACCCTTCATTCATGCTTTAATACTTGTGCAACTAAAAAAAAAGCAGGGCGTGTTTGGTACGGCTCCAGCTCCACCAGATTCATAGATCTAGTGGAGCTGGGTATTTGTAGCTCCGCAAAGCTGGATCTGTGAGTATATTAAGAGTGTTTAGGTAGATCATTTTATTTAATTTTAGACTAAAAATATAAACTTAATTCTATTTATTTTAGCCTACAAGATTCAGATTTAAGGTGGAGCCAGAATCTAGAGCTCTACCAAACATAACCTCACTCGTCCCTTTTGATCGCTTGCTCCTGTACGTACGTCACTTTGCTCTTCTCTTGCTCCATGCCTCCATCTCTCGGACTCTCACCTGGTTGATCTCGTGTGTTATGGCGCGATGGGTGGCGTCGTCTTTGTCTTGGGACCGGCCCGACGCGAACCCATCGTGCCGATGCTGAACCGTCTCGGGCCGTGACGGCCCGTCGTGCTCGTCGTCTTGCGTCGCCGTCGCCCGGCTCGCTTCGGCGAGCCGAGCGCGACCCATTTGCGCTTCGTGCTGCCGTGCCGTGCTTGGCCAGGCCGACCCATTTGCACTATTTCAACCGGAGGAAAAGAGCGGGAGATACATAGAATTAAGGCGATGAATGCAAATATTATGAGAAAAAGAACTAAACTTTATTTATTATCGAACAATTACATAGGCGAGAAGGATGTGCTCAATACTGGACGAGAGAGGGAGAATGGGCAAGAAAGAGAGTGGCGAGACAGACGAGAGAGATTGAGAGAGCGGTGAGAGAAAGAGGTGAGAGAGATTGAGAGGCGGCGAGAGAGCGACTTCTTGCACCGTCTCTCAATCTCTCTTAGTTCTCTCTCTCTATTTTGTCCGTCTCTCTCGGTGTTGGCTATAGGGGTGGCGTTCATACTCTTTGGGTGCATCCATGACGGTCATACTCTGTGAGTCAGTGACCTTCATGCTAGGCTTCTTCCTTATGTACTGGATTATCAGGCCCAGTATAGCCCATTCTGATGTCGTGCGGGCGGGCCGCCCATCGTGCTGATTCTCGGGCGGCCGCGTCGCCTGTTACTCTGATGTCGTGCCGGCCCGGCACGGCCCACTTCGTGCCGGGTCGGGCTTCGTGCCGGACCGTGACGTCGTGCCTCGGGTCGGTCCAAAAGAGCTCGGCCCGGGTGCCCACCTCTAGGCGCCACCGCGCCTCGCGCAGTACGGTAGACGCGGCGAGGACCCCTAGTGCTTATCCTTGGTCGGCCCACCATTGCACGGCAAACTCAGTGTGGGCGGCCGCTGCCTCCGCGTGCAGCTGTCCTGATCGGGGTGGGCTATGCACTAGCTCCTCCCGCATGTGGTACCCGGCCGATGGCGCGTGGAAGAAGAAGCCCACCATGATGAATCCGGACATGCATGCCGAGTTCCATCGGGATGAAGCAGGTGCTTTCCCACCACCTTATGGGGTTGTATACGTAGTGACGGGGCTTGCTGAAACCTATCCACTCGCAGACCATCAGCAGTAGCATGTCATCACTGGAGTCGTGGCCGTCACTGTGATCGCCATTCTCATTGTTGCCGGACCTAGTGGTGAGGAGGCCATTGTCACCGATCTGGTAGAGAGGAGGTCGCCATTGCCTGATCTGATGGTGAGGAGGCCATTGTTACTAGATCTTGTTGAGGACGAGGCTGAATCTGAAAGATCGAAAAAGGCGACTAGAGGGGGGTGAATAGGAACCAAATAAAATTTTCGAATAAACTCTCCTCCTAAAATTCAAACCACCAAAAGACCAGAAAGAAACTGCACTGGTCGGGTATTTTTGGTCGGATGAACAGTACCCCCGACCTAAAGAGGTCGGATGAACAGTACTCGAAATGAATATTGTTCAGGTGAATAGTACCCCCGACCAGCACCGGTCGGATGAACAGTACTCCCGACCTGAAGCGGTAGGATGAACCGTACTCGGGTGAATAGTGTTCGGGCGAACAGTACCCCCGACTAGATGAACAGTACCCCCTCGGAGGTCGGATGAACAGTACTCGGGTGAATAGAAAAATCAGCACGATCTCAAAAACAGAAATCGATGTAACTTTTGATCGGCTGATCCAAAAACAGTGAAAATTGGTGTGCACCTCCCAAAGGATGTCAGGAACCTATTTCAATCAACAATCGAAGGAATTAATACCAAGGTTCCGTCCTTTTCAGTTTAACAAATGCAACACCAAAAGCAGTCACGAACACAGACTTCACCGTAACTTCTTTGGTGGGAGTTGATAGTCGAATATCCTTGGATGACTCTCCACAAATCACAGCAAGTAAGTACCGAAGAAACAACCCTTCAAACAAATAGAAACACCATCGAAAACTAGGCACAGAAATTGATTTCTTGCAAAACTGAATAGAAGAGGTTGTAGATTGCCTAGATGATTGGGATATGATCTATAGGAGATTCATCCAGCAATCTTTCATCCTTGGCAACAAGAACGAAGCCAATCAAGACTAAATAGCGCAAGTCACACGTTTACGCACTTTAAGAACACAGTTTACAACTTGCAACAAGAACGTAAGGATTGCCTAAAAGATTGAAAGCACAAAGTCCAGAGAAGAGTTCATCAATCATGAATTTCAACAAAGACTCAATAGCATGTAGAAGGAGATGAGGCAAATCCAAATTACGTAAAGTAAATTGCAAGTAAGTAAATGCGGAATTTAGATAACAGAATTTAAGTGCGTAATGTAAATACGTAAGAGAAATGAAACAAGAATATAAATGAAGAACATTTCATTTCTGGAAGGAGGTTTACAAAGCCTCACAAAGGTATGCATGGGCTCACCCGAAACCCAACAACACAACGGGTTTTGCACGCTTTTCAACTCACACTAACTTGACCCGCTATTCTATCTTCCTGACCGCGATCCAACGGTCCTCCTAGATCAGAGCAGCTCCAAGTTAGCATCTCATCCATTCCTTTGTCTTCTCGACTTGCGGCTACTCCACGGCCTCGATCATCTTTGGCGACACCTTGATCATCTGGAGCTCACCTCTCCCACCTAGTCCACGATCCCTTCGCCTCACCATGACCTAGCTCCAAAGTCCTGCAACCATCATAGACAAGGAAACCACATCACATAGTAATGTCCAACAACACATATCCATCTCAACAGAAAGATATACACTACGCAGACCAGCAAAACCCCGACCACACGTGGTCTGACCACTGGTCTCCATCCCGACCACTCAAGGTCGGACGACCCAACCACTCGGGGTCGGACGACTGGTCTCTGACCAGCCACAGCCCAGACCTCTCAGGTCGGACGACCCGACCACTCGGGGTCGGACGACTGGTCTCCGTCCCGACCACTCAAGGTCGGACGACCCAACCACTCGGGGTCGGACGACTGGTCTCTAACAAGCCACGACCCAGGACCTCTCGGTCGCACGACCCGACCACTCGGGTCGGACGGCCCAGTCTCCGACCAGCCACAGCCGGACTTCTGCAGGTCGGACAAGCGGTCTCCGACCAACCAAAGACGACCACTCGGGGTCGACGGTGATCTCCGACCAGCCAAAGCCCGCACCTCTCGGTCGGACGACCCGACCACTCGGGGTCGGACGGCCGTCCGCAACACGACCAAAGCCTCGACCACTCGGTCGGACGACCCGACCACTCGGGGTCGGACGGTGATCTGCAACACACCAAAGCCCGACCACTCGGTCGGACGACCCGACTCACTCGGGGTCCACTCAGTCGGACGGTAGTCTCCAACCGGCCAAAGCCCGACCACTCGGGTCGGACGACCCGACATCTCGGGGTCGGACGACCGACCACTCGGGTCGGACGGTAGTCTCCAACCAGCCAAAGCCCGACCACTCGGGTCGGACGACCGACCACTCGGGGTCGGACGATTGGTCTCCGACCAGTAACTCAAATTGCTCTAGCTCGAAAAACAATCCAAATCAAACTCAAACTTGAGCACACCTTGCTCAAATAAAGTCAAATACTCATCACAAACAAGGATGGACCTCCACATGGTCCTTCAGAATCTTACAGGGAAGAAGACAATGCCGTTGCCAGAGTCTACGTGTCTAGTTTGTTGCGTGTGTTTTATCAATTTTGTTGCAGAATCTATTCTTATTTGTTGCAACCTGAGCTTTCAAAGTGTCATAGTAGTTTATTTTCGCAGTTGTTTATGTTGGTTGTTGCAGATTTTTTGTGAATTGCTACACATCGTTCTCATTGTTGCAAGAAGTATTTTATTTTCTTGTATTTTTCGTTGCAACATTTTGATTTCACGTGTGCAACAATTAGTAGCAATCATTGCAACATGGAGATTGTTTTTCTATAAATCGATGGATTTTTTGCTCTCTGTTAGATGTGATGTGTCTTCTCTGATTTATTTTTGTTGCACGTGTCTCCCAAATTGTTGCAAAATATTGCAACAGTTATCTTTGAATGTTTCTACTATTTTTTTCAAATGTTGCAACATTGTAACACCTACCTAAATTAGTCATCTAATTTTCAGTGAGAATTGTTATAGTTTTCCTCTTTTTTTTAAAGACATTGCACTTCTTTTTCGCATTTTTGTATACGTTGATTATAATTGTTACACGTATTGTTTAGCGATGTTGTGCCCACGCGTATAATGAAAAACTTTCCATGGTACGTCTAGACGCTAGTAAATCCCTATCCAAAATAAAAAATAAAAAAAGAACGAACATAGTATGTCGCTTTATATGCTAGCACGATCTGCAAGATACAACTTTGACCGCTAATTTCAATTATATGAATTACATTGCCAAAAAATAATATAATTATGGGAAAATTGCTCTTTGCGTATGGGAGCCAGCCTATCCATATCCCTACCAGGAATCCGATTCTTGGGAATATATATGCATGTAGGTATCCATGTTGTCACGACGATATAAAAGACATGTTCCATGGGTAGCTCATATGTGTTAAATAAGATAGTTGCGACATGATGAAAAAGTTTAATAGCTGCTTGCCTCGACCATCTTTATGGCAGCCTGTTAATGCATTCGATCAATCATGCTCTTGCTTCACGATCATTTACTTGGCATTGTTCAATATGCAAAATTTTCAGTGAAGGATAGCTGTTGAACACAGAACAACTTTTACAAAAAAAAGAGAGTTATTAAATCCTTTTCCTTCCTCAACCTTTTCTCTATCCCCCTCCGCTCCCACTCACAGTATGATTACTGGACGATGGAAAAGTGTAGGTAAATTGGAGAACTAAATACACATATACGGAATTTTTTTTAATAATACTATTTTTATTCTATTTTACAAAAATAATATGCCGAATTTTTTTTACAAAACTACCCACTTGTCGCCATTTCAAACGGCGACAGAGAGTCTGTCGCCATTTCAAAAGGCGACAGACAGTCTGTCGCCGTTTCAAATAGGGATAGGCTCTCTGTCGCCGTTTGAAACAGCGACAGACTCTCTGTCGCCGTTTGAAATGGCGACAGAGAGGTTTTGCCCATTTTTTTATTCGAATTGCAAAAAATATATTTGATATCAATGGGAAAATGTATGTAAATTATGAGCTGCAGTTAATAAAAAGTCAGTATTAGTTGTTGCGATATTTTACGAAATTAATGTGGTAATTGTGAGTAAATTTTTTCAGGAAAAAAATCAAATTTCTTTGTTCGTCATTCTCGTTCGGTGTACTGTTGAATAAAAGGGAGAGGGAGATCAAAGAGAGTGCGAATCTGAGATCAGGGAGAGTGATTTTTAGCCTTTTGTGACCGTAAAATTTATTGTTTAAATGTAATTTTTAGGAAGAGTAGACCAGATTTGCTCTTTGATATGTGCACTACCATATTCTTGGAAAATATTTAATTTACACCTTGCTTTGTATCTAATTTCCACTAGTGCAATAACCCTAAGTATTATAGTCGACAACAACGCATGTTATAAATAGTTCCCACGAAGCACTTAAATTATTTGTTGAACATATATATAAGGGCACATACATCGAAAGTTTAGATGATAAAATAAGCAATAGATAGATTATATTGCAAGGGCATTACAACAGTGACGAAATTGCTTGCCGAACTAACTAACGAAATCACTGGTTGTCATGGTGGAGCGGATGATCGTTCAGCCTATCCGATCTGACGAATGATATCCCACATTTTACGCATATTACGACCGTGTAAATTTTGAGATTTGTACTCAGGCACGGCTCAATCCCTACTATGAAAGAACTCCATGGGGATCCAGGTGCTCTAGCTATCGCCGAATAGGTGCCCTATCTTGCGTCGTCTCGGGTGTATAAGACATAATTTTTGGTCTTTTGATGTAGATTTACGCCTCCCACATGGGCATGTCATCCCAATTCAGCGTCCCCTATGATAATACCACAGGTTCCGGATGAGTGCGTGTAATGTCGTCAAGGATTTGTTGCGTGGTGCGGACCTCGGCCATTACTTCCCTTATCCCTTCCTCTTGAGAGGAGGTACCCTCTTGCACCTCTGGTGTGTTGGCCGTTGGCGGACACTTGCCGAGACGTCTGCTCTGTTTCGGCTCGCACTCCACTGTATGGTGGAGGAAGTGTGTGTTGGGCTTATCGTTGTACAATCTGAAGCGTGCCCTGCAGTCAATGCAGTATGCCCGCTTTGGCCGTTGAATAACACCGTAGGCGTGCTCGAGTGCAGCTTTTACGGGCGGTAGTAGCACCACGGAGAGGGTTGCTCCCGCAGTTATCCCATACAAGAAGTTTGAGATGTGGGTGGTATGTCTTCGGGTCCACCCAATTGAAGTAGCCGCACCATTCATCCTCGGCCAAGGGGCACCGGTAGAATCTTGATCCGCTAGTTCATCGTGGCAGGTATCTACCCCTGCCTGAAGGCCGTGTTCGCAAAAGTCAGGCATTTCGGGTGTGCCTTGAGGAGGTTTCTCCTTTGACTCCAGCAATTTTGCAATTTTCTTTTTGAACTCCTGTATGCGATGAACTGGTTTAGAATTAAAACTTTGTGAGTGAAACATGAGTATGTCACATGAAACTCACCCGTTGGTTGACCCCTTGCCCACCGGCCCTGAGCTCTGGTCGATCTAGAGCGGGGACATATCCTGGCGGCCTCTCCCACTGGGTGAAGTTCTCGGGCGAAGCGGGGTAGGCGTCATGGCAGTTGTACATAAATTCGAAGTCACGCCATTCCGGCCCGTCGATCCATTGGAAGAAGCAACACGGTCCTTGTCTTTGAGAAAAGAAAGAACGATGCATGAAATGGTCTTGTGCTTTGTATTTTATGGATACAAGTAGGTTTACCCGGTGAGGTGGGCTACATGGTGGTAGCGGGCGGCCGTCTCTCCGTGGGTAGATTGCATCATCTTCGTCGGAGAATTAAAAAAACAACATACGGCTACGATAGATAGTACTGATCGGTCGGCGACACAACAATGCCCCCATCGCGGACGATCAACCTCGTCCCGGGAACCACAGAAGAAAGGTGGGCCGTGGTGTGAGTCTATCGTGGTCGTCCGATCTGGAACCTCTCGAGCGACCACGGTTGTAGTAGCAAAGGGCATCCGGCAAGAGTGCCGAGTCGGACACGCGACAACACCGTCGCCGCGATGACCGATCGTCGCGGCAAGTACCGCGAGTCCCAAGCCACCGCGGGATCTCCTCCAAGTCGGCGTCGGCGATCGTCCTATAAGCTGGATCATGTGCTGTCGGCGGTGTCCCGTCGGCCAAGCGAACAAGACCCACCGAAGAGCCACGAAGATATGCCTCCAAGTGCGGGCGGCGGTGCGCTCCCGACCGGGTACCATCCTCTCGAGGTGCAAAGTAAAGGTTAGGTTGTTAAATGCAATAAAAATCACACACGGTTAGTCAAATCACATACGACAAGGAAAAATCGCACTTACGTAGAACTGCACAAGCCACCACTGCGTCGGACCGTGCGCAGCTGCGAAAGTCGTGTACTGTGCTTGAGGTAGCACCCCCGGAACCGGTGGAGGATATCTTCCTGCCACTCTGGGTCGACGTCTGCAGGAACCACCGCATCCCCGAGGCGAGGCGGGCCCGGAGGTAGCGGCGTCCTCTAGTGTCGGCACCATCTCACCACCGGCGGTGAAAGTGTAGGTCTCGAGCCGCCACGGTCCTCGGCAAGCTCACAGCCGTAAGGAACCGCCTAGAGGCACTCCGTCGGTCCTGCGCATCCGCGGCGGTCGCCTCGACCATACGGGCAACAAGTAGTAGGCCAGCTTGTAAGCAGAATATTTCTTTACGCGGCGGCCAATTTCAGCGGCGTCCATATCATTCCTTATACGCATGGATTGCCTTCTTCCTACTCCCTTTAGCTTGCTCATGTCTGGGACCCAACGTGTATCCTCCCAGCTTTTGTGCTCCGTGAATAAACCCACCACTCAGAAACCGTACATTTCCGCGCTCCAAGTTGCAGCCACAGCTTCCTTACTAAAGAATTGAGATATGAATATACCTGGATCCATATGAATCGTCGAGCAGGCAACCATAACATGGGAGCATGCCCTGTGTAATAGACGAGGCTTATTGCAGGTGCAGACATAAGTTTGCCTGTGTATGATGCATTCGTGAGCAACTTTTCGCCGGTTCGTTCCACGACCGGCTTTCTCCTTGCACCTCACCTCGAAACGGAGCTCCCTCGTACCCATCTTCGTTGCTGCGTGCATCCCCCCTTCTTGCCTTTGTCCTCCATGTATGTAGAAATCATCTCTGAGTACTTCATAGCAGGATCGTTCATGCGCGTGACCGCCCTTGCATGGCGATCAACGAAGTACTTTGTGATGCCATGAAGAACACCCTCAACTATACCAACCAAGGGAAGGGGTCTCAACCCTCGCATCACCCAGTTGTAAACCTCCGCAAGGTTTGTTGTCATGACCCCATACCTCGCACCATCGGTGTCGTAAAGTAGAGCCCATTTCTCCCTAGGCTCATGCTCTATCCATTCGGAGAAGCATTTTAGAGCCCTCACATTCCTTCGAACCAGGTGAGGAGGGTCAGTGGGTAACTCCTCCAGCGCGACTGGGGCCTCCCCTGTGGCCGGGGCTGCCCTCTTCGTTGCCTCAGCTGTGTGCCTCGATGTCAGCTCATCCAATTTCTTCCAGAGTACATCAAACTTTCTCTGCTGGTTCTGGTCGCAGAGCCTCTTGAAAAGCTTTGTTAGCTCCTTGTTCCTGAACTGCTTGTAAAAGTTGGCACCCATATAGCGCTTGCACCACCTACTACGCAAATCAGGCCATAGATGAGTCTCATCCACACCTTGCTACAACTAAATAATTGCCCTCAAAAGCCCGGTATGCCGATCGTGTATGATACACACTCCAGGCCGCTGATGAACGACACCGGCTTTGACATTCCGTAGGAACCAATGCCTGCTATTTGTGTTTTCACCCTCCACGAATGCGAGCGCTACGGGGAGAACTTGATTATTGCCATCCACTCCTATGGCAGTCAATATCTGCCCTTTGTATTTACCAGTCAAAATGTCCCATCCACACATAACAAGGGCGACAATGCCTAAGCGCATTGATGCATGCACCTAAAGCGAAGAATGCCCGCTTCAAAACCATCTTCCCGAGAAGCTGCGAAGGATGCTCACAAATGTCCACATAAGTTCGAGTTTCTTTCCTTTATCACAAAAACAAACACGGCAAGTTCGGTAGGAGTCTTCGTATGTGCCGAACCGTGTTTCCAATGCCTTCCTTTGCTCTCCATGCCTTGGCGTAGCTTATTGCATCTTTGGAACCTCTGTTGTATTGCGAGTCACGATGGCCGTGGCTCTAAATCTAGGTTGCCTACAATCTCTCCGTACATTGCATTGGCAATAAAGCACGATGATATGTTCGATGTGATTGCCTGCAGACTCTGTTAGTACACATGTATGTGGGGCGACTATAGAACACTTCCAAATGATGTCCCATTTAGGCTGGTACGCATGGACACGCCACGGGCAACCCTCCGTCTAGCATCTGACATCATACACCCGCTGATCGGACTTTACAACCTTAAAGGTTCTGCGCAGCGACACGCCCCATACTATTCTGCTTCTTGAACCTCACTCTTATTCTTGTAAATTGCACCTTGTCTCACCTCATTCGGATCATCTGCGAAGGAAGCTGTTCGTCATCGTTCACCACGGCTGTCGAGCGGATACTCATCCCACTCTGCGGGAATAGATCTTGGCTTTCATCATTACTTAAAGCCTCATAGTCCTCATTCTCTATTTCCATCGCCCGACCAGCGATTCAATGTTTTCGCCCTCGTCTGCCATACCCATTGCTTCTTGAACCTCTCCCATTGCAGCATCAGCTCTCTCACCTTGCACTTCGTACTGACCCGAACATACATCCTGCTCTACTAAGCCTTCGCTACTTCTACTGCTCTCCCCAACTTCCTCTGGTTCTTCATCAACAACCTCTTGCTGTGTCGCATACCCGGTATTGACTTTCTAAAATGCTTGTGCCAATAACACTAATGGCCATCCTTTCTCAATTGCAATTCTTACGTCTGAACTCCAAGATTTGACCCTCTCATTTCCATTAACTCCCGATCGTGCAATCTATTCTTGACAAACTACTCAGTGTAACCCGGATCATGCAACTCACGATCCAAAGAGAACATGTGGTACAACCATCTCATAACCGTAGCCCATGAACACTCCCTGCAGCGTGTGAGGCTAGCCTCTACACTTGCGAAATGACTTAGATCTACCCTTCAACACCCATTTGCGAACTCCTTCTCCATAATATATTTTAAATTTCACTCTATCATCCATACCTGTCATGCAAATTCATCGAACTCTTAACATTTGCACAATTTAACGCTACATTGTACGACTAATAATGATCACAAATTTGAATTCTAAGAACGTAGTTTAATTCATTTTTCTTTCGGTCCATACTTGCCGACCAGCGTTTAATTAGTAGAGTTGCAATATTTCAATTCTTACAAATTCCTCAGATTCCGTAATCATTTCAAATTTCTATGAGAACATGACTAAACTAATGTGTCGAGAACCTCTGATTGAGTTATTTTTCGGTCCCGACAATTTTAGCCACCAGACTCTACATGAAATCTCCGATTTCTCGATTACACAAATAACGAATTTGGATTCTACATTTTCCGGTTAAGTGAAAATTAATCCGAATCTCTAATAAAAAAACTACTATTACAATCAAAATTTTAATCCTCGCTCTAGGTCATCCCTACATCGAAAATTTATCCACAAATTCTAATCAAATAACTATTATTACGATCGGAGAACCTACAAGTCCTCTCGACATTTTAATCCGTCTCAGCAATTATTAATTACTAACTAAGTCATATAACTAAACATCTGTCCATACCGACATAACTATAAATTCCTAACTAATTCATCTAACTAAACATCTATCCTTACATGCATCAGGTACTCATTCCTAACTAAGTCATCTGGCTAAATAACTATTATTACTCTATTTAATCTAATTACTACATTACATATTTAACATTTAAATACTTACAAAAAAATAGTACCAGACGAAATGCAGATCTCCTTCTCTCCCTCTCCCTTTCTCCTCCTCCTCCTTCTCCTTCTCCTCCTCTCCTCCTCTCTGTTTTTTTTTCTGTGCGCTCGGTGGCTGGCTCGAGTGGGGCGTAGGCCGCGCGCGGCTTTATATAGGCGCTGTCTGTCGCCATTTCAAACGGCGACAAAGAGTCTGTCGTTGTTTCAAATGGCGACAGACAGACTGTCGCTATTTAAATTGGCGACAGAGGTGACGGTTGCTCTTTGTCGCCATTTGAAATGGCGACAGAGAGCCTGTCCCTATCTGAAACGGCGACAGGCTGTTTGTCGCCTTTTGAAATGGCGACAGACTCTTTGTCACCGTTTGAAATGGCGACAAGTGGGTAGTTTTGTAAAAAAAATTCGGTATATTATTTTTGTAAAATAGAATAAAAATAGTATTATTTTAAAAAAATTCCACATATATGTGTGCAATAGTCACTTTCAAGTAATTTCATGACATTTTTTTCACTTAACGAATATTCTAGACACCTTCTAGCTATATGTATAATTCTTATATTAGAACCAGGGGAGTTTCCGGGCGCGTGCGCCAGCCACGTCCTTTTTCTCCACATAGGCCCTTAGAAAATTTTGAAATTCAGGTTTTTTGTGTAGGCCGTCCGAAAATCCCGAAATTACTTCCAGGGCCACTTTTTCCATGAAGACCCTCTTAGAAAATTTTTGAAGTTACATATAGATCTGTTTTGGCATCCAATTTTTGGCGTAGAGCCCCCAGAAATTTCTGAAATTATATCCTGACCCTTTTTTGCAGAAAGACCCCCAAAAATACCGGAAGTTTGTTTTTCTCGCACAGGCCCTCTAAAAAATCTGACAATACGTCCATGTCCACTTCTAATAAATTCCTCAAATTGCATCTAGGTCCTTTTTTGCGAAAAAGCCCCAAAAAATCCCGGATTTCATTTCTTTCGCTCACAGGCCCGCAAAATTTTTTGAAATTACATCCAGATCTACTTTTTAATTCCCAAAATTAGATCCAGGTCCTTTTTCGTAGAAAGACCCCCCCAAAAATTATGAAATTCATTTCCCCATAGGCCCTTCGAAAATTCCAGAATTACGTCCGGGTCCACTTTTTTCCTGAGAAGACCCCCTTAGAAATTTCTAAAATTACATCTAGGTCCATTTTGGCTATCAACTTTTTGTGAAAAGGGCCCCAAAAATTCCTGAAATTACATCCATGTCATTTTTCCCAGGAAAGGCCCCTAAAAAAATCTCAAAATTCGTTTTTCCCCACACAGGCCATCTGAATATTCTGAAATCTAGGTCCTTTTTTTGGAATGGTTCTAGACAAACTAAAATACGTTTTTCCCCATGTAGACCCTCTAAAAATTCTAAATTACATCCGGGTCCAGTTTTTCCCGAGAAGCCCCTCGCAGAAATTCCTGACATTACATTTAGGTCCATTTTGCTGATCGATTTCTCGCATAAAGACCCTTGAAATTTCCTAGAATTACATCCATGTCCCTTTTTGCGGAAAGGCCCCAAAAAAACCCAAGTTTGTTTCCCCACGCAGACCCTCCGAAAATTCTGAAATTATGCTCGAATCCACTTTTTCCCTGCAGTCTCTCTCGAAAATTCCCAAAATTACATCTAGATCCATTTTCCTGGCGAGAAGGACCCCACGAAAATTCCAAAATTCCATCAAGCCCACTTTTTTTTCGAAAAGCCCACCCTAAAAAATTCTGAGATTACATCCCATATTGCATCCATACCCTTTTTCCTAACAAAAACCCTCCCACAAAATCAGAAAGTGGTTTTTTTTAAGCCACGCGATTTTTGCCCGCTGGGCACATCTAGTATTATACATTGACAGTAAAAAGTCGTAATGTTTGACTGAGAACAGAGAGTGATTACTAGCTGCAAATTAAGCTTGATTGGTTTTTAGTTGATTGTGCGTTTTGCTTATATAATTTCACATATGTGGAGCCGCACAATAATGTAGGGAAACGGGTCGATCACCCTGAGAGAGCAAATCCGGTTGTTCGCAGACACCAAGGCAAGAATGATCGATGCCGGCGGGTTAGACAGCAAGAGGCTCAATTACTTGCTCTCCCAGTCCTTGTTCGTCGCCAGCGCCGGCGGCAACGACTTCTCCGCGTTCGCCGACGGGAACGTGACCATGAGCGAGGAGCCGGAGTACATCGCCAACATGGTCGCCACCTTCATCAAACACATCAAGGTATATATAACTACTTGTGTGTGAGCAACTGAAATGGTGAAATCTGACATGAATGCAGCGCTCGATCTTGATCCAACAGTCGCAAAAACTAACTGATTTTCTCCCCCGAAACACGCACGCGCGCGCTTGCTTACATGTACGTGTGCAGGCGTTGCACGAGCTGGGAGCACGGAGGGTGGGGATACTCGACGTGCTACCCATCGGATGCGTGCCGAGCGTCAGAAACTCCATGGGCGTCGATGGCGCATGCGACGGCGCCGCCAACTCTCTGGCGCAGCGGTTCAACGGTCTACTCCGGCGTGAGATGGCCGGCGCCGTGGCAGCAGCCTCCATGCCGGGCATGGAGTACTCCATCGGCAGCGTCTACAACGCCTTCTCCGACATGATCGCCAACCCACAGCTCGACGGTACGTACATATGTACTCAATCACCTACGTCGCACGTCACATAACACGGTGAAATCGCATACTTATCGGTCAGTCAGTTGATTTCTGCTCAAAACAAGCCTATTCTTATCGTTCACCATTTGGATCGTGAATCGTCGGATTGTCTGATCAAGGGCCGGAGGAGGTCGCGAGCGCGTGCTGTGGCGGCGGGAGGCTCAACGCGGAGGTGGGCTGCTCGGCGAGCTCAAACCTGTGCGCAGATCGCGGCGCATACGTGTTCTGGGACAAGGTGCACGGGACGCAAGCTGCGTACCAACGAGCCGTCCTTGCCATCTTCCATGGCCGAGCAACAAGATACGCGGAGCCCGTCGGTTTCGAGCAGCTGCTCCCAAGGAGAACGAAACACTTGGGTAATGCGGTCGATCTGGAACGTTCGCCTGCGAATCGGGCGGCTGAGATCTAACCAAGGCGTCGGACCGAAGATTCCACGTGGGGACTCTTTCCACCCAGCTTCTGTCGAAAATGAACTGTTTCGTGTAAAATTCCTACAAAGTTTACTAGGAATTCTGCACCTTCGAAATTGGCAACTTCTCGTGCTAGCCCTGTACTTCTTGGGCTGGGCCTACTTCATTGCACGCGTGTGCGTGTGGGGGTGGTGGTGTTGTGTCTGCGTCTATCTGAAAAAAAAGTTACAAATGGCGGTAGACCGATATGCAGTGGTGGAACTAGGAAATTTTTAATGGGTATGCCTTGTGGCTCTATCGACCTGTCTAGTGCCATGCGGAGCGTCCGCGCCGTCCGTCGTGTCGGCCCCGTGCCTTTGTACTGCTTGCTGAGCCGCCCTTCATTAGCAACGACAAAGGTTGGGATACCTCGATGTTCTACAATTTCCTTTAGCCTATTCCTGATAACACATAGTGGAAAAAGACATGCTACATCATCATCCAGCAAATATTATTCAAAGAAACATATGTGCTAGGAGAGAAATGGCTTACATTTCCTTGATTTTGCACGTCAAAATAACCTTAGCTTGTCCAAATTGTTCCCATTGTCTCAAAAGACCACGGTTGCAAAGGGATATATCATATAAATAACGATGGAAAAAACTTCAATTTGCAAAGCACTGAAGCATTTAGGTACATAAAGTTTGCACATCCTGTTGAAAATGCCTTATAGAGTTATAGGGTAGCCGGTATACGTACGGCCTCGTTTCAACAGGTCTGCGAACAACTTCTTCGGCCTGTCTTTGTATCTAACATGTATGGTTAGTGTGTACGCTCCAGTTGTGTGTGAATATATGCTGCGTCTGACCGTTATTCTACGCTCAGGCCGTAACTGTCGAGCTGTGCGATATGCTGACATATGATGGCGGAAGTAAAATAAGATATCATATTTACATTCATATACATACTAATTTATAACCAAAATTTTAAAAAAAAATGGAAACCGTTGTGTCGTGGTGGCAGTAAAAAATATTATATTAATTTACATCTAGGCGAGGATACATTGTTAGAGTTTACTTCCACGTATGCCTCGTTATTAAAAAAAATGGAAACTACTATGTGATAACAACAATAAAATGGATATCACGTTTATATCCAGACAGCGGTGGACCTAGGACCGAAGACGACGCGGCAAGAGAGGCGGCGGAGCTCATACGTGGTGAGGCCGAGGAGGCTCGGCCAGTGCGGCGCCGTGGGTAATGCGGTGCGGTGCATGCAAGAGGTAAGAAGAGCCCTAAAACATGTTTATGCAGAGTCTATTTTGTTTGAAGTTTTGCCAGATAAGTAATAGTGCTTTGCCTCGGTTGAAACTTTGAAGTTTGAGTTAAGTGTCCAATTAGTTGAAGCTATCCAGATCGACAGTTGTAACTGAATTCATTTATAGTTTGTAATCTCTAACTATATATGCAATAGAGCAGAAAACAAAAAATCTGCGGGAAGGTTTTGCAGCACCAAAAAAATTTTCTCCGAATTGTTCTTGCTGTATTTGTTCTTGCAGTCTGTTGCTCTGTTTGTTGTGCTCAGGTATTCAGCTTTCCAGAGCAGAGAATTGGCACTACAAGAAGTAATCAAAGTACTTCTGTGTAATGTTCTGGCAAACACAGAATAATCACCCGACAATACAGAGAAACGTATTGTTGATTCAGAGCAGGCTTCAGGCTATTCCAGAGAAGAACAACTGACGACTTGTTGAGGTGAGTTTCAACACGTGCGACACGCAGCGAGCTCTCGCCTCCTCGCCGCTCTCTGGGTTGAGGGTGCTAGCAGAGATACCTATAGACCGATTGGTGGTAGGAGGTGTGCTAGCCCCGGCTAACCCCCGCTCCCCTGTATCGAGATGCATTCTAATTTATAGCCAGATGAAGTTGCTTTTTATGTGCTCACGAATTTACTGGATACGTCATTTAAGTATTACTTCCACACCTAGCTATCGTGCATACTAGCCATATGACATCAGCGTTGAGGTTGTGAGTTCGTGGCGCGAGCGGGTAGGGACAGGCTGGTCGTGCGACTCGTGGGGGACGAGCTCAAGCAGGGCAATGGAACTCGCTGGAATGTAGAATGATTTATTTTAGTCTCAACTACAGAATAAATATATATATATATAACATACATGCATGCATAGGAGGTTTTGGTACAAGACCATTCATGGTGCATACATATTGGAACCTTCACTGTCATTACCTTTACCAAATTTCTACTCTCTCTCCACTTTATATATATGCATGCAAGATTCATAATGTTGGTAGCTAGTAGTAGGGACTTGGTCGTGCCAAACATTTTTACTACGCACACAAACACACATGCTAATCCTTATCCGAGCGTAGAATAGTTATCCTATGCATCGGCCTGGTAAGTGTATCCAAATTACCTCACGTATGGTTACTTCATGTGTTGACTAAGATAATGAGTTATGTAGCCAATCAACTAATAAATATGATTTCTCATTTGTACTATAATCTTTTTTCTTTGAATTAGCATAATTTTTTATTGGCAGCTTCGATTCACGAATGGTTTTTACCGACTGACAACGAGAGGAATAGATTGATATAAGTCTCTCAAATAAATGCTAGATGAATGAGATTTTACTGCAAAATGCACTCTAATTTACTAGATGTGGTAGTAACTTTGGTTCGTTTCATATTGCCGCTATCACATGGCTATAATGCACTATGATGAGATTCGGCTTTAAAATATAAAGACATGACTAGTAATTTAGAGTGCATTTGGCAGTAACTTTGGTCCATCTCGTATTGCCACTATTACACGACCATCACGCCACTGTGGTATATGCCCTTTTTTTGGACAGCAGAATTGTTCCCGAGGAACTATTTCCTGTGGTCTGGGTATTCCTGTCAAATTCTTGCATTCCAAACCTTTTTCCTATGAATATGTGCGTGAGAGGTTTACTTCTTAGAAACCTAGTCTAATGCTGGTGGATCCCGGTTGGGTATTGCCGTGTTGGGTTGTTGGTTGTTACAGACTTACAGTTCCTTCCAAGTTCAATGAATGCAGTTTCAAACTCTGCTCGTTAGCTAGTTTGTAGTATGTGTGACAAGTAACTCATCAGAGATGGCTCTTGCTAATTGGATCGTGCATATTTGGATTTTGGAATAAGTAGCGCAAGACCAATTTGGCATTCTTATCAAGTAATTATCCATCATTTTTTCCTGCAAATCTGTACCATTTTTTTAGGTTATTTCCGACATATTATTCACTGTTACACCCACCACAATACGACGCTTTATACGCTCGCTCCCGAAGCAAAGAAAATAAAGCTTGTGACTGATGAGTCTAAAGCTGAATCATTCCTAGAGCACACCCACCCTCTCAATATTAAGATCAAAAGGCTTCTGCATTAGCATATTAGAGTCCATTTGTTAGTAATTTTGGCATATTTTGCGCCACGGTGAAGCTCAGCAGTAAAATCTAAAGATTTGACTAGTAAATTGGAATTCATTTGACAGTAACTTTGATCCGTTTCATATTACCGCTATCATATGGCCATCACGCGCCACTGCGAGGTTTGACAGTAAAAATCTAACGACATATCCAATATATTGAAGTGTATTTAGCAGTAAAATCTCATTCATATGGCATTTATTGGCGAGGCTTATATAATTATGTTTCTCTCGTCATCACTAAACTACCGTGAAGATCGTTTGTGAATCAGAGTTGCCGATAAAAAGTATGGCTAAATAAAAAAAATTCTAGTACAAACAATGAACCATATTTATTAGTTCGTTAGTCACATTAATCGATAGGCTTAGTCAATACACGAAATGGACGTACATGGGATGGTTTGGACATGCTCGTCCGGCTGACTTGTAAAATAACTATTCTACACTTGGATGCAGAATAGCGCTTTCGTGTGTGTCTTATGGTTAATTTTTCAGTACACATTGCTCATCACGTTGGTACATATACTCCGTATATTAAACCCTGAAGGTTTTCCGGCCACTCGGCGCGCCACGCGTATTTGGGGCGACGTGGCCTCTCCGCGCGTTGTACTTAAAAGCCAAAAGTGCCTCTTTTCCAGAATCCTGCATATATATATAGAGAGAGAGAGAGGAAGACGAAATGGGGCACCATGATTTCAAATGCGTGAATTCAAGCCATATCCGAGCATATTTTTCAAAAATTTAGTTTTAGAGTATATACCTATCTATAACAATTCAAATGAAATGCATATCTTTGAAAAAATATACTCGAATTCAAAGATTTTGAATGAGTTTGGATCTCGTGCTTTGCTGATTTATATATAAAATCAGCACATATCTACAACCAAACTATCATCAAAAAGTGAAACTCTAGTTTGAATTTTAGTTCAAACTAGTTAGTTAGTAAACTAGTTAAACTCAACATCCTAAAATTTTCAAAAAAAAATTGCATGAATATACGTAGAGAAAATATCCTTTTTAAATCATGATGTCCTTGGTAATTATAATATATATATATATATATATATATATATGCGCGCGCGAGAGATTCTGGGAAAAGAATATATATACCAAACAATGCATGTGATCTTTCTGTCAAGAAAAAAAATGCATGCACGTTCTCTCCCCTAGTCCACTTTGCTGTGCTACTGAATTAAGTAAACGCAAGGAGTCTGAACACTTGATTAGTCATTCGTCCTTTTATAATTGAATTGCCAAAGTGCTACTCCTGTGTCCTGTCTTTCATGATCTCACTAACCACCACAAGAATAGCATGTCAACAATATTTCATTTCTCTATGCCAAAGTGCCTTGTTGGTTGCTGGCCGATTCGGCTTTAGCTCTGAAAAGGAAGGAAAAGGAGTATGAAAACCAGTAGCTTTGTTTGGAGCTTGCAGTGGCTGCAATCATGATCAAGAATCATCCGGGACACACCACTGGTTTCCTTCTTGAAAAGACTTGAACATGCTTACCAGCTACCTCCTCGATTAGATGCATGGCCACTTGATTATGCTTAAATTAACATCCGCCCTAAAGCATGATTGGTTGGTAACTTGGTTACCGTGTGATGGGTGCGGTCGATTAATCAAATCCGCGAGGAATTTAGATTTTAAACGTGCGTCAAATTGGGGAGAAAAGAAACATAGGAGGGGTATAACTTCACGGTGGCATTATAGAACAGTGCTTAGCACCGACGTCGAGGAACAACCACGCCGGCTTGAGCCCAAAGCATATGGCAATGCAGATGCTGCCTCCACTGATCATTACTGTACTCGTTTCAACAGCATGGCAGCCTGCGGCCGCGACGTGCCGGCGGCGGTGCGGCGGCGTGGACATCCCGTACCCGTTCGGTATCGGCCGCGGCTGCTACCTGGGCACGGGGGACGGAGCCTTCGAGGCCACCTGTAGCAACAACACCACCGACGGCGCCGTCCGGCCACTCGTCGGCGGCTTCGAGGTGCTCGGCATCGACCTGCCCCGCGGGAAGATGCGCGTCCACAGCCCGATCAGCTCGTGGTGCTACAACGGCACGTCCCGGTCCATGGGCGAGCAGGACACCTTCTCGTACGACTCGACGCCGTTCCGCGTTTCCGACGCCGACAACAAGCTCACCGTCGTCGGGTGCAACGCGCTCGCTTACATCGGGTCGCAGGACGGCGCTGTCGATAACCGGTACGTGGCCGGGTGCCACGCCGTCTGTGAGAGCGCAGCGTCTCTGGCCAATGGCTCGTGCGCCGGCGGTGGCGCCGGCTGCTGCCAGACGCGGATCCCCCCGGGGATCAACTCCTTCGAGGTGGCCTTCGACGAGAGATACAACAACTCCAAAGTCTCCGGCTTCAGCCCGTGCAGCTACGCCGTATTGGTCGAGGCGGCGGCGTTCGAGTTCCGCACGACCTACGTCACCACCGGCGAGCTCATGCACGGTGCCGGCAGCCAGGTGCCGGTGGTGCTGGACTGGGCGGTGGGCAACCGGACGTGCCCGGAGGCGCAGCAGAATTGGACGGCGTCGGCCTGTGTCAGTACCAACAGCGAGTGCATAAACTCGACCAACGGCCCGGGCTACCTGTGCAACTGCTCCACAGGGTACCAAGGAAATCCGTACGTCGTTGGTGGCTGCAAAGGTCAGTTGATTGTCTTGACTTTTACGTTGATAGATGAACTACATGAATATGCAAAACTTCTTTAGATTCCTCAACGGAGACTACAGATCTTGCAGCTGCATCATGATTGCCAATCACCGTGGCAACAGGCAGCAGGTTGTGGATGATCTTCATTGATACGTAGGATATATGCCATAGTAGCATTATCTTAGAATATCCGTCTGACAGTGTGGCTAAAAAAATTATAACAAAACATTTCGAAAACTTTATTCCGACATTGACCCTCTTGATAAGCCTAAACTCACTATTCCTCCCTCACATAGAGCAGAATAATAGGAGAAACTTATTATTGAACTTGGAACAATACTTATTTGAGATATATGGCTACAACGACACACCATTCTTAGATCTCGCACACATTTAGTCTTCCACCTAAGATATCACATGTCAAGACTCGAAAACTTACTGAGTTAGGTCTGGTCCATAATAGACATGTGGTTGTATGATTAGCTTAGTTTAATGGCTTACAAGGTTAAATCCTTAATTGATCAAGGCAAGACTTCTAATATACTCATTCACATCATCCATATTACTTTTATTCACGCATCATCATTTCAACCCGATGTCACACTACTCACCCACCCTGGCTCACAGCCTCTTGCTACTTACCTCAGTCTAAATCATTTACCACCCAGTTGATTATCGTGCAACACATGTTATCAATAACTCAACATCATTATAGGACAACACATGACAAACTCTTTTCATAAACATATTCCATATATCATTAATCAAGTTGAATTTGCACTTTCAAAAGGTATCAATGACTTATGGCATGGCTAAGCATGCTAAGCACAATCTAACCAACCCATATTGCTATCTAACAACAACCAACTAACAATTATCTATCTTAGGGTGAGAAATAAATATGGCATAACATATAACAAGATAGGTATACTCAAATGGGTTGAGTAACTAAATCTCAAATTATTTAAAAACTATATGCGTTGAAATAACATGCAATGGATTAAAATAAAATAGCATTTGTAAAATTAGATTCAACATGATCAAAGCACAACTTGCCTGACTCTCTCTATGCTGCTACTCCTTTATCATCATCCTACATGACAAAACCACCATGTAGTACTAGTCCATGGTGGACTCGATGCGCTGGCTTGAGTATATGACAAGTGGGACCAAGCTCTATGGACCAAGTTAATGGGAAAACTCTGGTCCATGGTGGACCGAGTTCATGACAACAGGGGCTGGCAAGCGGACCCGTGTGTTAGTGACTCAAGGTTTAGATCTAGATTTCGGGTGTATGACATGTGGAACCCACATGTCACTGAGACACATCAAATCTTGGGTTTTGGGTTTCAGTTGTGCCATGAGGACCGATGATGAGGATGCTGACAAGGATGACACAATGACAGAGATGCTAAGGTGGCTGCTGACATGGCATAAGTTGGTAGGGTCTACCTATTATAGGAACAATAGGTAAAGGAAAGAAGAAGAAAAGGTTGGCCCACAAGTTAGAGAAACAAAGAGAAACTTGAGAGGAAAGGCCCACAGACAAAGGGAGAAGTGGCATAAGATAGAGAACAGAGAAGGGCATCCATGGCTCGGGTTGACGGCATCGACGGTGACTAGCAGTTGGCAGAGTCCTGCGATGGCCAAAATGGAACGAGGGTGGCATAGTGAGTCAGTTGAGGGTCTTGGTGGTGATGAAGGTGCGTTGTGCCTCACTAGCGATGAGCACAAGCAACAGTTGGGGCAGACACATGTGGTGATAGTACTTCGGTAACAAAGAAGTTCGACAAACCGATGGGAAACAACAAGGTGAAGGGCTAGATGGCGTGGCCAAAAGGAGCTAACTTGAGTCTCTTCGTAGAGGAAAAATGAGTTCAACATCTATAGTTTTGAACAACATCGAAGAAGAAGAGGAAATTGGTGCACAATAGTCTTTAGTTGACATCGATATGCGCACTGGGATGGAACAAAGGTGAGGAAGATGATGCTAGGGTCCAATTGGACAAAAACACACCGAGGATGACAAAATTGATGGCAGTGGCGCATGAACAGAGACAAGGGAAATGACCTCGATCTCATCGAGTGGCAATGGATCGGTGGAATTAGTTGAGGGCTAAGATAGATAGAAACCAAGAACATACAATGATGCAAACAAAATCTTGAGAAGCTCACCGATTCAATGGGAATGCGATGATGAATCTTCGGCGGTGGCAGAACGTGATTTGACAAGGGAGAAACATGGCCATGGTAATGGCGCACGACAAGAGCCAGCGGATGTGCTAGGGGTTTTGCGGGGACGGCGCAAGGAGGCGAAATGGATGTGCAACTCAAGGATCCTCGAAACCCTATAACCGTGCGTGGTGTGCTTCACCTGGACACCCAGGGCATGGCAGTGTCATACTCCTTGTTATGTGTGGCCGAAGGAGAAGAATAGGGTGTCCACAAGTTGGGACGGGCTAGTGGATAGGGCCGGGCGGGTGCTGGGCCGAGGGAGAAGAACCTCAGGTGGCTGGCGCAATGGGCTAGGCCAACAACTAAGCGAAAAGAGAAAACAGGCCAAACCAAGAATTCGGCCCAAGAGGGACTTAGGAAAAAGAAAGGATTTCTGAATTAGAAAAATGCTAAATTCAAATAAATACAAATAAATAGCAAACGACCTCAGAAAAATCTTAAAAATAAAAAAATTACTTGCAGCATAGAAAAATCGATGTTTAGATCATTCATATTAAATCTTTTTTAATTTATGAAAGTTTCAGTTAAGCTTTATTAAGTCAAAGAAAATCGGTGAATTTTTCTAGAATTTAATCTACACAAAAGATTTTTTAAACCTCAAAAAATTGGAATGTTACAGATAGTGAACAAGGAAGGTGGTGGTGTGGTTGGCAAGGGGCAAAGGTGATACATGTAGCCGGTTTTCTATTTTTATGGTTTTCTTTAAAAACATTTGGGTAAAAATATAAATTGAAATAATGTAAGGGCTGATTGAAAAGGTTATAGAAAAATACAAATGTTCCAAGCAACCACTCAAAACCACAATACTACGTCGAAAACACAAGGGCATGTACAATGTACAATGATGTCTCTTAAGTTCGCCTCTAAGAAATCTTTCTCAAATAAGAACAACTTCTTCAATATTTTATTTCTATCGTCAATCTCGTAACTAATCCTTATTATTTTCACCACCACTTCCTTCCTGACACTCCCTAACAATTCTCTTTCATGTGTGATGGTTTGCGTGCCTAGGCTATCTCTTGAATAAGAGATTACACGTTCTCTCTCCTCATTACCTATCTTCCACATATGATTTTATTGACATAGCAAGACTAAAAGATGGCTTTCTTAAAGATACCCTTAGTTCCTACATGGAGCTCTCATGGTTGCTTCCATTGATTGTAGGAAAATGCCAATATAACATCCCAACATTGTTTGAAAGTTTGTCCAGTATCCCTTGAACTATGAAATAGACATATGACATCCTGAACTTTGCAATCTTGTTCAAACAAACACCCTGACCTGATTCTACATGGTGGTTTTGCCATGTAGGATGATATGTTGGCCAAATTTAAGTGAATGACATGTAAGACCTACAGGGATTTCTCCCACAAATCGAAAAACACAAGGAGGATAGTAGGGGTGACAGCCATGGAAGGGCGGACGGGAGCTCTGTGAGAGAGAAGCTCTATAATCCCACTTGTCATTGGGCAAACATAGCTAGTATGTCAACTTACATGGTAAAACCATTTACTCATCACGCTACACGAGTAATGCCATTCTACAAAATCAGATCCGACTATTATTTGAATTGGATTGCAAAGCTAGGAGGAGAGAATCAAATGTCTGGCTTTTTTTGTTTAACGTGACTTTGAAGCAAAGTCCAAGGTGTCGTATGAACTTCTTCCTCGATTGTGTACACGAGCTTAGCTTAGGGCCACCTTGCATCGTCGCCACCTCCCGTTATACCTACCACATACTGTTGCTGTGGCATTACCACTGACTCAAATTGAGGCATGCCACCGGCACCAACTTTTGTGCCGTTGTAGCCAGCAGATGTTGTGCCTCCCGACCCTGCCCATATTGGCACAATGTACTTTGTTGCAGCATCCCTTCTCACTCTGATTAATATGCATATTCCTTTTATTTCTTGTGGAGCATCTAAACGTCTCTTTTCTTTTGTTTTTTATTCTTGCAGTGGATGACATCTTTTTTTAAGCCTTATGATAATTTTTTTTACAAATCTAGTCCTATTTCGAACTTATGTAAAAATAGTCCTATATCCAACCGCGAAAGCGCCAGTAGACGACATGTGTCACCTACCACGCTTCTGAAGCTTAGAAGGAACTACCAAGCTAGGGGAGCTCGGCAAGCTATCGAAACTACAAAGCTCCTTTCAAACTTCGGGAGCGAGATAGGTGACACGTGTCACCTGTCGACACTTATGCTATCAAAGATAGGACTATTTTTACAATTATATTTAAAGAAGGTTATATTTATAAAAAAGAAAAAAGTTTACTAGAAGACTTAGAAATGCGAGGATTTACTTGCAGTGTGCCATAACATCGATTGCCGTGTCTTTAGTTTTTTTTCCCGCGTCCAAGCGAGCCTATCATTGAAAGCTATCTCAAAGCATGGGGATTTCATGGTTTTATAATGTTCACCTGCTATTTCATAATAATAAAAATGTAGAATATTGCCTAGATGGTCCGGGCTTTAACTTATATTGAAAGTTGCAGGTAGGCCCAAACTGTCTGTTTGCTTTATTATTTTCAACTCGAGACTGGCCTAGGCCTTCAAAAATGTTGTTCAACAAAGAGTACTTCACATTTTGAGGCATATGTAGCTCTGCAAATATTAACGACTGTGATCGAATTTTTGGCTTTTACCTTTGCAGATATTGACGAGTGTAAGGACAAGGGAGCCAAGGAATGTGCTATTCATGGTAATATCTGTATCAACACGATCGGAGGGTACGAATGCACATGCCCTGCACATACACGACCTAATGCTCATGGAGGATGCGAGGCAAATATATCTGAACTTAAGTTGCAAGTCGCAATTGGTATGCCATCTCCACCTCTTTTGCTCCTCTCTTTCCTCTATCATAATCACATGAATGATGGATACTTAGATTGTCTACATTTGTTCATCTTCTATAAGACACTATATAACGCGTCTCTGGCACCAATGTTCTCTGAACAAATCATGCATAGGAGACCACCTTGATGCCATGCCATCAAATTGACGTTTTGTTTTGACATATTATACTACTCCCTCCTTTTAGAAATATAAGTCGTACTTTGACTTTGCATAATGATTAATATTGCGACGAAATTGAGGAAGGTTTGAGAGAAAATGACTTACATGCCCCTACTTAATTGTTTTGGAAAAATATGAGAGATAATACTTTGTGTGGGTGGTAACAAATAAATGCATATGATCGATAGAGAATAAATAGGGGTATAGTAGGAAGAGCCTTATTAAATCTAAACAAGACAATTCAAACTATATGACTAATATTTCTGAACGGAGGGAGTACTTAGGAACATTTCTAGGAGGAAACTTAATTACACTTAAAAGATTCATTTCAAAATATAGAGTAAATTTCATAAAACCACACCACTATCACCACTATTAGTAAAACCATCATAAAACTACACTGTTAAGTAACAATTTTAGATAACCATACTTTTATTTATATAACATTTCACAAAAACACATTTTTCAAATATTACCGTCATATCCAAAAGATCGTACCCATTTGTCAATCTCGTAAGCCTATCCATATTAGCAAATGGAAACAAATAGGGTTGTGAGTCTGACTAGTGGATCTAGTCCATTGGATATGTTAAAGTGTGGTTTTGTGAAATGTTATGCAAAGAGAAGTGTTTTTCTCCAAAATTATTGCTTAAATGTGTGGTTTTGTAATACTTAAATACTAATTTTAAGATACTCTAATGTGACATGGTTGAAAATTTTCATCGAAACCATTTATTTTTGCTATATACCCTTTTTCATATGTAAAATGAGTACATACATAAATTATACTATAAAAGGTGGACTTTAATGAATTTTTTCATGAAAATCAATTTAGAGTATCTTATAATTACTATTAGAGTATGCTTAAAAGGATAAAGATGTATAGCTTATTTATGTAAGCGGTATATGAGAAGTGAGAATACGCACTCCCAGGATTATGGAACCATTTTGCCATGAGTCCTTTAATCTATAGACTTCATTTAAGAAGCGACAAATGATAGCGTATGAGTACTTGAGTTGTGGCCATTGCCCAGGCTGATAAGCGAGCCAACACGGAGAGAAATCAAAAAGCAAAAACACAGTTAATTGTACTTTCCCTGCTATTCTTCAACATAAATCGTGTCCCCACCAACCCCCAAAGCAGAAATGCCTCGCAGTGTCAACACCAACACATTGTAGAGCAATGTGTTGCATGTTTGAAAGCACAATCTTTGTCATAAACCGATTACCCTCTACTCCAAATGGCTCTATTTCTCCCACAAAGTTCTTGAAACCAAGTTTCTCAACTTAAAATTAACTTAAGAATCTACTCACAATTTTAATGTAGAACTGAAGAAGCATAGTTTCCTTTAATGATGAGGAAACCAACTGAAGAAAAGCGAGCATCATAATAGCTTGATAAAAAGATATTTAGTTTAAGAGGACCTTAGCAGCCTCTTCATCCCATTATCATTCCCTAAAGAGCTCACTGTTCCTTGAAAGGAAAGAGGAACATGTGTACTCAGCAGCATTCTAGTAGATAAAATTTTTATTTTTTTTCAAATCAAATCAAAGTAAAAGTTTCGTAAGCTTTGAGAGATGTTTGAAAAGATATTCCAAGTCAAATCAAAGTAGAAAAATCATAAAAAAAAGATGAAATATTGCCACACATTGTAGGTGTAGTAGGTGCTAGTCCCCGCACATCGGAGTACACAAGATAAAAAGATTCCTAAAAAGTCTCCAAACCTTTATTGAAAGGAAGAGCATGTTGTCTTCCAAGCAAGTTGACAAGGCATAGAAAAAAATAGACTCCTCTCTAATAGAACCTAAACAGCCAACCTATAGAAGCCAGATAGAAGACGAACACGAGGAACATAACCTGACGTAGTGAAGAATAGAGAGCGTGGCGAGCATAGTTCATAGGCAAATTTCACGATTCCTCGCTACAACAAGCAACAGATTGAGCAACTAGTGTGAAAGAACAATCAATAGATTGAGCACACTAGCATGAAAGTTGTTGCATGTTAGCACGTGCATCCGTTTTCTTGCTTCAAAAAGTCCTTTTTTTCTTTTTGTGATGTAAATTTTGCATGTCTCCTTTTTCCTTTCTAACGCTAGTCTAGTCTTATTCGTTTTTGCTCGTCCTTGCTTTTTCCCTTCTTCATATTGGTCCCAAGGTCAAAGAAATAGGTTAAGTGGTTCGACCTCCCAAAGGTTAAAGAAAGACATCGATATTAAGACCACTCTCTGGTGATGATATGCCCCAACCATCCATAGCCCATGGTTCATTACTCGGGAATTCGGAGAGATCATATGAGATTGATGGGTGTGTTCAAAATGGAATGATCCCCTTTTCTCAGGTTGGAATTTCAGTTGTCCACAAACAAATAAAGAGTTTGAAAAGATATAGGCATAACAGATTCGGTATAGAGTCAAAAGGGATTTGTCAACTATAGACGACTCAGAGGGGTTTTCATAAAGATAAGCTTTCATGTAGTACACCCATTTTTCTACTGAAGTGAATGGTCCCTTAGTTGTCTGGCCTGATCGATCAATCGGTAGGCTCAGCCTCTACATCGTATTTTGATATAGAAAGAAAAGAACTAAACTCCTGAAGTGTGAAACAAGAATCTCACGTTGATACTCTGACAAGGGATCTATATATACATTAACTAGTACGTCAAATGCCTTAAAAGTAGCTTTGAATGAGAATGAATGAAATAAGCAAACGTTACTAGGAAGGTGAACTCGCTATCAAGCTACTGCTTGTGCTAGGGGAAGCGTGAAAGAAAAACGAGTTTCAAGATATGATACCCCTGAAGGACTCCTAGGAATGAGAGAGCAAGTACAAGGACAATATGATTTTCTAAGGATAGGTAGTATTCCATAATTAACATAGTTAGGTTAGAGTGGATTTTAAAAGCTACAATAGATCGATAAGTTGCTAATTTAACTAAGTCAACTCCACTGCGGAATCTAGCTACATAGGAGGGTATTCCTAATGAGACAAGTGGTTTATCGAAGGGACCCTTGTTTGAAGATTGTAGTCTGGATTTTTCGGAATAGAATAATTGAATGAGCAGAGATGGTCAATCTCCATCTTGAAGCCGAGTCTCTCTATATTCTTATTTTATATAAAGATATAGAGAATAACTCGTTCAATCCTAGAATGATTTCATGACCTGGTCTTCATTTGGGTGGCTTTCGCTTAATCCGTGGCTGTAGTGATAAGGCAAATCAAAGAGATAAAAAAAAGGATATACTATTGTAGCGAACGGGATTCGCTCACCCTCGCCTGTCACTACAGCGTGTCAAATTTCTCTCTTTCCAATCGGGATTTTTTAGGTGTGAAGCAAAGTTCACTAGAAATGCTAGCTATATGCTTAACACAGGATAGGGGATTCCATTCCAACAAAGACGTAAGGTGAATGAATTCACCCCGACTCCAAAGATATGTCAAACTGTGGACTAAGGTTCAATCAGGAATTTGTATATAGAAAGGAGCAAGAAAACATATGCGCTTTAGCAACAAAGCGCTCATCCCTTGTTCTTTCGCTTGGAAGCTCAATCCCCTCTCTTCTTCTTTGGCATCTATGCTTGTGCTTTCAGCAAGTTCATACCAGTCGTCAATCAAGGAGGGAGCTCCAATCTCCATGCCTAGCCGCAACCTAAACGCTGGTCCTATCGTGGCCAAGCAAGCAAGGGGAACCTCGGTGGGAAGAGGAAAAGAAATACTAGGGGAAGAAACAGGGTAGAGGAATTGGTTGACTCATTAGGCTCATGACCTAAAGACTGTAGGTTTGAATCCTATCCCTACCTAATCACGTCGTATACCTGTAAGAATATATGCTCAAGTCACTTGCCTAAAAAATAGATGACTGTGTACTATAGTTAATCTATTCCGTTGGTCCGATCCTACAATGGAAAGTGTTGTTGTGTCAAATCAAAATTGTGTGATTGTTCATCTTCCTTAAGTCTGTTGTTCTTCCTCATTATCTCAGTGGAAGAGTAGTTGGCTATTAACTGACTAGTCATAGGTTCGAATCCTACTTGGGGAGATTTGATCCATCAAAATTTGAATCGATAGTTATAGCTTTTTGACTAGTGACTCTGTCCTTCTCCTTTTTATTTTCTAAAGACATAGCAGAACCATCAAACAGGGCATCAAAAGTGGGGAGTTGATTATAGGATTTCTATTCCTCACTCTCGTATAGGTAAACTTGGTTTGTTCAATGAAAAGGGTTAAGAAGGATCCACTAGGAATGAATGGGAAGATGGGGATAGTATCTTCATTAGCCGGAAGGGATTAATAGTTTCTATTTCTAGGTGTAGTTACTCGTACCTCTGATATACCACCTAAATGTATATGTTTTTAGCATATTGTGCAAATACCTTCATATTCTCACATAAAAAACATACATACTACCTAGATGGTCTTATATACTCATATACTATATGTACATGCCTTTCATTACCTCTTAACAAAACAGCAAATAATACGGAAAAATCAATTCATGCATTATTTTTCTTTATTTATACATCAGGTGTGAGCATTGGTGTAGTTGTGCTGGCAATTGGCTTGTCTTGTACCTACACAATCAAAGAGAAGAGAAGGCTCGCCATTATCAAAAGAAGGCACTTCAAGCAACACGGTGGCCTCATACTGTTCGAAGAAATGAAGTCAAAGCAGGGACTATCTTTCACATTGTTCAGCAAAGAAGAGCTGGAAGAATCGACCAACATGTTTGATGAGCAGCATGTTCTTGGAAAGGGAGGCAATGGCACCGTGTACAGGGGCACCCTGAAGGACAAGAGAGTGGTGGCAATAAAGAAGTGCAAGCTGGTCAATGAGAGGCAACAGAAGGAGTTTGGGAAGGAGATGCTCATCCTGTCCCAGATCAACCACAAGAACATTGTCAAGCTCTATGGATGCTGCCTTGAGGTGGAGGTCCCTATGCTAGTGTACCAGTTCATCCCAAATGGCACCTTGTACCAGTTTATCCATGGCAGGAGCCAAGGGCCTCGCATCCCGTTCGCGATCCGCCTGAAGATCGCTCACGAGACCGCAGAAGCGCTCGCCTACCTGCATTCGATGGCTTCACCCCCGATCATCCATGGCGACGTGAAATCGCCCAACATACTACTTGACGAAAACTACACCGCAAAGGTCTCCGACTTCGGCGCTTCAGCGCTGGCGGCAACGGATGAAGCACACTTCGTGACGTTCGTCCAAGGGACGTGCGGCTATCTTGATCCGGAGTACATGCAGACATGCCGATTGAAGGACAAGAGCGATGTCTACAGCTTTGGTGTTGTTCTCCTAGAGCTGCTCACATGTAGGAAGGCGCTGAATCTCTCAGCACCCGAGGAGGAGAAGAGCCTCGCCGCGCATTTCCTCCTTGCTGTAAGAGATAACAAGCTTGATGAGTTGCTGGATGCCCAGATAAAGATCGAGGTGAGGATTGAGACGCTTGAACAGGTTGCAAGGCTAGCGAAGCAGTGCCTGGAGATGTCTGGCGAGAAGAGGCCCTCCATGCGACAGGTTGCCGAAGAACTTGACAGGATAAGGAAGATACCCCAGCATCCATGCCTAGGTGAAACACACACTTTTGTTGTTGCAAGTGATATATAGGTGAAGCATATATACTTAATTTCGAGGTCTTAGTAGATCACCAAACATGTTCTCAATTTGTGATAGAGCGAGCTTACTACTCAATTAGGAATACAAGTTCGACAAATACAACATAATGATAATGGCATAACCTTTTTTAAGAGCTCTTTTTACGGTGAATTAAAATCAATATAAGCTGTCATTCTTTTTAATCTAATGGTTGAAATCAATTTAGATCTAGTTATACTATCACCTATAGTATCGGTAGTAAAATTCAGAGAGACAGGTAAAAGGGTAAAAAAATTCGTCATATTATTTATCCTCTACAGTAAAACACATCATGTGATCCTGATGAATGGCGGATGAATGGATAAGAAGCTTCTGAAGATCACTAGGTATTCGGTGAATCCAAAACTATAAACGAATTAGAAAAAATCTAAAATACCTGATGAATAGATAAGAAAGTTTAAAATACCCTTAAGGAATAGATTGTTAGATTTGATTTCTACTACCACTACTTACTACCTATATTATCCACGGTAAAATTTCTCTTTTTTAAAACCTGTCTTGTACGCACATTTCCGTTGTTTGAAATGATACCTATTGTAGTACAGATTAACCGCGTATACACATCATCAGAAGACAAAAGGTATCAAACGAACAGTACGCCTCTCAGACTGGGAGGCGTATTTTTCAGCACGAAGAAGACACGGGCTCTGCCTCTGAGACGGCACGCAGATTCCTCCATCCAAGGACTAGTAATCGTCTTGCCGGCGCCCGACGGCGAGCGCTCGGACGAAGCATGCGGAGGCGCCGACGGCGAGCCCCGCGAACGCCGGCGGCACGAGCAGGTCGGTGCCGGACTGCCTCGCCATCCTCGCCGGCACGCACACGTGGTCGCCCCCGCCGTCGAGCGGCACCCGCACCGCCCCGGCCGGGCACCCGCCGCCTCCCGCCAACGCCCACACAAAGGCAGCCTCCGGCGCGAACGACACCACCGACACGGTCAGGGCCAGCGCCCCTGCCCACGCCGCCGCGTGCCGCGCCGCCGGCCCCCACCAGTGCTGTCCCACCAGCGCCCCCACGAGTGGATGCATCTCGCCAGCCGCTTCTGTGCTTCTTGCCCTCCGGCCGAAGTAGCAGCGCGCGCGGCGGTGGTTATATGGAGGTGGAGTGGAGGTCGAGGGAAGAAGAGGAGAGGTGAAGTGGGTGATCGTGGGGAGGTTACGGACGTGGCGTGGCGGAGGAGTATGTGCGAGTAGGTGACCTAAGGAGGGAAGCTGGAGAGACAGGAGCGTTGAATTTTTTTGGGTTTGGTTTAGACGAGGGTGACGTGTGGGGGTAGTGAGGAAGAGAATGACCGCGATGCCCTCCCCTCCCAGCTGCGTGCTAGTGCAATGGTGGAAGCTTCCAGGGGGTTAATCGGGAGAAATTCGATAGAGTACCCGCCAATTTGATCAATGGTTGCGAAATCGAAATGCAGAGTTAGCGTTCAACACGGTAGACAAAATTCCTCTCTCATTATGGTTCCAATGTACTTGTCCTCCGGTTGTAAATAGTGTTATATTTGTAGTTAATTTTTTAAAATTTTGGATGTTAATATATTTTTAAATATTTAAATTAGATGTATGAAAATTATATGTCTAAATTTGTCTAAAAAATACTTTCATAATATTATAATCTTATTAGATTTTATAAATATACTATAATAAAAATTAGTGCTCGATACTGTGTTTTGAAGACCATATCATATTTAAAAGATAACTACTTGTGATAGAAGAGAGTAAAAAAAACATAAATCGATCATTTAAAACATTTCGACACACTGTTCATTTAAAACAGCTATCATTTAAAATGAACGGTGTACGCGCGCGCGTGCGTCTCGATGGCCGTGTTCGTTTGCTCTGAATTAGTGAATTACACCTCCCAGCTTCGGAGGCGTACTTCCGTGTAACTCGATGTGATTTGTTACCAGTAGCTGACAGGTGGACATCTTACTCGCTTACACCATTTTACTCGCGCCTGACCTGACAGGTGGGCCGAGGGGATCGGCTCGATTATGACAGGTGAGGGCGCATTCCAGTGTTTTGCTTAACATTTGAAATCTTGTTTTCGCTCGATATCTCATATGTGATCGAAAGACAACATTTCGTCAAGATTTTGAAATTTTAGATAAGTTCCGGACAAAACACAAAAACAAATTTTGAAATATAATTTTTTTGCACCGAGAAATCCGAGATTTCGGCTGGAATTGTCGAGATCTCTATTAGATTTGCCAAGATCAATGGTCCAAACATATAAAAAAAATTGAATTTTTTGTAGATGGTCCTAACACATTAGTAATATTTTCAGAATGCAACGCTCAGCCTGAAGTCCTAAACTACCTGCAAGAGCCATAATTGAAGAATGAGTATGCAGTATAAACATATATTGCAAGAATATGCATAATTGAAGGAGTAGGATCGTGCAAAGCACGAACAATAATGTGTTTACATACCTACAAGTAGTAGTAGCATGTGGTGCAAACTCCACCTCCTCGTTATTGACAATAACCTCGTGATACCTTCTCTCGTTGTGTTGTTTGTATTCTTCCTAGATCATATCTCACGGTAGCCAGGTAGACTTCCAATGTTTATAATGAGCCATTTAGTCGGTATAATTTGTTGACTAGTAAAGGTACCACCTCAGAATGAGAGAGTAGAAATCAGGTTATTAGCATCGTGGCCAGCTGAACACTATTGTAGTCGTTATCACATTTCCTTGCCCAAAAAAAATCATTATCACATTTAGTAGCAGCAACTATTGCATGGGACCAAATCATCAATAGGGGGGACTCGACACTGTAGTCATTCAAATTCACAAGTTCAAATGCAGCATGAGAATTGCTCTAGTAGCATAATTGATTACTACGGCGTCCTTTCAGAGACACAATTTCCTTGCGCAGTGCGTAGCAATCACGAGAGCTCTTACATTTTGGTACGGGGGGCTTCTTCACCAATCATGGCATACATCATTTTAAATCTGGCTTTGGGTTATCTTTATTTGTGTCATTTCCGGATATGGCAACAGCTGCCGCTGTAACAGCTGCAGTTGCAGCACCAACCTTCACACCTGCAGCAGCACCAAGCTTCCAGCCTCCTGCAGCAGCGCCAAGCTTCCAGCCTCCTGCAGCAGCACCAAGCTTCACTCCTCCCGCACCTTTCATTGCCCCACCTGCTGCAGCACCAACCTTCACACATCCTGTACCTTTCATCGTCCCACCTGCTGCAGCACCAGCCTTCACCCCTCCTGGAGCTTTCATCATCCCACCGATCTTGGTTGCAATACGCAACAGACTCATCACCACGGTGTATTCCTGGAGTAGTAGACCCATAAATGAGCAAATTTAGCAGATAGCACAGATTGAGTGCAAGCCTTGCACTTCTGAGATACATTGACAGGATGTTAGATTTAAATATTTTTTCAATCTCCAGTAATGAATTAGTGGTAAAAACAGTAGTTATCATAAAATCTACAGCATTTTCACTGACACGGTGTTCCTTTTCAGTTATCATGTCGTTTCTTCATATGTTCATTTAAAATATTGTGTGGTTCTAGCGAGGGCTACATAACCTCTTAAGTTGTTTATCCTGTGCATGGTCAGTTGAACTCACAAGATAGCTCGAGACGGGCAATTAACCAAGCTAGTGCTTAAGTAAAATGATAAAAGTGGTTTCATTTTTGGGGTAAAGATTATGTTTGAGTCTCTTGTAGAATACTCACTGAGATAAGAGTAGCTTAATGCCAAATGCACCGAACATACACGGAGATTGACTACAACTCTGCTACTGAAATACTTGCAAAGAAAACTTAGTAGGAAACAAGAGGAATAGGATAGGACTGCAACTTTTCAACGCATCATGCTGACAGCTACATCGAATCATTCAGGTATCAAACACTATGAAGATAGCCTATGCAACTAGCCTCAAGTTTCAAGGTTCGTCACCCTTCAAAGTTTTTTCAGTTTTGCTCAAGATTCCATGACAAACTACAGAAATTTCCCCTGTTCCCCCAAATTTCCAGCCATTTTCTTTCCTTGTTTAGGTATGTAACACCTAAGGACATCTAACCCAGTGATCCAATTAAAATGAATTTTTTGTTAAGAATAAAAGTAACATGACTGCTACAAGTTACCACATCGAAACTCTAATGCACCAAAACCAAAGAGCGCAGACTCAGCATTGTGGACAGCTACTCTGGAAATGTAATTGCACAGTTCAGAACTTCAGATTCGTGGTTGCTCCACCGTGTTATTTTTCATTCTATAACAAGACATACTAAACTACTAATCATTTCCTACGAATTGCAACAGCTGCAAGTCCATTACTCGCCTTGAGGCGAACCAGTTACAGCCTTGTCTGACACAGAGTACAAATCACTAGACAGATCTGTCATGCTAAACCTAGCTGCGCCTATCTCTAGTTCTGCACGACCAGAAATAAATCTATTTCTATTATACTAATGGGATGTTGGAGCAAGATATTCCTAACTCCAAAAATTTATGAAGCTGAAGTTGTAGATACATTAAGAGTATTTGGATGGGTTATCTTATTTACATTTTAGACTAAAAATATAAACTTAATTCACTTTATTTTAGCCTACAAACTCCAGACCTACATCTAAGATGAAGCTCGAATATGGAACTCCGACAAACAGAGCCTAAATTTGTCAAACCACGTTGCGACATGACATCCAGACAACCAGGGCCGTAGGATCCTATTGTGTGGTCAGACAGAAAAAGGGGGAGGGGAATTGGGCTTTTAACCAGAATATGACGGAGACGAAGCCGAGGTCGAGGATGTAGTAGCCGCCGGAGCTGGGGGAGTTCGTGGTCGCCGTCGCCGGTGTTCAACGTCGTCGGGGAAGAAGGGGAAGCAGAGGAGTCGGTGGGGACTGGGGAGGAAGCAAGGGATGGAGTGGCAGAGCCGGATCTGGTCGTCTTCGGCGTGCGGAGTTGCTTGATGGCAGCGGCGCTGTGAATTAGGCGGAGGCGAAGGGAGGTGAAGTGGCTCCAAGTGGATGGTGGCGACCCGTGGAGGTGGATCCTGCGGTGGCTGCTGGTGGCGCACCGGCGAGGCCGGTGGCCTGATGTGGAGGATTAGGGAGATGAGAGAGCAGGTGGAAGGAGTAGAAAATGCCGGGCTCAGCTGGGGTTGGTATGGTTTTGGAGGCCACAGGCTTTTTTGCGATTTACCTCTCAAGAGTTTTCATAATCTTATTTTAATCCTTACCAGCGCTGTGACTGCTGTCTTCTTCTCTTTGGGCCATCTGGATCTCCGGTTTTCAAGGGCACAGAATCGGAGACATTTTTTTTAGCTCTTTTACGCTGATTAAAATCAATATAAACCGTTCATTTCTTTGAATCTAATTGTTAAAATTAATTTAGATCTAGTTATATTACTATATATAGTATTGATAGTAAATTTCAGAGAGAGCTAATAGGATAAAAAAAATCGTCATACTATTTATCATCTATGGTAAAACACGTCTTGTGATCCTGATAAATGGATAAGAAGCCTATGAAGATCACCAGGTATTCGGTGAATCCAAAACTATGAACAAATTAGGAAAAATCTAAAATACCTCCGATGAATGGATAGGAAAAGACTAAAATACCTTTGAGAAATGGATGGTTAGATTTGATTTCTACCGTCATTACTTAATATCTATGTTATCCACTGTAAAATTTCTCTCTTTTTTTTAGTTATATAGCTCCATTCGTTAGTACGTTAAGAAATATCACTTGTTGTTTCAATGACATATGGTCATATATTATCGAGTAACGAATGGAGTGGTATATCTTAAAATTCTCCTCTCTTTTTTTTAGCGAAGAATCGGTGTCATGTTGATAGTACGAAGATTATGCACCTCATCGCGTGAGCAAGTGAAATAAGTAACATATATAAAATAGTCCATTAAGCTAATACTAAAATTTGTGTAAAAAGTCGAATAGATCATAATTTGCAAAAATATGTTGGGATCAAAGACATGTAAAAATATGTAAATATTATACATGTCATATGAAAGAGAGTCTAATTCATAATTAGTTTATGTTTGTTCTAATTATAAAAGTGAAAGGAAAAGATTCATGCCTAGTTCCTTGTTTATTCAGTTAGTCTAATTTTCGCTCTCCTTATTTATTAAACCGAATAGAACACACAATGATACTGTGCAGTCGTAGGTCATCAGTCAGTTCCAATCTTACTATGTGATGTTCAATGTCAATATTTTATTTTATTTTATTTTTATGTTTATTCAGATTAGTTGTGGACCGAGAGGAGAGTTGACTAACATGGGAAAAGGCATACGTCCTAAACAATTGGCACGGATGATCTACGAACGGCTACACGGCATCTTATGTTTGCGTGGTCCACTTAATTATCCCCACATAATTAGCTTATCAATTTCTTATCTAGTTAAGGTCCATACTTAGTCCTGATCCTGTCCAAACCCAAATATAATGAACCTAAACTTCGAAATAGGAACACAATGATAGATTCTGGTTGACGAATGGTTACACCTTGTGGAAGATACTAAACTCATAGTACCAAATTTGATTGATCAAACCTATTTAGTATCTATATTGATTTACTTCTTTCGGTCACAAATAGATGTTGTTTTGGGCATTGACACGGTCTTTAAAACATAACTTTGACAACTAATTTCTATTATTTATAAAACCCAATAAAATTATAATATTACAAAAGTATTGTTTAACATAAATCTACATATATGGTTTTTATTTATCTAATTTAAATATTTAAAAGATAAAACTTTGATTGCACCTATATCTAAAACCATAATTATTTGTGACCCAAGTATTTGCTTCGTGTATCTGACGTGAGTAGAGTAAAAGTAATTTTTCATGCTTAATAAATGGTAACACACTCCTCGGACTACTACATGAAAGACCTTAATGGGAGTAACCGAGTAACTAGAAAATGGTGTTTGCAAGTTGTTTTTAGTATAAGGGCAAGTACAATAACAAAGTCAGCTGCTTACTCTATCTTCTATCCATGTCATTTAGAGTAGAATTAAAGCCAGCTTGTACAATAACTATCTCTAAAGGTTGGCTCTAGATTACCGTGCATTAACTATCTCTTCTCTCTCTTGTACATAACTAATCTACCTATGCTCCCGTGCAATGCTTACTACTAAATAAGAGCCAGCTCTCTTCTCTTCCCCTTTTCTCACTCTTCCACATATGACAAAACTGACGTGGACATACTAAGAGTAAACTGAGGTGGTCTTATTGTACATGCCCTAAGGCAGATGCACATAACCCATACACATCACACTTATGTCCTCACACATACACATGTGTGCGCGTCCGTTACAACACTCACGCATACACGTGTGTGCGCTTCCGTTACAACACTAAGAAAGTGATTGGTGACTCCATGACCTCTATAGCATGGGAACATATTATCTCACTGAACGTGCACGCGTTTGTACTCATTTTTAATGAATCGGATGAGGTACAGAAGTTCCATTCAAGGGATCGAATTCTCATTGATCGGAAGTTATACGACGCCCGTGCTAGCCAATTTAGCTCCTTCTTAGGGATAATTCATACTATACCCTTTTGGTCAAATACTGTGTTGATGATTTCGATTGCCTGCTCAGCTGCTCTTTTGTTTCGCTATATTTATTCATAACCTCAGAAAAATTCATTTTCAATATTTGTCTATCGAGGAAATTTAGAGTATAGTTATTGCAATTTTTCACTCACTGCCTCTGCTTAAATACTTTGAAAAAGGCTAAATGATTGTGTTATGTCATTTAATAAGAGTACGTATGGTTATTGCTCATTAACTATTTCTTGGATTCAGCGTTTCCTTATATATGTGCATGATAGGCTGTGAATTTGAAAAGGACTTGATTCTCTGGGTCTTTAGAAAGATCGGATTAATATCTCGTTTATGTGTTCTTTATTGTTGACCTCGGTTGATAAATATATTTTTCTCATTTATTTGCAGGTCATTATATTGGAGCGTTAATCAAGTTCAAGTCACCATTGCATTGTTAGTGCTTGGAGCCTTGGAGCGTGGTAATCCTGACAGAAGATGAAAGAGGATATATTATGTTTGGCAACCAAACAAAGTTCATCCCCATGTATTTTGCCTTGTTATGGATGGAGGAATTCTAAAGGAGTTTCATAGAAATTGTACTAATTCCTGTAAGGAGTTTGATTCAGGAGATCACTTGCAAATCTTATGAACCGAGAAGAGAAAAAGGTAATTTTGAAGGTGGACAATAAGTCAGCAATTTTATTGTGCAAAAATCCTGTTCATCATGATTGAAGCAAACATATAGATATAAGGTATAAGAGACTGTGTCGAAAACGGAGAGATTGATGTTGAACATGTTTCAACACAGGATCAGCTTGCAGACATCTTGACTAAAGCATTGGGAAGGTTGAAGTTTGCTAAAATGTGGAAAAGACTTGGAGTGATAGAAGTGAGATGAGAGGAACAAGATTAAGGGGGATATTTGTTGAGTTAATCTTGTCATCTCAAACTTGGTCTGCGTCTGTTTTGTTGTTTTCTGATTCTGTGTTTTAGAGTCCAGGTTCGGTTTCAGTTAGGTAACAGCATTGTGCCGGATTAGAAACAGTAATCGGGTAGTTAAAGTTTGCTTCGTTGTCGGTCTGGTTAGTTACAGAGTTTGTTTTGTTTGCAATCAGAGTCCAATTCTAATCCTGTAATTTCTGGAGTATAAATGATAGAGAGAAAAACAGAAAAGGTGTGGAAGTTGCGCACCGCAAAATTCTGAGCGTTTGCCTATTTCATTGAAATCTTCTTGCTCTGAACAAAGTGCCGATTTCTGTTTTGCTGCAAGGAAGTTCTGAATTAGCGCGCAGCACTGCAAACTCTGTTTCTTTGGTTTCTGGTTTGTATTGCTGAAAGAAAGAACAGAGCCTGGGCTTTACAACAAGGGGACCGCCGCTGCAACTCGTTACGTGAAAATTGACACATGAACTCAAACATAGAACCTTGGCGTATATTGCCGAATCCCTATTGTTTTTAAGTGAGGCAACAAATGGATTGGGTGATGCCGGCACGTGAGTTTTCTTGCAGATCAGATGGGCATTTATTCAAGGTGGATTTTCCTCTATCTGAAGGTGAGAACATAGTATTTTAAGGTGCGATGGAATCATAGATACGATATTGTGTAAAACTTCATTCATGATGGTTCTGTCCTCTAACAGAAGAAAGAACCGCAATGGAACAAATTTCACACGCTTTTCCCCAGCTGGGCAACGCAATGCAGGAAGAAGCACACCAACTATTTGACACAGGAAACAATTCAGATTGTCCAGCGGCAGACTAAACCGACACCAAAAAAACGAAGAATGAAAGAAAGAACACAGGCAGTAGGAATGGCAATTACTACCCACAAGTACACAACGACAGTTAAGGTAGCAAGCATCCACCCAGCTCCTAGGAGTTGTACCTCTTCAGAACGGGTCGATTTTTATTGTTCTTCAGCTGGTCCGTCAAGTCTTTCACAAAGTCATCCTTGTAGTCACCATAGAGCATAACTTCCTTCAGTCTTGCGAGAGGCGCTAGCCCAGATAACAACCCAGTGTTGGTTTCATCGGGCCAACCGCAAAACTGCAGCAGCTCAAGCTTAGGCATTGCTTCTTCTTCAAACTTGACCGTTTTGAGTTTTTGAAGGCTATCCAGATGCAGCAACATCAGGCTCCGGAATGCGTCCTTGCGGAAATTGAAATGGAGGTCATGGTCATCATCCTGGAACGACTCCCCCCACAGGCGCAGGATGGTCAGGTTTGGCAGCTCGCCAAGGACTTGTATGGTTTCACTGGGCTTCTGTATCCTGGTACTCCTTAGTGACAACTTCACAAGATTCTGGAGCTGCTGGATCCATGTCGGCAATTCGACCAGCTTGCCGTACAGCTTGAGGCTCTGCAGGTTTTCCGGAGGCGAGGACAGGCCATCCAGGCATTTTTGTAGGCCTGGCTCCCCCTCTGACCGCAACAACAACGATTCCAGGCGGCTGAGAGTGGCAATGGCCAAGCACAACTCTTGGCTGTTCTTCTCGTTGATGCCGGTCACTCCCAGCTTGCGCAGCCGGGGGAGCCTCTGTATGTCCTGTAGGACGGCCTTCCCTCGTGCGGCGTTCACAATACCCAGTGTGTGCAGGGCCTGCAGCTTCTGGATCCCTGATGGCACTTGAACACCATGTGGGCTTTGGTGTGCCACCAGAAAAGGGAATATGGCGTAGCAGCAGGTGGTGCATACATCGTGCCTGTTGGGGTCGCCAACCATACCAAACATCCCTTTCAGAAGCTGCGGTGAAAAACATGCCATGCAACATGCCACTGAAAGCAAAGTCGAAAGGCATAGCTTGTTCCTTACTAGCCTCGGCACATGAAGTTCTTCAAATGAGTCAGCATCGCTACTTCCTACACCACCAGCACGGATATACTGTAGCTTCCTAAGGTTGATGATGGTCCTTGGCAACTTCATTATTCCTGTATGTGCAATATCTAGTGTCTCGAGTTGCCTCAGTTTACCCACCGAATCTGGCAGGTGAAATATGTCGGCATGTCCTCTTAGAGAAAGATACCTAAGGTGAAGAAGCTTCCCAATTTGTTCAAGGTGGTGATTAACTAGACCTGAGGTGCCTTCCAAGTCCAGCACCCGCAGCAGCCTCATCTTGTCAGAAATGAAGAACGGCCTCCACTCCCCAAACACTGTTAATGATCGTATTCGGGACATGTCTACTGTGCTCTCAAACTCGCTCTGATTTCTCACCCAACTGCTGCTTACAGCAAGGTGACGTACTGTTTCCCGGCTGTACAAGTTGTAGCCTTCCTCCAATCTAAAAACAAGATTTTCTTCCATCGACTTTGAGATGCCGATTTCACGGATGAGATCATGGATTTGGCAGGAGTCTATTCCTTTCCTACTGTGAGTTGGTTGTTGAGATGGTAGGAGCATGCTCCTGTGAATGAGTTCCATGAAGTAGCCATCCGCTATTTCCTTCGCAGGCTTGTCACGGATATCTCTTGAGTAACCCTCTGCGGTCCAACGCCGCACTAAACGTCTCCGGCTAACCTTGTAGTCTTCAGGAAAGATGGACAGGTACAAGAAACAGGACTTGAGATGATAGGGTAAACCATCATAGCTTTCAATAAGTAATGTTCTTATGGTCTCAAGCTCTGGGTTCATCTCCAACTCAAAACTAATATGCTCATTCAATTTCCTCCACTCCACAGCGGTTTTTGGTTGGTTTGCCAAGAAGCCACCTATAGTGGCTATTGCAAGGGGAAGTCCATTGCACTTCTTCAGGATCAGTTCTGCTTCTTCAACCAACTGAGTATATTGCTCATCCGAATCTACAGTTTCCTTAAATACCTGAAATTGGTAGAATTTAAGTTTCTTTAGTACTCCAAAAATTAAATCAGGTACAAAATAGTCCTAATTTATTTATTTGAGTGAATGTGGTAAAATTGTTTGTCGTATATACAGCTTACAATCACATTTTCCATGTGCCACTGCTGAGCACACTGGAATTAAAAGTGGAAGATGGTTGAGTTTTTTTCTTTGGATAAGTATGTCTACCACATCCATCATCTTCACTTATTCTGCTGTTCTAGTGTCTATTACAAACTGATGACTCAGTTGAATTTACAATTTTGAATTATGAATTTAGACACATTTCTATACCACAATTTCTATAACACCCCGACCTCTAGTAGCACCTTGCCAGTTTACATTGAGGAACACTAGTATATAATGCTTCTTCGAAAAAATCTAAGCACTTTTGGGTTAACCCTTTTGGTCGAAGCGAGAACGAAAGCCCAAGCAAAGATCTATGCATGTGTTCCCGTCTACGTGGGGGCTGGGCTTTTAGCAAATTTTGGCCCTTAGGGTGTCACAATTTTTTTTATATTCTTAATACGGATTTAAAATTTGTTACATATTGATCTATTTTCGAACAAGTATTTTTCAGTTTTCATGACTATTTGTCTTTGTTTTCCGAGGTGTGGTAGCACTGGATATGTTCTCCAATCATATGTTGCTGGAATCTACTCCAAATGATCTCTATACAACTCGCTAAAAAAATCCTCTTTGCAAAGCTAGGGGAGGTAAATAAGTGCTTAAAATGTAATTTCAAATCAAACAATTGGAGCATGATCCCAGTACCTTTTTCCTGAAGAGATCCTGTGCGTCCTTGTATTCTAGACCTTTGACCTCGTATATGTTTTCTTGATTTTCTGAACAATGCTTAGCAATATTCTTCTCCCTTGTGGTGACTATGATCCGGCTTGTCTTTTCCATTTCAGGGAAATTTTGAATTACCATGTCCCATTCTACAATAGATGATACATCATCAAGAACAATCAAGCACTTCTGTTCTTTTAAAAGCCCGGCCAACTCCTTGACCAAGCCAACAATTCCAATCGATGCTGTTTTTTTTGGCATGCTCGGGAAGTTCATCTCGCTCTTCTTTTCACGAAGTTGCTCAACTATCTCACTCTTCTTTTCAGGAAGTTGCTCAACTAATCTCCCAAGGAACTCCTTTATATTGAAAGGGTGCATGATTGTGACAAAAGCACGCTTATCAAACTTGCTGCTCAGCTCTTGGCTTTGGTAGACTTCTTGGACTAGTGTGGTTTTCCCAAGGCCACCCATTCCCCACACCGTGATCACCTGAGATTTTTGGCTAGCTTGATTTGAAATTAGTTTGATGATAGCAGATTTTTCGATGCCTCGCCCGATGAGCTGTGATTCGTTCAAAGCAGCTGCCATGGACCTGATGCTAGTGAGGCTCGTGAGCTTTCTGATCACATTCTTTCCATCAGCACTCTTAGATTTATCCCCTGGTATCTCACCTGTCAACACTGTGGAGCTGTTAATACTTGTAATGGCCGCGTTTGAGCTAGACCCTGGCTTCATTGAATCTGTTCCATCTTGAGAACCCTAAACACAAGCAAGCAATGATTAATTAGTTGGCTGCCTTCTGTTTCCTTGGATATTAGTTGTTTATCGGTGTTTTCAATCTTGTAAATGTTTAAATAATTTTTTTCATTCTTCAATGATACGGGCATCTCAGACAAACTATATAATTTGCAGTGGACAGACCATATTGGTATATCAAATAAGTAGTTAGGAACAAAATCAACTTTCTTTGAATTTTTTTTGACCATTTGGATGGTGTTTTGACTTCTTGAGGTGGAATACTTGGATGCACTGATATGTTTTTCAGTAGGAACTTTTCATTATTACCTTCTCGTAGAAAACATAAAGAATCTGATCAGCAGACAATTGTTTGATCTCTGATACCAGGCTCGGTGGCCCTACGCATAAGCTTGCAACTTCAACTTGCGGTGTGGACACAATGATTCGGCTCCCTTTTTTGTTGTCTGGAAAATATGTTTTAATCCAATCCCAATCTTCTATGGTGGATAGGCCACAAAGGACAATCAGGTAACTCTTCTCATTCATATGCTCACTGAAATCATCAACCAAGTCATCTTGCTTTATCGACCCCATCTTCTTCAGTACTTGAGCTCCCAGAGTTGATTTTTCTTGTGCCTTCCGTACCTTTCCAAGAGAATTTGCATAGAATTGCCTCATGATGCTTTGCAGGAACTCTGTTGGATTGAAAGGATGATTCAACCTGGTCCAGGCGCGGCATTCAAACTTGTTGCGTGTGTCCAGATAATCGTAGGCATTTCTGATGATGGGCGTCACCCCGAGATCACCATTTGTTCCCCACACCGCAATCACTCTGAGCTCTTTATCATTGCTGTTGATCAGCCGGGTGAGATCAACTCTGCGCTCGTACTCCTTCGCAGCACGCCTCGCTTCGTCGATGCCAAATATTTCTGCTTCTGCGTTGGTAATGGCAGGCTTGGAGCTGGGATCTTCAAGGAGGTGGTAGCGTGAGTGCCTCTGGCCCATGTCCTCCACCCTGGCTCTCAGCCCCTTCATCTCCTCGGCGACGCGGTGCCGCTCCAGCCGCGCGCGAGGCAGGCGCCACCAGGATGGTTTCACCGAGTGAACGGCCAGGTCTTGCAGGCAGTCCTCCACGTCGTAGGCGAGGCTGCGGACGTGCTTCACCCTGGTGGCAGGCACCTTCTTGTGCTTGCTCCGCTCCTCATCCGCAACCCTCAGGAAGGATTGCATCTCTGCTAGCTCCTCTGTGAGGAAAGCCGTATCACGCTGGACGCCCAGCTTCAACGCGGCGTCCTCGGCGATGGTGGACTTGGCCCCGCTTAGCACGCCGTTCAGCACGGCCTTGCCTACGCTCACCACCGCCGCCTCCATGGCCCTCCTGTCCTATGTGTGAGGTGGATTTGTGGTGTTGCTGATACTGCTAATGCTGGGTTGAAGTTGAAGCGCAGTCTCACAAGACAAGGCTGACATTTTTATATCAAGACTTAACCAGGGTTATGGGTCTGTGCTCACGTCCTAACAAATTATTAGTTCTAACCCGTAGGCTTAATTAATTAGATTTTTACAAAGTTGTTCTATACACGAGGTCGTGTTTGTTTAGGCTAAGATTTTTTTTAGCTTATAAACAGTCCATTTTTATATATAATAGATCGTCCTTCAATAGCATTAGTCTAAACTAAACTCTCGTTAAGCAAAAAAAAAAAGCACATCTCTAATGGCTTTTACTGTTTAGTTATACAAAAACTTATGGCTTTTGAAAAACCCTAATTAAAAAACCACCTATTTTTTAGGCTTTGGTTTTTGGCTTTTAATTTAGAGAAGCCCAAACAAATAGGACCCTAGACATTTTGCATTATAGTTTAAAGCTAGCTTTTTGGCTTAAGTAGTTTAAAAGCAGTTTGCTTTTATACATTGTCGTATGTTCGGAAACGTGACATGAGAGTGAGAGCGGACGTCGGCCGTCTTACGGGCTTACGTCCGAAAGAAAAAAAAAAGAGTAGACACAAGGGTTTATACAGGTTTGGGCACCTAAGCAAGCGCCCTACTCCTGTCGGTGTTCCCCAGGGGGAGTAGGGAGGGGTCTCCTGATCCGGGCTCCCGAGGGACACACAAGTTATGTAGTTTTTGTATTTTATGAGCTCAGGTTACAAGCATGGATTACAGTGGACTTTTATAGGCGCCCGGTCTGTTACACAAAGTACCATCCTATCCCTACTGGTGCGGCTCAAGTGGGGGGCATCTTGGTCTTTCCGGCGAGGAGGTAGTGGATCCCACGTCATAGACCCGTAGGGGTAGGCCTTTGACTCTGGGGCCCCACAGGGGACTTTGGGACTCCGCTAGACGGTTAGTCCCCAGTGGCTCGAGGGTGCCCGCCTATCTCCATGAGTGTTTGGGGGTGCCCTCTTGAACCGGGAGTCTTGTCAAGTGCCCTGCGGCCAGGGGTCTTTCCTCTAAAGAGCGCCCGCAGGGTATGCCCACGGGGGTAGGAGGGAGCCTCCCGTAGACGCCCGCGGGGGTAGGAGGGTGCCTCTCGTAGATGCCCGTGGGGGTATGAGGGTGCCTCTCGTGGCATAAGGGAGTCTCCCATAGCACGCCCACGGGGACATGAAGGAGCCTCTCGTAGCATACCCGCGGGGGCATGAGAGAGCCTCTCGTAAATAGTGCCCGCTGAGTATGCCCACGGGGGTAGGAGGGTGCCTCATATAGCACACCCACGGGGGCATGAGGCTCCTGTAGCACGCTCACGGGGCATGAGGGAACCCCCTGTAGCACGCCCGCGGGGGTATGAGGGCCCGTAGAGGCATGCTTGTGGGATATTAGGTCTTTCGTTCGGGAGTTAGTATGTTTTCTCCAACACTAGCCCCCCTGTCTGTCGGGCACGTTGAAAAGTGACTGAGGGGCAGAAGGATGTTGTAAACGCCACAACACCCCTGGGTGTTTCTTTGAGCGTCGTCCTCCCCTCGCGGTCACAAAGGTGTTGGTGCTACAGCCCATGCTGAGCTAGGTTCCTTTGGATTCAGACAGTTTTAAAATGCCTATGGCCACCACGGCTTGAGGGTAGTCACAGATCGGTCGACAGGCGTATCCTTTTCGTCCGGTCTGAGTAAGAAGAGCAAAGTAGGGGAGCCATATTCCTTGCCTTTTTCAACTAGCCTTCCTCTTCCAAACTTGACCAAAAATAAGGATCCAATCCCGCATGCCATTGCACGTACTAGTAACCGGACACTCAACCTTCCGCCTGTTGCCACTCGGTTGCCAAGCGGCAGGCGGGTGGGTTGAGCCACAGAACGCTACGCATAGGCAGGCATCAATTCGCGACCCTCGACATGAGAATGGAAGGAGGGAAACATAGCATGTCACAAGAGCGATGCTTCCTATGCCATGGGTGCAGCACGCGGGCGCACGTCCGGGCTCTATTGCCTCCGCCCGAGCCTAGACTTGCCCGGGCGCTCGCGATAGTGCCCAAACAGCTATAACCTTACGCTCGTCGGGCGCTTACATGGGTGCCCGAATGGCTCCTGATTAGTAAAGCGCCTTATGGACAAGCTCATACAAGAATAGGGGCGTGCTCCCCTCATTTTGTATGAACTTGTTTTAGGATTATGGTATGGATGACTTATGACTTTTGCAATGTTTTGTTCTAGGATGTGCCCCGGGGGGCAGTTGGTATCCGATATAAACAAAGCGCACAGAGGGCTCGAGCGCCACGCCGATTATGCTTGCCAAAGAAGGACTGACGCAGGACTGGGCGATTTCATGGGGGCATGATCGTGCCTTGGGCCTCAAGAGGGGTCCAAGGCGCGGACGCCCAGCCGGAGGGCCATTTAGTTACTTCTCCCTAAGGGAGAGAAAACAGCTTAGCTTATGCTATGTATGAAGGCGAGCACTCAACGCGAGAGTGTTTCCTCCCCCGAACGATGGCGAGGGGACTTGGTCCCTATATCGCCCTCGGGTGACTTTAGACCTGCCTTGGCTCTTAGGCGACTCATGGGGATCGACTCATAAGGCCCTATTAGGGGGTCGGACGCTTAGCTTAAGGCGTAGTCCTCTAGAAACGTTGTGAGTTGCTTATTTGGCTTTGCCAAGATGTTTAGGCCTGTGCCCACCAGGAAGGGGATGTCTCCCGGGCTATGCTCCTTGCAATAAGAAGGTTCATGTTGCTTCCCACGGAGGGTATGAGATTGTGTCCTGGGGGTCGTTTTGGCTTAGCACCAGGGGTCCATGAGGGACTAAGCCATGGAACACCCTATGACTTGGGCAAGATGCCTTAAGTCGTCGCCCGCTCCCTAAGTCCAGCAGGGAGGGGGCTACCTAAGGGGGACGCGAAATGTCCAGGCCGCTTGGGGCTTTTTTAGGGGTAGGCCCCGAAGGCCATGCGCCCTGTAGATATGTCCCACGGAGGATGCGAGATTCTAACCCATCCCGCACAACTACGTGTGGGGGATGGGTCTTTCGAGACAACCACACAAGTGATAGGAGACATGAGGGACTTAATTTGATACTGCATGGATGACCTTAGAAAGGTTTACATCAATACGTGATATGTGCCATTGCGGCGTACAAGAAAGCTTAAATGTAGAACCTCTTGAGCTTGTCCATGTTCCAAGCGTACTTGAGCTGCTCGTCTTCAATAGTGGCAAGTGCCCTGCGGTCAGGAGCTTGCCAAGTGCCCTGTGGTCATAGGGCGAGGAGATACCCCTTGGAGGACCGGAGACCCCAAGTACTTTCTCTAGAGAGCCTGCGGAGGTACGAGGGAGCCTCCTGTAGACACCCACAGGGGTACAAGGGAGCCTCCCATAGCACACCCGCGGAAGCAAGGTGGAGCCCCCCGTAGCATGCCCGCGGAGGAATGAGTGAGCCTCCTGTAGCATGCCCGCGGAGGCATGAGGGAACCTCTCGTAGCACGCTCGCGGGGGTAGGAGGGAGTCCCCCATAGCACGCCCGCGGAGGCATGCGGGAGCCTCCCGTATATGCCCAAGAGGGTAGGAGGGAGCCTCCTGTATATGCCCACGAAGGCAGAAGGGAGCCTCCCGTAGCATGCCCGCGGAGGTATAAGGCGATCTCCCGTTGCGCGTTCGCGATGTTACGCCTGCGGGGTATAAGACTTTCCCTTGGGCTCCTGGGTCAGTGACCCTTTTTAGCACCAAGTCCCCCAGGAGGAAGGTCCGCCCCCGCACCCAGTTATTGTAGAAACGAGCGACTTCTCATTTGTACACGACATGCTTGATGAGGGTGCATCACAGACCTCCGCGAAATCCACTTCCATCTTTTGATTTTCTTCGTTTGCCATGAAGTTGATGGGTAGGGCCTCCGAGAGCATCTCCACACGAAGGGGCGGTGGCGGACCTTTGCGGGGAGGACCGCTTCATATCTGTACACAAGTGAGAAAGGTGTTCGCCCCGTGAAGTGGCTAGGAGTGGTGCTCATCCCCCACACGATGTTGAGGAGTTCCTCCGCCCACAGCCCGTGCTTAAGTGTGCTCTTCTCGAGTCGACGGTAGATGTCTTGGAGGATTAGGCCATTGGCCCTTTCGATCGCCCCGTTGGACTTAGGGTGAGCCACCGAAGCGAAGAAGAGGGCTGTCCCAATTGAATCACAAAAGTCCCTAAAGGAGGAAGCATCAAACTGAGTCCCATTGTCTATAGTGAGCTCCTTCGGGACTCTGAAGAAGCACACAATATTCTTCCAGAAGAACTTTTGCACCACCCGAGATGTGATTGTTAGTAACGGCTCTGCTTCCACCCACTTGGTGAAGTAGTCCACCGTCACCACCGCATGCTTGTAGCCCTCCTTGGTCGACAAGAATGACCCGAGCAGGTCCATACCCCACTGGGCAAAAGGCCAAATGATAGGTATCTCTCAGAGGAGTGAGACCCCCTCCTTTCTTGGGAGGCGCTTGAGTAGCGCGGAAGTCCCTTTTTGTAGAGTATCCCCTTGAGGAGTACATAGGACTTGGCCTTCACGAAGAGCCTCTGGTCCTCAACGCTACCATTCATTTATATTTTTCCTTAGATGCACTGTATGATTGGGGTCATCCACGCTGCGGGCGGCGCTGAGATCTTACTGACCATCAGAAGTAGTTCAGGATCTCCCTTCTTGTCAGGATCTTCTTTGACGGAGGGTGTATGAAGCACCTCGAGGAAGACCTTTGATCCTCCTTGATGTCTTAACATCGCTCGAGGGAGAGCTTGCGAAGCTTTTGTCTCACCGGAGGGCGCCCGGGCCTCATCGCGAGGAGATGCTGAATCACCTCGCGAAGGACACCTTTCATATCCGACGGGACCCAAGCGAAGACGTCCGCGTTGGTCCTTAAGAACATGAGGATTTCCTCTTCCACCCTCTCTGGGAGTTCAGCCCCAGCCCGGATGTAGCATTCATCGCCCGGGCCGAAGAGTCGTATCTCTTTTAGCTCTCCTTTGGGGTGAGGCTTCAGGGGGTACCTCTCTAGCACGGACTTATCCTTAACGATCCCCTTTGGGGGGTAGGGACGGGACCCCTTCCGAGCCCCCCACTTCAAGGATGTTGACTTCATCGAAGCTGATTGACGCCTTATGATAGAGGCGATGAGCCAAGTCTTGATCACCTCACACGAAGATGACCCCATGAGGCCCCGGTATCTTGAGGCACAAGTAGTTTTGGTGAATTGATGCGCTGAAACGGTTAAGAGTTACTCTTCCCATGATGGCATTGAATGGCGACTCGACGTCAACGACGTTAAATCTAATTGCTTCCATGCGATGGTTCTCCCGCGAGCCGAAGGTCTTGGGAGCTCAATCCTCCGCAAGGGTTGGATAGATTTCCCTGGGATGAAGCCCGTGAGAGGGCGGTCGAACGAGAGCAAGATGCCGGGGTGGTTTGGCCACTTCAGCAGCATATTGGCGACACTCGCTTGTGTCGTGCCCACCCATTTTGTGATAGGCGCACCAACGGCTATCTCCTTGGTCTTGGTTACTTCTCCTTTCGCCGGGACCTTCGTCACGAGCCCGAGGAGCTTTAGGCTTTTGACCTTTCTTTGGTCCTTTGAAAGCACCTTTCCCCTGGGGCGGGGCGTCGGCCACGACGATGACCTTAGAGTCACGACCTCCGTTGGAACGGTCCCTCCGGTCCTTGCTCTTTTTCTCGGAGGATCCCTTTAGCCTTCTCCCGGGGGAGTCTCCCCCAACTTGTGGGATGAGCCCCCTTTTCGCCAGGTCGTCCTCCTCCTCACGGGCGTATTTCTCAATAATCTCGAAGAGTTGTTGAGTCATTTTTGGGGGATCGCTCCCTTGTGCCTGGTTCAGTTCGCTAGGGAGAAGTCCTTCTTTGCACGTGTTAATGACTGTGGAGTCCGGGGCGTCTGCCACTTGACTCCGCACCCGGGAGAAGCACTTGAGGAAGTCTCGTGTGGACTCGTCCTTCTGTTGCTTCACCGTGAAGAGTTGATTGGAAAGCATGGGGTGATTATAACTCCCTTAGAAGTTTGCACTGAACTCTTCACGTAGTTGGGCCCAAGAGTGGATGGAGCTCCTCTTTTGATTGAAGAACCATTACCGAGCAGTTCCCGAGAGAAAGAGCGGGAGGCAGTTGCACATCTCCACCTCCCCGTCTCCCCCCGCCCGGATAGCCGTGGCATAGACTTCCATGAATTGCATGGGATCGGAGTCCCCATCATATGGTCCAATGTTAGGCTGGCGGAACTTGGGCCGAAATAGGGTTTCCGAGTTACCCCGGGCGAGAGGGTTTTCGGTTCTGGGATTGCCTCCGTTACCATGCCGATGGGGGGAAGGCGACCTCGCGCGATGGCAACGGCGACGGTGTGAGACTTCAGAACTTGAAGAGCTGGAGGCTCGGGGGCGACGACGGCACCCACGCTCGGAAGAGTTGGAGGGCTCCCACTGACGTGTAGCTCTGGGAGTTTGTGAGACACCAGACTCAGCCTCCCCTCCCCCAGGATGGTAGTGGTCATGGTGATCGGGAGGGGTAAGAGCTCGCTCTGGGCTGATAGAGAGGAAACTTCTCCCCTCCACTTGGCTTCGCTAGGCAGGACAATGATCCCTTGAGCCTTGTGAGTGCTCGAGGGTGGCCACGACCCGGTTCTCCTGTTCCCCAAGTAGTGCCATTGGAGGAGTGGGCGCCTTCGGTCTTGGAGGTTTTCCTTCCACCCTAGGCCATATAGCATCTCGAGGGTGAGAGTCAGCACCAGCTGGTGGGAGTTGATTCACCATCTCTGGGTGCAGGCGCATCTGCCCGAGAGGAGCTTGTGGGGGAGGCCCCGAGGCTCCCACCGGGAACGATCGAGCTCGGGTCTCGGGCGTTCCGGTGAAGGTATGAATTGCAACGACATGGGAGGAGCCCCCCGAACCCAGGGCTCAACGGACGCAGCGATCAGAACGGGGCCCCGCTCGTGACCGCCGTATAGGTAAGGGGAGGATTGTAGAGGTTACCCCTTTGCCCGCCTTCGTGGACAAAGGCAAGGCCCCCATGCGCCCTCGTATCGGTGGCGATCTGGACCGAGGGTGGTGGCAGGAGCGACGAGAGATGTGGAGGGATCCCCTGAGGATGATAAGAGCCCATCATGTAGTCCACGGTCTGCCTCGTGGCCGCCTCCACTAGAGCCCGCCATCGGGACAAGTCCAACGCCTCGGGAGTAAGGGCTGGCTCGAGGGGTCCCAACACTGCAGTGACGGTGACATCTTGAGGCTGTTGCCCTTGGCCCGCGACAGAAAGAGCAAGGGGGAGGAAGTGGTCTCAGGTCCCGGGGCTTGAAGGACGTTGTCTACCCCGGGGTGGAGGGCTCCGATCTCCGAGGGAGGAGCGCGCCTGGAGATGTGCCGAGAAAGAGGGTTGTCAACTTGCTCCTTGTGCTTCGGGGCTTGAGGAGGCTTGGTGTGCTACTTTGTAGGAGCCATAGCCTTTGATGTTAGCTACGCTCCCCGCGGACGGCACCAAATGTCGTATGTTCGGAAACGTGACATGAGAGTGAGAGCGGACGCCGGCCGTCTTACTGGCCTACGTCCGAAAGAAAAAAGAGAGTAGACACAAGGGTTTGTATAGGTTCGGGCGCCTAAGCAAGCGCCCTACTCCTATCGGTGTATTCCCCAGGGGGAGTAGGGAGGGGTCTCCTGATCCGGGCTCCCGAGGGACACACCAGTTGTGTAGTTTTTGTATTTTATGAGAGCTCATGTTACAAGCATAGATTACAGTGAGCTTTTATAGGCGCCCAGCCTGTTACACAAAGTATCATCCTACCCCTACTGGTGTGGTTCAAGTGGGGCCATGTTGGTCTTTCCGGTGAGGAGGTAGTGGATCCCACGTCATCGTCCCGTAGGGGTAGGCCTTTGACTCTGAGGGCCCCACAGGGGACTTTCGGACCCCACTAGGCGGTTAGTCCCCAATGGCTCGAGGGTGCCCGCCTATCTCCATGGGTGTTTGGGGGTGCGCTCTTGAATCGGGAGTCTTGCCAAGTGCCATGTGGCCAGGGGTCTTTCCAAGTTCCCTGCGGCCAGGGGTCTTTCCAAGCGCCCCGCGGCCAGGGGCCCTTGCCTTGCCAAGCGCCCCGCTGACAGGGGCCCTTGCCAAGCACCCTGTGGTTAGGTGGCGAGGTGAGACCCCCGAGCACTTACTCTAGAGAGTCCGTGAGGGTAGGAGGGTGTCTCCCGTAAGGAGCGCCCGCAGGGTATGCCCAGGGGGGTAGGAGGGAGCCTCCCGTAGACGCCCGCGGGGGTAGGAGGGTGCCTCCCGTGGCATGAGGGAGCGTCCCTAGCACGCCCGCAGGGGCATGAGGGAGCCTCTTGTAAGGAGCACCCGCGGGGTATGCCCACGGGGTAGGAGGGAGCCTCTCGTAGACGCCCGCCGGGGTAGGAGGGTGCCTCTCGTAGACGCCCGCAGGGATAGGAGGGTGCCTCTCATGGCATAAGGGAGCCTCCCATAGCACTCCCGCGGGGACCTGAATGAGGGGGCATGAGGGAGCCTCTCGTAAGTAGTGCCCACGGGGTAGGAGTGTGCCTTCCGTAGACGTCCGCGGGGGTAGGAGGGTGCCTCCCGTGGCATGAGGGAGCCTCCCATAGCACGCCCGCGGGAGCATGAGGGAGCCTCCCGTGACACACTCATGGGGGCATGAGGGAGCCTCCCGTAAGGAGTGGGCTATGCCCATGGGGGTAGGAGGGAGCCTCCCTGTAAGGACCCGAATCCACTGATTCGAACCCACTGTGTTTACCGCACTATTCCCAGGATCAACGCTAGTGCACACAGCTTAACATTGGTATATATCACATCATACTCAACGATAATAGAATAATAGTTCATTCATTGATATAACTAAAGGTATGATCTTATGACCAACTTACATTATTAAGCCACGCAGGGCAAAACTGAAAATATAAACTAATAATTAAGCAGCGGAAAGTAGAAACGTAGATAGCTCATCAGTTCACCACAGGCAACCAACAAGGCTCGGACCCTAATGACTCGTGTCTTCCTGGACTTCCTCTCCCAACACAGGTGTAGATTCCTCAACTGTTGATTATTGTTGTTTGGCAAGGGTGAGTACTTAAAGCACTCAACAAGTTGTGCACAGAATGCAATTCTATGTATCTATATGTAAGGCTTATTCCAATGGATAGGCTATCATGGCTATTTTGCAATAAGCAGCATTTTATGAACAAATACAGTAAATAGATTGTAAAGAATGTAAAACAAATAACAATAGTAAATAAATTCAGGATTTCTCAAGTAAACCAAGTTTCCAATCCTAAGTCAAATTTCATCTTCCATATGGCATTCCGCCATCCCAACCATGTTGTCCAATTAATTAAGCTAACCCTTAATCAGTAATTCCGAGCATTGCTCAATACCATGAGCACGGCTATCCGAATAGTTTCACACTGCAGAGGTTATGCACTTTACCCACGTGATACAACCAAACACCACCAAGGCGAGTGATTATAACAAAGCCTTTACGATTGCTCTCGCTTAACCCGATACTATCCGCTAAGGTTTCAACACCGGTGGGACTGGTTACCACATCCGTGGCCCCTCTTGCGCCATGTGAATTACACCATAACTCGGGAACTCACACCACCACGATAGTACCAAAATTAAGACATTGCAATTTACTCAGCTAGGCTGGCCCATACCAGACATGTGGTTGCATGATTGACTCAGGTCAAAGGCTTGCAAGGTTAAGTCCTTAGTGTGATCAAGACAAGACATCCACATACCCTCTGCCCATCGGGCCCACCTTGGCCTCCTCGCCCCTTGCCACTTGCCTCAATCTAAATTATGATCACCCAGTTGATTACCAAGCACCACGTGCCATCAACAATTCAACATCGTTGCGTGACATGACTCGCCACAACAACTCAATCTCATCGTGTGATCCCACATGACACACAAGTTCATAATATCGTTCCATATTCCATTAATCAAGATTAATTTATCAATGATTCTGATACATGTGATGACGTGGCAAAGCTAAGCAACTAATACGGTCTAAACCTCCAATGTTGATCATAATTACTAATCAACTACATTAAACCAATCTAGGGTGACAATGGATCATGGCATACAATGACAAGGTAGGGTGTAGATCAAATTGGTATAATAGCTAAGCCCCAATTTAATTTGAAACAATTGTACACTTGAAATAATATGTAATAGGGTAAAACAAATATAGCAATTTTATAAACATGGGTTCAACATGATCAAAGCACAACTTGCCTTGGAATAGGTCCTGATCTGGTTCTGGAACTTGCTCTTGAGTTGCTTGATCTTCCTCCGAAGCGTCGCACAATTCAACGCCTACGCGTGCATCAAGGAGAAAAGCAAATAAATACCAAAACAGAGAGCAATTGAACTCCAAAATCAAATAAAATTCACCATTAAATAGATCTTAATTTTACAAATTTTTAGAAATTGGAATCACTCAAACCGAGTTACGATGCAAAAGATATAGCCTTTTGAAGTTTGAAATAAATCAAAATTAGAAAATCGAAATTCGAATTAACAGATTTATTTTAAAACGAAAACTGATTTATTGCGTCATCATGACGTCACGCTGACATCAGCCCTGACCCGAAGCACCCCGGTGGTGACACGTGTCCCTCGGTCCATGGACCGCGTCCACGAATTTCCTCGGGTTCACGGTGCACCCGGTCCACACGAACCCTAGCCCACTGACACGCGGGTCCCGCGTCGAGCTGACTCAGCGCCACCGCGACGCTTACGTAACCCGCCACGCAGGCGCGACGCGGCTGCCACCTCGGACAAAAGCGTGGCGAGCGCCCACGCGTCGACGACGCATCTTGCCACGTCAAGCGGCGGCGCGCATGGTCCTAGGGTCGTCGACGGCGATCGTCCCGGCTATCTACGACACGCTCGCGACTTCGCCTACCTTCTGACGCGATCGGATCTGGAATTTGAGCACTCGGGCGACGACGGCGACGACTTCTTCCTCGGCGGCGATGGCTCTTCGGCGACCTCCCTTGCTGGTGACGCTCTGGCGAAACAACCGCGCGCACGAGGTTCTCCGGTTGAAGGCGAAGCAGATGCGGTTGGTCTCGGACCTTGCGGCGGCTCAACGGCGGCGAAACAATGATTCCCTGCTGTGGCGGCGCTCGACCAAACTTTGCGAATTCACGGCGAATCGGCGGCGCTCTCACGGGGCTAACTTAGGGCTTCGGTCGCTTGAGGTATTGCGCAGCCCGTGCTCTTCTTTTATAGCGTCAGGGGCGGCTGCTTCACCCGATTGCCCTGCGGAGTCCATGGCGAGCACGGAGAGAAGTCCAGCAGACGGACACGCGGGAAGATGAATGATCGATGACACGCGCATCCGACGACGCCAATAGAATCAAAGTCCCGAACCGGTACGCTTCGTCCTCACTCATCCGATCCGGATCCGACGGCAGGGATTAAACCTCTAGAAAATGGACTGAACGGGCCGCGCCACTTCGGGCCACTCCCGCACAGTAAATGGGCCAAGCCCACTACTGTTGAAGCCCATTTTGAAAGGATTTTCCAATTAAAATAATTATTGAAATTCATTTAATTGGTTTTAGGCAATAAATAAATCAGGAAAAATCCAAGAAAAATTTCAAAAATACTTTGAGACATTCTGGACCCAAATAAAATATTTTTGGCAAAACTTTATTTTGACTTTGCACAGATTTAAATACTTTTGAATAAAAAGCAATAAACTTGATTTTGAATTCAATTCAAATAAATCCAGAAAAATCCAAATAAATTCCAGAAAATCACAAATGCACTTTTAAGCAATAAAACTTAATTAAGCTGAATTTTTGGGATGTTACACTCCCGTAGACGCTCGCGGGGATAGGAGGGTGCCTCCCGTGGCATGAGGGAGCCTCCCGTAGCACGCCCGCGGGGTCATAAGGGAGCCTCCCGTAAGGAGCACCCGCGGGGGTATGCCGACGGGGGTAAGAGGGTGCCTCCCGTAAATGCCCGTAGGGGTAGGAGGGTGCCTCCCATGGCATGAGGGAGCCTCCTGTGCCCGTAGGGTATGCCCACGGGGGCAGGAGGATGCCTCCCGTGGCATGAGGGAGCCTCTTCTAGCACGCTCGCGGGGGCATGAGGGAACCCCCCGTAGCACGCCCGCGTGGGTATGAGGGAGCCTCCCGTAGGCGCCCGTGGAGGCTTGCTTGTGAGATATTAGGTTTTTCGTTCGGGAGTTAGTATGTTTTCTCCAACATACATGATAGAGTTGGGTAATTTTACCCTAATTTTATTGGTATTAGTCTAAAACTAATCTTCAATAAACCAAAAAGGCACAACTCCGGTGGATTTTGACTTTTAGTTATATGGAGGCGTATGATTTTTGAAAAAAATCCAGTTAAAAAGCCATACATTTGTTTATACTCTAGTGTTTAAGACAGAGAAAAAGATAAAACAAACATAGACCGAGAATAGAGATGCTTCAACAATGCTAAAAAGACATAAATATTTTACTAAACAAATTACGTGTCCTCCATAGGGGATGTGACTTCATTGCTCCAAAAATACACCTATGGATTAAATTTGGGAATATTGTTTGCCCTCCATAGAGGATATGATTTGAAGAAGATTTATCCATCAATTATACATTCTCGGCACAAGAAGCACAAGCAAATAGAAGGACGGGAGGCAAATCTAACTTGCAAGGAATTAAATTGTGGAATTTAAATGTTGAATTTAAGACATAATGTAAATTGCAAGAAATTAAATTATGGAATTTAAATGCTAAATTTAAGACATAATGTAAATACGAAAAATAAATTCAGAATCGTAAGGTAATAAAATTTTATTTTACAGGATGAAGGTTTAGAAGCCTCACAACAAAGTGGGCAAACCTCAAAGGAGCACCAAAACCTTCAAGAGGGGAGAGCTACCCACCCTACACCTCTATTTATACTACTCTTGAGTCATCCTCTACCCTTGGATGAGTTCCACTTGACCTCAAGAAACATCGTCAAGGGTTGAGATTCACTAAAGCTAACTTGACCACTACTCTATCCTCTAAACCACAATCCAACGGCTTTCCTTGATCTGAGCAGCTCCAAGTTAGCATCTTAGCCGTTCACTTGTCTTTTAGGCTCACAGCAACTTTATCTCCGGTCATCCTCCAGCGATCCCCAGCCGTTTGGACCTCCAGCGCACCTCGCCTAGTCCCGGTCATCTTCTGCCTCACCAGACTTAGCACCGTTGTCCTGTAACCATCAAAAACAAGGAAATCCATCACATAGCAATGTATAAAATGATATACAATAATTATCCAATTGCTAAAAATAAATCAGAATCTTTACTCATATACAGTCAAATACTTATCACCAACATGGGTAGACCTCCACATGGTCTTTCATAAGCTCAGAAAATTTCCAAAAGAACTCAACAGAAACTAGGAACACAGAATGAGAAGAAGTCGAGAAACTACAAATTGGGTCGCCATAGAGCATAGAAAAGATGGTAGAGAATACTAAGGCTCAGACTCGCTCTTATCTCCTCAATGACTGATATAGGAAAGTTGACTCTAAAATCCAAGATAAGGAGTGCACACAGACCCTGCCTACCCAGCGAGCCTAACACCTGCTAAACCTATAAAACTGTGAGGGTCCTCAACTTAGAGAGAAGAAAGAACAACTAATTGTGCATGATAGCAACCTATAGCATAAGATGAGAGATCCATACAAAGCATGCCAGAAATCTAAGTAAAGTGTACTCAGAATTTTCAGAATAAACCCAATATCATGTAGAAGATGCAAATGAAATGAAATGTTGGAAGTAAACATATATACTACATAATATACAAAACCAGCTTCCCCTCAAGAGATACCGTAAAGGCACATGACTCTAAGCTCTCCCCTCAAGACTACAAATCTAGAGCTATCCAAAGGCTTAGTAAAGATATCGGCAATCTAGTGGTCACCCTCTATAAACTGGAGCACTATATCACTCTTCTCTGTATGGTCTCCAAGAAAGTGATATCTAACGTCTATATGCTTGATCCTGGAGTGCTGCACTGGATTTTTGGCAATGCAAAGTTCTTCGATATAATGAGGTCCTGTTTGTTTAGGCTAAGATTGTTTTAGCTTATAAACAGTTCGCTTTTATATATAATAGATCATTTTTATTATACATAATTGAGGTGAGAAATTTTACCTTAACTTCAATAGCATTAGTCTAAACTAAACCCTCAATAAGCTTTAAAAAAGCACATCTCAGGTAGCTTTTGCCATTTAGTTATATGGAGGCTTATGGTTTTTGAAAAAATCCTATTTAAAAATCACCTGTTTTTTAGGTTTTGGTTTTTGGCTTTTTAATCTAGAGAAGAAGCCCAAACAAACATAGCCTTAGACATTTTGGGTTATTGCTTAAAGCTAACTTTTTGACTTAAGTAGCTTAAAAGCAGTCCGCTTTTATACATGATAGAAGTGGGTAATTTTACCTTAATTTTTTTGGCATTAGTCTAAAACTAATCTTCAATAAGCCAAAAAAGCACAACTACGGTAGCTTTTGGCTTTTAGTTATATCGAGACGTATGATTTTGAAAAAAAACTCAGTTAAAAAGCTATACATTTGTTTATACTTTAGCTTTTAAGACGGAGAAAAAGCTAAAACAAAGAGAGACTGAGAATAGAGATGCTTCAACAATGCTAAAAAGACCTAAATATTTTACTAAACAAATTACGTGTCCTCCCTAAGGGATGTGACTTCATTGCTCCAAAAATACACCTCATGGATTAAATTTGGGAAAATTTTGTTCCTAGCATTGCTCATTTATGTAATGTTGTTTCTGCCATAAAGAACTTACATATTTCGTTTTTACCATCTTTCCATAGAGCATGTTTCGATTTTGCCACTATGTCCAATTTTTGGACAAGTCAACAGAGCTTGGCTGTTTAGAAATATGCAAAAATATTAGAAACAGAAAATTTGTAAAACAAATATGAGAAAATACAGAAAATTTCAGGGGCCATTTCTCAACAAATATTTTAGAATTGCACAAGATATTTATATCAGGAAAAATTTAGCAATGTTCCATAAAAATTGAGGAATATTAAAAAAAATTCCTTAGTGTAATTTTTGTTAAAAAACACAAAATTATTCAAAAGTTATCCTTAAAATTTTCCTATATTTTTTGTTATTTTGTTATTTTCTGATCTATCTATGATTTTATGATTTTTTTTTCCGCATATTTCTTAATTGTCTAACCCATTGATAGGGGCAGATCTACAATACATAGGCCGGGATCAAGCGACACCGATTCTCTCCAAACCAGCACACATGATTCCTTTAGTATATAAGCATGTAATCCTTTTATTATAAGTTAGAAGTTAGTGTTACAAGTTCGTAATGATTTCGGTGATTCCGATGAACTTTTCTTTTAGATCCGCACCTGTCAATTGACTTGATGAAAAATTGGACGGTGGCAAAATCAAAATTATAGTAAGAGCAGTACTTCTATACTTTTCCTCCTAGTACAAGTTGTATAAATCTTGAAGCAAACGAAAGGGTAAGTAATCACTATCTACGATTTACCCATGCTTTAATACTTATGCAGATTTAAGAAAGAAATGCATAGTAAACTTTAACAGCTTTAGCATAGGAACCAAACAGTATGTGTAGTTGCAGAATCGCTCCATGGAATCCTATAGCATCGAATAGAAACAATTTTTTTTCCACTCCTAAATAGAAAAGAACAGGGAGAGTACTGCAGTTTACAAATGGGGTGCCAGCTAGGTTAGTGATAACACGAGCATGACGCCTCAACAGGGCCGCACGTACGGACCCATTCTTTTAAGTAAAGACAAATTATATGCACGTTATGTGTTATTGGGACTTGGGACGAAGCATGTGAAGTTCATCGCTCGAGGATGCCCAAGCGGCCAAGCCCAACCTCATGGCTTTTTAAGAAATGGTTCTAGCTGCAGCAGCTGACAGATTTTTTTTCGTTCTTCGAGGGAGCTCGATCTGTCAGCAGTACAGTACTGAAACAGTTAGCTTAGCAAAGAGCCCAGATCTGCGTAGCTAAGCGCTCCAGTTAGTCCTAAATCTAGTGCTGAAAGCGCTTCGATCGGCATCCAACTGGCTTGAATCGGAAGGCCATGCATGATGCAGCGAGCTCCTGATTCGAGCAATACCAGCAATGCAACTGTGAATGAAATGAGTAGCAAAACCTAACCATCCGGTTGTGAAATCATTCGTGCTTGCTGCTGCTGCTACATTCTGCGTCACCGGCTCGTGCGGCCATGCCACTAATGCGACCCCAATCCGTCCTTGCTTAGCCTGCGCAGCCGGAAATGAAACAGAAACAACTGATATATATTTTGGGAGATTTTTTACCATTTTTGTAGGTACCAAGGTATTCATTGAGTTAGCATCAAGAAATATTAATAGTTTATAAGATGAAGGTACCGAGAGAGTAATTTGATAGGGTTGGTAAAAATTATGGATGAAAAACGGATGTGAATTATCCGTATTATCCGACTACCGTATTCGATAGGATTTGAATATGGTATGGAGTTTTCTATCTGATTAATAAAATCTCTCCTATTTTATTTGTATTAATTCGCATAAAGAATATGAATGCGAATATGGTATGGAATTTTAAGTTCCAAATTGTTATTTTATCCTAAATATTCATATTCAAATTCCATGAAGCAATATAAGCATTTTATCGCAATACGCCTAATTAGTTGTACGAGTTTTTTTTAATTCAATATGAATTCATACTCCTTGAGGCGAAATAAATATATTAGAATGATTAAGTGTGACTGTACGAGCATGAAGCATCACTAATATCTTCAAATTACATAAGTTTCGAGCATATCCGGATCTGATCGAATTGAGTAGATATTTAATTCAAATTCGTATTCACTATGACATTTTATTTAAAAATACAAATATGAATATGGTTTCACCACTATTCGATTCGTTTTCACCCCTATCTCGGAGTAACAATTTGTGATGGAAATTAAGAGATGTGCCCAAGTGCTATTCAGTTCAGCTGTTCCGTAGCAAAAAGAATTGGTACCACATGAATCTAGGACTGAGCAGGCCCTTATTCATCTTGAAGATCCTGAGGAAGTTCGAAGTGATATATCGTTGCGTGAGGTTGTATCCCTGCGATCGACAATTCGAACAATCGTTTTATGATCAGGAACTTAGCAGAACTAGTACAGTGTACAGAGGCAATTTAGACACATAAAAATGGACCGAATTTCCATTAACCATAGCTCAGGAGTTCATCAATTAATGAGATTGCTGAACACTACTCCAAAACCCTTTTTGTTTAAAGCTCCTCGCCCATCTACAACGCAACCAGATACAAGTAAGGTGATAAATTAAGGTACCACTACAATACAGATAGAAAATGAGGTGCGATTCCTATACTTGTGTACCTGGAACTAATGCGCAACGGGCCGTACATTGCTATAGGCGAAAAGAATTGTCGAGATAGACAGATATTTTAATATAGAGATAACATATTTTTCGGGAATACCTTTAAAAAAGAAACAAAAAACCATTAAAAAGTTTTTAATATCTAAAAAATATAATTTTTTTTAAAAATACTTTTTATTTTTTAACCGCCACCTGGTCTATATAGATATTATAACCCTACTATACCTGAAAGGGGAGAGCATGCACGTGTCATCCGAGCCGGCTCGGCTCGAGCCGCGAACCGATCCGAACAAAAATTTACGGATGGGTCCTTTTTTTATTTACGGATAGGTCCTTTTTCAAAAAAAAATTATAATCAGGTCCTTATTCGTAAAAAAATTACAAACAGGTCCTTCTTCCAAAAAAAAGAAAATATATTACGCTTTGGCCCTTTATGCGTTTTTGAGGCTTGCACTCGGGTCCTTTTCCACAAAATAAAAATTACGTCTAGATCCTTTTACGTTACGAATAGGTCCTTTTTCCAGAAAAAAATATATCGCACTTAGGTCCTTCATGCGTTTTTAATGCTTGCACTCGGGTCCTTTTCCACAGAATCAAAATTACGTTTATGTCCTTTTTCGTCGGGAAAGAAAGACGCACGTATCTTTCTTCCCGAAAAAAAACATACTTTTTTTCGCGCTTTTTTCTACCATTACGTTTAAGCCTTTTTCCCGAAAAAAAAAAACTCAGCTTTCTTGTGTGGAGAGCGACGCCCGTGGCGTGGCACTCCGCGTCCAACTTGCTAGTAGATTATATAGATAACCTCGACCAGGAAATTTGAGAATCTGTACGCGTCCAAGCCCATCCCATGCATTAGCTTCACATCTTACTGCGATTAAAAGACCATAAATAAGTACATAAATATGGAAAAAAATAAGTATCTTCTAGGTAATGCAAACTGAAATATATTTAGCACCGGGTCGTTGTTTTTTAGAAAGAGCGGTGCTTCAATGCTTTCCCTCCCAATACAAGTTACACAAATTTTGAAGCAAGCGAAGGGGTGAGTAATCACCATCTACCATCCATTCATATGTTAATATTTGTATAACTGTCAAAAGAAAAAGCATAGAAACACCTCTCTTTTAGAAATTATAGTGTCTTGTACTTGCGGTACTGATCTGCGACGACATCTCCAAGTCGCATGGTCGAAATAGTAGCCTTCAAACACACACAAAAAATAAGAGAGGTGCTTCCATGCTTTTCTTTTTTACAGTTGCACAAATATTAAAGCATGAATAAAAGGTAGATAGTGATTACTTACCTCTTCGCTTGCTTCAAGATTTGTGCAACTTGTATTAGGAGGAAAAGCATTGAAGCACTGCTAAAAAAATAAACATTTTCGGTGGATGTCATTTTCCCTATGGCAAAACCCAACAAAATATAAGGAAATCTGAAATCGTTATGATTTTAGAATTCGCAGAGGTATAATATGCCAACAAAAAAGATTAGAAGGTGGGGACAAACCTTCAGCTGGTGCTGGTCTTGGACAACCTACTTGGCAAGAGGACTTAATTGTTCCGGATCAATTTTTGACTATGGATGAATGACAAAGTCCAAAGGCGACGCTTCTGGCATAGAGCATCAAGAGCATCGTGTCTCTGGATTCCATTCCAGAAGTACCTGACAAAGGTCTTCATCAAATGAGAGAATAGCCGAGAAGGTATATACAAAATAGAGAAAGAAAACTCAAGATTAGAATATTGTCATTTAGATATTAGGTCTTCTATTGGGAGATAAGTAAATGTGAAGTGCAGCACTCACTTCTTCATTTGAGGCCGCCTGTAAATAGCTCTTTCATCATCATATCTCCTCATATCCTCAAATTTTGTGCTCTTGTTGAATACTGGTCGACTCTATTATTATTGCTGACAGTTAGTCATTATATTTCTATCATCAATGAAGTTATCATCATCTACAGATCATCAATGAAGTTATCATCATCAATGAAACCCCACTATCATCAATGAAGTTATCATCATCTACAGATCTAACATCTTGTTGATCATCTTGTTCCGCAAGAATACAATGTTAGCAGAGCGTGCAATCTGTCCCAGATTATGAAAATAGTAGGTCAAAGAGGAATGTGAAGCTAAATAAAACAATGCAACACCCCTAACCAATACTAAAAATAGGACTCAATATGCCAAACGGAAGATTCCACATAAATATTACAGAACTGCACATACCATCCTGAGTAAGCAATTTTCCCTAAAGTTAAAAATTGCCAGAAATGAGAGGCCAAGAGCACAAGCAAACTCGATAATCATGAAGATGAGTAATTTATCAGCAAACAAGCCAGACACTGCCATATCATCTAAAAGGAAGATATTCTCTAGATAGACGTCAATAGAGCAGCCTTCTAATTATATCTATGTATCATCCTTAGAAATAAGTGTTTGCACCAAAATTCGGCAAGTTAATCTAAATCAGGCAAATACAAATTAAAGATGCGGGAGCTAATAGAAGTTTGGAAAGAATCTGAGATGTTTGGTAAAACTAAGATTTTTAAGGAAACAACCTCTAAAGATAAGGCCGATACGGATACGGACCTTGAACCGTGTTGGAGTAGGACACGATCGGCCGAAGGGTATAAAAGAAGAACCGAAGCAAGCTGCAAGGACATCATAAAAACATATGCAAACAACTAGCTTTACTTTTCATCTATTTTTTCATCGACTAGGGTAGCTTGTGTAATTTAGCCTTTGTAATCGATTTCGATCAATAAAGTTGCGCATCGCCGATTGTTGATCTTCGCCAATTACACCCGTGTTCGATTTGTTCGATTTTGTTGCGCATCGCCTTCTTGAAATTGATTCGCCTTTATCATCCGCTTAGCCTTAATCGCTAATCGGACTTATCTGTTACTTTGATCTTGATCGGTTTCAAGTCGATTGAGTTTAAGCCGATTGATCTTGACGATCGGCTTGAAGTAAATTTTATTGTTTTTACCTTGTCGATTCCGTGTCAAATCGACCGCACGCTCTGAACCGTGTGTTCGTCTGTGTGTTCTGTCGAAACCTCGCATCAAGTTTTTGACGCCAACACACTCTTAACACGCCGGTGGGACCCGTAATGTCTTCATCGGGAAGTCGATTCCGCCATCGGATCTCAACTCGAAGCTATAATCGTCCCAACAATGGACGATTTGTCCGCAGAACAACGCCAAGAAATTGAAGCTCGGAAAGTCGCTCTTGAAGAGATGATGCTAAGTTGCTATCGAAAAACAAGACGTGGCGTTACTCAAAAATCCGCCCTACCGACGGTCAACGCCAGGTGATGCGGGCATACCGAACAAGTAAGCCGATATCTACCGCTCAAGCCAATTATCGGCTATGATTAATCAATCTGCACACCACGCCTTGATAAATCAATCATCGGCTCTAGTGACAACCCTCAAGCCGATGATAGCAAATAGCGCCAAAACTATAGCCCAGAGTTGGCCTCGTCAGAAGTTTGCTAGATCCACTACAAGCTCGCCAAATTATCCCGCTTTTTCAAGATCACAAAACACGCAGAGCACACGGCCGATCCTAAACCATCGGCTATAACCTCACCTCCCACGATGATGCCCACACAACCCACGGTCATATTGCCTAGGGATCCTCGGTCAAGTGGGGTGAGCCATTACCACGCCTATACCGACGCTGCTAAGTTAGATTCGTCCATCAACCTACGCCGTCGGCTCCTTTTACGCTTTTCCCCAATCGGTTTCACAACCGATTGGATCCGAGAGATATCCCCAAGAGCCTACCCTGCTTAGAAACCTGGGTCCACACAGGGTAGTAACGTATTCAGAACCGTTTATCCCGGTGCCGGAACCACAAATTAGGCATAATCGGCACGATCAGTATAATCGAATGCCGACGGCACGGCGTAATTGGCAACCCGAGCTTGCACTCGGGGCGGGATGTGATTATGATCGACATTATCGGGGCTCTTGTGCGGTGGCGATAATGCCGATTGGACCGATCAGATCTGTACCGTTTTGAGGGATCAGTTTGGCATACAACCGAAAGGAAAAGTGATCGGCTATAGAAAGCCGTACCCCGATTACATAGATCGTATGCCCTACCCTCATAATTTTAGAGTCCCGGACTTCGCCAAATTCTCCGGGGATGACTCGATCACAACCTTGGAGCATGTTGGACGCTTTATCGCACAATGCGGTGAAGCAGCCCAGTCCGACGGTTTGAAAATTAGATTATTTCCGTTATCTTTGTCTGGGGCAGCATTTACTTGGTTTACTTGTTTGCCTCCGAATTCGGTCCATCTGTGGAACGATTTGGAAAGCCGATTCCATGAATATTTCTTTTCGGGCAGTCTGGAGCTTAGAATTTCAGATCTGAGTTCGGTACGTCAAAAATTTGGGGAATCGTAATGATTACATCAAGAGGTTTAGAGAAATTAGGAATCGGTGTTTTAGTGTCACGTTACGACAACCAATTGGCCGATTTAGCATTTCAAGGTTTGATCCCGCCACTTAGGGAGAAATTCGGAGGACAAGAATTCACCGACCTTAGCCATTTGTTGCACCGTGTATCGGCTCAAGAAAGCCGATTTACTGATCACAAAGTATTTAAAGACAGATTTAAGAACAATAATAGCAATAATAAAGAGAAGGATAAGGCCAAGGTTAATATGGTTGAGTATTGTCCTAGTGATTCGTCGGAGGATGAGGAAGCAGAAGTAAACATAGCCGAATGGATAAGAGGGTCTAAGAAATCCTTAGTCTGTTCTTGGCTGAAGCCGACTAGGAACAAGTCGGAGGCCAAATACTCTTTTGACGTTTCCAAGTGCGATCGCATTTTTGATTTACTTCTGCAAGAAAAAATAATACGGTTGCCGGAGGGACATGTAATACCATCAACCGACGAGATCAAAAAACGCAGGTATTGCAAGTGGCATCATTCTTATTCACATAACACTAATGACTGCAATATCTTCCATCAACAGATCCAGTCCGCCATTGAAGATGGTCGGTTGAAGTTTGCCGATGAGCCGACCATGCAGGTGGACGTCGATCCATTTCCTATTAATGTGGTACAATGCTCGGCTAAAGGAAAAGAGCCGATGCAAAATGAGCAGAAGAAGGATCGACAAGACGATATACAATCGAGCTCGGACGGCGGCCAGACACTAAAGATTACCATCGGCTCCGTACAAATAGAAGCCGATCGAGACGGAAAAAATTCAAGGACCATTAAACCTAAGGGGAATCCCCAGATAGGCAAATGGTACAAAGCAGAAAAGGTTCCATTAAGGCAGCCAGCGAAAAGGCCAGGTTCTACGTTCTCACAATTAATGGAGAAATATGAAAAGATGAATAGCCGACCACGGTACCACACCCGCCGGTCGGATAATTTGTACCGCACAGAGAACGTGGAGAGGGCACATAGAAGGTGTCCTTTTGGCAATTTTGTGGAGAGGAGAGTAGCGTTGCCATCACCGTATACCGCCCGATGGAACATTATCCTCGAGACGATTAGCCAACACAATCGGCCGACACACGAGCTATCCGGGCCGATCGAGAGCAAGACAAGTCACGTGAAGGCGGTCCATGAAAGATTATCTAAACCGAATCAAGAGCAAAGCCAAGCCAAGACACACACAACCGTTCTACTCAAGAAGACTTGGTGGTCGATACGAAAGCCGGTGGAACCTAAACCTGTGGTGCCCATCGCCCTGAGCAAATCACAACGACGACGGCTTCAGAGGCTAAGGACACAAGAAATTCGTGAAGCCGATGCCGAGAAAGAAAGAGACGTGTTTAATGAACTTCGTCCAATGAGATGCGTCAGAAAGAGTGGAGAAGAAAAGATCAAGTCGAAGAAGATTTGAATCGGTGATGACCTGATTCTCCCATGATTAGGGACGATACACCTCCCATGGACGCCAACATGGTGTTCACCTTGCCTACCGAGTTCAAAGTCAGAAGAGAATCGGCCAATGAGGCCGTTGCTCGCTTATGCTCCGGTACGTAACGCCATCTTTGAGAAACCCAAAGACGATCATCGGCATCTCAAACCATTGTACCTAAAAGGATATATAAATGGCAAGTCGATATCAAGAATCTTTGGTAGATGGAGGCGCCACAGTGAATCTAATGCCTTACACGACATGTAAAAAGCTGGGTAAGTCTGATGAAGACTTAATTAAAACTAACATGGTTCTGAATGACTTCACAGGCGACCCTACAGAAGCAAAAGGTGTCATGGTCACGAGCTAATCGCCGGTAGTAAGACTTTGCCGACGCGTTCTTTGTAATTGACGCCAAGGAAACTATAGTGTCTTTGCTCGGTCGAGATTGGATTCATGCAATTGTCAGATCCCATCGACCATGCACCAAGCACTAGTTCAATGGAACGGAGAAGAAGTTGAAATCGTCACAGCCGATACATCGGCACACATCGCCATGGCTAGCTCCGATGCAAATTGGCAACACGAAGAAGCTGGCTGCATATCGGGCAAGGCACTGGACGATTGCGACTTCATATGCGTGAGCAAATCTGGACTAATGCCGATCAGTGTCAAGCCTGGCACTTTTGATCGGGCAAATGAAGTATTGCGCCGATGGGGACAAGAAAAGCATTGAGGGTGCTACAAAACAAAATGCAAAGCTATCGGCAAACAACAGATAGCTACGAAGTCATAGAAGACTATGAAGAAATCGAAAAGTTAGGTCAAGGATTCACGTCCACCGACTTGCTTGAAGAAGTCGATATAGGTGAGGGTGATAGAAAAAGACCAACTTTTGTCAGTGCAAATTTAGATGTAAAGTACAAGGAAAAATTAATAAAAATACTTAGGAATTATAAAGATTGTTTCGCTTGGGAATATCACGAGATGCCTGGATTAAGCCGTCACCGGTGGAACATCGGCTACCTATTAAATCGGCTATCGACCGCTCAAACAAGATCCTGAGCGTTTTAATCCACCTTGTACCAAGTCATAAAAGAAGAGATAGAACGATTGTTAGAAGCAAAGTTTATCGGGCCTTGCCGATCTGTTGAATGGGTTTCCAACATCGCTCCAAAGAATGAAGAAAATGGAAAACTTCGAGTATGTGTCGATTTTAGAGATCCGAACAAGGCGACGCCAAAAGACGAATACCCTATGCCAATAGCCGATATGCTTATCGATGTCGCATCGTGAAATAAGATCATAAGCTTTTTGGCGGTAATGCCGATATAATCGATACTCATGGCGGGCCGATATACCCAAGACACCCTTCGATGTCCCGCAATAGGTTTATTCGAGTGGATCAGAATGACTTTCGCTTGAAAACGCCGTGCAACATATCGTGGGCAATGAATCTTATTTTCCACGATTTAATCGGCCACACTTGTTGAGATTTATATAGATGATGTAGTGGTAAAATCGCAAAAATCTCCAACATCCGCCGATTTGGAGAGGGTGTTCAAAAACATAAGAGCGCATGGTTTGAAGATGAATCCTTACAAGTGTTCGTTCGCGTGTCGGCGGGATGCTTTTGGGCTTTATGGTACATGAAAGAGGAATCAAGTCACCAAACAAGGGTCAAAGCCATAGCCAATACCAAACCGCCAACATGTAAAACGAATTACAAAAGTTGATCGGCAAAATTAACTATCTTCGTCGGTTCATCTCGAACCTCTCGGTAGGATTCGTGCTTTTACTCCGTTCAAGTTAAAAGACAATGAAGAATTTATATGGGGAGCCGATCGTGAAAGCATTTGACGAAGTAAAAGGTATTTATCCAACCCTCCATCCTGGCCGCACCTCAAAAGGTGTTCCTTTCAGATTGTATGTCTCACCAAGAAGATACTATTGGAGCTGTTTTGGCACAAGAAGTACATGGTAAAGAGAGGGTTATCTTTTATTTAAGCCGACGGTTGCTAGATGCGAAGTCGTACCCTTTCATTGAAAAATTATGTTTATCATTGTACTTTTCATGCACAAAGCTAAGGCACTACATACTAGCATCGGCTTGTAAAGTCATCCAGAAACCGATGTTATAAAGTATATATTGTCGGCTCCAATTTTGCGAGGTCGACTTGGCAAATGGGCTTACGCCTTGGTCGAGTTCGACTTATCATATGAATCACCAAAGCGCTTAAGGGACAAGTCCTAGCCGATTTTATAACAGACATGACAACTGCGGCAAACTTGGTCTTGATCGCACCATGGCGATTGTTCTTTGATGGATCAAGATGCGAGGAAGGGTATGGTATCGGTGTTGTACTCATATCACCTAGAGGACATTGCTTTGAGTTTGCATTTCGGCTAAATAGCCGATGTTCAAACAATCGGCCGAGTACGAAGCATTACTCAAAGGCTTACGGTTGTTGGAAAATATCGGAGTGAGTCTTTGTTGAAGCATACGGTGATTCACTATTAGTGGTACAAACAAATAAAAGGAGAATACCAATGTCGAGATGAAATGCTATCAAAGTATTTAGAGCAATGCGCAAAATCATCGGCTCTTTTACATCATTTTCTATCGGTCATGTTCCTCGAGAATTGAACGATAGAGCTAATGCTTTGGCCCAGCAAGCATCGGGATATAAAGATGTTGGCGAAGTCGAAACTGAACTAGTAGATAAAGCAATAATGTGCACGGATATTGCTGATTGGAGGACACACATAAGAGACTATCTAGTCGATCCATCTAAGCCGACGGAACGAAGGATACGGCAACAAGCATTGAAGTACGTTATCATGGACGATATACTGTATTATCGAACTCTAGAAGGATTCTAAGATGTCTTGAGGCTGAAGAAGCCCGAGTGGCGATGGGTGAAGTGCATGAAGGAATTTGTGGTTCTCATCAATCGGCACATAAAATGAAATGGATGCTTAGGCGGACAGGGTTACTTTTGGCCAACGATGCTAGAGGATTGCTTCAAATATTACAAAGGATGTCGACATGTCAAAAGTTTGGCAACGCATAACTAGCACCAAAGATCGACTTTGCATCCAATTGTCAAACCTTGGCCATTCGGAGGTTGGGAATAGATATAATCGGCCAAATTTTTCCAAATTTCGTAAAGGCCATAAATTTATTTTGGCCGCAACCGATTATTTTTCAAAGTGGGTTGAAGCTATACCGCTTAAGAAGGTGACTAGCGTTGAGGCGATCGCTTTGTGAATGAACATATCGTCCATCGGTTTGGAATACCGCAAACAATTACGACCGATCAAGGTACGGTATTCATGTCTAACGAGTTTCAAGGTTATGCAACGAGTTTAGGGATCAAATTGTTAAACTCTTCGCGTATACGCTCAAAGGCTAATGGTCAAGCCGAGTCGCCTAATAAAACGCTTATTAAATTGATCAAAAGAAAGATTGATGAAAAGCGAAGAATTGGCACTCAACACTATCGGAGTCATTGTGGGCCTATCGGCTATCTTATCACGGAGCGACGAAGCTTTCACCTTACCAATTGGTATATGGACAAGAAGCCGTTCTACCTGTGGAGATCAATATTGAGTCGATACGAGTAGCCAGTCAAAATGGTTTGTCGGCTCAAGATTATAATGATTTAATGATAGACAACTTGGATGAACTAGCAGAGTTACGTCTGTTTACACTCGATCGACTTAAGAAGAACAAGATCAGAGAAGCAAAGGCGTACAATAAAAAGGTCATGCCTAAATCTTTTGATCAAGCCGATTTAGTATGGAAAACTATACTACCTGTTGGTTCTAAGGATAACCGATTTGGAAAATGGTCACCTACGTGGGAAGGGCCATATAAAATTAATCGGCTAGTCGGTGGAAACTCGTACTTACTGGAAACGCTTGAAGGGCATGTTTTGCCTAAAGCAATTAATGGGAAATATCTAAAGAAATATTATCCTAGCGTTTGGATCGAGCATAGCCGACTAAAATCGTGTTCAAAGCCAAGATTAACACGATGTCGTTAATCGCGAAAGGGTTGCAAACTCAAGATATAAGCAAGATAAAATCGGTTAAATAGCCAATTGTAAACATAACAAGTTTGTTACAAAACATTCAGATTGAGCGTTCAGAACAAAGTGTTTTCAAAGCAATCGACAAAGTTTTACATATCGGTTCGATCATGGAATGCCCGATCCGAGGAGAGTTGCGCCTAAAGCGACAACGCTACCGCGCCTTTGCAATCACGTCTTGGATATCATCAAGGATTCGCTCGTCTTCTTTGGCGCTACCCGGATCGGTACCACTTTAGCCGATTGCTCCTTCACGCGTGCCACAGCCGTTGCAATCTCAATTTTTTCACCCTTTATTTCCGACATTATTTCTTCCATGGAGACTTGGCCTTCTTGAATTTGTTTCTCTGTTTGACCAATTCTTCCGAAGAAATTTCTTCGTATTCTCAAGCTTAGAGAGGACTCCTTGGTCGATTTCACCTGCGTTGGCATCAAACTTGCGTTTCTTTGCCTTTGCATCCGCGACCAGTTCATCCAGAGTTTCTTGTCGGCTTCTTGGGCTTCACGTTATCGATCCTTGCCTGGGCTGCCTCTACTTCAGATCTTCTGTCGTCTAGATGGCAAACATTGAGGAGAGCTGCCATGGCTTCTGGGGGTAAGTCGGCTTCAACGGAGGCCATGGCGTCTCGGATCGGCTGGTTATTTGACAAAATTTCCGACTGAGGCCTTGTAACCAAGTCGAAAAGCTTGTTAAGTTTTTCTTTCATGCCCGGGCCAGAGGTAACGACAGCCGATGCTTTTTCTGATACTTGAAGAATTTTTCTGAATTCAGAACCAGGGTCGGACGCCATGATTTCTGGATCTTCAAGATCAGCCAAGGAAAAGCCTAATAGCTCAGTCGGGTCCGATGGCTCTGGGGAGAGAGTGACGACAGGCTCTGATATCGGCTTTGGTGGGGAGACAGGCGTTGTAGTAATGTTTGGAAGGTTTGCTAAGATTTTTACAACTTGGGCAGATTGAGTCGGCTGCAGGAGATGCACGGATGGTTAGTCAATATATTCGAAGAAATAATAGCCGACACATATAGCCTATTGATAATATGACAAGTTCACATGCATAAAGGCGAAGTATGAGGAGAGCTCTCGCCACTTTGCTCCCGAGGTTTAGGCCCTTTCTTTCTTTGGAGCTTTAGCGCATTTTGTTTTCTTCTTTTCTGGAAACATAATCGGATATAAGTTAGTTGAAAAAAGCAAGGATAAAATATCAGCCGATTATTTTTACTTACTTGGTTGCTTCTTCTCAATGTCCGATAGAGATGGACTTTGAATTCCCAGGGTACCTGAGGTATACCCTGTAAGGCCACCATCCAAGTGACCTCTTTGCTTGGCCACTGCTTGATTGGCCAGAAATCGGCTTTTTGCCAGCAGCTTTAGTCTGAAAATAAGAAACAAAGAATAAGAGTATGCTTAAAGAAATTAATATACAAAAGAGTATTAATCGATCCGATACCTTATCAGTATCTATAAGACTTGTGTTAGTATAACCCGAAGAGTTAGTTTCATCGCTTGAATCACTGTTAGTCTCTACCGTCGGCTCAGAAAGATTTGGAAGAAACTCATTAACAATAGCCGACAGTGACTTGTCAGAATATAACGCATTTGCAACGGATGACCACCATAAAGAGAAGCGCTCTGAGCGACGGGTATTCAACACAAAATAAGGTAAGTCTTTGATCTGGAGCTCGTCGGCAATCTCAATCACAAGGTTGGCTGCGGTGGCATTGCGGACCCTAGCTCTTGGCTAAAGCCGATCAAGCAATGGCAGACTGGGGATGATCTGACCGAAGCCTAACTGCCGAGCATAAACTGAAGGATTATAGAATTCATATGAAGGTTGGAACGTCCGATTCCTGGTGTGCAGACCGACATGTAGAATGCTGGGCGATATGAAAATCTTGAATAAGTTCAAAGTATTATGCGGCATCAGAGTACTGTCGGCTTCAAGGTGAAGAAAAGAAGGCCGCGGAAAGTCGGCTGTACTTGTATAACTGAAGAAATCATTTTGTTTGAATTCATTGCTATCAAGTTGCAGGAAAAATAACAGATATTTCTTAGAGCCGATGGGAGTTACTTTTGTTTCATTTCCAGAACACATCATGAACCTTTCCCCGTACGATCGGCTGGCTATGAACTGAGGTACCATGCCTTCTGGGGTATCTTCTCGGGGGAAAGCCGTATCTTCAGAAGGATTTAACTCAAACGATCGGCTGAACAAACAATATAACCAAATCAATAAACCAAAGTGGTCCTCCTACATTTCCGACGATGAATTTTGAAAACCCAGTAAACAGCCGACACCTTATTATGTGCATCATCTGATAAACTGCGCCCAGGAATATCTTTCCAAGTGCTAGCCGACGCCCCTCTACCAGTTGTTCTGCTATAGTTTGATATACTTGAGTTGGTCCTAGAGAAGCGCCACAAAATAAAAATCGGTCTAGCCAGAGATTCAAGAAAGCAACATGCTCCTCATCCGACACTATCCCACTGACCTTGTTGTTGTTTCTGATATATTTCACCCATCCTTCACCCTTGGATTTAATAAGTTTATACTTGGGCTTGGCACTGAAAGCCGATACTTGGTCTCCATCGGGTCTCAAGCAACACAACCGAGCAACATCCAAAAGGGTTGGGCCGACGAGACCATCGGAACATAAAAGCATTAAAGGTATCCGACCGTAGTAACAAGCCGTGGCCACTAAGGGCTCATTGGCCTCTGGATCGGCTAAAGAAAGGGGGAGACATTCAGCTATGCCCATTTTTTCCCATTCGACCCTCTTTTGAGCTGCTACACGAATGTACCATGATCTCCACCCTTTAAGAGCCGTCGGCCAAGCCCTAAAACTCTTAGTCCAACCCTCTATATTGTGCCCCGAAGCCGATAACGGAAGACGAGGGATTTCTTCGTTTATCACAGAATCAGACTCTAAGTTTCCTACTGGACCCAGATAAAATTGGTCTTTGCTGTTTGGGATCGGAATGAATACCTGGGAAGGGTCCATGGAAGCAAATCGACAGCCGATTGAAAGCAGTGCGCAAAAGCCGATTGGAACCTCGAAAAAACAAAGCCGATTGTGGATGAATCGAGAGCTTGTACGCGTGAAGAATGGGTCCCTGGAAGCCATATATTTATAGCACGGTGAAAATTTGAAAAGGCGGGAAGTGAATTTCAAAAGGCGTGAGCGGTTAAAAACGCACTACCCGCATGTCAGAGATTTACGGCGCGAATAAAGCAGCAGTTAATGGGTGAAGATCAAACGTTAGCCGATTGCACAAGCCGATAATTGTGATTTTTGACAGATGACAAGTCATCTCTCAAAATGGGGGCATATGTTTGCACCAAAATTCGGCAAGTTAATCTAAATCAGGCAAATACAAATTAAAGATGCGGGAGCTAATAGAAGTTTGGAAAGAATCTGAGATGTTTGGTAAAACTAAGATTTTTAAGGAAACAACCTCTAAAGATAAGGCCGATACGGATACGGACCTTGAACCGTGTTGGAGTAGGACACGATCGGCGAAGGGTATAAAAGAAGAACCGGCAAAGTGCAAGGACATCATAAAAACATATGCAAACAACTAGCTTTACTTTTCATCTATTTTTACATCGACTAGGGTAGCTTGTGTAATTTAGCCTTTGTAATCGATTTCGATCAATAAAGTTGCGCATCGCCGATTGTTGATCTTCGTCAATTACACCCGTGTTCGATTTGTTCGATTTTGTTGCGCATCGCCTTCTTGTAATTGATTCGCTTTATCATCTGCTTAGCCTTAATCGCTAATCGACTTATCTGTTACTTTGATCTTGATCGGTTTCAAGTCGATTGAGTTTAAGCCGATTGATCTTGACGATCGGCTTGAAGTAAATTTTATTGTTTTTACCTTGTCGATTCCGTGTCAAATCGACCGCACGCTCAACCAGTGTTCGCCCCGTGTGTTCTTTGTCGAAACCCTGCATCAAGTTTTTGACGCCAACAATAAGACATGACAAAAACAGATCTGAACACTGTGTAAATCCAGAAGAACCAAAACAGATCAAAGAAATAATTTGATATTCTACGGGAGGAAAAGTCAAAAGCTATCGCAATTGGCTCATAAAGCCAAAGCTTTCCCTGCAAAATTAAGCCAATAGCATCTGGGTGGACCAAGAACAAATGCATTTCAAAGAGCCTAACCATGATTGATTTAATAATAACCAACCGCCACATTCACATCTCAATAAATTGAAACCATGTAGCAAAGGCCAAACCAACTGATCAAACAAAAACAATCGATCAAAGGAAAATTCGCTGATAAAGATGATCTGGTGAGATAATGTCTAACCTGTTGATTGGTAATAGAAAGAGGTAAAACTAAAATACCATATACAACCCAATTCTGGGGTTAAGAAGTTGTTGGAACACCTCTACCTGAAAGGCACAAAGAAAACAATACTTGGCAGATCATATTATAAAAAAAATAGCATATATCCTTTTATTCTGGCAAGATAGAAAACAATAAGATTTTAAATGAGAAGCAAACTAATGATCATACTGTGTTTAATCAAAGGAACATACATATTCACAATATTGAACAAGTATGCGAAGACTGAGAAAGGAATGTTATGCTAGTGACAGGGTGGGGTTAGAGACCATACTGATTTTCCTTTTAGCATTTAGAGAGACAACTGCATCTTTCACCTCTAGAGTGACAAAGGAAAAAGATACAGTGAACCATACTACAAAACATGGTAAAGAAAACATGTTTCTTATTCTGCGAAATATAGCAAGTTAGGGACACGGAGGCAGCAAACTGTAATTAAGACTCAACTTGAAATAAGCTCAATCATAAATCATAATCCATGCACAGTCTGCGCAGTACAATATCTCAAAGTAAGCTCTTATCTCTTTGCACTTCCCAGATCACAGGTAGACAGTATAGTATACACAAGTCCAAATAGCAAGCCATTGCTAGCGAAAAAGAAAAAAAACTCGACTCTTGTTTGTTCTCCAGAATATTTACCACAAAATTCCCTAATGCTCGCTTTCCTTTCATAAGTAGACATAGTGGTAGTTCCATCTACATAAACCTGCACAGCCAATTAGGCTAGATTTATACCCTCAAAACATAGCAAAATCACAACCAATCGCTCTGAAACCACACTGCAAACACAACCTTATAAATTAGAGTCCTCAGCAGCCCAAGCGCACCCGCAAGGCTACAATCTGTCCACTGCACGAGGAAGAGGACGAACTGCACCACCGGGCTGTACGACACCCGCATCTGGAGGCAAGCCCCATCATTATCCCTCGAGAAATCCAATGCCCAGCCAAATTCAGTCAAAACACCGTTGTAAATGTCATGTATCCAACCACGACCAGATCAGCGATAACTACCCACATCATTCATACACACAGCATCAGATCCTAATTAAGCATCGCTACTGCATTCACCTAATTTACCCTGACTTCTGCGATAGTTAGAACCACTTGAACACACGGTACAAGGCTGCAACCAAACCGAACATACTCGAGCGGCGAGGAACACCACGCTGACTCGCCGTCCTGGAGGAACACCAGGAGGCCCTCGACGATGACCGCAGAGTCACCGAGGCTATCTACCTGGCCCGGTACACCTTCTGCTGTTCTGCAGCTCCGTCGCCATACCATTCAATACATGCCTGTATAGGAAAACCCAAAGATAAACTAAAATTGGTATTCAATTAGAATTAATTAACAGCAGGCACAACACATGTGACCAAACTTAAGTCCAGGATTCACCTCGAGCTTGAATGCATATTAGACTTCTAATTATCTTGTCTTGAGCGTACATAGATGAATATACAAAACCTTGGACGTCAGGGGGATGGGCTCAGGGAAGATGGTGCTGCCAGGGTCGTCGGGCTCCCCGGTCCCCGGAAGCGAAGGAAAACAACGAAAAAAAAAGGCGAGAAGACGGAACAAGACGCAAACGATGCAGAGCTTCTGTAGACTAAATGATTAAGTGTGTAATCCGTATAACAGTGATCAATTAGAAACAATTTACTTAATTAAGTCATGCTGCAACTAGCAGCAATAATTGTTTCTTGCCCTCCTCAATTCACGGGCAAGTTCAAACGTGTAGACAGACAAGGATTGACACGACGACAGGTTTCACATCAGAGCAAAGCATGCATGCAAACAAAGGAACTCTCAGCATGCGAAGCATCTTCACGCGCGACGCGATCGGCGGCATGTAAATCACCTTCACGCGCGAGAATTGGCCGGGCCAGGCCATATGCCGGCTATGCCCTGCTGTCACATCGCATGCCGGCTACTCACGCTATTTCGGAGAATACGAACAAATGTTGCCCGAAATTAAAAATATACGGTATAAAGTTAATTGTGTCTGAAATTTTGCCGCATAAGAACAACCTGCATTCCATTTCTAACATTACGTGGGTTTTATACCTCGAAGTCTTACATTGTTTTACCGTAACAGAATTTGATTTCAGTAAATCAGTTTTTACAGAGATTAAACCAGCAAAACGACAACAATTTTGTTAGTAATTACTGTTTACAATTAATGGACTACTAGATAATCGTTGCTCCGCTCAGATGAGATCGTGGTCGTCCGTGGTTCATTAAGCAAACGAGGCGATGCGGGACGCGATCGGCCGGGCCCACGGCAAAGCCGGCATGTGGTGCGCTGGCTATGCCATGCCGTCACGTCGACTGCCGGCTATTGCCGCCATTTCTGCGAATACGAAAAACAGTTGTCCAAAACTGATAATATATGGTACAAAGTTGACTGTATTTGAAATTTTGCCTAAATAATACAAGGTAGGTATATACATACATACATTAGGTACTTGAGCATCTGTTTTTAGAGATGGGTACTAAAGTGTCTGTTTATTTACTAGGTACTCCATCTCTCTCCGTCCAAATTTATAAGGCCTATTTTCTCTAGAATAATAAGATATTAAAAATAATTTACCCAAAATATTATTTTTAAGTACTATATTCAATACATACATGTATAGAATATCAAGTAAAATTAGATATTTATTATGGCTATAAATAGAACATGGTACTATTGTTATATCGACACATGAAATACGCCCTATATTTATAAACAAATCATTTAAAATACACACTATAAATTAGACGAAGAGAGTACGTTGGTGTCTGTTTATCGTAAGTAAATCCTGATGTGTGGGCGAACTGGCCAAGCTAACCCTGGTGCGTGCATGCGTCCCAGATGCTCGGCTTCTTTCCGTCTTCTGCCTTCAACCTGCACAAGATCAATTTCAGCGCCACCATCGATGGTATGATCAGTATGGGAAATGTTAGGCTACACCTAGATGCAATGCACCTACACCACCGTCATGTACCACATATCTTCCATTGAAATTCCACCCCAAACAGCCCCTAAATCAATCAAGTACAAAATAATAAGCCTATGTGATTAGTAATTAACATAGGATAAGAACATTATTTTTTCCATGGTAGCAACATGCTATTAAAGAACAAGCAGCAACATAATCAGTGCCTAACACTAGTGGCTGCCTATAAGCAATGCAAGAACAAAGGGACGAACTCTGTCCTCACGTGCAGCATGGTTTCTTTTTATTTTTCTTTTTATTTTGCAGAACAAGGAGAAGTTCTTCGCGCATTTCATCAGGGCTCTTCTATCTTTAGGTATATTAAATTTAATATGGACCGTTTATTCTTTTCGATCAAATAAATCAGGTTACTTAGTAGACAAATCACTGACTGGCTGTGATTTGTACGAACCACTATATACTTACAGGTAAAATGCACATTGTAAAATTAATTTCTCTTCAGTTAAAAAGGAATAGAATTTACAGCAAAGCATCATTTCTGAACATGGATTTGGCAGATACGGTGGAATTTTTTTAAATAATATATTTTTTATTTAAATTGTAAAAATATACTTTGAATTTAAAAAATTACAAAAATATACCTCTGTCGCCCTTTTAGAAGGCGAGAGTCTTTTGTCGCCCTTTGAACGGGCGACATTTCCCATTTCCTGCAGCCAATTACTAAAGAAAATCATAACTTTTTCATATGATCTCGGATGGAGATGAACTTTATATGAAAATTGTAGACCTTGACGAGATCTACAACTTTGGTATACAAACTTTTTCATTTGAATCCATTTAGATGGCCAAAAATGGGATAGAAGGTTCAGATCTAAAAATCAGATTGAACCTTCTATCCCGTTTTTGACATCTAAATTGATTCAAATGAAGAAAAAAAAATGTATACCAAAGTTGTAGATCTCGTCGAGATCTATAATTTTCATATAAAGTTCATCTCCATCCGAGATCATATGAAATATTTATAATTTTTTTAGAAACTAGCTGTAGGACAGGGGAAATATCACCCGTTCAGAGGACGACATTTCCTCTCGCCTTCTAAAAGAGGTATATTTTTGCAATTTTTTGAGATCAAGATATATTTTTGCAATTTAAATAAAAAAATGTATTATTTAAAAACAAATCGATACGGTGGGCTCCGTCGAGTGAGGCTGGGTGCGCTAGCTGTTTCCACTGGCCATGATAAGATCATTTGATATTCTCTGTAGTAGTTGCACTAGTATCCCGTAAATGAGGGCCAAGTAAAGTCGGTGAAGCCCACCGCCGAATCAGCTCGTCAAGGAGGTGGATTTAAGCTGGCCGATTCTACTTATTTTCCTTTTCTTTCAGAGCATGGGCATTCAGCTGCAAGATGGGGCCAGTCATCCATCTAGACACCACAAGCTAAGCTGAACTAGAACGTCCTTAATGTTAAATGTAGAGAATTAAGAGAGACAAAGAATTGAGAGAGATTGCTAACGATTCATTTTTTTCTCATTAGTGTGTGATCACACACATATATATATATACAAGATTGGAGTGTCTCTTGGGAAAAGACATCTCTTCGAATAGACATCTTTTGGCATTAGACACCTTTTGGCAATTGATCACATGTTTTATATGATTTAATTTCATAGCACTCCCCCTTGATCAATTCCTTCACTTGTATATATTTTGTAAGCTCCTCTAAAAACACTGTAGGAAAAATATGAGGACAAATTCATTGTTATAATTATATGCCATCTAAAACTCCTTTAAAACCCAATAGGAAAAAATAAGGAGGAATTTATGGCATAAGTTTACATTCAATGTTGTCTCATTAAAAACCTTTTATGAGAAACCATTTAAGTAAAACTCATAAAGGAAAAGAGTGCAACATGTATTAATTCAATGTTCAGCTCCCCCCTGAACCTTGCAACTCTCAAAGCCGTTTCATACCGATCCCCTTAACACATTTTTGGAACGAGGATGTTGGTAAAGATTTGGTGAACAAATCAGCCAAATTTTCACATGACTTCGTTTGCAAAATATTTATCTCACCCCTCTTTTGAAGTTCGTGAGGATAAAATAGCTTAGGAGCAATATGTTTTGTTATATTACTCTTTATATAGCCTGTTTGCATCTGGGAAACACAAGCAACATTATCTTCATAGATAATGGTAGGAGATTCCAACGGATTAATACCATATGACGTTTGTATGTGGTTAATCATTCTGCGAAGCCATACACATTCACGTGATGCTTCATATAATGCAATTATTTCAGAATGATTAGTGGAAGTGGCTATCAAAGTCTGTTTACAAGACTTCCATAATATAGCCGTACCATTGTATAGAAAAATAAATCCAGTCTGTGACTTGGCACTGTGGGGATCAGACAGATAACTAGCATCTGTGTATCCAATTAAAGTCATATCTTGATTTCTTTGAAACATCAAATCAAGATCTTTTGTACCATTAAGGTATCTGAGGATTTGTTTAACACCAACCAAATGCAATATCAGGCCTGGTGCAATTTGAAAGATACATTAGTGCTCCTATGACACTAAGATACGGAACTTCCGATCCCAATATCTCTTCATCCTCTTCCCTAGGTCTGAATGGGTCTTTATCCGTATTAAGGGATCTCACAACCATAGGTGTTTTCGTTGGATATGATTTATCCATATTGAATTTCGCCAACATCTTCTGGATATATGCAGACTGGTGCACAAATGTTCCTTCAGGAACATGCTCAAGCTGTAAGCCTAAGCAAAATTTGGTCTTGCCCAAATCCTTCATCTCAAATTCCGTCACAAGATGATTACTTGCTTCATCTATATCACTTGTGGTTCCGATGATATTCAAATCATCAACATATATTGAGATGATACAAAATCCACTTTGGGATTTCTTTATGAACACACATGGACAATCATCATTATTAGAGTATCCTTTCTTCAAAAAAAACTCACTTAGTCGGTTATACCACATCCTTCCCGACTGTTTTAATCCATATAACGACTTTTTCAACTTGACGCTATACATGTTGCGATTTGCATTAGGATTCAGAATTTTAACCCCTTCAGGTACTTTCATGTAAATATCCGAATCCAATGACACATACAAATATGCGGTCACTACATCCATTAACTGCATTGATACTTTCATATTCACTGCCAAAGATATTAGATATCGGAATGTTATTCTACTCATAACGGGAGAGTATGTCTCATCGTAATCGATGCCAGGTCTCTGCGTGAACCCTTGTACTACAAGCCTCGCTTTGAATATCAACACCTTATTGTTTTCGTTTCTTTCTTAACAAAAAACCCATTTATTTTCCACTGGAAATATTTCTAGAGGACTTGTCACTACTAGACCAAATACCTCTTTTTTATTAAGCGAGCGTAATTTTGCATCAATTGCTTCCTTCCATTTGACCCATTCTGAGTGCTTCATGCACTCTGCCATGGACTTTGATTTCGGATCCGATTGAAGGCTTTTAGCAATATTTGAGGCAAAGATTATGTCGACAATTGTAGTCTTATACAATTCTCTCGAATTGACATAACTTGTTAAAATCTCTTCATTTACATCCTCTAACTCCTCGTGATTTCCTACAACAATGGAGTAAAGGGTTCCGATGTCCCAACATCTAAATTTGTGCGCACTTTGATGCCGGATTTACCATTCCTTTGATGGTTCTTAACCTTATGTTGAGTTTCATTTATTAATTCAAGCATTGTACTTTTATAAGAATTCAGATTTCTGCGGACGTCTCCGCGGGACTATATTCCTTTTATCCGGAATTCTCCCCCTCTTCTTCTCATTAGGGGCAAGAATAGCTTTCTTAGGAATATCTTCACTCTTTCTAGTACATTGACTATGGGTATACAAGACTTTGTAACACCCTTATAATCAATAAATGCATCTGGCAAATTATTTGCAATTTGTTGCAAATTTAAAAACTATGAACCTCTAGTTCAGATTCTTTAGTACGTAGATCTAAGGACTGAATACTTGTGGCATTCTAATCTATTTCTTGGCATTTTTCGTGGTACTTATCTCCCCCTAATGCCGAAAAATTATCCTCATAAAAATACAATTAGCGTACCGAACTGTAAACAGATCCCCTGTTAATGGCTCAAGGTATTTTATTATTGACAGAGAGTTATACCCCACATAGATCCCCAACTTTCTATGATGATCCATCGATGTACGCTGTGGTGGTGAAATTGGTACGTACACTACGCAACCGAATTTTCGCAGATGGGAAATGCTTGATTCATTTCCACGTACTAACTGCAACGGGGAGACCATATGATATGCAGTTGGTGTTGTTGGGATTAATTTTGCGGCATACAAGACCGTATGGTCCCAACAACTTGTTGGCAACCTACAATTTTGTAAAAGAGGTCCAATAATCAGTTTGACCCTCTTTATCAAAGATTCTGCTATGTCATTTTGTGTGTGGACATATGGCATGTAAGGACCCGAATCCACTGATTCGAACCCACTGTGTTTACCGCACTAGTCCCAGGATCAACGCTAGTGCACACAGCTCAACATTGGTACATATCACATCATACTCAACGATAATAGAGATAATAGTTCATTTATTGATATAGCTAAATGTATGATCTTATGACCAACTTACATTATTAAGCCACGCAGGGCAAAACTGGAAATATAAGCTAATAATTAAGCAGCGGACAGAAAAAAACATAGATAGCTCATCAGTTCACCACAGGCAACCGACAAGACTTGGACCCTAATGACTCGCGTCCTCTTGGACTTCTTCTTCCAACACAGGGGTAGATTCTTCAACTGTTGATTGTTGTTGTTTGGCAAGGGTGAGTACTTAAAGCACTCAACAAGTTGTGCACAGAATGCAATTATATGTATCTATATGCAAGGCTTATTGCAATGGACAGGCTATCAGGCTATTTTGCAATAAGCAGCATTTATGAATAAATACAGTAAATAGATTGTAAAGACTGTAAAACAAATAGCAATAATAAATAATTCAATATTTCTCAAGTAAACCAAGTTTCCAATCCTAAGTCAAATTCCATCTTCTATATGGCGTTCTGCCATCCCAACCAAGTTGTCCATTTAATTAAGCTAACCCTTAACTGTAATTCCCGAGCATTGCTCAATACCGCGAGCACGGCTATCCGAATAGTTTCACACTCTGCAGAGGTTATGCACTTTACTCACGTGATACAACCAAACACCACAAAGGCGAGTGATCATAACAAAGCCTTTACAATGCGCTGGCTTAACCCGATACTACTCGCTAAGGTTTCAACACTGGTGGGACTGGTTACCACATCCAGGGCCCCCTCTTGCACCATGTGAATTACTCCATAACTCGGAAACTCACACCGACCACGATAGTACCAAAATTAAGACATTGCAAATTACTCGGCTAGGCTGGCCCATACCAGACATGTGGTTGCATGATTGATTCAGGTCAAAGTCTTGCAAGGTTAAGTCCTTAGTGTGATCAAGGCAAGACATCCACATACCCTCTGCCCATCGGGCCCACCTTGGCATCCTTGCCCCTTGTCACTTGCCCCAATCTAAGTGATTATCACCCAGTTGATTACCAAGCACCACGTGCCATCAACAATTCAACATCGTTGCGTGACATGACTCGCCACAACAACTCAATCTCATCGTGTGATCCCACATGACACACAAGTTCATAACATTGTTCCATATTCCATTAGTCAAGATTAATTATCAATGATTCTGATACATGTGATGGCATGGCATGGCTAAGTAACTAATAGGACTAACCATCCGATGTTGATTATAATTACTAACCAACTATATTGAACCAATCTAGGGTAACAATGGATCATGGCATACAATGACAAGGTAGGGTATAAATCAATCTGGTATACTAACTAAGCCCAATTTAATTTGAAACAATTGTACATTTGAAATATATGCAATAGGGTAAAACAAATGTAGCAATTTTATAAACATGGGTTCAACATGATCAAAGCACAACTTGCCTTGAAATAGGTTCTGATCTTGATCTGAAGCTTGCTCTTGGGTTGCTGGATCTTCCTCCGAAGCGTCGCACAATTCAACGTCTACGCGTACCGTAGGAGAAAAGAAAATAAATGCCAAAACAGAGAACAATTGAATTCCAAAAATCAAATAAAATTCACCATTAAATAGATCTCAATTTTACAAATTTTTAGAAATTTGAATCACTCAAATCCGAGTTACGATGTAAAAGATATAGCCTTTTGAAGTTTGAAATAAATACTGAAAATACAGAAATTAGAAATTCGGAATTAACAGAATTATTTTTAAACTGAAAAACCGATTTACTGCGTCACGCTGATGTCATCTCTGACCCGAGCCAACCAGAGCACGACACGTGGCCCCGGTGCATAGACCCAGTCCACGGGACCTCCACTGGTCCACCGCAGACGCGGTCCACGGCGCTTCGCAGAACGTGCCGACACGCGTCGCATTCTGATTGGTCTCACGTGCGGCTCGATCTGGTCCGAGGAAAGTGAATCGGACGGTCATCGGTCGCACGCGTCGCGGCAGCACGTCAACCGCTGGATTTAGATCTGCGACCTAGAGCTTCTGGATCTGGCGATGGAGGCGCGATGGTGAGACCTCACCGGCAGCGAAGAAGAAGATCAGGGCAGCGGCGCTCCGGCGAGTTTCCGGCGACGAGAAGCTGCGGGTCCTGCCCGGCGCGGTCCGGCGAATCCGAATCTGGTTCCACCGCGGCGAAGAACGTCCTAGTGTCGACGGAATCCCGCGAAAACCCTCGGCGGCGCTCGCGACAACCTCCGGCTAGTCCTAGCGACGAGGTGACAGCGATTCCAGCGACGGTGAGCGGGGAAAACGAAGCGGCGTAGCGGGTTCCACCTCGAGGCGGGGTCCGCGGCTTAAATAGCCCCCTCGACGGCCATGTCCGAGGCGAAGTCCGTCCCGTACGCAGCGGCGCCGTCCGAGTCCGATACGACGACGCGTCCCGGGGAAGACAGAGTCCCAGCCGTCCACGCGTCGTGAATCGAGCGGACACCCGCGCGCGCGACGTGGCGTAATCCGGGCCCTCCGCGCGACAGAAACCAACGGCCAAGATTTATTAGGGTTTCAGCCTCTGAGACCGCTCTCCACCCTCCGATCAAGATTCGACGGTTGCGACGATTTCTTCCAGAAACGGGCCGACGCAGGCGCAGTATTGGGCTCGGCCCAATACTGTTTTTACGAATTCCTGGATTTTATCGATTAAAACAATTCCAGAAATTCCTTTAATTACTTTTGGGCAAATAACTTATCAGGAAAAATCCAGGAAAAATCTCAAAAATACTTTGAGACATTCTGGACTCAAATAAAATATTTTTGGCAAAACTTTATTTCAACTTTGCATAAATTTAATTAGATTTGAACAAAAGGTCAATATACCAAATTTCCAATTACATCCAATAAATCCAAATAAATTCCAGAAAATCATAAATGTACTTTTAAGCAATAAAATATTATTTGGACAAATTTTTGGGATGTTACATGGCACAAAATGCTGCACATTAATACCCTGAGCCATACAATGGTCAGTAAATGCCCTTGATAAGAATTCAGCGGCATCATCCAATCTATTGGATTTGATTTTATTTTTTGAAAAATTAGCTCTCAACTTAATTACTTGGGCTAAGCATGGTTTCGTGTGCTCAACAAACACACATGTGACCATCTTGTAGAAGCATCTATTAAGACTATAAAATATCTAAACGACCCACTTAGGGCTGAATAGGTCCACAGATGTATCTCTCAATTCTTTTCATAAAATTCAGTGATTCATCTTTCACTTTGAGGTATGATGGTCTCAATATCAATTTCCCTTTAGCACAAGCAGTGCACATAAAATCTTCTGATTTTGGGAAATCTGAAATTCTAATATTATGGCCAACAGAACTTTGTATAATTTTTCTCATCATCCCATACCAGGATGACCTAGGTGATCATGCCAAATCTTGAATTTGTCAAGATTTTGAAAAATTATTTTGAACACAACATGTGGTTCAGGTTTTATGTGTAGTACAATCCATATGAATATGAAAATATTCTCGAAAGAGAATAGGTGTAGACCTTTAATATAGGACAGGCGACTAAATCGTTGTTAATGTCTTGGACTCCACTCCTAATGGAGTGGGTGACACTATAGTCGCAGCCAAAAACATAGACTCTGTACTATAAGATATTAGTTATACACGTTGAAGGTAATCACCATATCGTAATACAACATGGTGTAGACCTCGCAGCAGTGGACGAGTAACTCACTGCTATTGGCATGGACTCCGTCTCATAGAGAATGGGCGACACTACAGTCTCAGCCGATGCCATAGACTCCCTTACCTTGTGCTTTTACCAAAACTTATAGAAAAGGTAATCACCATTTTTCTAGCATTTTTCAGAAATTTCTAGCATGTTCCATAATTTATGCAATTTGTTTTAATGAAAATGCCATTTAATAATTTAAATATTGCACAACAATCTTGATATCACGGAACATAAATATGCCAAAAATTAAATGCAAAAAAGTAAATAATATATGTAAATAACTGCATATTTTTATTCAATTGCGAATTACCAGATCTTTCTTATAAAGAAATGACGCAATTGTGCATTATTTACATAACCATTGCATGCGCATTCGCGGTCGGCGCACATCTCCTCCTCGGGTCCCACTTTGGGGCTCGCCAACTGTGGCGGCTCGGTCGAGAGGCAGGAGGCGGAGAACGACGTTCTCCAGAGTCATCATCAAAGTAAGCATTTGTTTGATGTCATTTGCTTGATGCGCCATGGCGGAAAACGTACCGTTGTTCGACGATCGTGCCTGCCACCTTGCCGTCGCTGGTTTGCAGGACCGTTCGTGGCTGTTCGGCACCACCGTCGTGTGGCACCACCATGGAGTGGCAAGTGAAAACATCCTTTGTTCTGCACTGCCGGCCTTTGTTCTTCGCCATCGTGTGGTCTTGCCCAGGAAGAACTAACGTTGCTGATAACGTGTTAAATGTAGAGAATTAAGAGAGACAAATAATTGAGAGAGATTGCTAATGATTCATTTTTTTCTCATTTGTGTGTGATCACACATGTATATACAAGATTGAAGTGTCTCTTGGGGAAAGACATCTCTTCGAATAGACATCTTTTGGCATTAGACACCTTTTGACAATTGATCATATGTTTTATATGATTTAATTTCATAACACTTAACACATCGCCTCGAAACGTAGGCAATGAATTTAGATGAGAAGACGCATGGATCATCAGAAGCCAGATTGGCACGGCAATAAAACATTTTGAGGGCGTTCTTGGTTTGCTTCGCAGGGAGTCGGACACACTGTCGCCAGGGGCGTCCTCTTCCTCCTCTAATCACCGTCTAAAATCACTAGAGTTTCAGTTAAGGAACCTGGCACCATGGAAGAAGCTTCCTCCTCTCCTGGCTCCCGCCATCACCGCCGTTCTCAGGCTCTCGATTTGATTCGCGTACGATTTGGGATTAAATCGTCAGAGGTGCTTTTCTATTTTTGAATTTACATAAATATTAAAACATGAATAAAGGATAGATGTCGGTTAGTTGCCATTTAGATACACTGCTAAAATGGAGTTGAAGCATATTTCATGGTTTTACAATTTTTTACCCTCAAAAACCTGATTTTTTTTTTTAAAGCCAAACACCACATCCTCGGTCCTACCTAGACAGACTCTACGCACCACCTTTTTCCAGGCATAGAGCCTAGGCACGAACCAAACAAGCCCTAAAACTGTGAACAAGAACACACTGCAGCGGTGAAAAATACTCTCTTTTCATATTCATTCATGATGATGGTTGAAAAACAACAGTTATGCATGCAAATACATACACTGCAACAGGGATAACAAAGATTAGGACTGAGAGATCAACAAATCTGCCTCCCAACATCATCCATTCTCAAGTTAGCCAAAAACCTGCCACTTTGTGTGGGCTGTATAAACCATATATATGCCTGTATCCTTTGTCATCAGTATACTATCGACGACTGCCTGTCACTAAACCTGTGCCTAAACACGAAGAAAACGATCCCATCATCACCGATCCCATGTATCTACGTCACCTGCAGTAAACAGTAAACATAACACTTACAGCTCCGCCTGGAGCATCCCGGCGTCTTCAGATCAAAGGGGCAAAACTAGGGAGGTGTTAGATTCAGCTCAATGCCTCGTTGCCTCGCGGCTTCGGCGATGCTCTCCGTGCTGCTTCCGCTAGCCTTGCAGACGTTCAGGTACGCGTGCCACAGCTTGAAGGAGAAGGGGTAGACTGATGTTGCCTGCTGGTGGAACCGTTTCACAATCTCTGCGGCCTGAAGTTTCTCCAGTAGATTGGCACCTGCTAGCCATACTGATTCGGGTGCGACGGGCACAGCACGGAAGATGGCGTTGATCAGAACGGAGCTTGCCCAGAATCTGGTGCCCATGGAGGTAGGGTCAGCACCTGTGTAATGCTTAACCAGGAATCTACCAACTGCCAGGGCTAGGTGGTAGTTTGCAGGAAGAACCTCCATCACTGATTCAACAAAATCTACCAAGTATTTTACTTCGCCTATTTCTCCTGGAAGGAGAGACGGGCCATAGCACACTTCAAGGACTGAGTTTATCAGTGAAGAATCTGCAGAAGCTGGACCTATAGTGTCATCTATCAACTGCCTAAGCCTATGCTTCTTGACATCCTGGATAAACCTTCGAGACAGCAATCCCCTAGTGGGCAAATTTCGATGGTCTGCAAGATAACCACTGATAAGACTGAAGGTAGCTCGAGTTTGAGTGTCTGTAGAAGAGGATGGTCTCTCCAGTGTGTGAATTGCAGCATGTTCCCTTAAACAGTGCTCATAGTTCTCCCCCTGGGCTAACTTCAATGCTTTGTCCACAGCAACTTGTGCTTCCTGTAGGTTGTTCTCTAGCGCCTTGTACAATGAGAGGTTTAACCACCAATAGACCTGATCTTCTGATATAGATGGACCAGAACCAACTTCTCGGGTAGAAGCAAGTGATGGTTGTTCAGACTCTTCACTGCTGTCTTCTACCATACCAACAGCAGCACTACTTTGGAGATTGCCATCTTTTCCATATACTTCAAACCAGCGAGTCAGCACCTTCTCAGCTAACTCGATATTATCTGCCAAAGCATGCTCAGCATATTGATTCCACAGATACTGAATTCCTTGCACCTCTTTAGGCCAGTCCAAGAGCAAATCATCAAACCCTTTCAGACCAGAACATGTACCATACTTTCTATCTAACCGAGCTGACATAAGAAGAATCTGAGGACACATTGGGTACTCCTTCATATACTTCATCAGCATATCAGCAGAAGATTGGAGGCCTTCAAGAGCAGCTAGACAACTAATGTGGCTAACAGTGAGGAATTGTGACAATCTCATGGAAGACGGATCCCCATTTTTAACTCTCTCATTAATATCTACAGCCATCTTATCAGCAGCATATTTCAATAGTTCTATAACCTGACTTCTGTTATCTACCCTAAGTTCAATAGGAGGCCATACTAACACACGAGGTATATCTTTCTCAAACTCTAGCTGATCACTAATTTCCTCTGGAAGCTTCCTGTAAATTGAGACATATAGGCAGGAAATCCAAAATATGCATCTGTCAGATATGGTCAAGCAAGAAATGACATCAGCGAGCAACTTGTCACACGGATAGTCAGTAGTTGCAGTAGGCAGAATCTTATAGATCCTAGAAATCGCCTTCTCTACATTTCCAGACATGCACAAGAAGTAAATCATCTGTAGGAAGATATCTAGGATGAAAGCACTTCTATCTTTCAATTCCTTGTCAGTGTCAGCTGTCATTTGGCAGAGCATGCTCAAAGCATCATTATAAGCATCCAATCGGTCATCAAAGCGCAACCTGCTGTTAACATACATAAGCCATAGTTCATAGGAGTAAACGTTGTGTTGCACCTAGAAGGAAAACAAAGAGATTTATTAAAAACCACATAACATTAGGTATCAAATCATAAGAAACTAAAGCAAACATACAAAGATTGACTGCAGACTAAATATGGATGTTATGTCTAATCTACTGTACCAAATATTTGATCTGGACAACAAAAGAACTTTGATCTCATCTAGCTATTTCTCGTCAACTAACAACAAAGCGAATACCAACTATAAAAGGTCATTCATTGTTCAGATTCCCATCAATGACAATACAGCACTCGAAGTATATTATCGCGTGAGAGGGCCAAAAAAATCTATTATAAATGACTTGAGATAAATATGGACCAAACAAATTGTATCAAATGAAACAAAAACTTAGTATTGTATCTGTAATGTGAATCCCACATAGTAGATGGAATAGAACATGAAAGCTAACCAAAAGAAATACTGAAATACTAAAAAGCATTTGTAGCTCAGGCATTCTACTATTGTACCTACTATGATATTTTCATAGGCATGAATTAAATGGCAAAAGATTGATAAATAGTGTACCGCATGGGAAAACATGTCGTCTTTCCCAAGTCCTTCATCCTTTTGATAGTAAATATGAAGATAAAACACCCACAGGATAACTGTGCTTGGATCTGCCTCAATGGCACGTGCCAGAAGTAAAAGAGCCTGCAGAACGCATATTTAGATATAAGCTGGTAGCTAATAAATCTAACCCAAATTGAATGTGTATAAACAGCTAAACCAAGCCATCATAACATGTCTCTAAGCAATACAGAGAAGATCACCTTGAGCCTGTCAGGTTTGTTTAATTTTCCACAATATAAATCAAGTGCTGCCTCTAAGAATAGTTCAGCATCAACAGATCCCTGTACAATCTTATTCTACAGCACAAAAAGTTAAATAACACTAATCAAACTATAAGCAAGATCAGAGAGCAATCAACTAGTAAATAGGAAACTATCATTTCATTCAACGGAAAAATGTTATGTCATCAAGTTTCAGCTACTATGAAAAGAAATGTATGCCAATAAGAGTAAACACTGTGGCAAATTGAATAATTTTTGTACACTGTGGGAGCAAATGTCAAAAGCATTCCAATTGTCCATCTTTTTGCAGGGAATAGCAAGAAAAGGGTGCATTATCATCGAGTACCAATAAGAGCTAATCAAAATATTCTATATGCATTTACAAGGAACAGGCAAAGAAGCAAACTTCAAAGAATAAGTTCAGTGTGGAGAACCAGATACTGATATATATGCCACTTCCGCAGATGTGATGATAATCGTGATACAATGGACTCTACCCACCTTCCTACTATCCAACATTCGAAAATTTAATAGCTGTCTGTTCCTATCAAAATCTGCAATCGAACCATCACCAGCTTGTAAGAATGGTGCATCTGATGGAAGAACTCTTTGAACAGATAAAGGTAAAGGAAAGGAAGCGCAAAACCCCCTTTGCCAATATTGCCAAATACTTCTAGCCAACACCGACTGCATCAAGTTCAGATCAGCTCTAATAAGATTTGAACCAATACGATATGTTGGTACAGGCAGAATATGATGAAACAGACCATAAGGAATCCGGCCTGCATTGATTTATTCCAGGTATTAATGTGGAGCCTTCACCAAGCACAACGTACATTGAAAGGCATACAGATATACATTGAGATCAAATAATCAACAGGATATATTGATTGCAGATAAAACAAACCTGAAACAGAGGGCATTGAATGTTTTGTGTGTTTTGACTTTCTCCAAGCATGATGCTCAGCATGCTGCCATTGGCACTCTTCATCATTGCATTTTCCTCGAAGCTCAAACATGCAGAAGGGCCAGAAGGGATCAATCCCACCTTGCAACATGTCCTTATCCTTTGGAGCTGTTGAGACCATCTTAACGTTTTCTTCAACATGGTCCTGTATCATATCTGGCACACTTACTGCTGCTTCAGATGCTGCATCACTGGTCAGACGGTCATTTTTGTAATCTGAAGCCTTCCTACGAAAGCCAGGAAATACCCACTTGATGTGTCTAGCAGCATTTTGTGGCGATGAAGAAGGACAAATCGGATAATTCATGCTCGATGGCACACATGATTCTCTAAGAGAGGAAATGTTGTCCTCGGGATCACAGTTGCCCATGGAAGGAGTATTACTAGAATTAGATAGTCCGGTTATCTTTTCAGCACAATCAGCACCATCATTTGCAAGCTCCATTGTACCTGCGAAATACAGTAACTAGATATTACGCAGAAGCCTACACACAGTGTAAAGATGTCATATTTTGAAGGAAAGTCCAATAAAATATATGTTAGCCACAGTTTTAGTGAATATTCAAGAATATGCCCACAGTTCCTCAAATTCTCATGCACATAAAAAAAAAATACCTGATACACTTAAAAGAACAAAAACTTCATTCTTAGGACTTAATCTTACTCGATTTCTTAGAAGTTCAACACAAAGATGAAAATGACAATATTATTGTACAGAATGCATTATGGTAAAAGGTATTCAAGTATATCCATATTGTGTGGGTATTTTGAAGAGCCTGACCATAGTTACCGCAAAGTTACTGATTGCTTAATTTAAAAGAATGCCTGCAAGATCTATCAGTATATGATAACAATCTTTCAAGACATATGTAGACCATCCATAACTGGAGATTATACGGCAATAATAGAAAGTGGAGATACAAATGACTTGGAATGTGATATAACCTTCAGGATTTGCCATAACATTCTCATCTGCTTCCTGTAACTGAAGTCCAACATATGCAGATTGCTTGCCATGTTCAGTCTCAGCTACTTTTCCAATGGCAAGTTCTTCAGTGACTTCTCCAGTGTTATTCAGGTATGGCTTCTTCCCAAATCTTTCCACCAATCTGGACCTCAAAGAAGCTTCTAAAAGCTCATAGTCCTGCGCACTGTCACCAGACGTCTGTCTGTTTTCCTCCGGAGACACATGTATAGTTTGTTCAATGTGATTATCCAGATTCGAAGTGCATTCTGATCTTGGGCGCTTAGAGGGGAACAGAAGATCGTCCTCCATGTAATCTGAAGGCATGCTGTTACCATTAACTGTACTCACAAATTTTGGATCAGCAGTGCCGGCAGCAAGCTCATCACAATAGTGTGAGCGTGCCTCATGCTTATCAACCAGCTGCTGAGGAGGTTCGTCTGGGTATGGACTGCTAGACCTACCACCCTGATTTTCAGGCATCTGACAATCTGTCTGAATCTGAGAGTTGAGTAGTGATGGCGTTGCAGGACCATATCCAGAATTCTGGATATTTAAAGACTGCACCAAAGAAGAATTCTCTGCAATTAAACCATGGACTTGTGCAGAGCAAACCTCTCTTTTTCTACGAAGAATGGCACATCTTTCATTGGCCTCAATTAAAGCTCTTTGTGCTTTGCGATAAGCTCTGAGGGCTTCTCTTTCTTCGACTTCACATTTCCGTCTATGCTCCTGAGCACTCTCCAACTCCCTGTCCTGGAGTTCTTCCATCTGAAGCAGTGTGAGCAATGTTGTGTTCTGCCCTCCTACAGCTCTCTGGCCACTACGGTTCAAGAGATCAGCATTCTGCCAAAATAAAAAGGGCAAATTGGCAATTTACTCTCCTGATGGGATGGCATCATGATTTAGATTCTGATCATCCATCATGTGGGCATTAACCAAAATTGGATTTAAAATGTTACAGAGCATTTTCAGACAATAGTAAAATCAATTACAGCAGCAGAAACTAAAATATATTCAATTTTCAAATAAAAGCATGAAAGCTTCCAGGAAAAATTAGACAGAAAGCATTTTGATATCTGCATCTAGCAGACCTCACGTTTAAACAAGGGGTATGGCCGACTGGTTCGCAAGAGCATTTGCTGAACTTCATCAATTGATTAGACGTATATCTAATAAAACAATGAAAAATCGACCACTTTTAACAAAATAAGAGTGACAAATGAGAAAAAAGGATTGTTCATTCAGTTTTACAGTTTACACATTAAGAGATACAAATCTTGTTAATTTTCTTATAAGTAAAAAACCAAAATATATAAAAGGACAAATGTATTGCTTTCCTCTTCAGTTATAGCTACAAGGGTAAGGAAAATGGTGGCAGCCAGCTAACTACCACCGTTTCCATATTTCCTGGCAACAAAAAGAATCAAGCAGGCTGTTTTGGATTCTGCTTGATTACAATGATTATAGGCTCATTGTCAATGTCTTCTTCTCTCATATAACACAATATTTAATGGTATTATTTTTAAAATAAGGGAACTCGCAACTTCAAATTTCCTAAATTTTTTTACATGCCAAATTCCTGCTTATTGAATTTGGGACTAGTGTTAAATTGAACCAAACTCCACCCCAGTTTAGTTAGAACATTCAAAGAGATCATAATAAGAAACAGCAAGTCAGCAAGAGAACAAGAACATGGCATGGACACAATATTGATGAACTAACCTCCATTCCAGCTTGCAAGTCCGGCCTCTGGCTTGATACTGTTGAAGTATCAACAGGCATTACTTGTTGCCCATCCCATGCAGAAAACATGTGATCCTTTACTTCATTAGATAACCTTTCTACATTGGCCCCAGCTCGGACAGCAGTAACAGGCACCAAAGCGCTACTATCATCAACCATAGATTGCTCGCTAGTAAATGGTGGTGCTGCATGCTTGCCACAATATTGAACTGTGACATGGTTGCCACCATCCTGTATAACCCTGTGATGAGCTTTGGATGATGGAAGGTTCTTATTGGCACCATCATGCTGTATCTGATCAGACGGTTCTGTTGTGATTGCATGCTCTGTTTCATTAACATTACAATTCATTGTAATTCCATTTTCAGTGTGACCTCTTCTTTCAGAAGATTGTACATTGTTTTTCCCCAATGAACTACCAGTTGGTACCAGTGTCACCAAGTCACCGCGAACTTGGTTGTTGGAGCAATGTTGATCAGGCTTCAACCTTTTAATTGGTCGGCCATCATGTCCAAATGGACCATTAAGGTGTGAACATCCACCATTGTTGGAAGCTTCAAAGCTTATCTTCTCCAAGGGCGGCCTTGTCTGATCAGTGGAGAAATCTGCATCCTTTACAAAACCAGGTGACATGGGTCTTTTTTGAACTCTTAATTCATTTTCTCTAGCAGCAATTTTATGGCGCAAGCTTTCCAACTTATGATCTGCTGAATTTACTCCCACACCATTTCCATCCTTTTGGGAGGACTTCAGAGGAGTAACTTGACGAATAGCTGGCTCTCTCCTAGAAAAGGTAGCACCTGAGCCCCTACCTGCCCCTGAGTTTCTGAGTGTGTGTGGAATAGCAGACCGGTTTGCAGATCCTACCTTTGCAGCAAGGGATTTTTGTTGAGGTGCTTCCTCTCTCATAATTTTATTATGCATATTAATCCCTGTTTTCTGTGCACCTTGTGAGCTGGCTTTCCTATCTCTGCTTCTATCTTGCTTTGACTTTCCAGAGTCGGTACCACTATCATCATCAGAGAATGTTATCACAAGGTTATCACTTGACACAGGCTTGAGCCAGGTAAGATATCGATTGGTGCCAGATTTGAATTGCCCTTGACTCCCCCTCATGGTCTTCTTATAACTTGGAGCAACTGTCTTGTGAGGGAGAACATTTGAGAGACTCAAGCTATTACCGCCTGGTAAATTAAAAATGAGAGGCAAGGCAGTGGGGTCAGTGTAAGAAACCAACCTTCCAGGAAAGGAAACAACAGGACAATCGAAGCATGCAACTGCAACAGTGGTGCAATGTGGGCAAGGCAGCGGGTAAAAATAACAGCAATGGATCTTACCTTTACCAGGGAAAGTTGCCAAAGTCACTTGAGCAGAAGTCAACTGAGTTTGCAGAGCCTGCTCGCAGCAATAGAATAAACAAGGTAAGCTATAAATGCTGCAAAGCTACATGAAAAGGTAATAAATGCACAAAGAGGTACAAAATACATAACATAAAAAGGCGATAACGCATGATACGTACATCAATACACCCAAAATCTTCACAATACCCACATCATCATCAATTTAAAGTGCTATCCTATCCAAATCTACCACATCCACTTGGCAATAGCAACGGAGCACACAATTCACACTAGGCCCTGTTTGGATGAGTGGTAATGCTTTAGGAGGTTTTGGGATTTAGTTTAAATTTGAACTAGATCCTAAAACATTCCAATGAAATACCCCTAATCCAAACACCCCCTAATTATTTGCTCTTATACAGCTTCAATGAAGCAGTAGGAACTTATGACAGCCCAAACCCTAACGGCAGAAGCATCGGCAATAGCAACGGAGCGCACATTTTGTACTAATTATTTAGTCGTGCAGCTTCAATTAAGCAGTAGTAGACCTTAGGACAGCTCCAACCGTCACCGAAGAGCCACATCACGTCATGCCCGAATTGAAACCCTAAGGTTCGTTCGAAAAGACAAGTGACGGGCTCAGAGCTCATGAGCATCCATCTCATCCGGGAACACCATTGCTAGATCTCTGCGCCTCAATCAGAAGAGCGCGCGGATAAATCCACCCATCCGCCCTACTACGACAAAGCCAATCTCAAAGCCCAAACCCTACAAGCGGGACGAGTCCAAGGCGAGCTGCTGCTTCTACTTCCCGACGACTTCGACAAAAGCAGAGCGAACCAAGTAACTAGATCCGCGACGCGACGCGACGGGACTGGAGTAGCAGAGACGGGGCTGGAGCGTGGCTCTCACCTCGTCGTCGTCGGCGCCGGAGGAGAGCTCGCCCTCCTCGCGCACCCTGTCCGCCAGCCTCGCCACCGCCGGGGGCGGGGGAGGAGGCGGAGAGGGGGCCGCGCTAGGGTTCGGCGCGGCGGCGAGGGCGGGTCGCGGGCCCGACATGGGAGGCGGTTGCGTGCGTCCCGTCGCTCGCCTCGTCTCCTTGTAGGGAAGCAAAGCTGGAGGGTGGTCCACACACGGATTGGGGTTGGAGGCGAAGCGGTGAGACTGCGCGGTGGGGTCCGCTTGTAAGAGCAGCGGGAGGCGTGGATGACGCGGATTCCAACGTGGGGGGAGCTCTTGGCCATGTTCGGGACGGCTCCGATGATCTAACTTTTTAGCGGCCAAAATCTAGCGTTTATTTATGTAAAAGTTGATCTTAGTTAGTTATTTATAACTTCGGTGAGTTGATTCTGACTTTATCATCGGAGTTAAAAAAAATTACCCTCTTATTTTAAATATAAAATCCCAAACCGCACCCCCTCTTACCTTTGTTCTCGACCCGCATCCCTCACAACTAAAAGCTATATTAAAAGTCAGACCGCTAAACATCAAACTTTTTCAGCATAGTTGTTCAACCCTGCTGAGAACTACTTTAAAAAAACTACATCTAACTTTTTCAGCATAGTTGTTCAACCCTGCCGAGAACTACTTCAAAAAAAACTACAGCTATAACAAACAAGCTACGCAGCCACCGGATTTCCGGATGAACGGTCGTATCACCACTGCCAAATAATTCCTCCGTAGTTACCGTGCATGGCACTAGTGAATGGTGATGCGTTTTGCAAACGTTCTAAACTTCTAATGAAAAGAACAGTAACGTGTATGTATGCATTAACAAGAGGCACATCTCACTATCTGAATCTAACGATGAATTGATGGTTCACAGACTTGCATAAGATCAGGCTAACCTCCTCACAAACATAGAATTACAGTGCCACAAATTTGAGTTACAGCGTATATAAGTTATGGTCTGGGAAGGTTTTCTTGCCCCTTTAACAATGGGTGCAACAAAAAAACTGGATAGATCCTCCTGCTGGACAAAAAGGTTACTACAAGGCAAGTAATGCAGAATATAATCTGTCAATGTTCTTTCATGTCTTCAGCTTGAGGTCTGCGTCTGACGGCAGCGCCCTTCCACGGTGGTTGAAGATCATGAAATCCAGGTTTGCCGGGAGCGAAACGATCCTGCAATTGGCAATATGGCGGATTACAGAGACATGCCAGGGCTACAAAATGGCTGTGGGGTCCTCCCTAGCCAATGTGCATCAACAACAATTAGATAAAACTGGCAGAAAGATGTGGCGGAGGCTCAAGTCTTCATGATATGGCATGCAATACACACGCAGCAAGTGCAAGAGTGACCATTGACTAAGCATTGGAGAAGAAGTCTCATTTAAAAACACCAGATGGAATTTTATTTCCTAATAAATCATTGGCATCATTCCAGGTTCAGGTGCTTTTAGGTGGCTTCCAGGTATATTTTGGTAGAGCATTAGAGTTTCCACAATTTATTACTGAAAAAGATATTCCTATGCGCAGAAGCATAAAAAGAGCGTCAGATAAACAAACATTCGGTTGTTAATTTGTGACCAAAAGACATGGTAAAAAACGAGGTGCCATTCAGCTACTGAAATCAGCAAATTCAAATGATTCACATAGCAAAAACACTAACAAATTTTCATTCGGATAATTCACATGTTGACAATATGAGAAGGGTTTTCTTACAACAACATGAATCTCATTCTAATTACTACCATTAAGCTGTATCTTATTAAAACAAAGACCAGATAACTTCCTTTCTTTTCAATGTCCACTAATTTTAAAGAAGGAAATTCCCTCTTCCACTTAACGCCATTCCTTGGCTAAATAACATGTGTTGCACATCAGGAGTCAAGACACAATATGTTCCCAGTTCTGAGTAACTCTGGATTTGATTTGAGTTTTTGCAATCTCAAATATTCTAAATCATGGAGTCATTTGCTGTTTTCTTATGAAAGTGCTAATGCACAATACACAAGTTGCGAGCGTGTTTTAATTTCACTCGAATTATAAAATCTCACTGCCGTGTACAGCAGGCTCATGTATTTCGGAATTTCTAAAGTGCACAGCATGTTCAATGGTCCTGGAACAACAAATCAGCCAATTTCAGTGATATTTTACAAGTAAGACGATTGCTAAAACTATGGTATGGAACCACACTTCCTATAAATTCATTTCCTTTTACACTATGCCACTTGCGATATAGGCAAATATAAAAAGAAACTAAAATTACCATGTAATCTGGAAGCTACTTTATGACTGTGAGGAACAATCCCACATCACGAACTCTAAACTAGAATACAATATTTAGCTCCAAATAGGCTTTACCTATTCTCCTCAGAATGTGGGAGCACCGAAAGGAACTTCGCTGGAACGGCAAGACCTGCCCACATGCATAAGGACAATCCCAGAAGCAACTGCATCATCACCTGTATGATCAGAACAACACTTTATGCAAAGAAAATACACCCTAAGGCATAATCTGGTTAATGCCAACAAAACAAGGACCTAAATCAAAATGACCAGCTTGCCTAGAGTATATGTAAGCTGATCGATAAATAGTGTAACATTTGGAATTGAAGTATATGTAATTTTATATGGACACATGGTGCATCTCGTACAACATTGATCCAAACACAATTTTAATGCAAAACTGAAACACAATGAGAATAGCGTGCACAAAGTATTCAGTGGTAAAGAACTTTCCGCATAAGAAATAACCTGAATCACAACAATCACCGCTAAACATTGGGGCTTTCTGTGGACATATTGTTATCATTATACAATCCATGGTCATATCTACAACATTAAAAACCCAGCATACTGTTCAAAATTACCACCCCAAACCACCCAAATACTTGTTTTAAGCACAGCTTTATACAACAAAAGCCCACTAGTATATCACAAAAGAAAGGACTTCCTGACTGCGGGAGTACACGTACATCCATGGGCGGGCGCGAGAACTCCTCCTCCGTGATCTTGAGCACGGCGCGATCTGCAACAACAACACAAACACAAAATCATCCAACTTAACCACAGATTTCCAGGAACCCAGCCGGCTAGAAATTCAACCTCACCACCCAATTCGACCCAAATTAACCCGAGACACCGATGAGAAGAACACGCCAACCAAGGCTGACCCAGCTAGGACGAGAAGAACGTACCAACCAAGCTACCCCCGCGAATCGAAGGCACAAGGCTCGGGAGCTAGATCTAAAACACCACCGAAACAACCGAGCGGTGGAAGGCAGGTCAGATCACCTTCCCCGATCCGGCGACCCGTAGAGAAATCCGAGCGCGTGACGCCGGAAAACCAAGAACCCCAGGACCCCAAGAAGCCGACGCACAGGATTCGAGAAGGGTGAAAGGATCAAGAGGAGGAGTGAGGTGTTATTTACATTGGATGGTGGCGTATGCGGCGTGGGCGAGGAGCGCACCGCCGAGGATGCCGACCACGTAGCCGATCCCCATGGCGAGGCGAGCTGCTTCTTCGGGCTCCTTCCGCTGCGGCTGCTCCCCCGATCCCAAATTCGGCTTTGCTCGATTCGATTGGTGGGTGCCTGGGTGGTGGTGGGGTCAAGACCTGTCCAAACGGGCGCCAAGACGCAAGACGGCCGCTTAAAAATAAGCACGGCCGTTAGGCGGCTCAGAACGGACCGTCGTGCGTGCCGCCCACGCGTCGCCGAACCTTCGCCCAGCACGGCCCGTTTGGGCTGTCGGCCGCGTCTTGCGTCTTGGCCGATCCTTCAGCAGGCCAAGCGGGATCGGCGATAACCGCTTAAGCGCGAAAAATTTGAAAAAAATTAGAAAAAATAGGAAAAAATTAGAAAAATAGATAAAATATGGTAAAAAGTATGAAAAATTCAAAAATAGGAAAAATTAGAATAATTAGAAAAACTCGAATGATGAATAAAAACTTTTAAATATATATATAAATTAAGAAAAGCTAAAATACAAGATAAATTCTAAAATAAGACAAATAATTTGAATTAAATAATGAGCTTTATTGATGTTTGGTCGCCTCGTTAAAAACTTTGCCAAGTAAAAACTCAACACGAGAAAACCTTGGCAAAGAAAAAAGAGTACGGCCTATAGTTCAGTGATACAATAAAAAAGTGAAGATTACAATTATTCTTCCTCATTATCTAGATAAAGATTTTTGAACGTCTCTGCCAAATTTCGGTATTTTTACGTAGTATGTTGAGCTCGTTGATTAGCTTGTTCCCAATCTTTCACAAAGAGAAGTATTTCCACCATCTCACTAGTCGACTTGTTCTTCTCTCTTCGATTATTCTTTCTGATAGATCGAAGCGGACTCAAGAAACCGTGGAGACAGAATCGTAACACATCCCGTGCTAGTATGGAAAGCACCGGATATGTTATCTTGTGCTCGTGCCACCACCGCAAAATGTTGAACTCCTCTTCCTCTCTCTGGTAGTTGTGATTATCATTGTTGAGATAGGCACTAGCTCCCACTACTTGATGTGTCCGCACTTGTCGTTGATGTAGTTGAACTCCTTGAGGAAGAGCCACCTGCACCTATATCTTTCCCCACGCAGCTTTTCTTCTTACTTGTTGTGGGTCTTTGGTGGAGGTCACGCATGCGAACTCCAAGAAATTCCGATCGTACTTATCATAAACTTGATTAAGTTAGCACGACATTGAAAAATAACTAGAATAATCAAGACCTCACCGCATCACTTAAAAGTGAGAGAACATTATCAATCCCAATTTTAGCTCTAGGATCTAAAATAAATGCAAATGCATATAACATAGGAATTTCTTGCCAATATTTTAAAATTTTAGTTTTCATAGCATAAACAGCTTCCCGCAATATATTATCATTTTCGTAGCTCTTTAAGTGGTAGCAATTTCTAAAATATGATGCACAATTAAAGGAGAGGTTGAATAATAAACTCCAGATAAAACAACAGTGGAATCAAAAAAAAGTTCTAAAAATGAAAGCAAGTATTTAGCAACATACCAATGTCGCTCTGTGAGTACCGGTTGACCATCCGGTATGATGAAGGTGCGTGTTAATAAAAATGAAAATGTGCTCTCATATGGTATGACATTCTTAAGCATCAAGTAAGTAGAGTTCCATCTAACAGCATATCCAAACCAAACTTACGCGGACGTACATTCATTGCAATACAATAAGTTTTATATGTCGCTACTCGTTGATTAGAATGAATTAAGAAAGATATTGCAGATTTAAAAGGTTCAATATCTTGATTTAACCTCTTTAAACCAGATTTAACTATAAGATTAATAATATGGCAAGCACAACGATGTAATAAGAAAGATTCAAGATATGAATTGAAAAGCGGAGTAAGTATGTTCATGGCGTAAGTATTTGCATGGAAGCATTATCTAATGTTATTGCAAAAATCTTATCATTAAGTCCAAAATCTCCCACAACTTTTACAATACAATCAAGAATATTTTCACCAAGATGTGCTACATCAATTAATTTGAATCCTATGATTCTCTTTTCTAGTTGCCAATCATCGTTTACATAATGAGCAACTACACTAAGGTAATCCTCTTTAGCTCTACCACTCCATATATCGATGTCAAAGACACGTAAAAGCACAGTACTAAATTTTTCTTTAGCTTATTACGACAATTATTATAATATTTAATCAAATCTCTAGTTGTTGTCTGCATCTAGAAACTGCAGAAAATCTAGGATTATGAGCGGTCCTAATAAAGTTTTCAAACGCAACTGACTCACCAAAGTTTAAAGGAAGATCTTGAGAAGCGATTAAACGACAAAGAGATTCATGAGCTACCTCAGGATTGTAGTCCCAGTTACGTACCGTACCGTCGGGGTTGTACTGCAGATGCGTCTGCCTCGAAGCCATTCCCGCTTTTTTCTACAGCTGTCAGCATGCCTCTTCAAGTGCCCATTCCACCTGAAGATTTCGCAGTTAATTTATGCTTGCAATATTTACAAACAGCATACCTGATTTGGACGTCGTTTGATATCTCAAAAATCTGGTCGAAATCTTCCCAGACTCCCGATGTACTACGTCTTGCTCTTTTCGCCCCGGTGCTTGCCGACGCAGTAGCACTTGTAGAGCCTGAAGATGGCACAGCTCCTGCAGCTTCTTCGGCATATGATGCAAGAAGCTCCTCGGGTGAAATACCGAAATCAGAAGCTGGGAACGACGGAAAATCCCCGGGCTCCATAAAGCAAACTACAAGAAATAATGACGCTATTAATACTAAAATATGATTGAAAATACTAACAAAATAAAATAATAAATCACAATTATCACCTTGATTTCTTGACAGAAGCCGAAAGCCGAATTTCGGATTTTTGACAAAACTATTTTAATTTTGCCAAATTACCACTAAGAGCAAAAGAATTTCCACAAGAGAATGATTAGAAGAGAATGCAAGGTTGCTGGTGTAGAAATGAGGAGGGGCAGCCACTATTTATAGGAAAAATTCGGATTTTTCGAATTTTTGAATTTTTATGAATTTTTAAATCTGCAACGGCTATAAACGGCTATTTTTTTAAACGGGCCTAAACGTGCGTGCGTCGTGTCGTCGTCTGCGCGCCGGCCGGGTCGTTGCCGTTTGCGTCGCCGGCGGGCCCGCCAGAACGCGTTGCGTCTTGCGTCTTGCCGCCGTCCGCCTCCGCCCCCAAGCACGGCCGCATGGATTGGCGTCGTGACTACCGCTTAGCGTTAGCGCGTGCCGCATGATGCGAACCTCGTGTTGCCCATTTGGCACGCCCGCTTGGCCGTGCTCCAGTGGGGTGGGTGGGGGGCGTGGGGTTGTGCTAACCGTTCAATCTGACAGGTGGGGCATGATACGGGTTTTTCACGTCCTGAGTGCGGAAAAGCCCTACCTTTGATTCTGCTGTGACTCATTCTAATTCTGATCTTCTAAAAAATTAGGAGTGGTTTTTAAAAATATTCGGTTAGCTCGTTGGCTGTAGATTCTTGAAAGAGAGAATTATAGAGGAATTGTCCATTTTGACTTTGCCTATAATACCTTACTTGTATTTGTAACTTGACCCATTGTATTTGTGTGGATTATTTATGAGATATGAGAAAAAAATCGGAATCATGCAAAATATTGAATATTCGAATAATTAGCATGGTAATAAAGTCTAAAAATTACATAGAAGTCTCATCATGATATATTAGTGATTACAAAAGACAACAAAAACAAGTAAAGATACACTCATTAGATCATCCTAGATTGACTAATTGTCTTTGTGAGATCATCACGAAATTGATCCATTGACCTATTGAAGCATCTAGGCCCCTATTTTAATTAAGTTTTGATAATTAATAACAATCATGTTAAAGAACTAACAATTTCTCTTAAATTTGTGAGAATATGTTGGTTTTTACGTCGACATTTTGAGAAGATTGAAGTTCTTGGGAGAAAAAGGTGTTCATTGAAAGGAACCAAAAAGATCAAGGACAAGGTTTATAAGGATTAAGGCCATTTTATTTAGTTTATACCAGTCTCATAGGTAGAAGTAAAAAGATCGGATTTATAGGTTAAATACCGTACTACCAAGGGGGAATAATGACTAGTAATTTGAAGGTGATTAAAATGTCATATGGCTCATTCTTCTAAAGATTAATCATTTTAAATTGCATTAGAACTTAAGCTGTAAAACAAAATTTACATCTTCAGCAAAGCCGGGTACTACTGCAAGTATATACACGGTAGTACCGCAGTTTGTCGACGAAGATTGTGAGAAACCCCGACAAGTTGTGAAGGCCGGAGTTCGCCTACCCGAAGCAGGGAAGAACTATCATAGTGATCGAGGAAAGCTCAAGAGGTCGGAGCCGGCTTGAAGTAGTTCAAGTCACCTCAATGTGGATTAAGGGAGACCGGCAAGTCTCCGAGACCATGAGATAAAATCTTGTGTCACGTTTTCTTATGGTTTGCATTTCTTAATCTCTGTGCAATTTACATTTCTAGCAATTTTAGTATATTAATTTGTGTTTAGAATCTTATCTGGCCTATACTTGAATTGTTAGAGCATTTAGTGATCACTAGAAAACTTAGCTTTAGATTGTTGAAATTGCAATTCTTGCTTAATAATTTTACTAATTACAATTATAGTCGAAAAATTTAGAAACCTCCTATTCACCCCCTTTAGTCGGTTATCCTTGATCCTACACCTATCATTGGACTGTGATGTTGACGAATCCGAAGCATTTTGAGATATGGCATATTTTGCATATCGAGATGGTATTGTAGGCACATAACTAAGATCCCGATCACACCTACAAAAATGTTTATCGGAGATAGCATTCTCACGTATGAAGTTATGAAGGCACATGGTGGCTGCCACAATCATCTTTTGCTTAGGCATATCAAAGGTTGGCATCTTTAGGAGAATCCTTGGGTTGTATAAAATCCTTCGACGTCTTCACAACGCATTGTAGTACCTCGTTAAATTTTCGAGAAATTATGTCACTAGAATGCTTGAACCGATTTTGTGCCATTCGATTTGATTCACAACTACCGCATATATATAGGAATAGAGAAAGTGCCTCTATTGAGTGCATATGAGGGGTAGATTTTAAACCATAAGTGCTCACAAGAAGATCATGTAACTTGTAGAAAAGTATAGACTTCATGTGAAACATGTTGTGACTTTCTCCAGGAGTCCTCAAAGTTTTCATCACCCAACCATATCCACTTAGTTGTGAAGTTCTAAGTTATAGGTTCATTTTTATCATAATATTTTGAGAAATAACTTGTCATGATAGCCACAGCACAAGTTAAGGACGACATGACATGTTGTCGTCGCCTCATCAACTCTACTTGAAAATCATAATCATCCTCATCATCACTCCCACCACTTTCACTTTCACAAGACATCTGAAAATGAAAATGACAACATAGCAACATCAGTAGATCAACATAGCAACATTATATGAAAATGAACCTAGGCACTTGTTATATTTCTATATATATGCGGTGGTTGTGAATCAAATCGATAGCAACCCGCAATGTCATCTGAAAATGACAACATAGCGACCTGCAGTGTCTAAGGCTTGTGTGGTACTAATTGGAACGTTGAAATCCTGTAGGAATTTCGGAGGACAAGAAGCCTTCGCTCATAGGATACAGGGATTCCTATGAAATTTCTAAAAGAATCATGTATTCAAAACGGCCCCTTAACCTACCTGGACTATTTTTCAGTAGCGCCCAATGTGATCTCGTCATGCAAAGAAGAAGAAAAGCAGTCGAAAAATGCATGTGTTCTGCTTCTGCTAATATAATAGTACTGGGCAAATTAGCCATAACCCATGCATATAGAAGTATAAAACTGTGTCAACAACGCATTCCTCAAAGAACTCTTCTGCTGCTTTTCTCCACTTTCAGGCCTCCCATTACAAATTCAGCATGAAATCTAGCAGCTGTGGCCTAATGTTTTTTTTTTCCTTGCTAACTTGGGCAACATCAAAAAGAGAAACCTCACACAGGCACAGCTGCAACTGTGCGGTTTTTGTCACGAGGCCACGCGCTTCAAGCCACACAGACACACCATTCCATGGTATGTTTGCGCACGAAACAGAATCAGGAACACTGCAATCTGGTGGATCAGAGCAAATTGCGGTTTACCAGAGTCGTCGGAACTCACGAACAAGATTTAGATTATTGCTTAATTGCGTTACAATGGTGGTTTCCTCACACACCACTGGTATTTGTCCATTTCACAAGAACAATCCCCGTATCAAATGTCTGGAACAAAATGGACACAATGGCGAACAGCGCTGTTACACTGCGAATTATGCTTCGGCCATGATGCAATCAATGGCTTGCTTGCAGATTCCAGTCATTGTCGCCTCTGGTCCATAGACCTGCAATGGATCGTCGAGCAAAATCAGCTGGTATGTTATGGGGATGGGGATGGTCCAACGGTTTCCTTTCACGTCTACTTAATTTTGTTATCGAGAAATTTCAATAATTAGAGTAGGAAATGGAAGGTTTGAGGTTTCTGTAGAAGTTGCCTATGAGATCATAGTAGGTACATACCTCAATTGGAACACCAAGTTCTGAACCTAGGGCACGCATTTTAGCAAGTCCAGTTTGGTAGTTTGGACCACCCCTCCGAACATAAATGTTCATCCTTGCAGCCTTTAATTTCGATTCCTGGCAGCAGATTTGGAGGCAAAATAACAATAAGATGGATGAAGATTTTAATGGAGACAGGTGGGAGTGGTTATGGAATAGAGTAGCAACCAACTGAACAGCCCAACTTACCTTCTCTCTTAAAGCCCGGATGATGCCACTAAATGTAGCAGCAACATCAGTGAAGTTTGCTATACCCCCTCCGATGAGAAGAGCTCTCTTACGGCCATCAGGATCAGCAGTGGCACACTGCAGATTCAGTTATTATGCATGTTAGAATAACCTAGTAAGCAATACAGTGAGCTAAAAGGTTCTAGTGTGGTTCTTACATCCAGAACTACTCTAGCATACTGCAGAACCTCCTCCTCGTTGGGAGCTCCACTGTACTCCGCATAATTTCCTAGCTCTGATGCATAGCCCAAATCTCCCACCTGGTATACAACAGAGTATGAGCTTATTCATGCAACTCAAAGATGGTCCATTTTATTGTCTTTTAGTTATGTTTTCCCTATTAGTTCCTTCGGAAATTCCTTCTGTACCTCTCTCTCAAAAAGAAAATATTAAAAAAGAAATGAGTAGTGCTTCTACGCATCACCCTCCTAATATAAGTTGCATAAATCTTGAAGCAAGCATGCTTTAATATTTATGCAAGTTTCAAATAGTAACGTATAGAAACACCTCCCGAAAGGAATTCATATGTGATGAATCCAAGTTAACAGAAGATATTATGAAAACTTCAAAACCTAACTCAATGAAGGATTTGGAAGAAGGTTAGGCACTTAGGCTTACCGTATCAGCATATATGACACTAGCACCACCACCTGCAACCATTGTCCAAATGCGTCCTTTTGGGTTCAATACTGTGAATTTCAGAGATGCACTTGTCTGAAAGAACAAGAAATGTTACATTACATCAGTCTCCATTCAGGACTTAAAAGTCTTAAACACACTAACGATTTACATGCAGCAGAATTCAGGGGAGAACAGGAAAGGAAGAAATATGATATGTACAATTTTCTATGGACTTACCTTCTCATCAAGCTCATGGATAAAGCTTTCTGAGGGGCTGAGGACTCTTCCGAAAGGTAGAGGGAACTCAATGTTACCCCACCTGTAAATTGAAAACAATGATAGGCACGATCAGTATCAGTATAAAGAAAAGACGTACTTGGACTCTGTAAGTTAGATCGGAAGCCTGAATCATACGTCTTAAAGTTCTTGAAAGCTGCTGTGTCATCAAGTTCTCCTCTCATGTCCAGAGGATATGGTTCCCCATTTACCAAGGTAAATGGATTCATCTCAAGAAATGAGAAATCCAAGTCTGCCGAAAGATAACTTGGTGTCAATGACAAAGCAACAATTCAAATTATCTGTCTTTGAAAAGCAAGTGTGAGGTACCTTGGAATATCGAAAATACCCCTCTAATAAAATCACCTATTTTTGTGCGGACCTGAAATTCAGACAGAAATCATGGTTAAACTAAGCACATGATGGTTACTGGCTTACTGCAGAACATAATAAATGGCATGAGATAAAGAAGCAAGTAATCTAATGAAAGATCTTACCTCCAATGGTAGGGTCGCGATCAAGGGAGCGCATGCATCAGGTGTCATTTGCTTCTCTGTGGGAAGAAAGATCGTCTTAACCTTGTCCCAATTCTCCTCGATCTCGATACCTCCACATTCTGAGAAACTAATGGTGCAGCCAAGCCTCTCTGATACAATTGAAAGGTAGTACTCCTGATCATGGGGCACAAATGGCTCAACTATGAAGGTCGTAATTGGAGCCTTGCAGCCGCCCATCTCAACCTAAATACACGAGCATGACAGATATATTACAAAAATAGTTCTAACTATCAAGATCGTGGGGGAGAAGCATGGCAAGATGGTAGTCTTGTACCTACCTCAACTCCCAACCGCTCCTTGACAAATTGGCGGACTTGAGCAAGATCAAGGTTGAGGGCCACAAGGCCACTCTTCCCACGTTTACCAAACAGCATGTCAGGTTTCACGACCAACTTCATAGATGAAAGCCATGGCTCCTGGTTCACAAGGTCCGTGAAATCCGTTGATTGTATGACCTATGAATAAGCACACTGCAAATTAAGTCGAATTGTTCTTGAGGAGTATATCAAGTATTCGGATGCTATTGCACAACTGCAAACACAAAAAGTATCACGAAAATGAAAGCATTACAGCCAAGAGTTATCCGATTATAGCTGATTCTTCCCAACCCAGATAACGTAAAGGCACTATGGCGATTAGAAACTAAGACACAGCATTAGAACACAACAGATGTAAGATACTTGTATTGGACAAACAAAACCTTTGTGCATCACATGACCCATCCAACCAAAAAATATCAAATATCTGCCAATTACTCAGCAGGTATATTGGTGAAACCCCATAGCACAAAATTGTTTCCGTTGCAGATTGAAGCAAACATGCAAAATGTCTTGCACGACCATTGTTTACATGATCCAATTCAATTACCCAATAGAATCACCTTTTTTTCCAAGTTCCCATTTAGATTCCTCACCCGCAGAGGCGGACCACCCCTCCGGCGAGGGGGCTAAATGAGCTCCAGCCGGCTACCAGCACTCATGTTGTATCACACTGCTTCCTAGCTGATTATGAATTGATACGATTTTTGTCTCCCTGTTTGATGTTGTTTTGTTGTAATTTAATATTAAAGCATGCTAGCTTGCTTTCTTTGTGAGCTATCCTAAATTCTTAAGTAGCACGTCCTCAAGTTGTTTGATGAAATGCCCATAGACATAATTAACATCTATTGCACATTTACAAGGCTAGCTACTTGAATATAGAAAAAAAATGGCACCAGCTCTCTCTTGACGCATACATACAGGATCTAAAGGTATGCAAGATTGAAGATTGCAAGGGCCTTGCCCCCGGTTGCTTGTCGGTCTTTGCAATTAGTGTGACGTAATCCATAGGATTTTAACTGGATCAACTTACTCGGGGTTAGCACTAGTTCTTCACCAACCACGGGCTTAACCCATGAGCCTCCCTTTATTTTCGTTCTGGTCTGCCCCTGCTCACAATTTTCGTATCAGATCGCATCAGATGACATACTTCCAGGTGGAAATCGATGGTCGAGGTCATTAATTTAACACGCGCTCCCCAGCCAAAACCCACCGCGAACGCAAAAGCTCGCATCAAATCCGACACTAGGATCGATCAAAAGCCAACAACCATAGCGCAGAGTCGTAGCATCTCTACAACTTCACTCTATAATCATGAACCTAGAACATCAACAGGCCCTAAAATTCAGCGCTTATCCCAAAATCCCAACCCAAATTAACCTCAAAACCCACGCCTCATCCCAAAATTCTACATGGGAGTCGCGCCCTCGAAGCTGAATCCCGCGCGCAAGCTTGGGGAGTCGAACGCCCCCAAGCTGAATCCCGCGCGCCCTGGCCAGGATCGCTCGCCGAGGCGCGAGGATCCACGCGGAATTCCCCAGATCACGAGCCGAAGCGCGGAGGAGGGAAGGAGGAGCAACAGAGAGAGAGAGAGAGAGAGGGAGGTAGCGGGACGGGAGGCTGACCTGCGCGGAGAGGATCTGGAGGTCGATGCCGGCGAGGCGCTTGAGGTGCTCCCTGAGGAGGCGCTTGGAGTCGTACTCCCGGATCTTCTTCCGCGCCATGGCCGCCCCCTTCCCGAAGCCACCTCTCCCTCTCGAGCCGAGCGCGAAGGCGAGGGGAGGAGTAGGTGGTGGCGCTAGTGGCGTGTGTATGTGGTGAGTAGGAGGGGAGATATATATATATATATATATTAATATATACACGGCCGCTGGGTTAGTTGGTTTCTCTGGTCTGCTTTGCTTGGGTTTCGTAAAACAGCACACAAATACGAGTTTTGGCGGTTCTTTTTTCTTTTTTTTTTCATTTCGGGATCTTTCGAAATGAAATTGCAAATTTGTGATACGTGTGACTTGCACACATGACGCTACCAATACTTTCATGGTCAAAAGAAGATTAGATTTACGATTTAATTTAGAAGAGAGCTAAAAGATAAGAAAAAAAGTGCACCGGGCCAAATACAACCAGGCTACCACAAATATCGAGGTATGTTAGGCTGCTGCTACTGTCATGGAATGGCCATTGGTTGATTGGATCTAGAAAAAAAAAGACTAATGTTGTTTTAGTCGAGAAATGCGATTTATATTGGGAGTATCTGGAGCACAAATTTGTGTTAAGTGTAATATATATTTTGTGAAGCATACGGCTAGCTATGTATCTATTCGTTGCATGACAACTTTTGGCCACATTCAGTAGCTATGGTGCGGCTAACGCTACTTTGGCAAGCAACCTTTGGTTGAGACTGATCCGATGCATCTTTTTTGTTACATAATATGCATGGCAACTGGCAAGGATGCATACTACCAACCCGAAATAGCTAAAAATACGGTTTTAACATGAGCAGTGCTATATGCATTTCTATGGAGTTTCGCAGTCGTAACAATGTTACTTCAATCCTAACATATACCCCATGCGTCACATTTTGCACCCCTAGATAAAATGTATTTCCCAACGTTCTTATGCTTTGCACCCATCTTTAATCCACTGACAGTGGACATCACTGCATGGGCAAATGTAGGTCATCGTATATTCTCTGTTAGATGTGTAAGCACAACGCCACATCGCGCAAGCGCGTGACGCCGCGCGAGGGTGATTTTTCGGAATCTAGGGTTTTTAACAAAAGGTATGGTACGGATCTTGGCATAATTCTCTTAAATCGCGAGGTTTTTTACCAAATGGCTCGAGAAGGAGCTTAATTCAAATCTACAGACCCACGAGTTTTTTTGCAAAAAAAAAGGTGGTGGGAGAACTTAAACATATTTTCGGAATTTTTGAATGTGTTTTTTGCGAAAGAGCTGGTAAGGGACTTGGAACATATTTTTTTGAAATTTTGGAGGGATCTAAACGTAGTTTCATAATTTGCAAAGGTTTTTTTTTGTAAAGAAGATGGTAGGAGGACACGAACGTAATTTTCAAACTTCCGGAGGGCCTCTATTTTGGAATTTCTAGAGGGAAATAAACGCAATTTCATAATTTTCGAAGGGTTATTTTGCAAAGAAGACAGTACAAAGACACCAGTTTGTTAACTTTGTCATCTTTGTAAGCGGATCGTTGCATTGTTTTCGTACAAGAGGATCTGGTGCTGCTGCCCTCACCGATTGGCGTCGGAATGACATATAATGTGATGCCGATGGGGATGTAGGGTAGCTGGGTAGGTGTCGGTTGGGGTTGGCTTATCAAAGCCTACATAAAGAAGCAAACCTCTGCCTAACCATTCTGCCTGCCACATTCTCACCTTTGCGTGTAATAAACTCTGTCTATTTCAGTATTTCCTTGTAAAACTGTGGACCATGTACTGTTGCTTCTATTAACATAATCCTGGGATTTGTAACCTTCAAAAAATAAAAAACGTATTGGACAACAACAGATTTATACCACAGAAGAGTAAGCGATCTGGAGCTTATAACTTTTTAGTGTCGTGACCTTGTAGCTAAAAGATCAAGATCCTATCTATAATCCCAAAAACAACTATGCCAAGTATCCTTGATTCCCGTTAACACAAACACAACATTATATCAGCTTTTGTCCTCCGGACACCAACAAATCAGCTAAAACGAACACTTCTGTTCCCATTAGCACATACTAATAGTTTAATCCCAGTTCTTAATCAACTCCGTTAGTACATTCCACCATCTCATCTCACCCAAGGGATGTTCTTCAGAACAATTAACAATCACACGTGAGGGCCCAACGGTCCTGGGGAACAAAAAACATTACAACCTACTACTCACCGGCGAGACCGAGAGCACTGGACCTGCTAATCTCAGAACTTGTCAGCCATGTTTTGGGTGGTGGTGGGGCGGGATCAGATCACACGAGCTCCCTGTACAGGCATCAAGTTTTGACCTCAACTGTAGAAAGACTTCATTCATCTACCTGGTGGAAAGTACCAGACAAAGCGAGTGCCTGCAGCTCAGCAATCGTGGGGGTGATGGACAATCATTCGTCTCGGTAAGAATTAGCAGCTGGAACTGAGGCAGGGTTCCGCTTGACAAAGTGACCAGCGGGCCGTGGCCCTCTAATGTGGCTGTGCTCCCTGTAGACTGGTCCTGGAGCTGGAGGCCCCTTGCTTGGTTCATTGACACCTGCGTTCCGCTGGAAGTCCGCGGGTTTATTGTAGGATCCGACTGGCTGGTATTCTAGATGAGTGCCACCCCTTTGCCTTTCCGCATTGGTGCCATGGCTTGGCTTCCCAGCATCATAACCCCTTCCCCTGCGCATGCCGCCCCCTCTGTAGTACCTCCCGCTGTGGTGGCCCTCGCGACACGGCACAGGATTAAGCTGCTGCTGTTCTGCACTTTCGTGGCTCTCACTCTTCTGGCTATCATCTCCATGCAACATCTCTACTTTACCTTGTTCACTGTTTGCATTCTTTTCTTCGTTTCCACCAATGTTTTGAGCAAGGTTGCTGTTGCTGCTGTCTTGCAAAGTAGAACCATCCACTTGCCCTCCCGTAGCATTATTGCCCTGTGAGTTGTTCTGAGGAGCGGAATTGGATTTAGGTTTCCAGTGTGCTCTAGAATGTGTAGCTGCTCCGCCACTCTTCACATCAGATCTTGAGTTTGAATCCATGGCCGGTGTTAGCATTTGATGGGCAACGTCCTTCCTGCCTTCTCTATCTTTGTTCTCATTTGAGTAGTAATTTCCCTCATTTCTTTGAGCCTTAACATGCTGTCGCCTTTGCCTGTTAGCTGCATCATGTTCCTTTGCAGCACAGACAGGTAATTGAACTGTTGGAAATGAACTGCTCTCAGCAGCAGCATCTGCTTGCTTGTCAGGTTCAAGTGGCTGGTGCTGATCAGAAGGCGTATGAACTTCATGTGATTCTTGAAAGTAGTCCACATGGTCGGCAGGATTTGGTACCACCAAGGCTGATTCATTTGTATTCCTTCTGCGCCAAGAAGAATGAGACTTCCCATGCCCCCTACTAGTTTTCTTGTCCTCCCATTTCTTGGGCTCAGTTGTGGCCTCAGCTTTAGCAGCAGTGGACTTTTCAACTGCTTCCTTATTATGAATCTTGTTGTCCACATAGGATTTTTCTGCTGGTAAATTCTGCCCCAAATTCTGCTGCTGAAGCTCTTTGGACAGAGGCTTAGGTACATATCTTTCCATTTCAGCTCTCTTTGTTCTTGTAACATTCTCCCCATCGTCGTTGTTCTTTCCAGCTGGTTGAGCAGGGGCAGCTACTGCTGTGTTCAGCATGGCCTCTTCGTCAGATTGGTCATTCTGCCCTGGCAGCTTAACTGGTGCCCACACAACACCCCCATTCCCATGTGGCTTCTCAACAGGTCGGACAGCATGCTGATTCTTTCCCAATCTTTTTGCCTGCTGAGGTCTTGGGCGGCTATTTGCTGTATTATGAGCTTCCTCTGGTGGTTTTGAGCACTCTTGGTTCAAAGATCCAAATGAAATACCACCCACGGTTATACTTCCCACAGTGACAATAGTACCTTCAGTAGGAACTATAGAACTACTGATGATAACACCAGCAGTTTGTGTTTCTGATTCATTAGAGACTTTCACTGTATTCTCCTCATTAAGCAACACAGGTGGATGTTTAGAAGTAACTGAAGCATCATCCACCTTTTTCTTATTTCTTGAGTGCCGGGCACTCTTCTTGTTGTGGGCTGGGGGTTCATCATGCGATGTAACAACAGCAGTTGGTGCGTCCAAAGAAGCCTCAACAATTTTCTTAGCATTTTCTGTGCTTAACGCAACACTTGACTTCTCACCAGGAATTTTCTCCTCTGAAACAACTTGCCTTCTTCTGTAGCTCTGTCTAGGCTTTGGAACACTGATGTCATGCGATTGTGACATACTTTTCTGGGCTATAGGCCCCACCATGTTGCTCTGTGTGTTCCTTGCTGAGGATGAGTTGTTATGAACAGCAGGATCTTTACCAGCACCTGCAGCATGTGGTAGTGTAGCAGACTTGGACTGTACAGGAAGTGCACTATGCTTGGGATCAGTTGGTGGCTGAAGAGTATTAAGACTATCAGATGCAATAACATCACATGAGTCAGCAGTTGAAGTAGCAGGATTAGTAGTCACATCAAGTCCATCATTTTGTTTATTATGCACATCATCAATTTCTGGTGGTGCACCATTTGAGTTCTTCCGATGTACTGATGAACGCCTGTTCAGTTCTTCCAACTTAGCAAGAGCTTTTGCTTTTTGTTGCTTTGTCCGTTCCTCCTCCTCAGCTTGCAATTGTTTTGCACGTTGTGCAGCCAACTCCCTCATTTTTGCATGCTGAAATTAAAATAAAAACCAAGAAAACACTAGTCAGTAATCAACATGGTTATGAAGCATCACATTAACCTTTCACTGTACAATTTATTTACTTGCCTGTTTTGACCATTTCATTTCATATGCATGCTACTTTTGTCATACATGTTGCACAAATTCCACAGGAAATAAAAGTTACTCTACACAGTAAAGCAGCTTGCTATGTTATGATCTACACAGTAAAGCAGCTTGCTATGTTCTGATCTGATTATGATAAAAGGATGTGCTTATTTAATAGCACAAAACTAATGAGTAAACAGCATATGGTACAAAACTAAATGTGGTAAGAAAGAATTTTAAGGTTTCAAGGATGGGAGCCTACAATACCAATTACAAAGTTATGATGGCCATAACTGCAAGTAAACAGCATAAGGTAAAACACTTTGTATTGTATTTTATATTTATACTTGCGAGGTCTGAATAAAACCCAACCACACAGTAATGAAAAATTTTCACCTCAACACGCGATGTGGGAACAAACAGCACTGCAAGTCCTAATTTTAACAAAAGCTAATTGAATGCAACATTTGTGCTGTGAAATGAAGTCCAAAGTCCAAACAGTATCTCAGATACAAAAGACAAGACAGGATAATAATGTATTATATAAACTTGAAACGGTATCAACAGAATAAAAACTTCTTTAATGGAATTTTTTCTTGATGAATGATTGAATGCAAAATGATTGAGGTAGTCCAGAGGATTAAATACTTTTAACAGATGAGTGAAGAGATGTTACTGGACAGTGGTCACCAACTCACCATTGAGAATTATACTAAAAAAACTTCTAAAAAACTAGGATGATAGCTGTACAGTTTTGTAATATCATAAGAAATTTACATCCATATACCTGAGATTCATAATCAAGTGAAACCAGCATATCATCAGTGACTGTCACAGGTGGCAGCTGTGAAGCATTCTCAGGAGATTGGTCATGCTGACTATTCGTCAAATCAAGTACTGGTGAAGATTCAGTTGTAGAATTTTCTCCCTGGCCATGTCCTGCAAAATTATTAGCTGATCTGTCTTTAGCAGGACCATGGTGACTGTTTCTTGAAGAATTACCTCTCCTATGTATGCGATCATGAGTTGATTCACCAAGCTTTCCAGCTTTGCCAATTTCAGTTAACTGTGAGTGTGACGGCTCAACAACCATACCATCAGTAGGCACATTTGGTAGTTTCTGCACCACAGGAGAAATATGAGAAACGAAACCTGCCTGGCCAGAAGCAGAAGGAAAAAGTAGTGATGACAGAAGAAGATGAAACATCTTTGATCACCTGGTCTGCCTTTGAATCGGTGCTTTTATGCTGCTTCTCCTTGGCTTCCTTGGGTGAAAATGGTTCTGCAACATTACGTGGATCAACATTTCTAGCTTTGTTGTTCAAACTCTCTATTTTCTCTATTAAAGCCACATTCTTCTTAATGACAGGTTGCTGATCAAGTGCAACTGAATTATCCTCCTTAAACTTCTTCCGAAGAGTGCCATCATCAGCTTCCCTGGGATGGGAATGCACATTTTCCGAGACAGACGAATGGCTTATACCAGCTGTACCCCTCTGATCAGGCACCGACTTCATGAGCACCCTGTTCCTTCCACTGAAGGTATCCTTCATATCTGCCCTCATGTTTACATCGCTCCGGTTTCCATCTGGATGTGGAATAATTGGTGGTGCAGGCTGAGCCTTCCTTTCGACTTCACAGGGACCTCCTAGGGGATCAGGGTTATCATGCAAAATCCTAGGCTGTCCTTGACGAACGACATGTACTCTATCAGATTCCAACTGCTCCTTGGGAACTGTTTCATGTTTGCCTGTTCTGCTCCGAGAATATCCAGGTTGGAACTTGTCGTTCTGTTTTGGGATTTGATTTAATATTCCTGGTTGATGAGGACCTCCAACAAATGGTGAATCTCTTGCATTGGCATTATTGAAATTTGCTCGTGACAGGCCATAATATCCATCATAAGGCATTGGGCCCTGGTAAACTGGCCTAACTGGAATAACAGGTTGATTCATAATATAGGAATTTGGAGGTATAGAATGATATGCATCTCCATTTTTAGGGTGATATCCACCATGCCCTGAGCCCTGTCTTGCTGCTGGTTCTGAGTTGTGTGGGAACTGACCATAATAAGCAAATGGTTCTACAGGTCTGTATGGGCTACCTGGTGCTGGTCCTCTATGCCACATTCCGTCAGGAGGGTGACTTGGAGATGCACGCCATGAATCAAATTGTGGAGGGGGCATGCAAAAGTTAGGGGGGTACGGTTGTGGATGCTGGACTTCATTTGGCAGACTTGTGGCAGGGAAGGGAGCACCTCCATCATATGCATGCTGCTCTGTTTTCACGATATCCACAGGATGATTATTGGTTGACAAAATTACCTCTCCAGCTCCTGGCACAGAAACATTATTCCATGATGTGGTAAGGCAATTAAATGTATCCAACAGCAAGGGACATTATCAACTATGAGAAGTGGTGAAATTAGTAATACCAGCTGTTAGGCTCTTTCCTTGTTCATTCTGTGTTGCCTCTTTACCAGAACTAGAAGTCGGGAGCCCTTTTGAACTATGGCCTATAACAAAACGATGAACTGTAAGGAGTGCTCTTCTTGTACATCAACCGACTAGAAGAAATTGGTATTTGTAGCATCAGAGCAGTCTGAACAATAACCGAGATTTGCCCAAATACTACCTCTATTAAAGCTGGAAGAATCCCGGCCACCACAGCGATTTGAGCCGGCTCGGCGCGCGGCTCGAGCCGAGCCGGGGAAAAAATACATTTAGGTCCTTTTTCAGAAAAAAAAAATTACGTTTAGGTCCTTTTTGGAAAAAACATTACATTTAGGTCCCTTCTCGGGAAAAAACGTTACTTTTAGGTCCTTTTCCGGGAAAAAAAGATATACCACGTTTAGATCCTTTTGTCCTATTTAAGCATTACGTTTAGGTCCTCTTTTGTCCTTATCCGGAAAAAAATTGCGTTGAGGTCTTTTTTCGTAAAAAAAAAAGTTTTTCAGAAAAAAATACGTTTGGGTCATTTTTCGAGAGAAAAAATATGTCTATGTCCTTTTTCGGGAAAAAAATAGATCATTTTGTCCATTTTTTACGTGTAGAGCAGCGTTCGCGGCGTGGCACACCGCAGTAACTCAGATACATTTATATCCTTTCAACCGTTCCGCCGAATAAATGCGAAAAAAAACACAATTACGTTTATATCCTTTCAACCATTTCGCGTGTTTCCTCGATTTGCTCGCGTAGGGAGCGGCAGTCACGCGTTTTCTCAATTTGCTCACGTGGGTAGCAACGGTCGCGGCGTGGCACGCCGCGGTATCTAGTAGTTCTAATAATAGCATATATCTACTTCTTTCCATATGTTCAATACAACTGAGAATTTGACATATAAAGTTATCAGGCATGACACTCTAAAAAAACCATATAAGACATCTTATTTTGCATATTACCTCGTTGACTGTTTGATTCAGAGCTTTTTTCGGAGACAAGTGTTGGGAAATCACCGGTACTTAGAGTAAACCCATGTCCATGTGATAAAGATCCCTATATAGTTAAGATCAAAGATATGAAATATGTTTTGGCTGTTAAATCACAAGCCAGCTCAAATTCTAGGTGTTGTGCATTACCGGTTTGTCAACAGTTCTTATTGATACTTCCATATTCTCTGAGGGATTATCTGCAAATCGAGAAAGCTGTGAGCTTCCTGGTCTTGTCTCTGCACTCCGAGGACGATTTGTGGCCATTGGTAAATGATGTGATGGTAATGTGCCTGAAGCTGTGGATGGTCGAGAATTTGGACCCCAAGCATTAGGTGAGTCAAGGGAATCACTTCCAGCTGTTGAGGGCCTTGAGCCTCCCCCGGAAGAGGGATGACCATTGAAGTGGCTGGGTGAACCAGGACCTCCATCATTCTTGGGAGATAGAAGTGAAGAGGAATTCCATGCATTTGGTGTTGTAGGTGCCAGTTTGCTGCCCCATGTGAGGGTGCCCCTAACATCAAAACCATAATCTCATTACATAGCAATTGTGGGAAAACATTGAGAACTCTGAATGACTAGCATCTGAATATCTACAACATTGAATCAAAAGAACAATTGGGAAGTATAATAAAGGGGGATGCTTACTTTGGAACAATTTCCACGTTGGGGTCAAGACCGTGATTTTCCAACCTTCATGAGCAGAGCAACTACTGAATCAATTCACAGGTAGAGAAGCATATAAAGTTAGATTTGGCTTCCAGTACCCAATAAGAAAAGTGTTACCTTTGACTTGGCAAATTAATAGGTTTTGGAATTTTTCCAAGAACAGTCATGCCGGATTTCCTTGTAGGGGCAGCCCATCTGCAGAAAGTAATACGAAATAATAATGTAAATAGAGAGTGCATCGTCTGCAGAAATGCTAATGTAGCTATGTAACTATTAAGAGCAGTAACTTGATTATGCAAGTGCAAAAGGCACATTGTTGAACAGAATGATAAAAGATTAATTCTTGGACGGAAAATCCATGGAGCATAATCATCTAACCGCACAAAGAAACTAAAAAGAAATAACCATTTTACACCCCCAGAACTTTACAGAAAGTCCATTTAACACCATCAACTACAAAACTGGGCATTTAACACCCCAAACTTAAAAACCAGACCAACTTACACCCTAAGGTGGTTTTGAAGGGTGATTTTGCTGACAAGGATCCAACTCAAGGTGGTTTTTTCCATGCCATCAGTTTTTGCTGATGGCAATCCAAATAAGAGGGAGGATCACGGTTATCACGGCGCCCCGGCGAGGCGAGTCGCCTCCGGGGAGCCTGGACGCCTAGGCGTCTAGGCGAGGATTAGGCGACCAAAAAAGTCTACTAATATCAGCATTTCTCTCAATCTCAGTCCATTCAAGAGCCCAGCCGAGCCGGCCCAGCCCCCCCCCCCCCTCTCTCTCCCTCTCTCGGACTCTCCGCATGCGAGCCGCCGCCTCCACTCCACGCACGATCCGTTCGGCGCCGCTCCCCCCTCCCCCCGAGCACCGCCGGATCTAGCGACTCCTCCTCGCCGCTATCCGTCCAGATCTACTCGAGAGAAGCGGCGACGCAGAGGAGCCAGTGGTGGAGGCGACGCAGAGCAGGCAGGCGGTGGAGGTGGCGGCGCCGCGACGGAGCTCCCTTCCGTTCGGCGTTGTTCCCCCCGAGCGCCGCCTTCCCCTCCTCCCCCCGAGCGCCGTCTTCTCCCCACGCCCTCCTTTCCCGGCCAGGCGAGGCGAGCGGCCATGGCGGGCGGTCGCCGACGACTGGACGCCTAGGCGACGCCGTGATAACCATGAGGAGGATGACTAGAAGAAGAAGGATAATAGAGATAGAGAGAGAGGAGTAGGAAAAAGGTCGACGATGTGGATGTCTAACATCTTTTGAGTTGGATCCTCATAAGCAAAATCCAATGATATGGCCACCAATATTTAAAAACCACCTTGAGTGGAACCTATGTCATCAAAACCGCTTTAAGAGTGTAATTTGACCCGGTTTTGTAAGTTTGGAGTGTTAAATACCTAGTTTGGTAGTTGAGACTGTTAAACGGACTTTTTACAAAGTTTGGAGGTGCAAAATTGACTTATTCCAACTAAAAAACTTTGAACAAATGGCGTTGCAAGGCAATGCATAACACATCCAAAAGATTTAATTCACCGAAACAATTATGTCTGAGGGATTGAAAAAAATATACATAGGCCAAATGGTAATTGACAATATACTGTCGTCCAAAAACCCATCAATTTTTGTGGAAAACCAATACAACAAGGGCTAAAAACACAAAAGTAAAAACAGTTACACCTGAAAAGTTGGACAGGCTTTGAGGCAACTCAGACACACCTGGCTGTTAATGGGCCAAGATGTAACATGATATAAACCTCAATTTGCAAACTTGATGCATGCATTTTTGCAACACACTTATATCCATACTTAAACACAAACTAGAGCACTCTGCCCTTAGACAATATATAACTCTTATTATTCCTTAAAAAATGAGATAAGCACACTGATAAAATCATAAGTAGAGATATGGTAAATAAAGGGGGGGAAAAGGTAAGCCAAATAACGAAAGAGGCAGTTCAGCTATGAAAAAAGACAAGAAAAATTGCAAGAGGCAGTTCCTTCGCTAGATTTCAAACAGAGTTTTCATGATGGCAGCTCTTGGATCGCAAGGAACATATAATCACCACATCTCCCAGAACTTCCCACAATCTGAAGAAAAGGAGCACCAAAAAGGCTCATCTTGCAACCATCGCCATGCCACGATGCGGCCACGCGAATACCATACCCAGCACTTCGCAACTCCATTTGCTCAATCGATAAAACAACATAGGCTCATCTTGCAATCATCGCCATGCCGCGATGCTGCACACGAATACCATACCCACCACTTTGCAACTGATTCGCTCAATCGACCAAACAACACAGAATCGAACCAAACCACCTAACAGCACACGCGACCTATCATATTTCCTATCCAGAAACCACCATCCCTACACCACATCAAACGAAGCATAAGCTAAATACCACCGTACGCCACGCACTACACTAAATCGATGCTAAATAATATGAAATTTTCAAATAAAAATTTAGCACGCCTCACCAAAATCACCGCACGCAGCAATGCCCATGCTCTACGCATCCAATCCAGAATTATATAAAAAAAATCAAAAAGCGCGACGAAATTGCATCGCGCGTGCGAGGGCGCGGGTGTGGGATAGGGATCGCGAACCTCTTGTCCGTGGTGAGCAGGCTCGAGGCCATGGTCCCTCCTCGTGAGCTAGCGCCCTCCCCTAGCCGCCTCGAATTCCGCGGGCCAAATCGAACGGAGCCAATCGCCGGGAACAACCAGGCCGAGGAGATCGAGATCTCTACGGACGCCTCGGAGGAGCCACGAGGAGGAGGGGGCCCGGAACCCTAGGATAGGAGGAGACGGTGATCGGGGTGGGAGCCGGCAGGCTCGGATCAGCGGCGGCGGAGGATCTACGGCGCCCTCGGTGCCCTGCCGTCCAACTGCGTCCGGGAGGATGACAGGTGGGGCCCGCGCGTCAGAGGGAGGACGAGGCGACCGGGGGAAGAGAAGAGAAGGTTGGAGAGGCGTTCGTGGGAGCCATATAAAACTGGGGAGGGGGTACGCGTGGCGGTACGGGATTGGCTGCAAATGGGTGAGCTCGTGCGCTCGCCGGCCCCGCATGTCAGCAGCAGTTCTGGAGTCGTGGAGGAATGCGAGTGGACAGGTTTGGTGTGGATTGTGTGGCTGCACGGCGCAGAGGATCCTTGGGTGCTCAAGGGAGAGAGGAGCAGCTGTTGTGTGCTTGGATTTGTCTAGCCACCTCGGACGCGGGGATTTCGACGTTTCGTGCTAACAAATTTTAGAGGTGGGCATCTGGGCAGGTCACTTCGGGCCAGTACGAGACACGTCCGATTTAACTTAGTCTAAGACACGGCATGGCACTGTGGACAACGGGCCGTGCTAGCCCGGCGCATTTGCTCGGGCCGTGTCGGGCTTGCCAACCGGGCACGACGAGCGACTGGCGCGATGCGGCCCGCGATTTTTGCGGCAACGCGGCGTGACGCCAACCCGTCGGCAAGCGGCCGGGAGCAAGGCAAACCTTGGCCGGCACGCGCCGCCCGCAGCCGCAGAGCCATTGCCCGCTCCTCCGCGTCTTGCCGAGCTTCTGGTCCACCTGCGCCGCGCCGTCGAGCCGCTGGCCCGCTCGCGCACGCGCCGCCTCGTCGTCGGCGGCCTCGCGTCTGCGCGCTCTCGCGCGCCTCCCCGTCGTGCACGCAGCAGGCCGCCGAGCCGCTTGGCCCGCAAGGAGGGAGGGGAGTTCGTGGGGAGGGAGTCGGTCGCCGGTGACCAGTGGGGAGCGACGAGGGAGCCATGCGCCCATGCAGGGTAGCGGAGGCGATTGTGCGAGGGGACATAGGGGTCTCGGGTGCCTCTCGATCTCGGCAGCGCGGAAGCACGTGGAGCGCGACCCCGACGAGCCCGCCATGCTCATCGTCTGAAAGTTCAAAGCTCTATTAAGTTGGTTTTGGTGTTAATGATAAATCTAATATTGAGACTAACTCTTTTGATAATCATAATATTGATTAGTTTCAATTATTAATTAATGACAAATCTTTTATAAGACTAACTCTTTTGTTGAGCTTAACTCTCATTAGTCTCTTTTGGATAAAAAGATAGAAATATCATAGGTATGCATTCGAGTTCATATTATCGTATCTTGTTGCATTCTTTGGATATAATATTCATAATCATATTGATAAATTCAAATATGAGACTAACTCTTTTATTGAGTATATCTTTGATTAGTCTTATCTCATTGAAAAATGGAAAACCCAAGGTATGCACTCGTATTCATTTTACGATATTTTAATGCATATTTCGGATTCAAGTAAAATGATGAACTCTATCATTATTTAGACCTCAAGATGTGCATTAATGTTTCAACTCCATATATACATGAATGCACACATTTAGGGGGCGTTCATGCTTAAATCTTGAAGTTTCAAAGTATTGATCTAATTCATCTTTCTATATCAAGGATCATTACTTTGAAACAACCCCTTGAGTATATTTAACTTGTGTAGTTGTAGTATACTCATGGCAATATAGGATAAACTCCAAAGCAATCAAAAATTGAATATGTGCATATTGATTCAAGTTCAATTATTTGCATGCACACATCTAACGGAGTTTATTCTATAATTAATGGTCTTAAGAGTATTGATCCCTTTCTACCACTCCATATAAACTGGATCATTACTTTTAGACTTCATCGATTTTCATCGAATTGAGTATACGAAACTTGTGTAGTTAATATATACTCATGACAATTTAAATACAATTTAAATTGTGTTCGGTTGCCATTCAATCAACAAAGAACTAGTCATGTGTTGATGGTTCACTTTGTTGATCCTAGGGCAATCGAAAGTTTTTGAGTATTTGAAGCATTAGTTGCATTAGTATACTCAAGACACAATTAATCTTTCAATCATTTGTCTTTGGGTTGTGGTCAATCATCAAAGGAAATGTGTTAATGGAGTGTAATGATGATTGAGACAACTATGTATTTTGGACTAACATTTTCAATGAGTTTGAAATAGGTTAAACCCAAGGTTGAGATGGATAAACGGGACAAGAACGTCATCATGTGTTGATGAGCATCAAGAGAGGATCCCGAAGCTAAAACAAGGGGAATTCATCATGTGTTGATGAACAAGACGAAGATCCCGACTTGGAGAGAAGATGGAAATCATAAAAGCTCCAAGTGGATATGCTAGAGGCAAAGGTATAACTAGCTAGGGCTAAGGATGTGTTCCTAGTCTTTTACCGGTCTCGGTGTTTGGATGGGAAACCGGGTTGCTAGTTAGGTGCCGTACTATTTAGAGGGGTTAAGTATTTTAGCTTAAGCTTCATCATGTGTTGATGAACTCAATCCGGTTCACTCTAGCTCACTCTCTATTTGGTTCTTGCATAAGCTAAGTATTTACATGTGTTGCAAATAAGAGAGCTCATGCTCGCTTCTTATTGAATCTTAAATCGATTTGATTTTTGCATGGAGCTATGGATTTGCATGTGTTGCAAAAGGGAGATAGCTCATGTAATTTGGTTTATGTGATTTTTGTATGGAGTTAAGTTTTGCATGTGTTGCAAAAGGTGAGAGCTCATGCATCGGTGTTTTAGCTTGTGATTTGATCATGTGTTGATCATCACAAGGCTAAGTAAAGTTTATGATTTTTCTATTTGCAAATGTGTTTTACAAATAATCTAGAGGTTATGGTTTTGATCCTAAAGCATGTGTTGGCATTTGCAAATGTGTTTTGCAAAGTATCGGGATCATGTGTTGATCCTTACATGGCTAGAGGATTGATCTCATGGGTTCTTGGTTTATTTGCAAATATATTTTGCAAATTATTTTGATCATGAGTTGATCACTAAATGGCATAAGATTTGATCTTATTGACTCTCTCTAGCTTGTAGTCACGCTCTTGATCAAGTCTATGTGAGGGATTTCGAGAAATCAAATTTTAGACTTGAATGACTACATTAGAGTCTTTATTTCTGTGATATTTAAAAATATCTATGGTTGCTTAAATCTTTAAAATGGGTGGAGATTGTAGCCCTCGTGATAAGCTTCGCATAGAATCAAAAATCACCTAAATCGGAGTTCGGAGTAAAAAGTTATGAGCTTTTTCGTAGCTGTACCAGTGGTATGACCGGGGTCAATCCGGTCATACCGGCCAGCGGTATGACCGGACCCTCTCCGGTCATACCGGCCTTCGGTATGACCGGGGTCATTTCGGTGCGTTTTTTTCCAGAGAAGGGGTATGCAATTTTTTGGGTCCGGTATGACCGGACCACCTCCGGTATGACCGAATTTTCTCAGTAACGGCTAGTTTTTTAGTCGTTAGCCTCTGAGGAGCGGTCATACCGGCCCTAGGGCGGTATGACCGGGTTTCCTAGGCCTTTTTGCCCATTTTGCCCCTCAACGGCTAGTTTTTCTTGTGGATGCTATATAAGAAGCTTTGGGGTTGTTATTTGGGTGTTGCTGACCTTGGGGAAGGTTTGTGGGAGTTGTGTGAATGTGTTGCTCTCTTCTATTTGGTTTTTGAGCTAAGAGTGAGCCCTATTTGCATGTGTTGCATTTAGGAGAGGATTGAGAGCCTCTTGTGCATGTGTTGCACTTGAGGGAAGCTTTGTGCATGTGTTGCACTTGGTGAGGATCAAGCTAGAGGGCTTGACTTGTTACTCTTGATGTTTGCCGACACCTAGACGGCGTGTGGAAGCGTCGTGCACGGTGACCTTCTCAAGGAGATTGTGAGAAGGCACGGCAAAGTTGTGAAGGTCGGAGCTCGCCTACCCGGAGGGGGAAAGAGCTACCACTAGTGGAATCGAGGCGGGTGCTCAATTCGTGGAGCCGGTCCAAAGTGGTTTGGGCTTGCCTCAGCGTGGATTAGGGAGACCAAGCAAGTCTCCAAACACCACAGTAAAACATCGGTGTGTCTCTTTATGTTTGCTTGCAATTCTCTATTTACATTGTTGTAATTTACATTCCTAGAATTAAATTGCTTGATTGTCTTTAGGATTGTATATTCTTGAGTAGAGACATAATTAGCTAATGCACTTAGTAAGCCTAGTTGATTTAGGCTCTTATTTGTCAAAACCTTAGTTTATCGCTTCCGCATTAATTATTGTTTAGGTTTTGACATAGAGATCAATAGAGCGTATATTTAGTGAGAAGAAATTTTAAAACCGCCTATTCACCCCCTCTAGTCGGCATCCTCGATCTTACATCGTCACCTACGGGGGCAACCACCGCCACGACGACACCGCTGCCGCTGCAGCTGGCGTGCCGGAGCGCATGCTGGACGGCTTGAAGTTCTCTTGTTAATTCCATTAGATGACCAGCCATTTCTGTCTAGCTTAATGATTTTCTTTGTAGTTTCAGCTTGCTTGCTTCCTTTAGTCTTGAGACTTGTAGCGGTAGCAGTAGTGTTACGTTCATGTTGCGTGGTGATCTGAAATCTTGACTCTCGGGCGAACCGCGAAAGCGTGAAGGAATCGAGGGGCCGTCTGGGAGACTGGGATGAATTCCAAGCATATCCTCTGATTTCATCATAATTTCCGCTCTTGGGATGAATTGTCACTCTGACAATCCGATTGATAAAATTGGCTGATGGAAGAAGGTGCGCCATTTTTCCTGGACGCTTGACTGAAGCCATTGGGTCGTAGAACTCAAATTTCCTAGCAAGCGGAATAACTCGATCACTGTGTATACTGGGATAACCACTGTGATGAATTCCCCAGGCCTCTTCAATCTCATTTTTGGTGATTGTGTGCACTGCGGCATCTGTCATCTAAGTAATGCTCTCAAAAGATTCTGAAACATACAAAGTGGAATAGAATTGTCTGATCAAGTCTTCATTTTAGTCACACTTCTTGCTCACAAAATCAGATAATCCAGCACCATAAAACAATTCAGGAACACCCACGAACAAGGGAATTTTTCTGATGTGCTCCCAATTTATCCACTTATGATCAGCAAATTCCTTATCTTTGTAAATTTCGTAAAATACTTTTTGCTGAAACATAGTTCTGAATCTATCCTCAGTGGCACTTCTAGGCAACATATACTGATTTGCAGTTCTCAAAGAAAAGTAAGTGTCACCTTTGATTGTTTTCAGATTAGCAGAAGGATCAAAATCATCAAGATTTTCTTCCTTGAACCCTTCTCCACTTTGAGACTTGTCAATCTCCATTGAATCACTTCCTTCTTCAATTTCAGTTTATGATACTTTTTTTTCCCCTTGGATTGCTTGGAACTTTCATCAGCCCTTTGCTTGCTTCTCTTCTTGGCTCGTTGAAGTCTAGATGCAATGGGCAAGTCATCGTCGCTGTCACTTGCATGAACAGGAGGGTGACCTCGATTTGCTGCCACCTTTTTGTAAGATCCAGATCCTCTGGTCTTAGGCATGATTGCTGAGAGTAGAGAGGTTTCAAGGAGTAAGATCAAGGAGATATGCCCTAGAAATAGAGAATTTTGTGAAAAGCAATAGTATTGTGAACAAATTGACCGCAATCCCGGTGCTACCGCCCATGCTAGTTCGGTAGCACCGGACCTAGAGCGGTGCTACCGCACAGAGACCGGCAGCACCAGCCACTTGCAATTCAACCAAAAATTGTTAGAATTTGTGATTTTGATTGATTTGAATCAAGGAAAGCAGCTAAAAAGTATAGAGATCCCTCATCAAATTCATTTCAACCACAAATTTCAGCAAACATTCTCACATTTTGCCACATTTCACAGAAACCCTAAAAGGATACAAAATGAAATTTTGGGCATGAAAAATCCACAAATTTTGAGGACAAAAAGGTACCTTTGAGAGAGTATCAAGTGGAGAACGAAAGGATTGAGAGAAATTTTGTATTCTCCGCAAGATTCTTGAAGGATTTGAGTGAGGAATTAAGAGGAGAAGAAGAAGAGAGAGAAAAGATAGGTGTGGTCTGAGAGAGATGGAGAAGACGGTAGCACTGCCCTTGAGTTAACCATCACAACCCGACTAATCCGGTGCTACCGCAAATTTGCCGATAGTACCGGTCTCCGATGCTACCACTCATGTGTGGGCGGTGCTACCGGACTAAGCAACCCGAAAGGCTAAAAAATCATCCAGAAAATCTAAATAAGTTGAAATAGCTCATATGGTTTCAAATTTTTTATTAAAAATATATATTAGCAACCCAACCTTATATAATGATAATTTTGAGGAGAAGATTAATTCAAAATAGGATAGTTTCAGGGACTTTGACTTAATATGATTTGGAATTACTCTTTTGAAGCATAGAGCACTAATTTTAAAATTTTCACACATATATTTTTAAAACCAATGTAGAAAACATAAGATGGAAAAAATACTCCCCCTTAATGTGTGCTATATCTAAAGAATTAAAGAACATTGAATAAGATCCAAAAGAATATCCAATAAAAATCAACCATAATAAAATATTGATATATCTATGATATTTAATTCATTCCTCAATTTACAGAACCGAGCTTCATCTAAAGGCTTGGTTAGAATATCCGCTAATTGATCTTCGCTTCTAATGTGACTTATCACAATGTCTCCTTTGCTAACATGATCTCTCAAGAAATGATGACGAATTTCTATATGTTTAGTTCTTGAGTGTTGGACCGAGTTGCTGGCTATTTTAACGGCACTTTCATTATCACACAATAGAGGCATATTTTTAAAATTTATTCTATAATCTATTAAGGTTTGCCTAATCCACAATAATTGAGCACAACAACTACCGACGGAAATGTATCCGGCTTTAGCGGTGGATAGAGCTACAGAATTTTGTTTCTTGGAAAACCAAGAAATAAGGGATCTACCTAGAAATTGGCAATTCCCGGGGGTGATTTTTCTATCCACTTTGCAACCCGCATAATCCGAGTCCGAATATCCAATTAAATTGAATTTAGCACCTTTAGGATACCATAACCCTATATTTGAGGAATGCTTAAATATCTTAGAATTCTCTTAACAGCTACTAAATGACATTCTTTAGGAGAAGCTTGAAAACGAGCACACATGCAAATACTAAACATGATATCGGGCCTAGATGTGGTGAGATAAAGTAAACTATCAATCCTAGAACGATAAAGCTTTAAGTCTACCGGTTTACCTCCCTCATTTAGATCAAGATACCCGTTGAAAGCCATTGGAGTCTTGATAGGCTTTGAGTCTTCCATGCCAAACCTTTTGAGCAAATCTTTCACATATTTGGTTTAACTCACGAATGTCCCATTTTTGAGTTGCTTGATTTGAAGCCCAAGAAAGAAGCTTAATTCTCCAATCATTGATATCTCAAATTCTCTAGACATCATATCACCAAATTCTTTGTAAAATTCTTCGCTAGTAGAAGCAAATATAATATCATCAATATAGATTTGGCATACAAAGAATTCTTCATCAATTATTTTTGTAAAGAGTGTTATATCAACCTTTCCAATTTTGAAGCCTTTTGAAAGTAGAAAGTCTATAAGCCGCTCATACCATGCTCTAGGAGCTTGTTTAAGACCATATAGCGTCTTAGAGAGTTTGTAAACATGGTTTGGATATTTAGGGCTTTCAAAACCGGAGGGTTGTTCAACAAATACCAATTCGGATATTTCTCCGTTTAGAAATGCACTCTTTACATCCATTTGAAATAATTTAATATCAAAATAAGATGCAAAAGCAAGTGAGATTCTAAGTCTAGCTACGAGTGCAAAGGTTTCACCAAAATCCAATCCTTCGATTTGAGTAAATCCTTGAGCCACTAACCGAGCCTTATTTCTTACCACAATACCGTTTTCATCTTGTTTGTTCCGGAATAACAATTTTGTGCCTATCACGTTGTATTCTTTGGGTCTTTCCACTAAGGTCCAAACATCATTCCTGGCGAAGTTGTTGAGCTCTTTATGCATTGAGTTTATCCAATCCGGATCATCTAGAGCTTCATCTACATGAGTAGATTCAAAAGAAGACACAAAAGAGTAGTGTTCACAAAAAGAAGCGACACGGGATCGAGTTTGAACACCCTTACTAATGTTACCCAATATTTGATCTATTGGATGATCTTTGGAGAGTCTATGATGAATTCTTTAAGGTAGAGTGTGAGTTTGTTGATCACTCTCCTTCTCATCCACGTCAATGGGTTGAACTTGACTTGGCGTTGCGGAAGTAGGAGGTTCAACTTTAGTGGATGAATGTTGATTATGTTTACCATCCTTTGGTTTTATGTCTCCAAGCGTCATGTTCTTCATTGCTTCACTTAGTCCTTCATCACCTACATCATCCAAAAAAAATTCTCTTCTTGAGAGCCATTAGTTTCATCAAATTCAACATCGCAAGTTTCTTCAACAAAACCTTTATTTTTGTTAAATACACGATATGCTTTACTATTTGTGGAGTATCCAAGCAAGAAACCTTTATCACAACGACTTTGAAATTTTGAAAGTCGAACACCATTTTTTAAGATATAGCATTTGCAACCGAAAACTCGAAAATAAGAAATGTTTGGTCTTCTTCCAACAAGAAGCTCGTAAAAGGTCTTTTTCAAAAGACGAAGCAAATAAAGCCTATTTGTTGCATGGCAAGCGTATTAATGGCTTCCGCCCAAAAACTATTGAAAATGCCATACTCATCAAGCATAGTTCTTGCCATTTCGATTAATTTTCGATTTTTCCGTTCCACAACTCCATTTTGCTCCAGAGTGTAGGTGGCGAAAAGCTCGTGTTTTATTCCAAGTTCATCACAATAATCTTCAATTCTTGTGTTTTTGAACTCGGAACCGTTGTCACTACGAATTTTCTTAATTTTGAAATCAAATTCATCTTGAGCCCTTTTTGCAAAGCTTTTAAAGATACCGGAGGTTTCAGATTTGTCATCTAGAAAGAAAACCCAAGTATACCTTGAATAATCATCAACGACAACTAAGCAATAAATATTGCCTCCGATGCTCTTGTAGGTTGTTGGGCCAAACAAATCCATATGCAAGAGCTCTAATGGTCTAGATGTGGACATGATAATTTTTGAAGGATGAGAACTAGCTACTTGCTTGCCGGCTTGACAAGCACTACAAAGTCTATTTTTATCAAACTTCACATCCTTCAAGCCCACAACTAAATCATTTTTAAAAAGTTTTTTGAGTTGAATCATCCCAACATGAGCTAGTCTTCTATGTCATAGCCATTCTAAAGATGTTTTTGCAACCAAACATGTTTGGAGACATGACTTATTTAAGGTGAAATCAACTAAATACAAATTTCCAAACCTAAAACCTTTAAATACTAAAGAATTATCATTTTCTTTAGAGATCACAACTCCATTATTAGAAAATATGCAAGTAAGTCCAAGATCACAAATTTGTGCTACGGATAGCAAATTGAAATTCAAAGTTTCAACTAATGAGACATTTGAAATACAAAGATCATTTGAGATAGCAATTTTACCCAATCCTAATACATTTTCTTTACTATTGTCTCCAAAAGTGATCTTGTCATGTTGTCCATATCCCGATTCAAATGTAGTGAACATTTTTCGATCACTGATCATATGTTGAGTGCACCCACTATCCAACACCCAATGCTGTCCGCCGGTCTTGTAATTCACCTACAAAGAAAATCAAGCCCTTTTAAGTACCCAAATTTGTTTGGGTCCTTGGAGGTTAGTAACCAAGGCTTTGGGCCACCAAATGGCATTCTTTCTACGGCCAAGTATAGGAGTGCCAACAAACTTAGCAATAATTTTATCAAGACTATCTTTCTTAAGCACATAGCAAGAATCATAAAGGTTACTTTGGATGCTTTGCCTAAAGGACAATCATTTGATAGATGGCCTACATCATGACACTTATAACAAAGCTTCCTATTTGATTTAACAAATCTAGGAGCTTTGTTACTAATTTTCTTGTCCTTCCTTGGAATGTATCCAAGACCTTCTTTGTTGTAAGAACATCTTTGACTATTTAAAATTTTGTTTAGAGTGTCTTTACCCTTAAAGCATCTATCAAGATTTTTGCTAAGTTTGTTCACTTGTTCTTTAAGTTCATTATTTTCTACGACTAGGTTTTTATGGCATGAAATAGAGCTAGAGCAATAAAATTGATGTCATATCAAATAAATCATCACAAGAGGTAGATATGTTAGTTTTTAATATACAACATGAATCGATTTCTAAGCAAGATACATCATCAATAATCTTGCAACTAATACATATATCATTTTGAGACTTTGAATGGTCCTTAGCAAGAAGAGTCTCATGAGCTTCCTTTAGCTCCTCATAAGAATCTTTGAGGAAAAGGTATCCTTTTCTCAAAGATTTATGTTTAGACTTTTCTTTACCGAGATGCTCATTCAACTCTTCAAGCATATCCATTAGTTCATCATAAGAGAGTTCATCATCATTTGATTTTACCTTAAAATCCTCTTTTACCATAAGACACAAAGTAGTGACGAAAGGTGATGAAGCCTCCTTGATGGCAATGCCGGCGAGACCCTTCTTTTTTGAAGGTGTATCATCCTCGGAGGAGTCGGAGTCCGAATATTCTTTTTCGGAATTCCACTCTCCAATGTGAGCCTCGCCTTTCCCAACTTTATTCAACTTCTTGAAATGCTTCTTCTTACCATGAAAGAACTTCTTCTTCATGGGTGACTTGTTCTTGTCGTCCTTTTTCTTAGGACATTTGGAGGCAATATGTCACTTCTCATCACACTCATAGCACCGAATATTTGCATATTGGTTGGTGCTTGAGTGTAGTCCCTTCTTGAATTTTTGAGCACTTGTACTTGAACGCCTCTTCATAAATCTCCTCATTCTTCTTACAAGGAGGGTCATTTCCTCATCGGTGTCTTCATCATCATCGGAGTCATCAAGCGCCTCATCGCTTGACTCCACTTTTGCCTTGAAGGCAATATTCTTCTTTTTCGAAGAGCTTTGTTCCAAAAGTTCTTCCTTGTCCTTCTTTTAAAGCTCATTGGTAATGAGATTCCCAAGAAGTCCCGTTGGCGTCATCCTTGTCAACTCCGGTGAGTTGAGAAACAATGTTACCAAAGTCTCATATTTGTCCGAAAGGGCCCTAAACATCTTACGAACAATATCAAAATCGGTTAGTGATGCCCCAAGGCCCTTGAGCTTATTTACTATGTTGTTCAACCGTGAAAACATCTCATTGATGTTTTCATGGGGCAACATAATAAAACTCTCATATTTGATCCGAAGCATATGCAATTTGGCTTCTTTGACTGAGGATGCCCCCTCATGAATTTTCGAGAGGGTTGTCCAAATCTCATGAGCGGTTTCTAGATTGCTCACTCGATTGAACTCATCCGCGTTCAAAGCACCAAAGAGAGCATTCATAGCTTGAGCATTTAGATGAGTGTTTCGCTCTTATTGTTCCATTGTGAGTGTGGGATTAACTCCCGGAGCGAAACCCTCAACTACAATTCTCCATATGCTTGGACTCATGGCCCTAAGATAAAAAGTCATACGAATTTTCCAATAAGCATAATTTGTGCCATCAAAAAATGGCGCCTTGCCTATTGACACCCCATCGCTTGCCATCCTTACCCTCTAGGCTGTAACGCCCCAAAAGAGAGTCCAAGTTCTGATACCACTTGTAGGATCAAGGATAACCGACTAGAGGGGGGTGAATAGCAGGTTTCTAAATTTTTTGAATCTATTTTGCAATTAAGAATGACACTAAGATATAGAAGCAATAATTGCAAATTCACACCTATAATCTCTAACAATCACTTAAGATACTTCTTCAATTCAAATATAGCAAAAACACTTCTAAGCACAAAGACTACTCAATTTTTGCTATCAATGAAATTTATCACAAGAATGAAAAATACAAATTGCAAGAGAGTAGGAGACAAGATTTTTGACCCGTGGTCTCGGAGACTTGCCGGTCTCCCCTACTCCACGTTGAGGTGACTTGAACCACGTCAAGTCGACTCCACTTGCTTGAGCCTTCCTCGATCACTAAGATAATTCTTCCCCGCTCCGGGTAGGCGAACTCCGGCCTTCACAACTTGCCGGGGCTTCTCACAATCTTCGTTGAGAAGCTCACCGTGCACGATCACCTCTAAGCCGTCTAGGAGGCGGCAACCTCCAAGAGTAATGAACATTGACGCTTGCTTGAGGTCAAATATTAGTGTTTAAAGGCTCAAACGCTAAATGCAATACTCAACCTTGCTCCTCACACTCACAAAAGGAAATTGAATGCACACAAGAGTGGATAGCACTTGCTAGAGCTCAAATATCATCAATGAGGACCAAAAGAGGCTCTAGAATGCAGGTGGGATGTATTTATAGCCCTCACCAATTTTTTAGCCGTTGGAGCTCGAATTGAGCAGAAATATGTTTTTCCGGTGCTACCGCCCATGTAGGACCGGTAGCACCGAGCTACATTCCAACGGTTAGAACAGTGCATTAAATGCACTTGCCAAAGACCGTTACATAGGGTCCGGTGCTACAGCCCAACTAGGACCGATAGCACCAAAGCGAGTACTTACTTAACACTATATTAAGATGAATTCTCTCCTTCAAGGAATCACAAGACAAATATAGTGACATTAATTTGGCACCAAAAATACATGAGAACATGCATGCAACTGGTTTTTATCTAGCAACTACCCTCTCTCGTTGCAGACTTGCAGTTACTAATTCCTCTTCATCCACAAACACATGACAAGGTGAAGTGCTAGCCATATATAGCGGAAGAGGAGACTAGTCAGATTAGCACTTTACACCGTCAATAGAAGAGAAACTTTTGCTTTGGTTGATGGTTTAACGTGCTGATTTGGCTAATCAGTCTAGATTGCCCTCTCTTCTCTGAATCCAGACAGAGGAAAATAAAAACTTTCCTCTGGTCACCGATCAACCGCCTTTGTCTGAACCTAGAGAGAACAGAACCTTTGCCTGGTTGACCGGTTTCGCTCTGAAGCCTGAACTGAAGACAAGAAGAGCCCAGAAATGTTATGACACGGGGTTTGTCTGATCTTCACGGCGTAACATATGTTACTCATGTGCTCTTTTGATAAACACTAGTTGATCCCCCGCTATCAGATACAATGGACTTGTAACTTTTCGATTCGTTAAAATCACACACATGTTGAACTTTACGGACACCGAGTGTACACCGAATTTGGTACTGTTTGGATACTGCAGTCACGTTCGGTAGTGTAGCCCGGACCAATACTGTAGCGCAAACCCTGGTTTCTGTTGCCCTAACACAAAATCATGCACTGTAGCAACCCTGTAGCGCGCACTAGCCCGAAGTCCTGTAACGCTTTGCTGTTCCTGTTGCCCGTATGGCCTATAGGCCTCGAAGGTTGAAAATGCGGTTTTTTAGGCTTTTTAGACGCATCTTTACTTTAGATTTGTATTGATCAAATATAAGCCTGCATATAATTAAATAAAATAGTAGTAGCTCTGTATCTTTATGTACAATGATAAAAATATCCGATAAAATTAGAATACATTGGCAATATTTAATTTGGTTTAATAATTCTTTTCAATCAAATAATAAATTTGACTGAAAAGTACTAAGTGTGCATGCATCCGCATCATGGGTACAAAAAGCGTTGGGTTTGGACAACCCTACTAAAAAAATTGTTGAATCGGACCCTTTAAATTTGAGTTGGATTACAATACTCGTATCTGATTTCGAATAGCATTTTCTAAGCAAAAAAAATTGTCAAATCAAATACCCTGAATCTTCCAACTCCCGTGTCCACGTGCTAGTAACACTGATCGGATTGAGCATCGTCGTCTCACTATGCAGCACACGGAGGAAGCCGCAGCTCTTTCAGTCTTCGTTCACCTCATATCGCCTCTCGATCGATCACGAGGATCATCGCATCGCTACCTGTGCTTTCTTTGACTCTTTTGGCAGTGCTGCTGAAGTGCTGATCATATGCTTTTCCTCTGTTACGACCAATCGAAATGCTTTCTCACTTGCGAGTGGCAGGCTGTAACCTGGGTGCGTTGCACAAATTTGGGATTTAGAGGGTCACGAAAATCCGTGGAGTTAGTGAAGCAGTATATTCTTAACTATAGAAATTTGTAGAGCTGGAGCTATGGATACATTAAAAGTATTTAGACGGATCATCTTGTTTACATTTTAGATTAAAAATATAAACTTAATTCATTTTATTTTAGCCTACAAGCTCTAGCTCTAAAGTGAAGGTAAGTTCTGAAGCTCTGCCAAACAGGATCTTACGTAAGTTAATTACGCGCACAAGAAGCACATATTTGTCCGTGTCGAGAGGGATTAATAATTCTTAGGACTTTTCTTGTGGTGGACATGTCGTGTATGTAGCAGTATATATATATATATATATATATATACTTAGAGCTAATCAAGCAGACAAGTGCATCAATGCCTAAGATCAGTTGATCTAAAGTGGATACATGAGTGAGCGCATCACACAACAAAGGAAACTTTGCTCCATCGCCATTAAAGAAATAAAGCAACAATCTTTAGGGACTCCTCCCTCTAGTTCACCGAGCATGTCGTTTTGATACACGTAATTAAGCCTTCGAAACTTTGACTATTGATATATTAATTTTTAAATGATAGATGTAGATTTTTTTTAAAAGTATTTCTATAATATTATAATTTTTATTGGCTTTTATGAATATATTATAATAGAAATTAGTGGTCAAGTTGCATTTTAAAACCACGTTGATGCCGAAAACAACACGGTTATGTGACCACGGGAGTATATGTTAGCTGTTAAGGGTGTGTTTAGTTGATTGTACTTAGTGGTACATGTATAAGATGATTTAAGAAAAAAGTCATCTATGTGCTTAGGTCCTGTTTGTTTCGGCTTTTTCACTGGCTTAAAAGCAGAAAAGCCAAAGCCGAAACAAACGACTGGCTTTTAAGCCGGGCTTAAAAAAAGCCAAAAGCCTCCATATAACTATAAGCCAAAAGTCAGGTGAGAGGTGCTTTTTGGGCTTTTTTGGGATGAAATAACCCTTTGCCACTGGAAGTCTCCAAAATTACCCACAAACTTAAAAGGTATTTCAAACTTTTTAGCAATAAGCTACACCCAGGGTTCACAAAACTGAATTTCGAAAAATCGTTCGAAATTCGAAAACCGCAAAAACCGCTTGAAAACCGTCAGAAATCGAAGGGTTAAGAAATAAAAAAAATTGAAAAAAATCAAAAAAATGAAAACAATTCGGTTTTTCGCAAGAAACCGCTTGGTTTTTAAGAAACGATTTTCGAGCGAAAACCACGGTTTTTCAACGGTTTTCGAGCGTTTTTCAACGCATAATTTTTTTTTCAAATTTGTTGATTTTTTTAAATTTAAATAAAACGGTTTATCGAGCGGTTTTGGATATCGAACCACAGTGGTACACTCGAAAATCGCAGTTTTCGTCGGTTTTGTGAACCCTGGCTACACTATCTAACCCATCAAAAAGCCAGGATACTAAACAGCATGTCTTGACTTAAAAGCAGACGGCTTAAAAGTTCGTTAAGCCAAAAAGCTAGCTTTAAGCCAAAAGCCAAAAAGCCTAAGCCGAAACAAACAGGACCTTAGTTGTTTGAATGGAGTCATCCTATCCTAGATGGTGTGATACAAATTTAAGGAATATTCTTTATAGATGATGAATCATTCCATTCACCAAAAACAATAGAATCAAATGGTACATAGCCATCCCATCCCATTCAAACTCATTCCATCAACCAAACACATCTTAAAAGAAATAATAAGAGCAATTAACTGTTGCAAGGGAAGCTATGGAGCAAATTTCTTGGTGGGTGACTTCGTCTCACCTCTAATTCCCAAAACCCAACCCTTTTGAACAAAAATAAATGATTTTAGTGAATCGAACCAACGGTAAACTTGTATGTATAGTTACTACTAATTGTTCAACTGCTGCTACATCCATGTGCTCTAAGAAAGAAAAAAGAAGGAAAAATTGGTGTCCTTATTGTAGATTTGTTTGGGCCACATAAAAAGCCCAACCCAATAAGCAGTAGGACCATTAAGAAATATTAGTAGAGATGTTTTTATACATTTCTTTTTTAACATTTATATAAATATTAAATCACGAATAAAAGATAGATGATTGTTATTTACCCCTTCGCTTACTTCAAAATTTATATAACTTGTATCGGAAAAAAAATATTGAAACACCGCTCTTGCTCCTCCTTTAAATAGTAGGCCTTCCCACTCTCGAGAGCAGCAAGCAGACTAATTAAGGATAGAGATGTCACGGTCACTGCGAGCCCCGAGCTCGCCGTCGGACGCCGCGTGGCAACCCGCCGGCGTCCTCGCAAGGCACGCACGGTCGCAGTCTCCGGTGCGGTCCGCCGGCCGTGCCTCGGCCACGCCCAGCTGGGGGTCGTGGGCGGACATCGACGACGGCGCCGTCGTGGTGGTGATGCCGGCCCGGGGCTCCGAGACGCCGGCCACGCGCGCCCGGATGCCGGGGCTGTCCCCGTGCACGTCCCAGGAGGCCCGGGCCAAGATTGGCACCGCCTCGCCGGACACCGCCCGGCGCGTGGCGGTCGGCCTCTACGAGAGCCTCGGCCGCCACGGGCTCCGGCGCGAGGCCGACCGCGCATTCCGGGCCGCCGCCGCCGCGGAGGCTGCGCCGGCTGAGGGCGAGCCGGAGCTGCTCGGGATGGAGTGCCTGCTCAAGGACGGCTTCGTTAGCTACCTCAGAGACTTCGCAAAGATCACACCACCTATTCCTAAGCAGGTATATATATATACATGCATGCATGCATCCATGGCTGCACATCCAAAATTAATGATGCATTTCCATCAATGATTCAGATGCTACCTAGCTAGTATCAGCTAGCAGCAAGCACGAAGGATTCGGAAAACTTTGGGATCACAAAAATCCACGTAGAAATTAACCTTAATTACCTTCACATTTTGAGTGCACTCGATTGATGCAGCGAGATCAACTATGTCATTTTGTTGGAGATAACTTCTAGTCCATGCTGCATGTGACATAGTGGTAAGAACTAACGTGTTCATTCCCATCTACCTGGTTTGATATCTAAGATCAACTTGGTATACCGTATTTATTTAGAATATACATATGTATGTTCAGTGGGAAAGCACATGCTCACTTTCCGTGAGACCATAGAGCCTCTGCAGATTTTTCTAACATGTATAGTGGACGTACGCATGTGTATGTGCATATGTAGGGTGTGTTTGGTAGGGCTCCAGCTCCACGAGATCCGTGGATCTGGTGGAGCTGGGTATTTTTAGCTCCACCAGATCCATGGAGCTGGATCTGTGAGTATATTATAGTGTTTAGATAGATTATCTTTTCAAATTTTAGACCAAAAATATAAACTTAATTCACTTTATTTTAGCCTATAAATTTCAGATCTCAGGTGAAGCTAGGTTCTAGAGCTCTACCAAACAGGCCCGTAGTGTGAGTAGGGTGTGTGCGATGTATATTCTTGTACTCTAAAAGAAACCGCAAAAAAAAAAACTTCTAGTCCATGCATGTTGCACCGTTCATGTCTAAAGCAGGAAGACACCGTTATGCAATTAATCGTCACGTTGCTAAGAACACAGATATAAAGAATTGCATGTTGTTAATTAGGCTTTGAAACAGTAGAATATTGTACACAAACAAAGTAGAATCGTGCTCAAATATTGCTCTGGAGAGAGAAAGCAGATCTGAAACAAAACGGTATGTTTAATTAAAAAGGGAGAAACTTGGATACTAAATTGTATTCTTAGATGTTCAAAAATTATCCTTCATTTGACACGAAACAGAATTGTTTCCTTTGCAGCACTGATAGCATAGTTTTAGAGCATTATTTCGTATGACATGAAACATAATTGTTTTATTACGCAGCCAACATCCACAAGCATTAATTTTTACAAGTAGAGAGACCTAAGCAAGCCTATTATAAGAACAAAATTAGCATCTCCCTACATAAATTGGCAAGAGGTTCTTTCTTGGCATATAGTGTGCGAAAGAGACCCAAAAGGAGAAAAATGTTGAGCAGAGACTCCAGAGAGCTGCAAGTTGAGATTATTAGTCACAAATCAGTTTTGACTAATCATAATGTTATTTGAGTCACTAGGATTTCTCAACACATGGAATAAGAGGATGCAACGAATATGTCAGATGTAGTTCAACAAGACATTAATTTATGAGTTAAAGCAAGACGAAGTCTCCACATGTTCATATTATTACGAGAATACACTATGGAGATTGGAAAGTGGCTTTACAAGTTAAATATATTCTCTGTCTAAGCCGGCTTCCACCTAAACATTCTGCACGCTTTAAATTAGCAATATAGGTACATAACTACGTAATTGGATAAGTAGCCTGTAAATTGATGAGATCATTCACAATATTGATGTCCTTGAACAAGGGCTTATTTGGTTTTAAGCTAACTTATTTTGCCACACCTAAACTTAGACGTGTTACATATTTTTATGCGGGTATTTGGTTCGTTACCACAACTGTGGCTTATCACGCTTTTTTAGCTCCATATCTCACGTGTCATATACTTAGTTTTTTTGTCAAACTTTATCACACTTATAGCGCTAAATTCTGTTGCCACAAAAAGTGTGTAAATTCTGTTGCTACAAAAAGTGTGACAAGTTACACTTAGCTAAGGTTGGTTATAGCAAAGTTGGTTTCAAACAAATCAGAGCACTCTTCACTTGCTACCTTAGTATTTCATTCTAGGCCTTGTATTCTGAAACTGTACTGCAGTGTATAAAAATGTAGAAATATAGCAAATGATTGTGCACCCACTGATATCATGATGTACTTACCGCTATATGACAGTTAATTTGATTTAACAAGAAGATCTGTTACTATTGTTAGATGCCAACAGTGAGTACCAACATGGTGAGTCTGCTGCAGGTCGTCAAATTCCGTGGGATAACATACTCGGCGAAGATCGAAACTGCTGCCTTCAGCTATGAGACCTTCGGCAACAAGCTGCTAGAATGTTTTGTGCAACCAGTGAGGAGCCTGTCCCTGAGCAAGAGGCCAACTGAGCTTCACATACTGAAAGAAATTGATGGATACATCATGCCGGGTTCTATGACACTAGTCCTTGGTCCACCTGGTAATCGACCTAGTTAAATTCAAGCATAGCATGTTTTTAGTTCGGGATAAGTACTATTTTGGCTATTTTTCTCACTTAATAAGCTGAGGAGATCATTTATTTGGACCCAGAAATAATTCCCAACAAGGCAACAACGCACCCTTGGGAAGCCATCCAATGGTAAAATATGGTGTCCACGGATATCAAATTAGATGTACAACATGTCTTAAAAACCACATAAACACTGTCTAAAAAATTCATTAGGTTCAGAGTGCTACAACATTCCGAAATTAAATTTTAGGCAAGCAGTGCCTGTACCCTTTCCAGTTTCTTGCATGAACTGTTGTCATTTGTTCTCTAACCCATTCTCTGCTGCATGAAGGCAGTGGAAAGAGCACCTTGCTAAAGATACTTGCCGGTAGAGTTGATCCGGGAAGGATTCTGGATTAACAGGCGTGGTCATGTACAACGACAAGACCGCATCAGAGGTTCAAAGGAGTCGACTAATTGCCTATGTCTGTGGTCAGTTCAACAAGTAAGGAAACAAATTTTTTATAAACTAGCAAGGTTTACGTGACTTGACTATACATACATGATTTTACTTTTTGAAAAATAGACCATTGCACAACTCTATTTATGATATTTTAATATTATATATTATATGAGGGAATATACCTATCCCGTTTCTCAATACTTATCACATATGACCGAAACTTTCTTCTCTAAATACTTGACTAGCAAAACAGTAAACGTAGCATAACATAACACTTTCATTTATACTATCATCTATTAATTTCATTATTGCAATGCTTGTCTCTTTCTTTCGATACTTTTTTTTAATGTACATCACATTACTTATACCGGTATAGCCAAGTGAACATCTGTCGTTGTATCACCCTCTTAATACCCACGTTTTGTGGAGATCAACCAAATAAAGTCAGATTTTTTCTTTTTTTAGAATTTTTAGAATATTATATATTTTATTAGCGATCGTAAAGAACCTTTGATAGACTTTTATTACATAACAGTTAATAAGTTATATATACACAAATCAAATTTCTTACCTTATTTAATTTTTTTTCTCGAATTAGCATATTTCTTAAATTTTAATTATGAACAAAACCAGAATTTATATATTTCATTTAGTATGGAATTAAAAAAACAGTCCTAATTTCTTTTTACCTTTATTGTTCTGATATTTTTTGTTGTTATTTGTTTATTTAATTTCGAATTTGTGTTTTAGGTTAGAATTCATATACAAATCCAACGGCTAAGTTTCATTTTAGCTATGTACATGTTTTAATTTATAGTTTGTATGGAAATCAAATGGCTAATTTTCTTTTATGTTTTATTCCAAATTTATTTTAATATCATTGTTATTTTTTATTTAGTTTTGCATATAATTTTTAGGTTAGAATTTGTAAACAAATCTAATTGCTAGTTTTTATCTAATTTATGTTTAAAATTTTAGCTATGTACAGGTTTTAGTTTGGAGTTCATATGAAAGTTAAATGTTGATTTCATTTTATTTATTATTACTAATTTCTATTATTTTTTATTGTACTTGGTATGGACTCTTCCTTCTGATCTAAGCCATTAATTTTATTGTTAGTTTGTTATTTAATTTTGAATGTTAGTTTTATGTTAGAATCCATATACAAATCCAACTACTAATTTTTATTTTGAATTTTGGCTATGTATGGGTTTTAATTTGGAGTAATCAAATGGCTAATTTCTTTTTATTTTTTATTGTATTTGGCATGGACTCTTTCTTTTAATCTAAGTCGTTATAACTTGGGTCCACTAAATAAACGGTTAGATATTTTCGTTTAAACAATAACATCCAATGTCTACTCTAGTTCAACTTAGCTATAGTCCACTAGATTAAGGGTTAGATGTTTTGCTTTTTTATGAGAATTTCTAGCCTATTATTCTTTTTTTCTTAGCAATTCTAAAAGACAAGGCATGAGCTTTTAATATATAATAGATGGCATGGTTGTAAAACTGAAAAATCCCCTTGCAAAAAAATATAGGAAAAGCTTAATAAGTTACCATTATAGCAAAGAAGATGATGAATTGAAAGTTAATTATCCAGTGAGGTGAAACATTGAAGATAATAAAAGCATACGAAGTGATAATTTACCCAATACTGAGTAGTACTTGAGGGGGTTCAGTTTACAAGGGGAAAAATCAACTTGAACTCTGATGTATTATCACAGGTTTTCTAAGAATAAAAAGGAAAAAATGTTAAAATTGGACATCTAGCAAATATTCCTACCTTCATTATCCAAAATATTGACTGGTCCTGTAGGCACATCCCCTTCCTTTCGGTCCGAGAAACTCTAGAGTTTGCAAGGGACTGCACGCAAGGTCTCCGGCCAGAGAATTTCACACCGCAGATGCGAAAATTCTTCGCCTATGCTCTTGTGGAAGGGCAGGATCCTTTCCTTGAGTACGTCTTGCAGATCCTTGACCTGAAGAAAATAGAGAACTGCCTTGTTAGCGGCATACTAGACACTGACCGGGATAAGCTGACAACAGCTGAGCTTGCACTAGGGGCCTACTCGGTCATGTTCTACGACCAGCCACTGACAGGCTCAAACCCAGCAATGACCTATGATTTGGTGAATACTATCAGGACTGTCAGTATAATCCAGCAATCATCTGCAGTCATGGCCCTGAACCACCTCTCCCAAGAAGCATTTGATCTCTTTGACAGGATCATTCTACTTGGAGAAGGGCATGTGCTGTACCAAGGTCCAAGGCAAGATGCAGTAACATACTTTGCTCAACTAGGGTATAACTAGATGCACCTTTTTTTTGTCACATTGTTAGTTAAATTTGTTGACAGTACAAACTTAACAAATTTTTGCTACTTAGCTATATGAAGCCATCGTGTGTCGAGTCCTGGGAGTTTCTCCAAGACATTGCTGCTGAAAATGGCATGCAGTACCTATTGCCAAGGTCAACTCCTAGAAGCTTTGAGGAGCTTGTGGAGTGCTATTACTCATCAGATCATTACCAGGATATCATAAGGGTCATTGGCATGAGTAAGGAGTTCAGTACATACTGGGTTGAGAGTGAGCCAGGAATTGTCTTATCACTCAGGAAACCAACAACATTCAACTCAAATGTTCCTTCAGATGAACAGCAAGAAATGGGTGTGTATTTTTTATCAAGTAGTGCACAACTAACTATTTGTTCATGCATTAATTTAAGGCTAACACACACTGTTACTTCCATGTTTTTACATTCAGAAGTAGTTGTTGCAAAGCTTTTAAAAAAATCTGGATCTGCCGACGGGGTTGAAAGTACAGGGAACATCCAAATTGGTGATGTGGTAACAGGAATTTCCATAAACGAAGAGCCAATGCAGTATCTAGCGACTGGGCCAATATTTGACCAACAGCAACACTTGGATCAAGTTTTCTCCAACCTGCGCCATGCCCGAGGCCATATCCGCCTTCAACTTGAACGATTTGACAACAAGGCAAGTTAATTTGTTAATGATTTCTTTTAATAACTTTTTCTATTTATTATCAATGGTAAAATTTTAAGTTTAATGGGATTGAAAATATATTTTGATAGATTTGTTCAAACAATCTATACTGAATTGTTTGAATTAATACACCGCAGAGCAATCAGAATGAACCGCAATGGGAGCAACTTAAGAGGCCATATGTCCAACCATGGTGGACATCAACGAGAACCCTGATGCAGAGGCAGCTAAGAATCTTGAAACAACTTCGTGTGTTGATCATACTTCGACTCATCCAGGTTTGTCAATTTTTAATAAAATGGAAGCTCAGAAGAATCAATTACCAGCTTTGTCATGATAGGAATAGGCAGCTTACTATTCTCTTTCCAGGCATGCATTCTTGGTGTCTTTGCTGGGACACTCTTCTACAAGCTTGGTGGGCAGTATAATCTTCGACACATGAACTCTGTAAGGGCACTTGGGTTTGTAAGTACCATGAGCATTTTGCTCATAAACATGCCTCAGCTCCCACTATACATGCTTCAGAGACCAATTTTCTATAAACATAGGGATCAAAGATTTTTCAGGACGTCCTCCTATGTTGTTGCTCATTGTGTCACCAATCTACCCCAGGCTTTTGCTGAGGTAATACCATCCTTTGACCTTTTATTCATCGATAGTTATCATCTGCACATACTCTAAATTTCTTGTTGGTGGTTAATTTAAGACAATGCTATATGCTACTTGTTCTAAACATAACATAGACAGTACTTACTACCTTCCTCACTGTGGCAACAATGCTAGTTACCTAAACAAAGGGGAAACATGTCATGTATAATGCAGGCGCTCCTTTATTCAATTTGTGTATATTTTCTAGCTGGGCTCACCATGGAAAACAAGGGAGTGGTGTTCTTCGACTACCTAGCTCTGATGTTTCTCGTAGCCTACTTTGGATCATCGATCTTCTTCTTCCTGAGTGCAGTGTCATCCATTCCTGAAGTAGCAAATGCTTTGGCAGGTAATCGGTGCTTTGTTTCTTATCTATATAACCTAAACTGTGAGAAGCTGATATTATAACAATTTGGTTAGCCTTGTTTTAATCTAATCAGAACTACCATCAAATTCACACTCATCTTTCTGAATAGCATGGAAGCATGACCCCAATCACTATTCACTATCCAGACAGAACAATGGGGATTTCATCTGATAAACTGTTTCTTTTGGACTGACTACCTGCAGGTCTTGTAGTCTCCATTTTCCTTCTGTTCAGTGGGTTTGTGATTTACCCATCTAATATCCCCCAGTACTGGAAGTGGCTAATGCACATCAATCCAATTCGTTGGGCCAATCTCTCGTTCTGTTATCAACAGTTCTCATATGGTTACAGAGACCCCTGTAACAAATATTCAAGCCAACTTACTTTCTGCAAGGGATATCCAGAGATGGTTGCTGGAAAGGCCTACCTAATCTATGCTGAACTGCTGACAAGTGCTTCGGGAAATCCTTGGGTCCCTTATATGATTATTATTGGATGGACACTACTTGCTCAGTTATTTGCATTGATGTCCCTAAATAAGATAGAGTTTTCACAAATGAGTCAATCTGTGCCTCAGATTAATGAAAGGAAGCATTCAAAGAACTATTTGTATGATATGGATAGTTATACAAGCTCATCTGATGACTACATGGGAGGCTCTGTAGAGTCTGGCAGGTACAAGTCCCTGGAGCTACCGAAGTTAGCATCTAGTTCCACCAAAATAATGCCTGAGGACGAGAATGGGATTGTTGGGAGTTGGATGGAGGAATGCAGAGTCGAAATTGAACCAGTACTCTTGACAATACCAGTCACGCCAATCACTTTAACATTCTTGGATCTCTCATTTGTCAGGTATCTTTCCAATTGATTAATTTGAAGAATCTATGGTAGTATATAGCTTGACAAAATATTAACTTGGATGTTAGCAAAATATCATTAAGTAGAACCTTTTATGACAATATCACACTTAGACATAATACGTTATAAAATAAGACGAGGTTCTGCCCATAGTCACTGGATTCACTATAAATTCCCGCGAATCGCGAACCGGATTCGTCGAACCTAAACCGGTTTAGGTTACGGGGTTCGTGTTTGCAGTGAAAATTGGATGAAAAAGTGGCAAACCGCGAACCCGAATCTCGTACCGCGATTTAGATGAACCACGTTTCTGTTAACTATGGTTCTGCCACTTCAACAAAAAGTTATAATGTGAATATATAGGGTTTCAGAGAAGAAAATATACTTGACTTCTGTATCACATATTCAGATGAAGTATGACCAAGCTTTCGTGTGACAGGTGCGGAAAAGGAACAAAGGAAAAGGCCTTGGATTTCGAGAATGTTACTGGATATGCAAAACCAGGAACTATGCTAGCTATTGTGGGGGGTGCTAATGGAAGTATAGCGACCCTTCTCAACTGCCTTGCAGGAAGGCCGCCTCCTGATGGCAATCTTATTGGAGTTCTCCAAGTCAACGGAACCAAACCTTCGGCTGATTTCTCAAGAAGAGTGGGCTACGCTGAGCGGCTTGACGCTCACCAACCCTATCTCACCATACGCGAGTCCCTTCAATTCAGCGCCAGCCTCCGACTCGTCAATGGTGTCAGCAAGGCAAGACAGCGCATCCATGTCGAGTTAGTCCTTGACCAGCTCGGCCTGCAGCACTATGCCAACCACTTGGTTGGGTCCCTGAGAGATGGCACTGGCAAAACGTTCGAAGTAGCAAAGAAGCTCACCATCGCAGTCGAGCTTGCAGCAAACCCAAGTGTTCTCTTCCTCGACGAACCCCTTTATGGCCTTGATTCTTCTGGAACCTCGGCAATCTTGAGCATCCTGTCACAGCTATCGGTTTCCAGGCAGACGGTCATGGCGACAGTCAGCCATCCCAACACCCGGGCGCTTTCATACTTCCATCAAGCCATCATCCTAACTCAAGAAGGCCGTCAGGCGTACTTCGGTCCAGTAGGACTCAACTGCCATGAAATACTTGGATACTTCACTGCAATCCCAAGGGTGCCCCGGTACATCCAGACACAAAATCCCATCAGTTTCACCATGGGTGTTCTCGGAATTGGAATCCCAGGCAGAAAAAGAGCTGCAGCAACAGACTTCGCAGTCGAGTTTCAGAACAGCCATTTGTGTGAGGTGACAAAGAAGGCTGTCATCACCGCTGTCAAGAACAACAAACCTGGAAAAGACAGCAGCAATACGACGACTGATAATCACAAGTACCCTGTGTCAGCTGTAAGGCAAGCAGGATTGGTGTTGTTGAGGACGCAGAGGTACCTATGGAGGAATGTGCACTACACCTACAGCAGGTTCACTGGCTGCGTGATGATTGGATTGTTGATGGGTTCACTCTACTTCAAGATCAAGTATGAGGACACATACGGGGTGACTTCGAGGTCATTGTACATCTACATGCAAGCCATACTCATCGGTGTTATATCTGCCAACAATGTGGTTCCTCAGATTGGCACAGACAGGCTTGCCTACTTCCGAGAAATGAGGTCGAAGATGTACATCCCGATATTCTATCCAGTGTCATGGGTAATCGGTGAAATCCCCTACTTCCTCATCGCAACACTTGCATTTGCCGGCATTGGCAACGGAATGGCAGGGATCGCAACCGAAACAGCCACAGATTTCCTGGCCTATTGGTCAGTCCTCTTCCTCTTCACCCTCTGCATGACCTACTTCGGCATCATGGTGACATTCCTGGCCCCAAGCCCGATCCTGGCCGCGTTCCTCGTCTCGATCGTGACGTCGATGTGGGTTTCTGCTTCTGGCGTGGTGGTCGTCTTCTCAGATATCAGGTTCTTCAGGTGGATGTACTGGACAAATCCGTTCCAGTATGTGATGAACACACTCACGACGATAAGCTTCTACTGCGACACATCGCAATGCCAGACACAATGCTCATGCCCACGGCTCCCTGATGGCTCGTATGTGTGGGAAAGGGTAGCGAGCATTCGGTCCTTAACTGAAGCCAGGATATACTCGGATGTGCTTACCTTGGCAGGGATGTGTGCCGTATTCGCTGTGCTTGCCTTCCTGTTCTTCACCATTCTGAAGCACAACTCATCACAGGCCTACTGAAGGACATAGATCGCCTTTGTGTTTTTCTACTGCAAACACATCCTGGTTCACAGTATTGTGTAGAGTATCTGTTAAATGCGCATTGATATTTGAAATGTGCTACTCCATTGTTAATATGTGATGAAACACTATTGTATTTTACATTCGTCTAGAAAAAATTACTGTATTTTACATATGTGAGGAACTTAATGTAATGTATTTTTTTTTTTGAGCATTTTCCCTCCTAATACAAGTTGTACAAGTCTTAAAGTAAACAAAGAGGTAAGTAATCATCATCTACCTTTCATTTATGCTTTAATATTTATGCAACTGTCAAAAAGAAAAATATAAAAGCACCTATCTTTTTTTTAATTAAAAAACTCCGATCCTTTCCGGAGCACAACTCATCAGATATGGGTACTGCCTACTGAATCACACACTCGGTTTAAATCATTTGGCACTGTTACGTTCATCTACCCATACGTACACATAGCTATATAAGCACGTACATAATACGCTGAACTCAGGAAGCAAAGCATCACGCAGCAAAGCAAGAATAAGGAAGGAACTTACATTTCGCAGGCCATGACAACGATATAAAGTGCGTTGCTTTCCTACAGAGTTCATCAGCTTCCACACAATGCCCCTGCAAGAACATCGAAAAGGATTACTACATCTTTAACTACATGATACAACACGTGTTACACCTGGTACCCTTTCTTATGCGTATCAGCCCTCAAATAAGGTCAGAGTTTTATGAGATATGATGTAAGGATGCACAGTCTCAAACACGAAGAAGATGAGTTTCATAGAGAGAACCAAAGTAACAACGATGAAGCAACCACGACGAGCAAAAAGATTTGGTGAAACCGACCGCAAATTCTTTAAACACAACCTCAAAAGGGTACAAAGGATTGTCATTCTTTCATAACCCTTTTGAACCTTTAGAACCCTCGGATTCTTGTCATATAAAAGAATTTAGTGCGTCTTGTGCATCTCTAATTTAGATGAGCTCCTCTTATTTACTTCTTAGTTGCTTGGATTCTCTATGACCACCTCTTATGAATTTATATAAATAGGAATCATACAAAAAAAAGTATAAATCTTAATTCTATTAGGATTTATCTAAGGCTTCTTGTAGCGTACCTTTCTAAATCTTAAAAAGACTATAAATCATCGTACTCAACAGCATATAACAACCAATCTTAGAGGAATCAAAAACAAGAAGCACGAACTAAGCACCAGTAGAAAACCCACGCTTGCTCCAAGAATCCAAGCTCCCAAAGGACAGAAGAACTAAGGCAAATAAACGCATAGCGAGCAAACGCCACAAGCTCCCAAAGGACAGAAGAACTAAGGCAAATAAATGCATGGCGACGAAGGCCACGACCGTGGCGTTAGCTGTTCTAGGCAGGCACCACGCCTGCGGCGACGCAATTCGATGAGTCCAACGCAGTGGGGACGTTCTTCTCGGGAGTGCTCCTCACGCTTGCGCGGGAGGCGCCTCCCCCCTCCTCTCCACAATTGAGGGCTTGTTTGGGAACAATGTTCTCGGCCAGGATCCCCGCCCATTGCCGGGGTGAAAATCCACTGGGCTGGTTTCCTGGGTCCGATGAAAAGTCTATTTGGATGCCCAATCCGAGCCATTTCCGTAGGGGAAAATTCCTCGCTCCTCAGGTCGGGCTAGGTTTCCCCGTCGGCCGTTGGATTGCGTCCTCCGCTCGCGTCGCCTCCTCTCGCGAGCGTCGCCTCCGCTCGCTTCTCCGCTCGCATCGCCTGCTCTCGCGACGTCGTCTCAGCCCGTGTCGCCTCCTCTCGCGACGGCGCCTCCACCCGCGTCGCCTCCTTTCGGGATCTCGACGACGCGACGGCGCCTCTCCCCTCGCGACTCCACCTCGCGACTCTCCCCATCGCCGCCCCTCGCGACTCCACCTACCACTCTGGCGACATCTCCTGCTACCCCAACGCCGCGTCTCCTCGGTTAGCTCGTCCTCTTCTTCTTCCCGGTCTCTCTTCCTCTCGCTTGGTTTCATTTTCTTCATATGTCAACTTGGTTAGGTCATTGAACTTGTCCTGATCTGTAGATCTGTTGAATTTTGGGTATGTTTCATTCTGATTTTGTGCTGATCTGTTGTACTTAGTCTTTGGTTAGGTCATTGAACTTGTCCTGAACATACAAGTTTTTTGCTCAAGTTAACCTAAACAAACTGAAACTTGATTCCATTGTGATAACATACTCATGACAAAAACTTGATTCTATTGTGATAACATGCTTATCTTTTGTAGTAACCCCGCCATGAGCATGATATATTAGCTAGGAAATTGTCATTTCCTCTATAGGCTGAGTGATGCATATATGGCACTGAAATGGACATAGGATAATCGAAGCACAAGATACAAATGCCATTTTCCAACAAACTTTTCTCAACTGGGTGAACTAGTTAAACACTTTCGTTCAGAACCTAAATGTCTCTTCAGATCGAAATACTAATGCCCAGTTAAAGCCCGTAAGCAACTTTGATTGATTATAAGTAATACTCACATATTAATCAGATCGAGGTTTCCTGTTTTCTTTTCTAAAGTTCATTCCTACTCGGCAAAAGGAGACAAAACACCTAAACAGATTGGGCGATACTTCTCAAAGTGAACAGTTTTGTCTATTCCAGTATGCTGTAGCATTTTCTTTTCTTGGTTCTGATCCCTCCTGATTCAGTGACAGTGATCAAAATAATTTGAGAAATGAAAAGTAAACATTGAGGGAAACATGTATGGAGGATAGTGCAAGCACAAGAAATTCCTTCCCCATCCTATGGGGAATTTCTTTCTTGCAGAACTTTCAGATACAACTAGGATTCACTTATCGCCACTATTATAAATTTCAGCTTCATGTGATTTGGGTGCATGGACAGATATTTTTTTGTGTGAGCTGTCTGTAAGATATAATCTACTGTCATAAGGTCTATAATTTACTGTTATAATTTACCTGTTAGCCTGTTACTATTTCAGCCTTTTGTAACCAGGTAAAAATCTGGCTGAGTTTACATGGAAATGAAACTTCAATTTGTGATGGACTATGTACTATGTACATAACTGGTTGAGTTCAGTCAGAAATAACCTGGCTTAAACCTCTTGATGTTAATCTGCCTTTGTTTTGTGCAAAGCATAGCTTGAGTTATGCATTTAAGCACGTAGTTACATCAAACTAGCCCAAGGGTCTTAGTGCTGTTAGTTACTTTGCATGGTTGGCCAGTTACCATTCAGCTTTTAAAGTCTGCACTCATCCACACACTCAAGATCTTTTGCAGTTTAACATGTGCAGTTGTGCACTGTGTTTCAATTTACAGGTTGCTGAGATTCTATTGGCTGAAGAATCCATTGATGCAACCATCCGGGATTACTCTAAGTTAATTGATCTTATTGGTTTGCTTACCTTTGCTAGTCTGACTTTGATTACCATCCGGGTTTATTTTGCTGGGCCAGCCAATTAATTCTGTGATCAACAAGATATATTTATAGCTTATTGGTTTGCTTACCTTTGCTAGGCTGACTTTTGTAATAATCCGCTGCAGCTTGGAGATTCATATTTTGAGCCTCTTGAGTGGGTCCGTTACTCAAGGGATCAGCTCCTTGAACTGTGTGAGGTATTTATTCATTGATTCTTATATCACCCACTATTTTTATGTAGCTGCTTGTTTCATCACATGAAATTAATTTATAGATGGAACATTTGGTATAGATCTCTTGTGTAATTAGACATTGTCGAGTAGCATATTGTGTTGAATTCATTTCAGATTTTTGTTGGAACTACTAATAGTTGCTTAAATCATTGATAAAACAATAATGTGGCTTCATAGAATTCAAATCCTTTTAGCTGTTAGATTTATGAAATGAAGTGCTCACCTTTATCGGCAAACATTTTCTATATTTTACATATTCTTATCTTGCCTCAAATTGGATAGAGAACAAAACGAAGTATATGGGTAATTAAAGAAGATACACAGTGAGAATTTAAGATTTGGGAGAGAGGAGATAGCAATGTAGTTTTTCTAAACTTCACTTGAAGTGGTCTGTGACTGCTTGTAACAATTTTAGGGGTGATGCTGTCCATATAGTCCAACACATAGATGGTGCCTCACATGAAACAATCAGACATATTACATAATTAATACCTACAACACTTCTTACAATGATCTTTTTTGGCTATACAGATAAGGTACCTGGTCAACTTCAGGGATTACCATGATCTTAACTGAAGCCCAAATTAGTTTTGTCTCAACATTTCACTGTGCTAAAAAAATATGACACATTCATTTTTAAAACAGAATCTTTTGGTTGTTATTATCTTGGAAATATGTTTTAGTGGAGCTTTTTGTCATTTTCTTCACATGTCAACTTAAGAATTTCTTCTCACCATCTTGCATGAGTTGTTTAACAGTACGCTAATTCACAATATGTTATATTTATATTTATTAGCAAATGGGCACTAGAAAGGAGCTCATTAGGAAATTTATGCTTGAGGAAGAAGAGGACGACGATGAGTTGTTTCTTGTGTTGGTTCCTACTTTACTTTCGTGCCTTTATGATGAAAAAAGACTAGTCCACACATCATCACTTACCGGCGCTAAAAAAGTTAAGGAGATCTTAGAAGGCCACGAGAGTTGGTGTAGGGTTGAGTTCCGAATGGAGCCGGAGATATTCAGGGCTACATCAAAATTTCTTAGAGTGGAGGGTTTGTTACATAACACAAGAGGAGTTACTGTTGAGGAGCAGCTAGGGATGTTTATGTACATGATCTCTCACAATGCTAGCAACCAAAAGCTTCAAAAAGCATTCCAACATAGAGAAACAGTTCATAGGAAAATAAAGGAAATCTTTGAGATAATTCCTGCTCTAAATCATAGATTTGTCAAGCTCCCAAGTTCAAATAAGCCCTAAGACCCTTGGTATGAGCCCTCAAGTAAGGTCAGAGTTTTATGAGATATGGTATGAGGATGCACAGTCTCAAGCACGAAGAAGATGAGTATCGTAGAGAGAACCAAAGTAACAGCAATGAAGCAACCACAACGAGTGAAAAGATTTGGTGAAACAGACCGCAAATTCTTTAAACACAACCTCAAAAGGGTACAAAGGATTGTCATTCTTTCACAACCCTTTTGAACCTTTAGAACCCTCGGATTCTTGTCATATACAAGAATCTAGTGCTAAAGAGCAACCTAGCCTCTATAAATCGTCTTGTGCATCTCTAATTTAGATGAGCTCCTCTTATTTACTTCTTAGTTGCTTGGATTCTCTATGACCACCTCTTATGAATTTATATAAATAGGAATCATACTAAAAAAAATTACAAATCTTAATTCTATTAGGATTTATCTAAGGCTTCTTGTAGCGTACCTTTCTAAATCTTAAAAAGCCTATGAATCATCGTACTCAACAGCATATAACAACCAATCTTAGAGGAACCAAAAACAAGAAGCACGAACTAAGCACCAGTAGAAAACCCACGCTTGCTCCAAGAAAGAGTAAAAGGTCTAGATCTTCTTGGGGGCATTCCGTCGAACGCATAGCGAGCAAACGCCACAAGCTCCCAAAAGACAGAAGAACTAAGGCAAATAAATGCATGGCGGCGAAGGCCGCGACTGTGGTGTTAGCTATTCTAGGCGGGCACCACGCCTGCGGCGACGTGATTCGGTGAGTCCAACGCAGTGGGGACGTTCTTCTCGGGAGTGCTCCTCACGCTTGCACGGGAGGCACCTCAAATATGTAACAAGAAGCTCTTCAAACCAGATATAACTATAAGATTAATAATATGGCAAGTACAACGCTGATGTAATAAGAAAGATTTGGCATTCGAATTAAAAAGCAGAGTAAGAATGGTCATTGGAGAAGTGTTTGCTGCAACATTATCTAATGTTATTGCAAAAAATTTATCAGTGATGCCAAAATCTTCCACAACTTTTACAATACAATCAGCTATAATATCACCAGCGTGTGCTACATCAATTAATTTGAATCATATAATTCTTTTATCTAGTTCCAGTCATTGTTTACATAATAAGCAACTACACTAAGGTAATCCTCTTTAGCCTTACCACTCCATATGTCTGATGTCGAAGACACAGAAAAAGTACAGATATTAAAGAGCTCTTTTAGCTTACTATGATAATTATTATAGTATTTAATCAGATATCTAATTGTTGTCTGTCTAGAAACTACAAAACCTAGGATTACGATAAATTAATATAGTTTTCAAATGTTGGTGACTTACTAAAATTTAAAGGTTGATCTTGAGAAATGATTAAACGACAAACAGATTCACGAGCTACCTTGGGATTGTAGTTCCAGTGACGTACCGTACCGTTGGGGTTGTACTGCAGCTGCGTCTGTCTCAAAATTACCCTTGCTTTTCTCTTATAGCTCTCAGTATGTCTCTTCAAGTGCCCCATTCCACATGAAGATTTCATAGTTTATTTGTGCTTATAATGTTTACAAATAGCATACCTACTCTAAACGTTGTCTGATGTCTCGAAAATCTGCTTGAAATCTTCCTAGACTCCCGATGTACTGCGTCTTGATCTTTTTTCCCCGGCGCTTGCCGACACAGTAGCACTTGTAAAGCCTGAGGATGGTACAGGTACTGCAGCTTCTTCAGCTTGATAGGATGCAAGCTCCTCGAGTGAAATCCTGAAATTAGAAGCTGTGAAGGACGCAAAATCCTGGTGCTCCCTAAAAAAATTGCAAGAAATAATTACTTTATTAGTACTTTAATCTCATTTAAAATAGTAAGAATAATAAAAAATTAAATCACTATTCTTACCTTGATTTTTTGACAGAAGTTGAGAGCCGAATTTCGGTTTTTGGTTTTTTGACAAAACTATTTTGAATTTTGCCAAATTATCATCAAGAGCAAGAGAAATTTTCACAAGAGAATGCTTAGAAGATATTGCAAGCTTGCTAGTGGGGAAATGAGGGGGGAAGCTACCCTATTTATAAGACAAAAATGAGATTTTTTGGAACTTTTTTAAAGCCTCCAACGACTAAAAAACTATTTTTCGAATAAATAGACTAACCGGCCTTGCTAGCCTCGGTCGTCTTGGTGTCAGGTGTGTCGTGTCAGATTAAATCAGTATCATGTCGATCCATCAGAAATGGTATCTCAAATAAGGGCACACCTTATTTGAGATACCATTTACGGACGGGTCGACACGGTACGACTCAATATGTTGTTGAATACTTGCTGTTATTTTTGGAAATTTTTTATGATTCCACTGTTGCTTTATTTGGAGTTTATTACTCAACCTCTCCTTTAATTATGCATCATATTCTAGAAATTGCTACCCACTTAAGGAATCACGAAAATGATAATATTTTGCGTGAATGTGTTTATGCTATGAAAACTAAAATTTTGAAATATTGGAAAGAAATTTCTATGTTATATGCATTTACATTTATTTTAGATTCTAGAGCTAAAGTTCGAGGATTTGCTAATGTTCTCTCACTTCTAAGTGATGCAGTGGGTACTGATTATTCTAGTTATTTTTCAAATGTCCGTGCTAACTTATTTCAAGTTTATACTAAGTACGATCAGAAGTTTGCTGGAGTTCGCATGCAGTGATCTCCACTAGCATCCACAATAAGTAAGAAGAAAACTGCGTGGGGAAACATATGAGGTGTAGATGGCTCTATCTCAAGGAGTTCGACTACAACAACGTTAAGTGCAGACTCAACAAGTGGTGGGGAGCTAGCTGCTTATTTCAATAACGATACTGCCAACTCGAAGAGCAGGAAGAGGAGGACTTCAGTATTTTGCAGTGGTGGCATGAGCACAAGATAACATATCCGATGCTTTACATATTAGCACGAGATGTGTTAACAGTTCATGTCTCCACGGTTTCTTCAGAGTCTGTTTTCAGTCTATTCAGAAGAATAATTGAGGAGAGAAGAACAAATCTGACAAGTGAGATGGTGAAAATACTTCTCACTGTGAAACATTGGGAACAAGCTAATCAACGAGCTCAACACACTACAGAAAATGTTGAGCTAGCGGTAACGTTTGAAAATCTTTATCTAGATAGTCAGGAAGAATAATTATAATTTTTACTTTTTTCCTGTATTGCTAAGCTAGGTTGTACTATTTTTTTCTTTGCCAAAGTTTTTTATGATGAGTTTTTACTTGGTAAGATTTTTAACGAGACAGCCAAATATTAATAAAGCTCATTATTTAATTTCAATTATTTGTCTCCTTTTAGAATTTTATTTCATATTTTTTTGCTTTTTCTAATTTAGTAGATTTGTAAAAGTTTTTCTACATTCTTTTAAGTTTTTTTAGTTATTCTAGATTTTTTTCCAAATTTTTTCTGTATTTTCTTTCAAAATTTTACTATTTCCAATTTTTCTATATAATTTTAAATTTTTTTCACATTTTTTGTGATGTTTATGGGCCAAACAGTCGATCTTGACCAAAGACGCGCCGATTGACCCGTTTGTACCGTCTCGATATGGCACGATCCGCGCCAACCGCACCATACTCGGGCGAGACCTCAACCTGTGGCCCAGACAAGATAACTCATTTAATAATCGTGCATAAACGGACCTGCCGTGTCGGGCCGGGCCGCCGGTTTGACCACCACTGTTCGTGAGCTATACAGTGGTGTAGTTCAGTCACTCTTCCACAAACGCCTTTCTCATTCTTGTAAATCTCACAAACGCGCTTTCCGGCCCTTCGCCGCCGCTCCCTGTCGCCACCAGCCGCCGCGAGATCCCCAGGTATGTATCCCCCAACCATCTACCGACCAACTCCTCATCACCATTGCTAGTGCTACGATTGCTCTGCTCTACGTTTGATTCCCAATGGCTATTCTCAATCTTGTGCCTACTTTTGCCATCGAAAGAGTATACTACTTCTGCCAATTCCCAATCCTGTGCCTACTTTGCTCGTGCTCGTGCGGCGGCGAGGCAGGTGTGCTTGGTGCTCGTGCGGCCAGCGCTGGGTGTCTGGGCGAGTGCGCAAGCCGCCAGGTCACCCCGAGGCTTCGAGGGGCTTCAGGCGGGGGCCACCGGAGGTGCGTAGGTCTGGCGCGGCTCGGCCCGCTGCGGCGCCCTTCGTCGGCTTTCTCGTCTTCTCATGTATGCGCATTTTTGTCTTCTCATGGAAAGCTCAAGTCCTTGTTCCAGAAAATGTTGAGATATTATGGAGATGTCTGGGTTGTCAGGTTCTTGCCGTCCTTCAATCTGTCGTCTTGCATGATTTTGTTCGATGTAGATGAGTTCCATGCTCCGATTTGGGATGAACCAGTGTAAGGGCTGACCAGATTTCATTCGATTATAGAGAGGATTTGAGAAAGCAATGGGCTTTGTTATTCTTCTATTCACGAAATCCAACGTTAATTAGTACTCCGTTAGGTAATAGAGCTAGAAGAATAGAATTAGTCTTTTTTATTTTGATTTCTAAAAAAAAATGAAAATGTGCAGTAGGAGTTGTAGATGGAGTCTTAAAGACTGGCTTAAACCCATGAAATTTTGCTTAGAATATCTCATACTTGAATTTGCATATGGAGATAATTGAAAGGTAAACAAGAATAGAATTGTAGCTTTTTTATTGCTTTTAGTATACTACTAGAGTAAGAGTATATATTTACGTTGTTATTGTATATTAGTCCTGATCCATGCTGCCCTACCTCCGATTTTTTCCTGGGTCTGCCACTGCAAATTGGCATCAGTGCGAAAGATCCCTACATCCTCCCTCCTCCCCTCTCTTGGCCAGCACGGGAGAAGAAGTGTCAAGGGTAGGCCTCCTACCACTGAAGCCACGCCACCCCTCTATTGGGCTGGTGTGAGTTGGTGGGAGGAGATATACCCAAGCTGATTCCTTTTGTTGGTATGGAAGCCCTATCGTAGCTTGCTTGGATTGTTCCAAGAGGCTGTTTCGCTCTTTGCAGTGAGCAATCAAATCCAAATCTTACCTTCTTTCTGAGATACTCTGATCCATCCAGTAAGTTGCGGGTTTGATTTCATTCTTGTTCTAATAGCAGCTACTTGTTTCCCCAAAATTTTTGGAGACTTCAAGTGCCCCACTCCTCTAATGGGTTGAATGAAACCTGTAGGATTGCCTTAATATGTTCTTTTGAAATCAGTGGAATGCGAGATAGCAGTTTGCTGCGAGGACAAGACAGAGTTGAGCAATAGTACAATACTGATTAGGGTTCCCTTTTATTGGTAGAAATGGATAGAAAGTTCATGGAATTTTAGCCAATGTGCCATGGTATTAATATATCTAGTCCGTTATTACCTAGAATCAGTATCAACTAGGCAACAAGTGGTAACTTATCCAGTCCTGGCCTTCAAAACCCTATTAAATGTCCCACCCTCCCTTACCCTTTTCTCCATGAAGTTTCTGGTTCAGTAGTTCATACATGTTGTTACAGTGTTAAAAAATCTGTTGGAAATTAATTGAGTAAGGGACGAATCTTCCTGAAGAAGCATCCACAAGGCCTTCTACTTTTTTCTATTTATTTCTTGAGTAGCATTCCAAGGCCTGGGAGATCGACCATGGAGGCGATCTTCATGACACGACAATTGATGAAGAGGTATAGGGAGGAAAAGAAGAATCTATGCATGGTGTTTATCAACTTAGAGAAAGCTTATAACAAAGTGCTAAGAAAGGTCATGTGGTAGGCGTTTGAAAAAAAAATCCCAACAAAGTATATTATCCTAATCAAGGGTATGTATGATGATGTTGTGACTAATGCCAGAGCATGTGTAGCTATACGAGACTACTGGTGACTTTCCTATTAAGATAGGACTATATCAAGGGTCAGCATTGTGCCCCTAGATTTTTGCCCTAGTGGTGGACTGAGTCACATGGGACATACAAGGAGAGATTCCTAGTATATGCTTTTTGTTGATGATGTGGTGCTAATTGATGAGAGTAGGGTAGATGTTGATGGGAAACTGAAGTTGTGGAGGAAGACTTTAGAATCGAATGGCTTTAGACTTACTTCCAGCTTCTTGTTTGAATCTTAGGAAGCTGTACCAAACACCCAACTTCTCAAAACGAGTAGATTCTACTTCTCGCGAGGAGCAGTCCTGAAAATGAACTAGTGAGGAGAAGCGACTATGGATTCTCGTGGGAAGCCATACTACTAGAAATAGAAATACCCTTTGAACTTAAACTTTTACCTGCTAATGCCACCGATACTACCCCCTCACACCTTGACTCCCTCGACTGCATTTCTTTGTGACGCACCCTCCAATTGCGATAGGGGCATGCATAGGGATGAACCCTAACTCGCCGCCGCTAGCCCCTGGATCTAGCTGCCTCTAGCCAGATCTCACTGCCTCTAGGCCCTTAGAGCTCGGCGCCTCCAGCTCGCTAGAGCTTAGCGCCTCCAACCCCTCGGAAATCGGTGCCTCCAGCTGCAGAGATCGTCGGCTCCATCCCCGAAACCCTTAGCGCCGCCAGGCCTTGAGCATCGACGCTGACCCTGAACTTCACCGCTGTTCCTTGAGCACCACCATCGGCCTTCTGTGAAGGTTAGCTCGCCGGCCGTCCCTCCCCCTTGCCCCATATGTTGTCGGCCGCCCCTTCCTCTCTCAAGCCCTTTTTTTTCAATTTCTTTGTTTGGATTGTGTAGATTATTCTGAGAAATTTCTAGATACGAGGGTGATGGGTAGAGGTCGACTGAGACTGATGTGGGTAGACGCAGTTAAAAGTGACTTAGGGATTAGAATGTATCCAAAGAGTTGGCGTTGGATAGGAATGCATGGAAGTTAGCGGTGAACGTCCGGAACCATGACCTAAGATTGAAGGTTTAGTGATTTTTATTGACTTTGATTGTGTTTCATCCCTAGTCTACCACAACTTATTTGGGACAAAAGGCTTGGTGGTGGTGGTGGTGGTGGTTGTTGTTGTTGTAGCAGCCCAAGGCCTACATGACTTTATAGATGTTGAGATTTGTTGGTCTATTAATATCTGCATTGGTCAACGAAGGGGCAAGGCAACTGAGGCCCAAATATGGTTTGGATGGGTCTTTACTTGCTTTTGGAACAATGGTATTTTTTCGCAATCTACTGTTCTGGCTATGGGCCTTAAAATGGATGAAAAGCTGTACCACATTTAGGAATTTTTTTATTCCTTCTTTTTTCATGATCTTGTCATCTTGATAAATAGGTGGTGCCTGCACATTGACAGCTTCCTTTTGTACTCTTTGATGTGGTAGTATATTATACTGGTGTGCCTTAGACTTTCTTGCATAGATAAATTGTCCTGGCGATTGTTTTATATTTGTTGTAGGCCATCCAGAACATCAAGTGTTAAAGCTTTCATATTTACATGTTTTCTAGGTCTAATCTATGTTTAAGTGGATATTGGTGATAAAAGTAATTTTGTTTTCCTGTTCATTAACTATCTCAGAGTAAAAGAAGATGCCCTCACTTCAAAAGGCTTTGCCTCCAGAACTTGCTGATAATGTGCTCAGAGTAAGGCTCCTTTTGCACCTTTTCTAACGGACAGCAACTAACCCTCATCATGACTTCAACATAGTAATGAGTAGTCAGTTCTGAAATTTCACATGTGAAATTGGGTTAAGCTCTATCAGTGAGTTTACAGAGGTACCCTGAATTTAGCTTCATTTTTTCGAAATCACGTCTAGTATGCCTCCTGCAGCATAACTCTTCATTATGTTTATTTATGAGAAGTTGTCACAAAAATGAAATAACATCGTAGCAGATGACGTAGAAAATGTTTATTTGCTGTTGATCATTTTTTTTGTCATGCTATAGTTATACCGCGAATGCTTAAGGAGGGCTAAGTTCATTGGACATCAGGTATGCATATTTCATTTGAACTATCTCATTGTCTTGTTTATAATGTTTCTTAACACAAATCAGCTCACTCTGTTCTCAATGGAGTGTAAAAGTTGAATTGTTAATCTTAAGAGTGTGCCAGGAGAACCAAGTCTAATTGCCTCATTGTCAGTTCCTGCATCATTTAGATTTGTAGGTATTCCATATAGAATTTATTGGAATTACTTCCCTGTGTTTTCTTTTGATGAAATCTGCTCCAAGGAATTGATGTTTCTCTGGCAGCATAACATGTAAGAGGGGTTGTTTGTTTTCAGGCACTTCATATTGATATTCGCAAAATTTGATGCAGCTGAAAATGCAATTTTGATTGTTTTTATACAATTGTAAGATACATGAGAATTAGTTGCACATTATACAATAAAAGCCCATCACAACTAGAATTAATAACTCCTCTCCCTCTCTCTGATTTATGGCATATTTGTATGAACTTGCACATATTTTTTCCCGACTGAGTTGTTGTATGTTGTAACCCAGAAACACAATACAGAGCTTCTTGTTACCATGGTGAGGCAACAGTTCAAGAAAAACATGCATGAAACTGATCCAGAGAAGATACAAAAAATGAAGGATGAGTAAGTTACCGCTCTGTGTACAAATTATTTCTTGGATGTCACGTCTTATCTTTTGTTACTTTATTGTGGTTGCAAAATATCTTCTGAAATTATTTCTTGCTTTGCAGTGCGGCAAGGGGCCTTATCAATCACATTTTGTATGAGTCCGAGAAGATGACAGGGCGCAAATTCTCAGGTTAAAAAAATTTGAAATTGGATTCAGGACGCGCTGTATGAATAATAGTAAACAGCAGTCTTGTGTTTGTTGAATTATTTTATCTCGCCAGACAAGGACTCTGCTTGGTTGTTGAGTTATTAAAGCAGTTTTTTTTTCATCTGCCGCACTTCAGTGTGGTTCTTGGTGTATTTGACCCAAACATGCTTGGTGCTAGTTGGTTTGGTTATTTTTTAAATCTGCAAGCAGAGATGGAAATCTTCAGCCATTGAGAATGCTTCAATCTTTCTGAAAATAGATGTATAACTTAAAACCCTTTCTCCTCATGATGTATGGAGATTTCACACAGCTAGTGCATTTGATGATTGTTAACACTTTGAAAGATTTCATCGTGTTCCTTGGTTCCATCTCCGCAGAACCGAACCAAAGCCACAGATTTGCAAAAGCGCAAACTGCAAATATTCGTGGCTACGGCTTTTCTTTCTCCTTTTTGGATGATGGAAGTTTGGACTTCGCCATCGTTGGAAGTAAGGTTCTGTGAGGATCCCAAGTGATGGTCTGCAGTATGGAAACAGTTTATACAACGAAAAAGCCTGCAACTATGAAATGCCCCTCTTTGGCAGAAATATGATATGATTGCTTGCATTGTGCTTAAAACTGAAGATTGCTGTTGCCTTACTTCCTTTCTTTCATCGGAGTCTGCAGAGTGCACTTTTACCAGTTGTACAGATCACAGAGGCATTCCGTCCGTTCTTTTTCTCTATAAAAACAAGTGAATCAGTCCAAGCTTGACATACTGGAGAAACTATGCATCCCAATTATTCATGGTCACATCTGTAGATCCTTAATGATGTATGTGTCCCTTCACACCTGACACGCATGGATCTGATATCTCAGCTTTTAACCGTCCCTATATGGAATTGTCACATTGCCTCTAGAATCCGGAAAAGCGAGACAAAACCAATGGCACTGCATCAAAGAGATGAAAGAGGGAGGTAGGAAAGGAGCTGATGAGGATGATGAATTCAGACGCCCTGGACAAGGCTATTCCTAACATTTTGGAGGCCCCAGGGTAAAACGAAAGTGGAGGTCTTAGGTAAAAACTGACATTTTAGATATCTTAATTTTGTTTAGGACAGTTCCGGATATTTTCATATCCAAAACCTAATGCACATCGATAACATGTACGAACACTTTCATAAAACCAATATCCTATTATAGTACTGTATGAACAAGGCTATACGTACTAAACTTCTCTTGCAAGTTGCAAGTGATATATAACTTAAGACCTTGCATGAAATTCGAGAAATTTACATATATCTCTATGAAATGAGCTGTTTTCTATGAAATTCATGCATTCTAAATATTCTCTAAAGAACATGAAACTGCATAAAAAACGTTTTTATGGGATTTTTCGTTTAGCCAAAATATACAACTAAGCAATCACCAGCCGACACTGAAATCCCAAAACACCAACCTTTAACCAAAAAATTCTTCATATCCTTCAACTGATAAAGAACTTTCTGTTAGCCACCAAACACAACCAATCGGTAACCATAGGCACTGGAAATCCAAATTACCAATCTAATTGTCAAATTCTCTCTCAGCTTAATCAGCAGGTAGTAAGATGCAAGCGAGTTGTGTCGAGCTAGCCATCGATCTTGTGATCGAGCATTCATTCGTTTAGTCTATTGTGAATGCCAAATGCAGGTGGCACTGGAAATCCAAATTACCAATCTTGAATCAAAAGTTTTCTTCATATTCTTTAACCAAGGAATTCGAATATATAAAGAACCACCAATTATCAAATTCTCTCTCAGCTTAATTAGCAGGTAGTAAGATGCAAGCGAGTTGTGTCGAGCTAGCCATCGATCTTGTGATCGAGCATTCATTCGTTTAGTCTATTGTGAATGCCAAATGCAAGTGTTTCCAAACGGCGAGTTGTCGAGTTGAGCACTTGAACTGTCTTGGACAAGTTCTCGGTATTGTTGCTGATGGTCTAATTCTTTGTTCTTGCTAGTTGCTGCTTGGGAATTAATGATATAGGTCTATATCCTTATGTACTTCGATTTGTATATCCAACTATGAGTCTACACAGGCTATATATAAGGTATATATAAATGGACTAGGGCCCTGACTCTCATGGACCCTAGATGAGCGCACTTGATGCCCATGCTCATGGGCCGGCCCTAGCCCTGGAGAGAAAAGGAGCTTTGGCCCTGGGAACTGGGACCATTTCAGGAATTCCTTGCAGGGTGTGACACTACTTACTGTCTGCAGGTCAAATGGTAGGGAAACAACACCCCCTCCCGCTGCACTCAGTTCACAAAATTCTCATCCAGGCATCACCAATGCACCTCAAGGATGGATCCTTCCGCCTTTTTCCGCCGCACCGACGAACTCCAGCCACTACTTTCTCTTTAGCCCTTGCATCATTCTGAGAATTCTTGTGGTTGAGGCCACCCTTGTTCATCTTTCCAGCACAGTTTTTATCACCTGTAAAAGCCATTTGATCACTAGTCCTAACTCACGGGTTGTCGAGGGAATCGTCGATTGTGAAAAAGGAAACCATTCTGTCGACAACAGGGGTGTCGTTTAGCCCAGCGAAATGACAAGGTAGCAGCTCCTATGAGCCTATGGCCTCGCCTGCATACAGATCAATTCTCTGGTGGTTGTGATATGTTGAATTCAGCAGGTCAATGCTTTCAGGGCCAATGCAATGTTTTCTAAAGTTGGAATGATAGCTGCAGTTGAAAGAGGACTGTGGTTTGAGGCCATTCCCCTCCCTTTCTACCTACCGCAGGCATGTGTTGCAGTTTTCTTTGTTTCTTTCATCGGATAAAACTGCACCAGAAAGAGCTGCATCTTGAATTCTTCATCTTGCCATCGTTCCCTCTATAGTAACATGAACAAGCACAATTAAGACACTGTATTCAGTAGCTGTACTTTGAAGTTGGCATTCTACCTTTGAGGTAGTGACTTTGCTGTAGTTGCCGGCCTCGTGAGAACACACGCTATCACCCTGGAACACAACTCACGCAGAACTTGGACACCCGAGACAGAAGCAATACACGCAAGAGAACAAGCAATTTTTGTGTGGCGCAACTGTACCACATTATCAGGGTTTATCCTTCTTTTATTAGCAACATCAAAATGTAACTTATACAAAGTAAATATGACTAGTTAATAGCCACATCATGATATGCAAAAACTGGAAAAACTGACATGCAAAAAAACTGAAATGCATGCATATTAACACATACGTTTCATGCAGCGTGATTAACCTAACAAATCACCCCCTTAATCACGGCACCCATGCTTCAACTCCACCACGCCAAGCTTCTGTCGCAGCTCGATGAACTTCACGCGTCCGAGGGACTTCGTCAGGATATCGGCGAGCTGGTCTTCTGTATTTACGTGCTCCACATCCACCTTGCCGTCATTGACACACTTCCGGATGTAGTGAAACCGAGTGTCAATGTGTTTGCTACGATCGTGACGCACATGATTCTTGCACAACTCGATCGCAGACTTGTTGTCAATATGTAGCTTCACCTTCATCGGAGCTGCTCCCGTCAGATCCCCAATTAGTCTGCTGAGCCACACCCCCTGGCATGCCGCCGTAGCTGCCGCGATGTACTCAGCTTCACAAGACGAGAGTGCAACAATCTTTTGCTTATGTGACGCCCATGTCATCAGGCTGTCTCCAAGAAAGAAAGCCACCCCAGACGTGCTCTTCCGATCATCAACGTCGCCGGCAAGATCACTATCACAATATCCCAGCAGCTTGGGCACACCAAACTTGTCATAGCGACACCCAAATGAGGTTGTCCCGCTCACATACCTCATAATATGCTTCACAGCTGTCATGTGCTGCTTGGTAGGGGCCTCCATGTATCGACTGACAATTCTCACAGCATATGCAATGTCCGGTCGAGTGTTCACAAGATAACGCAGACTCCCAACTATACTGCGATACTCCGTCGGATCAACAGCTTCGCTTTCATCCTTCTTGGTCAATTTCAACCGATTCTCCATCGGTGTTGCGCACGGGTTGCAGCTTGCCAACCCTGCGGATTCAACAATCTTTAGTGCATACCTGTTCTGGCACAAAGTGATCGCCTCGGGTCCTTGGTGCACCTCGATGCCAAGATAGTAAGTTAGGAGCCCGAGGTCACTCATACTAAACATGATCTTCATCTGCCCCTTGAACTCAGTTATGGCGTCGACGGTGGAGCCGGTGATGATCAAGTCGTCGACGTACACCCCACGGCGTGAAGGCATCGTTCTTCCTTCTTCGCACACGCGTGCTCCAGCTGAAATGCGCTCGAAGCTGAGCTGCTGCAGTGTGTCGTCGAGTTTAGCATACCAGGCGCGCGGTGCTTGGCGAAGACCGTACAACGCCTTGTGCAGGCGCAACACCATATGCTGGCGATCACTGTCGATGAAACCTGGTGGCTGCTGCACATAGACCTCCTCGGCTAGCTCCCCATTGAGGAAAGCCGACTTGACGTCCATATGGTGGACCTCCCAGCCACCATGCGCCGCAAGAGCCAACAGTACACGCACCGTGTCCATGCGTGCCACTGGCGCAAAAACTTCATCAAAATTAACACCAGGTCGCTGCGCATATCCCTTCGCCACTAGACGTGCTTTATGCTTCACGATGTTGCCGAGAGGATCTCTCTTCACCTTGAACACCCACTTCAACCCGATGGCACGATGCCCAGCGGGGAGCTCGACGTATTCCCAGGTGTGGTTCCCGGCAATGGAGTGCATTTCATCCTCCATGGCACTCCTCCAGCACGCCTCCTTGAGTGCTTGATTAACGCTCGCCGGCTCGTCGGCGGCTAGCATGCACAAGCCGCTGAACTCAAGCTCGCACGGCTGCGTCGTGTCGTAGATGTTGTTGATGTCACGGTAGCGGAGTGGCACACCCTCCGAGTCATGCGACCCACCCCATACCCGGCGCATTGGTTATGCCTGACGTGTGCGGAGTCGCATCTTGTGGCGAGCTACCAACAGTGCCCGCACCGCTGTTCTCCACAGTCGGGCCTGCTTGGTTCACCGGATCTCCATCAGCTTCTGGTGTTGAGTCCCGACGCAATTCGGTGAAGTACTCGACGGTGAAAGTGCATGGCAAGGGGTCGTACCACGCGTGTCACTGCCTGCATGCCAATCCCAAGCCTTCTCCTCTTGGAACACCACATCCCGAGTGATGTGCAGCTTGCGTGCGCGTGGATCATAGACACGGTACGCCTTTGACACATCCTCATAGCCGATGAAGACCATTGGGGTCGAGCAATCCGCGAGCTTGTTGATGCTGGGGCCGACGTTCTTCACGTGTGAGACGCACCCAAAGGTCCGAAAGTATGACACGTTTGGGCGCCGCTTGTGCCAGGCTTCATATGGAGTGCAGCCTTTGAGGCTTCTTGTCGGGGAACGGTTCAGAATGTGCACCGCGGTCTTCACCACCTCAGCCCAGAACATCGTCGGGACGTGCATGCTCTTGAGCAGGCTCCTCACCATCTCGACAACCGTCCGGTTTCGGCGTTCGACGACGCCGTTCTGCTGCGGCGAGTAGGGTGCAGTGGTGTACCGCTTGACGCCCTGCTCATCACACCAGTCGCCAAACGCGATAGAGTTGAATTCTCCACCGCGATCTGAACGGAACGCCTTCAGTCGGACATCACGTTCGTTCTCCGCGAGAGCCTTGATCTTGCGGAAGTACTTGAATGCCTCATCCTTGAACCGCAGCATTTCAACCCACATGAACCTGCTATAATCATCGACAATTAACAAGAAATATTTAGCCCCGCCTGGGGATGCCGGGTTGATCGGACCACAGAGGTCACCGTGCACGAGCTCCAGTTCGCGCTCAGCCCGGTATGTCGAGGCCTGAGGGAACGGAGTTCGTTGCTTCTTGGCGAGCGCGCAACAGTCGCAGAACTGGTCCACCCGGTCAATGCTCGGCACGCCATCCACCATGTGCTTGGCCGTCAGATCGTGGAGCGCGCGAAAGTGCAGATGCCCGTAGCGCGCGTGCCAACACCACGCCAGGTCGCTGCATGCCGCCAAGAGGCACACTGGCTCAGTGATGTTCAGCCCCACCGTGTACATGCGGTTCCGCGAGCGCATCACCTTCGCTAGCAGCAGGCGCGCGCGGTCGAAGATGCACAGCTCGCCATCCTCGATGAAGATCTTGCACCCATTCTCGTCGAGCTGGCCCAAACTGACAATGTTATTGCGAAGACAAGGAATATAATATACCTCCGTGAGCACACGATGCTCCGAGTTCTTGCACTGGAAAAACACGGAGCCTTTGCCACAGATCTCCACTTGAGACTCGTCTCCGAACTTCACAATGCCCCGCACTGTCTCATCGAGCGATGCTAGCATGGAGCGGTTCCCGGTCATGTGGTTGCTAGCCCCCGTGTCAAGATACCACAGGTCAGGGCCAACATCCACCGGAATCACCCTCTCTTCGTTGAGGAAGACTTGCTGCGACTGCTCGTCCGCAACCTGCGCGAACTCGCAGTGCTCGGCCAAGAGAAGTGCCGGTTGTTCCTCCTGTGCCTCAACATAGCGAACCTCCTCCTTTTGTTCGCGACGTGGCTGGCGGCAGTCGCGCGCCCAGTGCTCGTACTTGCCGTGAGTTACGGCACTTGTCGCGCGACAAGTCGCATGTGCCTCCCTTCCCAACACGGCCAGTATCGTCGTTCTTCCGGGGTGGTCGTGGCCTCCCACGTCGCCGCGCATTTTGGCTCGACCTTGCACCCCAGATGACTCCTCACCCGCCTGGCGCTGCTTGCGCCGCGCCTCCCACTCCTCCTCGGTAAGCAACAACTTCTCATTCGTTGTCACCGAGTTGGGCAGAGTGGTGCGATCTTCAGCAGCCTTGAGCCGCCCTGTTACTTCCTCGATGGACAGTGTCGACAAATCAAGAAGCGTTTCAATGGACAAAGCTATTTGCGAGAACCTCTGGGGTACGACGCGCAAATACTTCTCCACCACGTTCTCTTCGTCGATGACGTCACCAAGGAGCGCGAGCTGGCTCACCAGCCCACTTAGGCGCATGGCGAAGTCCTCCACCGCCTCGCCGTCTCGGAATTCAATGGCCTCATACTCCTTGCGGAGTAGCTGGGCCCTTGCTTTCCGAACGCGGTCGGTTCCGACTCGCATCTCCATCACGGAGTCCCACGCCTCCTTGGTGTTGCGTTTCACCGCGAGTGAAGAAATCATCTCCGGTGGAACGGCCTTCAGTATCGCCTCCAGCGCCATACGGTCCTCCTGGAGCTCGGCATCGCCGTGCTCGACAGCTTCCCAGAGACCTCGTGCCTGGAGCATCACCCTCATCATCAACGCCCAGTCGTTGTAGTTGGTACGCGTCAGGGTCGGATAAGTTGAATTGCCGACTTCCCGCACTGTCCGCTGCACCACAACCTCGCGGGCACCACGATCGTCGTGATGCTGCGGTCGGTGCGGACGGGGAGAAGGCGAGCGCGGACGCCCACGCCGTGGTGGCGGCCTCGATTGTCCTCCTGCCAGAGCCGACATTGCTGGGAATCGAGCAACCTGTGCTCTGATACCACTTGTAGTTGCCGGCCTCGTGAGAACACACGCTATCACCCTAGAACACAACTCACGCAGAACTTGGACACCCGAGACAGAAGCAATACACGTAAGAGAACAAGCAATTTTTGTGTGGCGCAATTGCACCACATTATCAGGGTTTATCCTTCTTTTATTAGCAACATCAAAATGTAACTTATACAAAGTAAATATGACTAGTTAATAGCCACATCATGACATGCAAAAACTGAAAAAACTGACATGCAAAAAAACTGAAATGCATGCACATTAACACATACGTTTCATGCAGCGTGATTAACCTAACATTTGCAACTCATTACAATAGTACAGCCATGCCACATTTTACATCTTTAACCTTGTGCTGGTGCCTTTACCAACCAATTACCGCTGAATCAGCATGGCCGATTCTGCAAGACTACAACTAGACTCAGGTTCGCACCTCCCCATGCAACCATCTTTCTGTCTAAATCTATCATGTCTGATCTTATCTTGTTTTCCACATGCATGTTGCTTGATGAAGTTATTGAGTCAAAAAGTTTGTTTGATTGGATGTATATTGTAGATTTGCCCCAACTCCTAACTTCCAATTTACTGAATGTCATCCAATTCGCATCAGCACAAGACACTTTGGAAGAACTTTATATTCTGAATGAAACCTCACATACAAGATTCATTTGAAACACATGACATGAAGTGCGCTCAAAGCAGAGGTATATACAGGCCACATCATTGTCAATTTATCACAATTCAAGCAAGATTTTTATCTATCAACTGGTTCACTCAATTGCTTGACCTGTTATATCGCATAAGGCATAATTCAATCAAGCTTGAACTGTTCTTCAAAAAAGTCAAGCTTGAGCTGTTCTTAAAAACAGCTTGAACTTGTTTCTATTCGCTTATGTATGTGACCAGCAAAATATGCCCAATATTCAGAAGGGAAATAGGCTCACTTGAGTTTCATGTGCCAACTGGTAAATGGTCACACAAGAAGTTCCGTATGAAGAATATGCGTATACAACACACATACTTAAGCTCAACAAAGACGCAAACAGAAATGATGATTATTATTCACCAATTTCATGTAAAAATCAATGAAATATGAACAATTTGCAGAAACAATGAATGATACTCTCCAAGTTCTGACGGGAATATAGCAAAGTGAAACTCACAAAATTTTCAACGTAGTCACACTAATATTCTGCTAGTTCGGAGATTACACATATATATGGTGCTGCGTTAGATCAGGAGGTACAAGGAAGAAGAAAAGAACAAAGATAAAATAGGCTAGAGATAAACAATCTCATACTTCATCAGTAGACATCATATAGTGGACTAGTACTGAAACCATCCATATATTTTATTTCCAGTAGTTGCGTAGCTTATATGAGCAATGCAGCATTATTGCTTCACTTCGGGCTCGAGCCTTCACCCAACTTGGATGGCCGTGACTCGCCGGTCCTTGGGCTGCCTCTCCCTCCTAGAGGGCTGCGTTCATGCCTCAGCTCGGTGACACGAGGGCTGTACGCCTTTTCAGAAATACAAGGACTGCGGATGCCTTTCAGTTCTGCCGCAGGAGTGCCGCCTGAGCTGGTGATCTTAGGACTATTCAGGTGCTTGATTTCGCCACGGCTTCTGGTGACAATGTCATCAAGGATCTCTGCGCTCTGGGTGCGTCCCAATGTGACATCAATATCTTGCTGAAATGGACAGCACTAAGTGTCAAGCAAGTGCAACGCGATTAAAAATGTTCTAGTCATCAGCTTAAAGATTAGAAAACAAAATGTCATGTTGGTAAACGAGACTCTAGTGCCTGTCAGGACAGATAAAGTGTATGAACTCACCGCAGCAAGGCTAAATGGTATAGCCGGTGATTCCTCAAACTCCGCAGCGTCCAGGTCAGTCAGATGTGCACCTTTGAAGAGCTTAGGGAGGATGTACTGCCTGACCGGAACCAGGAGCATGATCATGAGGGGGAAAAGAACCCCAGCTATGGGGATCCATGTGATCCCAAAGCAGACCAGCAGATATGTAGTCTGGAAGAGAGTGAACATGGCTATCGTCTTGAATGGCACGGTCTCGACAAATGTGGTGTGGTACTCTTCTAGCACCCTGTGAAGATTGGTATACTTAAAAGGTAAGCATTACAGTCTGGCTCAGTAGTGTTGATTATCAGACTATTAACTATTTAAGGTATCTGATTCTATTGTTGTATATAGTATAATGATATGCTTTCTTGTTTCTATCAGATTTTGTCCTACTTTGTACATTTGTGCATGCATACCTATCTGCCATAACAAAATCAGATGTGCTGAATCAATAGTAATGAAGTGAGTGAAACTAACTTGTATCTTCTGCTTGGAGCAGTGAAGAGCAGCAAGATCCTCTCCCAGAACTGGTTACCAGGCAAGCTCTCAATGGCCATGAAGGCAAAGTAGCCCCAGAGGACAGATGTTGGGATCTTCTTGAGCAATGGCATAGCAGCGACACAAACCCCAACCATCGCAGCCTGGAGCAAGTTGCTCAACCTTTGCTCCTTAACCTCGATGGGCAACAGGTCATCAATTTCTTTCTCTATGTCAAAGATCATCTCATCAACTGGTGCATCCATGTTACCCATGCTTGATGCTAACTGGACAGTCGAGTCTTTAAGCTGATTTAAGCCCTGCATTTCATTAAAAAAATGTAGAGAAATATGAGATACATATGCTAGATTGTTTTAATACAGTACTCCGATGAATTAATTTCATCAGATTTGTGCCTACTTTCACGGACTGTTGCTGGTAGACCAGTGGTGTCTGCACATGCTGATAAGCATCCTGCATGCTGCCGTACAGTTGGCTCAAGCTGGCATTCTGGCGCATGCTTTGTCGTGCCGTGGCTACTAATCGGTTACGGAGTAGCTGTAGAAAAATGTTTTTTCATGTGAATGAGCAAACGGATATTCAGATGGTAGTGTCAAGTACTAATCAAGTAATCAAAAGTTCAGAACATTCACAGCGTACTTGATGCTTGAGAGTAGCCAAGCTCTTTGTATGCATGGGTGACTGTGGAATGACACCATTCGATGGAGGGATACCAATTAGGCCACATAATAATGTCTGTTCAAGAATGAGACCGAAATAAGAAAAGTATATAACAAAAGATAAAGTTATTACTTAGAGATTATGCTCATCTGTGCATACCAGGAAGCCTAGGAGAAGCAAATCATAGTGGAAAGATGGAGGCTTCCTCAAATTAAACTCTGTCTGCTGAGCAAGTTGGGATGCCACACTGTGATCAAAGTAGTAAAGAACAGCAATCATCGTTGCCGGTATGAAGGCACCAAGGATGTACAGGAGTGGCACATGTGGCATATCCTGCACATTGATATTGGAAACATTTGATGAGCTCTGATGGTTCACATGAAGAAACTGAATTCTTCAGAATTTTGGGAGAATTTCTGAGTACCTTGATGACTGTCCAATTGTCATATGCACCAGGGGACCATGGATTAGGACTGAAAAGGCGTCGTGGAATTCCTTCCGGCACACTGTCATGTGGTATGTAAGAAACTCCTGTCCATACTAGCACCATCAGTGGAACACCATAGTCGGCAACGAGGCCACGCAGCCAACCTAGACAGAATAAACATATCACGAGGAATTCAGAATTGGACCAACTGAAGTGCTTAACAGTCATAAGTAACAGAGAATGTGCAGACTGGAGTTAAGAAAAGAGCTCTTTTACGGTGGATTAAAATCAATATAAGCCGTCCATTCCTTTGAACCTAATGGTTGAAATCAATTAAGATCTAGTTATACTACCACCTGTAGTATCGGTGGTAAAATTGAAAGAGGGGTAAAAGGGTAAAAAATTCCGTCATACTATCTGTTCTTTACGGTAAAATACATCCTGTGATCCCGATGAATAACGGATGAATGGATAAGAAGTCTTTGAAGATCACCAAGTATTCGGTGAATCCAAAACTGTAAACGAATTAGGAAAAATCTAAAATACCCCTGATGAATGGATAGGAAAAGTCTAAAATATCCTTGAGAATGAATGGTTAGATTTGATTTCTACTACCACTACTTACTACCTATGTAATCCACTGTAAAATTTCTCAAAGAAAATTCTCATAGCATCTGCAGGACCATTTACAAACTCCGACACATACCTGCTCCATAGCGCCACGATCGTGCCTTCCTGCTCCGCAGTGCGGTGAGCAAAAGGCCAAATGACAACACGATAGCAAACATTCCGTTGGCGAACCTCCATGATGGAACAAACTCTAATGCTTTTCGGTTTTCCCTCTCAGGAATGCGGAACTCGTCGACAAGTCCCTGCATCCAACACTGCTATGTGAGCTACATATGCAAATGTCTACTGCCTAAGATGAATTCAGCTTGCAAAATACTTCTGACACCGGTCAGTTTTTCAAATAAGCATTCTTGATTATATCCACTTCCATTGTTTGGAATTTAGGACAAAGAAACATTCAGTTGGAGCAATGACCAATCAGCAGAATCACTGCAACTGGAATTTGCGGATATCCCCCTTAGCCTCCATGTGGTTTTCAGCTTTTGCACATGCATTTGACCAACCTAGTAGATTCCCCCACTAGTTGGTTGATTCAGCTTGACTAGAGTAGTACACAACTTTTAGTGGGGGATTGGTGTCTGCTACAAAGTTCATACCACATCCATCTCAAAGAAAGCAAACCAACATCGACAAAATGTCTTAAGAAAATTTCAGCATCAGCACAGGATTTCAGGCCTACGTGAGCAATGGCACCAAAGAGGCTGCAGTTCGCACCAACCTTGATGGCCTGCTGCATGAAGAGCATTGCAATCAGGAGCCCAAACAGCTCGCCAGCGATACGGGTGAACCGGTTAATGATCGAGCACGCGCCTAGTATGGCCAGCAGGAACAGCAAGATGGCAGTCCAGACACAGACCCTGCGTAAACACATAACATCAAAACCAAATGAAACAATGCCACAATTGAACTAATCCACCACAAGAATCTGCATCGTTGTGAGTTGTGACAAGGATGACCTACCAACCGGTCCAAGCAAGGAACAGGTTCCGGCCGAGGCCGGGCCTGTCCTTGGCAAAGTTGAACATGAATGTGTACATGAGCACGGTCGGCTCGGCGACGCCGAGGATCAGCAGAGGCTGCCCTCCCACAATGGAGTGGATTATGCCACACAGGGCTGTGGATGCCAGCGTCTGCACTGCTGTGAGGACTCCATCTGCCCACAACCATTAGAGCTCCCAAATAAGCTTTTCTACTCACTCACCCACTGTAGTAAAACTAACACCAAACCAGACACAAACACAAAGAGCAACAAATTTGACTCCATTACCAGTGTTCCTCTCCAATTGCTCTCCGAATGATATCACCGGTATTGCGGAAGCGAAGAATATGTAAGTGGTCGGCGCTAAGATCCTAAAACAAATCATAAAGCACTTCATTTCAAGATCTTGGGCCAAGAACACAATGCTAGAGCCTAGAGCAATAAAAAGATTATCTCCATCACAGTAAGTTTCAAGATCTTGGCATCATGGCAAGGCAAAATTTCTACTCCTCAAGAACACAATGCGAAGAAAAGTATTAGCTCCTACACAGATGCGGCTAACTTGTTCGTACCTGATACCGGCACGGAATCCTCCGGTCCAATCTTGCTTGTAGCACATGAGCCTCCCATGGAGATCATTCTTGATGCCTCGGAAGGGCAAGAAACTCTCCTCCATTTCTTGGACCAAAAGAGCTTCACTTTCTCAGAAAAGAGGACTTGACAGTATATTCAGATGGCCACCTCGTGTCAAATAAGGCCCTGCTTACATCTTGCAGCAGATGGAACAAGAAGAAATGCTACCAATTTGCAAGTTTGCAATGCATTTAGCGTGGATCCATGGAAGAATCTAAGGAGCCAAGGCTACAAAGGCAAGAAGAGCATACGGAGCATGAGAGAGCTAGCACAGGGAGCAAGATTGAGTGATAGGCAGGGCAGGAGAGGAAGAAGCTTCAGAGGGCACTGGACTGGGATGGAGGGCTGATATATAGGCAGTGGAGAGAGGCAGCATTACTGTCGAGTCCTAAAAGAATTCCTAGCATAAAAAACTTTTTCCATTAGAAAATGCAGTGCTCAAGAACTGATCAGGGAAGGCTTGGTGAGCACAAGGAAGGCTAAAGCACAAGAGAGCTGTAGGGTTTGAGTGGGGTGGGTGACAAACAGCAAGCAGCAGGATGACGGCTTGTGTGAGTACTTGTGAGTTGTGACCAAGGAGAGAACTGCAGGCTGTAACCAGTACTGTAGCAACTATAACAGTGTCAATGCATTTATTGTTCAGTGAAGATGGAAAAAAAAAGGAAAACAACAAGAGGAAAAAATATGTTTTTTTTTGGTTTGTTTGGTTTTGTTGCTTTGGGAGGGCAGTGCCAGTCCAGGTCTAGCTGGCTGGCTGAGGGAAGGAGCCAACCAGCTTCCTCTGACCATTTTACAAATATTTTCATCCGCTTTCTCCTATGTATTATGGCCTTTCTCTCAGCTATTAAAAATTGTTGCTTCTAGGTTCATAAATGTGTTCACGGATGTTTTTCTGTACTGGATTTAAGGTAGAGAATGGCAGCAACTTTTGGAAGAATTCTCAGGTGCGTTTTTATCTTTTGCCAGCTAAACCTTCTGTATGTATGTGCAGCAAAAACTCAAATTTGGTAACTGCGTGAGAATACATGAACATAGCAAATTATGAAGCTTTTCAAGAACTGCTAATCAATGTGAAACTGTAGAGTTTAGCAATATCCTTTTTCATCTTTTCTATTTTCAATGAAGTAAATCCTTTTTTTTAAAGGCATGTTGGCTCAGTTACAATCTGAAGATTGACATTTCAAGATTTAACCAAGTGGGAGATGTTCTCACCAACATTCTGAAGTATACTTGCGAGTTGATGCATGCAAGTGTAAAATGTAATTACTTTTTCACTACCTCTCTGGAAGTAGCAGGCTAGAAACTGTTCCATAACTGCAACAGCAACCAGGAAAACTGATTTTACTTATTACCTGACATTATGAGTCTATGACCACATGGCCCCACTATGCAGACCCCAGGTTCTGAACCTACCATCTGCTACTTGATCAGTCACGACTTGGTCTCACTATGTGCATTAGTTTTTCTAATCAATCCAGTACTTACAGCTCATAAAAAATAATGTGCATAAGGTGACAGGAGCTCCTTGAAACCAGCATTTCGTTCATGTGTGTGGAATCTTCCATTAAGAAATCAGGTCGTCAGGAACCCAAAAAACTGAAGTTTGCTTCAGTTGCAGATCACAAGAGTTGACCTTTCTTTTGTCCCAACATGTATGATTGTCTTCAGAGAAATTTTCACAAAGCTAGGCTCTTACTGTTGCTTTGGTGTGGAGTTATCTGAGGAATATTTGTCCAATCACGTACATCTCATTCTCTCTCTGCCTAAAGTAAATGAAAATTCCTCACTGTTGTTTTGTGGAGGAATTTATTTATCGTAAGATAATATGGAAGAATGAGTACCTTCTCTTTCTTGGAAATCAAGGTTGTGGCAAGTGGTTTTGATGGGGCTAATCTGTTGACTATGTCACTTTGCTTTGGAGTGGACCAATCAGGCAATCATGGATGTGCATAACAGGTAAAAAAAACTATTTTTCACTTGGCATGAGTGCTTTACTTTCTCTTTGGCTCTGACAGTGGAGTAATATATATGATAATTTTTTGAGCAGTGATTTAATGTTTTTTCTTCTAATACGAGTTGCACAAATCTTGAAGTAAGTGAAGAGGTAAGTAATCACCATCTGCCATTCATTTATGCTTTAATATTTGTGTAATTATTAAAAAGAAAAGCATGGAATCACCTCTCTAATTTTTTTAGGTCATGAATGTGGTGACAACCTGTGAACCTTGCTCCTACATTTTTAGTGTGAGCTAACTACTCATCAACTGACACATTAGGGCAGTAAGCATGCTGGCTTTCCTGATAAAAGTGGTCAGTACTTGAAATATATCCAGGAATCAACATCTTCAGAACAGAGCCTTCAAAATAAAAATTAAAGAGTGCAAAAAGTCTAACCACCTGCACTACAATATACATAAACACCAAAGGTTAAAACAGGTACATTTTTTAGCAATGTTTTTTTCCAGGTGGGATAATTGACTAGTGTAGTTGTCTTAAGGTTCACGACCCACAGGTCACATGCTCGAATCCCGAACAATTAAATCATCAGCCAAAGGGAAAATGTACCACACCGCTACGCTATGCTAGGGTTAGCTTTTAGCGAAGTTAAGTAGGTACATATATCCCTTTACTTCATCCCTCCTAAGCATGCACACCTAACCCTAACTTGCTTGCAAGGTCGACACCTAAGAAAAATAAATAAAACCAGTTGAGTCCATGGTTCGATAGTCGCATGTGTGTGAGAGAGCACTTTAACAGTGTTTAGTTGGCTACACCCTGCACACGTGCAATGGTGCTTTTATTGGGTTTTCTTTAGGGTTTAGTTAATCTAAACTTTTCATGTTCTTTTACAAAAAGGCTGCATCTAAAGTTAAGAAAATGTTGCAACCTTGCAATGACACGAAAATGAAGTGCATTAACAGAATAAAAACAATTGTTAATTATGTCAAATTGACAAGGTTTAGCATGATAAACAACTAGGGTCCGTTGTTCTGACTTCTGACACACCTTGGTCAAAGTTTCACATCCTTATCGTCTACGATGATTTGTGATCAATTAACTGCAATCACAATGAGAATTCTAGGAGTTCCGCATATCCGTGTGACCGTAAAAAAAAAGGGCCTTCGGAGGCACTCGAAAGGCGACTTCGGAGGTGACACCGCAACCTTCCGCCAAGGGCACCTCCCATCGCATCTTCTTCCTTGTCGCCACCACTGGTGGTCGTCGGTCGGCCGACGACGGCGACGGGGCCTTCCTTCCACAGCTTTCTTTTCGCCAAATCTCTGCACGCAGCCCAGCCCTGAACGGGGGGTGCTGGCCGAGGCTGCGTGCGGGAGGAGGTCGCGCTGGGTGGTTCAGCAACCTTGAGGCTTGCTTCTTTCCGGCTCCAATGCAGGACGAGGTCGAGCAGGATCAGCAGGAGGAGGAGGGGTGTCGTGGAGGTGGAGGACAGGTCTGGTGAGAGCCACAATGCGGTGGAGTCCGACAGGAGGAGGGGACGTCGTCGGGGATGGACAGGTCTGGCAAGAGCTGCGGTGGCGATGGCGTGTCTCAGCGCTGTGGCCGCGGCGGTACACAACGTCCCGCAAGGCCTCGGGCCAGGGCGTATACAGGGGCAGCTCCTGGCCGCGGCGTCGGCGGTGGCAATGGTGGTGCGGTGTTGCTGGACGTCGGCGGTTTTGGTCGACGTCAAACCACTCGGTAGCGGGTTGGGGTGGTGGTGATTGTGGCAGTGCTGCGGCCTTGTGCGGCGTAGCAGCCAACAGTGGGTAGGTGTTGGATGCCGTGACGGTGGGGAAGCACGGTGGCGGCGGCTAAGGGTCTAGTTTTGTTGTCACTCAGCAAGGTGTTGTTTTAGTTGATCTAGCTGTTGTAATTGGTGTAAATTCCTCTCCAGAGGCTACCGTTGTATTCTCTTCTTCTTAAATGAATAGCAGAGCTCCTGCCTTTAGTTTAAAAAACAATGAGAACTCTATTGGGGGCACAATGGTGGGTAGACAAGTTTATGAACCCACCCACATATGTTTGTCTCATTTTTTCATTAAATTTGAAGTGTGGGAAAATAAGACTTATCCCGTCACATCTCAAATAAAAGTGCAATCACATCTTCCTTTTTATTAGGGAATAAGTTAGTAATCACATTTTTAATACTCCCTCCGTTTAGAAATATATGAAGTTTTAAAAAGTGTGCAATTTCTCTAACTTTAACTACTAATATAAGTATTATTCATATTAATCATGTGAAAATGGTTTCATTAGATTTTTCATGAAAAATGTTTTCATAATATATCAATTTTATAATTTTACTAACATTTTCATCTAGAAAGTAATGGCCAAAATTATCTGTTGGAGAATGTGCTGATGTCCAAAATGTCATATATTCTTAGATAGAGGAAGTATTTATTTAGGAAAAGACAATTTCGCAATTGTACCACCTCTACTATATTTGATTCATGCAAATCTAGATACTTCAATGGTTATGTAATAAAGGGCTAAATTTTCTTTCATCAAAGAGGGCATATATACACACACAACGCTCAGGAATGCGTTATAACCAAGAGAAAGAAATGATCCTGTTGTCCTTACTATTTTCCAAACGTTACCAAATTTTCTATTGTTATTATCTCATTATTATCTGTACCATTTGTCAAAAGGTGACCATAATTTTAGGAGTATCTCCCTCGAAAGTGGGATACTTACCTGCTAGAATTGTCAGGACCTACATAAATAAACCATTCCATTCTTGTGTCACCTACTCTATTTGTTTGGCTAGTGTTCTATCAGTGTGTGCTGGCATTCCATGTTGAATGAGTGCTTCCCGTCAGAATGAAGTGCTAGATTCCAAACTCCTCTGATGCAAACCTAGTTTCATGATTCATATAAAGTCCACTATGCTTCTATTTTGGCTTCGCTCACTAAGATCCACCTGTGTTGCATTGGGTCATGAAAATGCAGAGTGCGCAGAATGCAGAGCGCTGCATGATCATGACATGATCATGTGCCTGTAGATTACGAGATTAGATAACTTTTGAAGTTGTAAAGCGCAGTGTGTTTGATGATTACGGAACTCTCCACTGTCATGTTATCGTATTAAAAATTTGTCGGAGAAATTGAGGAGATGACAGCGCAACATTCAGTACACATTGTTTCAATTTTCTAGTAATACCGAAGGCATGAAGAAATATCTCTGATCAGGAGCACCACTGAGAAGCGAGGATTTTCAGATAAGCTGATGAACCGCACTCTACCGGTTCTTGTCGCACCAAATGAAAAAAAATATCATTTTTTTTTCTCACCTGGTAACTCTAAAAGAAAAGGATGGTGTTTTACTTGTATGAGGCTTGTTCGAATGATCTGATCAACCTTTAAGATCAATAAAGCAAGGTACTATACAAGCATGCATGTGTTGGTTAATGTCACCATCTGTCACACGAGTTTTTACCCTCCTTGAGAAGTACAACTAAATTACCTTTAAACTCTTGTAATTCTTGTTATCTCTACCCTTTAAATTTTTAGTATCTCTTAGTACTAGCTCAATGTATATTTTAGTACCTCTCAAGGATGGTAAAAAGTCTCAATGATAAGTATTAGGTCTAGTGAATTTGGTCTGAAGTGTAATTAGGACATCTCCTATTTGGAATGATATTCATGTGAATTCTCAAAAAAACAAAGAGAATGAAATACTTAAGTACTTGGCAGTTAATTACAGAATTGTTTTTACAGCTTTCCGCATGTTACCTACATAGAGTATCCTAGTATGGGATCAATATTTGTCAGAAAATAATTGTTATTTTTATGTCAATAATTGAGCTAAGCTAGCTATTGGCCTGTCTGTCAGCAACCACCAACTGGCGTTCCTTTCATTCATCCTCATCGCCTACCGAAGCAAAAACAACAACTCTTATCCTATAAGATAAATTTAGCATAACATGCAGGCTTAATAATCAAATTAATTCTGGTTTGTACCCTTATCTCACTTTGGAAAGATGCCATGAAACATTTTCTTTAGTTTCCTTCCCCCTCTACTATCTAGAGAATGCTAGGTGGTTACTCAACTTCATATCTAAGATGCAATGCGTCCTGAAAAGGTGATTGAAGCAAATCAAAGAACAAGTTGCTGACAAGGATGGATCGCAGATTTGTTTGGCTCAAAGCATGCATAGATTTATTTACCTAACTATGGCAGTTGGATTTCAACACATTTTGTAATATAATTTAATCAAAGTTCATTAAGCAGCTCCATGCTAGATCAATGTATATAGCATTGTTCATTGGATTCATGACATAGTAGGTTGTACAATCAACCTAAGATATGTTTGTAAACTAAAGAACCTCATGAGATCACCTAAGCCTCCCCTCCAATCCTATGAACATGATAATATATTAAAGGTGGCAGAAGACTCGAAGTGTCCTTTCGCTGCTTTCTCTATTGGTTGAGGACCTTGAGGTCCAACCAAATGAAGCTTGAGCTGAGCATTGACTGTTCCACATATCACCATTTCTCTCAGAAATGCTGTTCATGATGACATTCAGTTAGCCGACCAATTAAAAGTGCTGTATCATCCTACAGGAGCAACTTCAGATAGATACACTATCAAATTTGATGTATATTTTCCCACGATGATCAAGGATAGTGAAAGATTGAAATATATAATGCCAATGATGCGGTCATCTTACATAGGGATGCAATCAAATCGGATATACAGAGACCGACTGGATTTGTTCGGCTTGAATTTGTGTCGGATAGTTGTCGGATTTGGTATCGGATTCAAGAGATCACTCTTCGTCAGATTGGGATATTCTAATTATATTTTTGTATATCTAAGTTGGATAATTTTCAGTCCATATTCTAGCAGCTTTAATTGGGCCTAACCAAATAGACCAAGCTAACCCCTCTCTCAATGGGTCCACCCTCTTGTCGCCATCCCATCCGCCATCCTGTCGGCCGGTGCCGATCACCACCAGAACTTGACATGTAAGAACGCACTTTTCAGTTGACTATGTGAACACCTAGAATTTTTTTTGAAAACATAAAGGAATATTTTATACTTTTGAAACTGTATTGGACTAGCTGATAAAATAACTTGTTAAATTGCAATAAAACCACTATAAATATAACCCTATAATCTAGGACAAGAGCAAACGCTCTATTGTAAACATCTCTTCGTATGGTGATTACCTTCGTGTGTTTATGATTTTTTTCTGCAAGGGTTTTTCATGTAAAAATCCGTATCTCCTGTTCTCTATTTTTCTATGCATTATTTATAACAAGTAGTATCAAAGCACAGTAGATCCAATCTACTGGAGTCTGGAGACACAGGATCAGAGGCGGCACAGATCCGATCGAACAACTTGAGACCGAAGCCAACGTCCTCGCAGTGCCGGACGTACGGCTTGACGGCGGCTACATCGATCTCCTTCTTCGCCGTGCACCCGAGGATCGGTGGCGAGTGCGAGTGCAAGCACGGCTCCACGTAGGTCGACCGGACGCACGCGACCTCTGACCTCTCCTTGTCCCAGTCCGGCCGGAGCAGAATCCACGGCTTCACGCCGGCGAAACTGTAAGCGACGTACCCGAACGTGGACCAGGCGCTCATGGTTATCTTGTCGCAGTAGCTGAGCAGATATATCTCGGCAAGTGCCTTCCAGCGGCGCGTACGATGCAGCACCAAATCGTTTCCTTGCTGTATTTGTGTCTTGCTGCTTCCTCTTCCTCCTGGCGTGAGCTGTGTTCGCGCCAGGCAGCAACATCAGGGGAAACCATCGAACAGCAAAGCGCAGGAGCTTCGTCCAGGGGAGTAGCGTGCTACTGTGCAGAGCAAGGTGACGTCCTGAAGCAACAGGAGCAATCCACCTGTGCAGGGCAAGAAAGAATCAGAGTAAGGAGTAAATAAAAAAAAGACGAGCAGTGTTTCAATGCATTCTCTTCCAATACAAATTGCACAAATCTTAAAACAAACGAAGAGTTAAGTAATAATAATCTACCATTTATTTATGTTTTAATATTTGTGTAACTGTCAAAAGGAGAAGCATAGACGCATCTCTCTCAAAAAAAAAAAAGACTACTGTAGCACTATAGCTCCAGTGCCGTATTGCAGAGTTTTTTTCCATGATTTATTCCACGTGGCAAGTTTAAAGTATGATCTTTTGCTATTGGATCAAGACGCAAGATTTTCTTTTAGGCAAGTCAAGATATGAGTTGTTCTTGCACAGCTCGATTTGGATGATGCTTTTTTGGGATTGACAACATGCTCACTGCATGGTCCCTAGAGGAGAAGCAACGTAAAGATCGTAAGACCTTATCTCACATTCACCTTCATCTATCAAATAATATTCTGCATGATATTTTGAAGAAGAAAACCGCCGTCGCATTATGGTTGAAGCTGGAGCAGATTTGTATGACCAAAGATCTGATCAGCAAGATGCATTTGAAGCAGAAGCTTTATTCACACAAGATAATGGTATTCAAAGAAGTAGTTTCGGATCTTGAGTCTATGGAGGTAAAATATAATGATGAAGATTTGGGTCTTTTTCTTTTATGCTCATTGCCTAGTTCATACTCTAGTTTAGAGATATAATTCTATAGAGCCAAGATACTCTTACACTTAATGAAGTGTATAAAACACTGTCTGCGAAAGAAAAGATGAAACCTATGGTCCCGAACGAAAGTTCAAGTTCTCATGCAGAAGGCCTAATTGTCCATGGTAGACTACAAGAGAGGATTTCAAACGGCGAATCAAAAGGCAAAAGCCCGAACAAAAATTACAGAGGCAGATCAAAATCCAGAGAAAGGTACAAGTCGTGCAAGTTTTGCAAGAAAGGTGGACATGACATATTTGAGTGTTGGTGGGTAAAAAAGGAGAAAATGAATAACAACTCTAAAAAGGATCAACAAGAGGATGAAGCCAAAGCCACCATTGTTACTAAGCAAGATTGATGGTGATGTTATCGTGCTTTTGCCGATGATTCCAAAAGTGGCGATGAGTGGATTCTTGATTCAGCTTGCACATTCCATATGAGCCCGAATCATGAGTGGTTCGTTGACTATGAAGCTACGCCAAGTGGATCCGTATTGATGGGTGATAATACACTATGCAATATTGCAGGCATTGGTTCTATCCAGATCAAGATGTTTGATGGCACCGTTAGAACTTTGTCGGATGTTCGACACATCCCAAATTTAAAGAGAAGTCTTATCTCGCTAAGTACTATTGATGCAAAAGGGTACAAATATTTAGGTAGAGGTGGAGTTCTAAAGGTCTCCAAAAGTTCTCTTGTTGTGACGAAGGGTGATATAAAAACTGCCAACCTATATCATTTGCGAGGCACTACAATTTCAGGTAATACTGCTATTGCCTCAAACAAATGATCCGATTCTAATGCTACTAATCTTCAGTATATGCGTCTGGGGCATATGAGTGAAATTGGCATGATGAAGTTATGAAAAGAGAACTTCTTGATAGTCAAAATATTAATAAGTTGAAGTTTTGTGAACACTGTGTCTTCAACAAGCAAAAGAGGGTGAAATTCATCACTGTAACTCACTCTAAAAAAGGCATATTAGATTATATTCACTCATATTTGTGGGGAGAATCCCGCGTTCCATTGCTTGGAGGTGCTAGCTACATGTTGACCATCATTGATGATTACTCAAAAAGAATTTAGCCATATTTTATAAAGCACAAATCAGATGTATTTCAAACATTCAAGGAGTGGAAGATAATGATTGAAAAACAAACTGGCAAGCATGTAAATAAGCTGCGTACTGATAATGGCTTGGAGTTATGTTCTAGACAATTTGAAGCTTTATGCAGATCAGAGGGTATTGTGAGACATTACACTATTCCAGGTACTCCTCAATAAAATGATGTGGCTGAACGCATGAACAAAACCATCATAGAGAAGGTACGTTGCATGTTATCAAACTCTGGCTTTTCTAGAAGTTATTGGGTTGAAGCCGCATCCACTGCTTGTTATTTAATCAATCGGTCACCAAACCTGACAATTATAAGAAGACTCCAATTGAGGTATGATCTGGTTCTCAAGTAGATTATTCAAATTTGAGAATATTTGGATCTCCTTATGCTCATGTTAATAATGGCAAATTGGAGCCTAGAGCTGTTAAGTGCATTTTCCTTGGTTATAAGTCTGGAGTGAAAGGCTATAAATTGTGAAATCCTGAAACTAGAGATATGGTTATTAGCAGAGATGTTACCTTTGATGAATCTGCTATGTTGCATGATAAACCATCTATTAATGTTTTCGGTGAGGAACAACAAAAATTAAGCGTGTAGGTGGAGCATGTTATTGATTCAAGATCTACACCAGAAGCCAAAAAGGAAAACATACATGATGTTTCTGTTATTACACAACCAACACAACGTTTTATTGCAACCGACAGGCCTAAGAGAAATATTCAAACACCCAAGAGGTTGATTGAAGACGCCAATATTGTGGCTTATTGTTTAAATGTGGCAGAAGAAATTGAAGGTACTACAGAACCTTCAACTTATTCAGAGACTATCTCTTCTGGTGATTTAGAAAGATAGATGACTACCATACATGATGAAATGCAATCTCTTGAGAAGAACGACACTTAGGAGCTGGTCAAGTTGCCAATTGAGAAGAAGGCTATTCGTTGCAATGGATTTATAAAATAAGGAATACGTATTACCAACCGAAGAAGTTAGATATAAAACAAGACTCGTTGCTAAAAGATACAGCCAAATTCTAGGTATTGATTTCACAGATGTCATTTTCCCAAGTTATGAAGCATAGTTCTATTCACACTTTACTCAGCATCGTGGTTATGCATAATTATGAGCTTGACCAATTGGACATGAAAATTGCGTTCTTAGATGGGGAATTAGGAGAAGACATTTATATGTTGCAACCGGAAGGTTTCATCATTCCGAAAAAGGAGAATTTTGCTTGCAAGTTAAAAAAATATCTTTACGATTTGAAGCAATCACTTAGATAGTGCTATAAGATATTTGACTCCTTTATGATCTCTCAGAATTTCAAAAGATCATATTATGACTGTTGTGTCTATTTGAAGACTGTTAATGGTTCAGCTATTTATTTGCTCCTATATGTTGATGATATGTTGATTGCTGCAAAAGATAAGGCAGAAAATATCAAAATTGAAGGCATATTTGAGCAGTGAATTTGAGATGAAGGAACTCAGTGTAGCAAAAAAGATTCTTCATATGGAAATTACCAGAGATAGAAGGTTTGAAAAATTATACCTAAGTCAGAAAGGGTATATTAATAAAGTCCTTCATCGTTTCAACATGTGTAAAGCAAGATCGGTGAGTACTCCATTAGCTGCACATTTTAAACTATCTTCAGCGTCATGCCCACAATCAGATGATGAAATTGAATACATGTCTAGAGTTCTATATGCCAGTGTAGTTGGTTCACTTATGTATGCTATGGTATGTTCTCGCCCCGACTTATCTCAATCATTGAGTGCAGTTAGTAGATACATGGCTAATCCTGATAAAGAGCATTAGAAAGCAGTGCAATGGATTTTCAGATATTTGCGGGGCACTTCTAATGCTTGTTTACAGTTTGGAAAAACTAGAGATGGACTCGTGGGTTACGTAGATTCAGATTTTGTTGGAGATTTGGATAAGAGAAGATCTTTTACTGGTTATGTATTCACTATTGGAGGATGTGTCGTTAGTTGAAAAGCAAGTCTGCAAGCTACCGTTGCCTTATCTACTACAGAAGCTGAGTATATGGCTATTTCTGAAGCTTGCAAAGATGTCGTTTGACTGAAAGGTTTATTTACTGAGCTTTGTAGAAGGATCAGATGTTCTATGAGAGAATAAAGCACATTGATATCAGATATCATTACATTCGAGGTATCATTGCTCAAGGTGACATTAAAGTCAGCAAGATAAGTACACATGATAATCCAGCAGATATGTTGACAAAGCCAGTTCCAACCGCTAAGTTTGAGCTTTGCTCATACTTAGTTGATATCACTCAGTAGTCCTTTGGACTTGTGGCGCATAAGGTGTTCATGATGATTTGTTTTGAGGAGAGAGTTGCATTATATTTTGGCTACAAGAGGAATTCGTCTCAAGGTAGAGATTGTTGAGTTAGAGTATGATACAAATTCCTACTCTATCTCCAATTAACTACTCTATCTCTAATCTGATTTGTACTACTATAAATATAACTCTGTAGCCTACGACAAGAGCAAACACTCCATTGTAAACATCTCCTCATATAGTGATTGCCTTCGTGCGCCTGTGGTTTTTTTCGTATGGGTTTTCCACGTAAAAATCCGTGTCTTATGCTCCCTATTTTTCTGCGCATTATTTGCAACAGATTCCGCTTCATATTCTCTTCGAATTCGTGACCGATATTATCCGTGCCATATTCATATCCAACACTATCCATATCCAACTCCGAATCCGACCGAATTTGAGCTGACCGTACCCCTGATCCTACGTGTATGAGGTGTTGCGATTGTTCAGAAATGTGATGTAACACTACGAGCTGAAAAAAACTTATGTATTTGTTGGCGCCAAATACTTGATGTAGGGTTTATTGACCACAACACACTAGATGAACACCGGGTTCAAGTTGGTTTGTAGCGAGCAATCGGTAAGGAAAAATATGAAATACGCACAAAGCCGATTCTATGTATTAATCGGCTTGGACCTAACCAGCTGAAAGCCAATTAAATCAGAAGTAAGGGTAAATCTAATTAGCCGATTAAGGCTAATCAAAGGATAAAGGTAGATCGACTCTGATGTAGGCGACGCGTAATAAGATCAGAGAAAATCGAATCTGATTGGCATAACAAAAGATGATCAATGATCGGCGATGTGCAACTTTATTGATCAAATCGAGTTACAGAAGAATCTAGATTACAAAACTACTCCTAGTCGACGTAAAAAGTAGATTTGAGTTGATTAATTGTATTGTTGTTCTTTTTTAGCCTACCCGCGTCTACCTTTTATACCTATCGGCTGATCGAGTTCTTTTACAACACGATTCGTATCGGCCTCAATCCGGTCGGTCTTTCCTCAAATATTTGTAGTTACCAAATATCTTTAAATCTATCCAAGTTAAACATCGACTATATCCTGTTGACTCAAATCTGTCGATTTTGATCGTACCTGCCAAATCTTGGTGCAAACAGTATTTTAGTAGTGCTGGAAACAATGAAGTTCGTTCTTACAAAACTTGAAGCATCTCACCAAAGCTATGCCATCCTTAGAATTTTATAGTTTAACCAATCCAATGTCCACTGTCCATGTTGTCAGAGATTAGAGGCAGAGTAAATAATCATTTCTTGGGAAGAATAACATATGACATGCATTTTACAGCACTTTTAAAGAACTTAATTGCCCATCATATCAAGCAGTATAATGCCACAGAAGATGCATTCTGCATTTCACATAGTGAACTACTGGAATCTGTGAGTAGTTCAGGCCAAATTTGCTGAACTATCTGACAACCATGACCAGGTTCAGTGTTCCTCTCTGCTATTTGTCGAATTATTTGTACCATTTGCGTAACTCTACTCGACTAAATGCAACCAGCTGCACAATCAATTGCTACTATTTGCATTTCCATATATGGTAACAGCATGTTCTTGCCTTACGCCTCAGGCAATGCCGTGCTTTGATCAGTGTTACTTGAACACCCGTCTTCAAAACAATTTGCTACCTCGAATTCGAGTCGAATTCCGATAACCGTGTCCGATTCCGAGTAGCATTTCCCGTGTACAATTTTATTATTTTATTTTGAATCAGAAGCCCGAATTTGAATCGGATTTCGACTCTTGTATCTGTGTCAAGTAACACCGGATTCGATGCATTTCCTTTTCCTCCAGAAGTCAATGACAATAATACTAAACGGATAGACACTTCAGAAGCAATCTCATATGTTCTCTACTTGCATTCTAGAAGCCCCTCACTGTGGTACATCACTCATCACTGTGCTGTCTCTGGCATCCAATTTGTCGAGAAATCAGGGCAATGGACAGAAGGAAACATCTTGTCTATATGGTCGGCTAGCGTTGATGTGATACTTTCGCGTAAAGAACGCTTGAATGACTTTTTCAATTTCAACACCTAATGTTTTCAAAAAAAAAAATCAACACCTAAAGCCTAATTTTTTTTCAAGCTTTTGGCAGTGGCTATGAATGATGGAAAATCAGAACCCTGAATGATATCAGTACTTGACATGAAAGAAAGCTCAGAGCAATTCTTTTCTGAAAGCGAGTAAAGCAATATCTTCCTAGGATACTTATCTTTAACTTTGGGCCCTTTTTTTGCTGATTGACACATCCACAGATCATAGCAATATCACCAGAAGTTATTATCATTTAGAAATATTTCTTCTCTTTCACTGTGGAGATAATTAGGATATTTTTAATAATGACGCAATCTTCTGCAGGAAGAAATCCAAAGAAAGCTCTGTTCAAAAAAAAAAAGAAACAAAGAAACACTAAGGGGGCAGTCTAATCTGGAGTGCCAAGAAACCAAGCCTATCATTTAAATCACTCATACATGACAATATGACATCGTAAGTCTCAAGGCTGACAAAATTTGAGATGAATACCATCGTAACCTAACAGTGTTGCGAGATTATTGTTACAAATAATGCACAGAGAAGTAGGAACGGGAGATACGAATTTTACATGAAAAATCCTTTCAGGATAAACCATAGATGCACAAATGATATATCACTATATGAAGAGATGTTTAGAATAAAACTCTTTTATCTTTTTTTGCCTATCTTATGGACTATATCTACATATTTAAAGGGGTACATAAATAACTCTTCGTGTAGGAATAGAACTTTGAATTAAAACAGGAAACGAATCTGTTTCACACTCAAACTCAACAATTATTCTGATATGACCTGTTAGAGACAGGGTCAGGCGTCCATGATCATTAGCTATATATCATCTAATATAATCTTGTCTGGTTCTTCACTTTTGTAAGGTGCAACTAGCCTTTTGAGTCTTTCATGTACCTGACCTATGCTGCTATGCATATATCTGTCATATTGTGCAAAATGCAAACGTTCAAATTACGCATAGTAATATGGAAAAGAACTTTGGCCTTAAATCAAGTGCTGGTTTGTATATGAATAAGAACTCTAGCCTTCAGAATGGCCATAATAATTCGCAAAATTTTATAGTCATTGAAATGTTTGTGAACAACTGAGAGAGTATTTATCTGAGTTATCTTAGACTAGGATTATATAGCCACGATCTGCATTTCAATCATATTCTAATTAATGTATCCATATAAATAAGAACTTGAGCCTTGAGGACCCAATGAATATGCAAAAATCAAGAAATCAGCAAGAATCGAAGAAGTGTCCAACTGATATGTTTGAAAGCTTTGTGGTGCAATTGCAACAAGCCTCACCTGCATCTTGTTGCCAACACCGCTCAGCTAGAGAGCAAATTGGGGTTCAATATCAACGATTGATCAGTTGTTGAACTAGATACACTTACTATCCTGACACTATCCTGCACTTTCGAGTTGACAGCGATGTTAATCCTTTTTTTAAGGCAAAACGCAAAAGACTTTGCGTGTGGTAAACATTCTACTTAGGACAGGCAACGGAGTTCTATTTAAACCCAACCTACAATACAGCTGCCTAAACTTGCAAATCATCTCGAGGCGCAACTGTTTCTACCCATTTGCGCTTGCGCCCGGCTGCTGCCGTGCGCTGAGCTCTTGCATGATTCTTGCCCATTTCCTTGTAGTTCCGTGGAAGTGTCTTCGAACCCTATTTAGTTACTTTCCTTTTCAAATGGTCCAGATCAGTCTAGACTCTTCCTAGCGTGACCGGTCGATTAGAAGGCTATGAGATAATTGTACTGATACTCTCTTAAGGATCAGAAACCACTCATTTATGCTTGGCTGCCTCCAATGTCTCACTGGGATGAGTTCTTCAGTTGCATTGATGTCAAAGTACATAGCTAAACAGCAAGGCCTCCCTACTAGCAAAGTAATTAGCATGAAGAAAGAGAAACATATAGGTGTTGGTGGGCGCTAAAGAGCCTATAAATATCCAAGGGGTTCATGCATAACAAGGAAAGGCCTCTCTACTAGCAAAGTTTAGCATGAAGAAAAAGAAACATATAGGTGTTGACGGGTGCTAAAGATCCTATAAATATCCAAGGGGTCCACGCATAACAAGGAACCGGTGTATTTAGCATGATGTCAACAGTTTTGTTTGGGGACCAAATGAATGAAGCCTGCGAAACTGAAGGACCGAAAAAGCGACCAGTGGAAGGTGAATAGGAGCCCAATAAAATTATCTCTTAAGTATTCAAGCCTCTTTTGTAAAAAAGCTAACTGAAAGGCTCAACTAGGCCAGCACTGGACAAAAGAACAATCAAACTACTTTTCTAAAAGAAACAACTAAAAGGATCAACCAGGTCAGCACTCGGCAAACATCCAGTGCTCTCGGGTCAACAGTAAAATTAGAATGAACAGTAAAATCAACACGATTTCAAAAATAAGAATCGAGATAACTTTTGATCGGATGATTCAAATCCTGTGAAACTTTGCATGCACCTTCCTATGGATGTCAGGAATCTATTTCAACCTTCAATAGCAAGTATTGATGTCAAAGTTTCGACCATTTTCGGTTTGAAAGAAAGATGCACCAAGATGAGGATAAAACTCACCAACTTCACCCCGAGCTTGCTCGTAGGGATTTTAATGATCAAGATCATCTTCCGAATGTCAAAGCAAGCAAGAAACCCTAAAGGCACACCCTTCAAATGAGCAAGAAAAGATCTATTGGTTTCTTGAGAGGAATATGAGATCTTGTTCAAAGCTTACCTAGATGATTGGGATATAATCTGCAGAAGATTCATCCATCAATCATTCATCCTTGGCAGTACAAGATCAAGAGAAAGAAACCAAAGAAAGATCAAAGACTAAAAAAAGGGAGACAAAAAACTTAGAGCAAAGATAAATTCGAGTGGATCTTGTTGGGTTGGAATATGTTCTTGATGAACTCCTCAACTTCTTATGCATCCTATATCCAGTAGAGACATAGCAAGTAGAAGGAGGTGAAGCACAACTCAAGTTGCAAAAAGAACCAAGCAAAAAATGCAAGAATATAAATAGATTTCAGAACATAGATGAACTTGGATGTTGCATTGCTTAGAGAGGGATGGTTACCAAGCCACACTTCCAGGTGGGCAGGTTACAAAGCCACACTTTGAAGTGGGCAAATCTCAATGGTGCATAAATAAACCAAAGAACCATTTTCTAAGGCTTGGTTCTGACTTGGTAAAAACCAGGGTACCCCCAAGGTGTTGGAGACATCCCTCCAGCCCTTCATGTATAACACATTGAGAGTAACCTCCACTCCCTCACAAATACATGGGCTAACCCGAAACCCAACAACATCATGGGTTTTGACCATACTAACTTAGCCTCTACTCCACCAGCGAACACTTGATCCAACTATCATTCTTCACTTGAGTAGATCTCAAGTTAGCATCTCATCTATCCACTTGAAGCATCGTCTATGCTTCATCACCTTCCATGTGGCCCCAATGCCTAACAGCCAAGCCTCTCACGCGTTCGGACTCCCCCTAACCGTCCTCGCTTGCAAACAAGCCCAAGTCACTTGTCACGCCACATGTCCTTGTCCGCTTCACCATTACGGTTACGGCTTGCTTGACCGTCTGGGACCTCAACTCTTTCCTGAGCCTAGTTGTAAGATCAAGGATGCCGACTAGAGGGGGGTGAATAGGCGGCTATAAAATGTTCTTCTACGATTAATTAAAATCTCGCATAAGTACCCTTATGTCAAAACCTAAACGATAATAGATGCGAAAGCGATAAACTAAGGTTTTATCAATTAAAGCCTAAGTCAACTAGGCTCACTAAGTGCACTAACTATTTATGTCTTTAGCAATAATTTGCAATCCTAATTACAAGCAATCAAACCATCAATTCTATGAATATAAATTGCTTGAGTATAAATAAAGAATAGAATGCAAATCACAAGAGACACACCGATATTTTACTGTAGTGTCTGGAGACTTGCCGGTCTCCCCTAATCTACGTTGAGACAAGCCCAAACCGCTTTGGACCGGCTCCACGAATTGAGCACCTACTTCGATTCCACTAGTGACAGCTCTTTCCCCCTCCAGGTAGGTGAGCTCCGACCTTCACAACTTTGCCGGGCCTTCTCACAATCTCCTTGAGAAGGTCACCGCGCACGACGCCTCCACACGTCGTCTAGGTGTCGGCAAACACCAAGAGTAACAAGTCAAACCCTCTAGCTTGAGCTCTACCAAGTACAACACATGTACAATAGTGATCACCGAGTGCAACACATGCACAAGGCTCCTGAAAGGATCAAGTTGGCCTAGAGGGGGGCTGAATAGGCAACTTTAAAATTTTTAATTCTTGTGGAAAAACTTTTCTCAATAAAACAGCAACAGCAAAAAAAATATTGTAAAGATTTAGCACAACTCTGATTCAGTAAGACTTGTGTAGAAAAGAATTTGAAATAGAATTGACAATGAGAACAGCAAAACGAAGATAGATCAATAACAGGAAGACTCAAAGATTTTTCCACCGAGGTTCAGAGCTTAATCTCCTACGTCCCCGTTAGAGCACTTCTTCAGAAGTATAGCTTAACCAAAAGCACTTCTTCAGATGTATTGTTCCACCAAATGGGCAATCACAATGGCTTTTGGTTTTCCACTATCTTGACTCTTTCACCACTCCAGTGAGGTAAGTCTCAACCTTTCACAGCAATGGTGGCCTTCCACAATCTCTGTTGGATAGGTCGCACCAACAACTTCTCCAACCGTCTAGGAACAGCTAGTTCCAAGAGTAATAGACTATCCACAAACCCTGTCTCTTGGTTCAGTGACTAGATGCTAACTAGACTTAGCTTGGAGCAAGTACTCTAAATATATTCAAAATCAATGTTTGTGATTTTCTGAGTTGAAGCTCAAACTCTTTGATGAAATGAAGCTTAGGAATCCTAAAGATCAAAGAGTTGTATATGATTTGAATGATGTCAACGATGTTCAGGATGTCAAGGATGTATATATATGCAAAAGTTCTTGCTTATTTGAGAACCCAGGCAATCTATATATAGAGCCTGAACAGAAATAATCGTTGAACCTACCATTTGCCCGTTGGGGGTTGGTAGGATAGATGGGGTAGGTCAACTACTACCCTTTTTATAAGAATTTTAAGGTGTATGAGTCATAAGTCAAAATACACACACGCCGGACTAAATTTTTTGGTCCGGGGTACATAGGATTGGAGAAGCATTGTTGTACTCAGAATGACCCATTTACGCCGCACCGAAAATATCGGTCTGTCGTAGTCAAAGAAGTTTGTGCCGGACTGAAAAAGATGGTCTGATGTACACATACTTTGATTTATACTGATATCAGCAAAACAATGTTTGTGCCGGACTAAAAAAGTTGGTCCGGTGTCCACATGGTTTTGTTCCATTTGAGTACCAGTGAACAATGTTTGCACCGGACCGAAAAAGTTTGTCCGGCGTACATGAGAAAACAACTGGTTTTTATCTGAGTGAAGTATGTTTGCGCCAGACCGAAAAAGTTGATCCGGCGTACACATAGAATTTTGGTCCGCAGCAAACATTATATTTCTGGTTAAGATTTTAAAAAAACTCTTAACACAGTCTAGGATATTATTTTAAAGTGAAAATATAACTTATGCCGGACTAAATTTAAGAAAGAATTTGGATTGGTCCGACGTGAACGGTGCACGCTCGGTTGAAAACAATCAAAGAAGATTTGTGAACGCCGGACTGAAAAAGTCGGTCCGGCGTACATGGAATACGCTTGGTGAAGATAACTCTTAGCGCCAGACTGAAAAAGTCGGTCCGGTGTACATGGTGTGCGCTCGGTTAAAGTTTGAACTTATAAAGTTTTGAGCGCCTAAGAAGATGTTTGGTCAGAGATAGAATTTCTTTTTGGCTAAAACGGAGAAGATTTGGATTTAGAATGAGAAACGCGAGAAGTCCTATGCTCCAAGTAATCTTAGTGATTTTGCGTATGAACCAAGATCATTTCTTATGTATAATCCCTCTTAATAGTACGATGATTCTAGCTATATGGCTTGAATCAACTTCCAAGCCAAAACTAGAGATAAATACCTTAGCCTTGATTATCAAATCTGACTGTTGTCGGTTTTTACTAAGTATCCTTTTTAATCATCAACACCAAAACCTACATAATAAGCATAATTTACAAAAATAGGGAGCCTAGATGCTCTCAATCTCTCCCTTTTTGGTGATTGATGACAATATCTTTGATGTTATGCTCAGAGCTATGAAAGATTTACTTTTCCTGCAGATAAATGTTAGTCTGATAGAACAAATAATTTTTAAATGACTCAAGTATTTATACTCCCCTTGAATGAATGCATGAGATGAAATTTATTTGAACACATGAAGCAATATCAGAATCATTCAGAGGAGGTTTTTCAAATAAAATCAAACAGATATCAATAGATTCAAGAGAAGCAAATGCATAAAGCAAAGTCATACACGACTTGAGTTTTTATAACAAAGTGAAGAAATGCTCCATTTGCAAGGAGATGGGGCACACTTTCAAGTATTGTCTAACGCTAAACCAGAACTGAAGTGTAAACTCTGATATATGTCAGTTGTAATGTAATTTATTGGTATGTTTTTACTCTTTGGATATTATGGATGTATTTGAACAGATTTGATATTCTTGAGTAATAATATTTAGGTTGGACGTTTGATTATTTGAACGTGTAAATGTATTTTATTTGTGCTGAAATGGTGTATGCAAGTCATGTTTATATTTCTATGTTGTTTGCTAACTGTTTTTTTTACTTAAAATGGTGACAAAATTAGATAATGCACATAGATGAATTGATGATCTATCTAATTGTAGCTTAGCTATGCTTGATGACGACATGCCATAAGGTAGTTTCGACGACATGGAAGGTGCACACGTCACCTTCCTCGAGCTTGTTGTCCTGGCAGAAGCTCTTCCAACACTCTCCAAGTAGGTAGCAACTATTCTTGTATGGAACATCACGCACCTACCATGATCTGGTGCTGTCCAATGAGGTCTTGAGTGTAATCGTGCAACGTTTACAGAGCCCGATCGAGTTCCAGAAGGCTGAAGCTATAGACTGTAAGCATTAAAAGTGAATTGGTTCGAACACAAATTTCTTCAGTTTCAATGCTTGCAGTCTGTAGCTTCAGCCTTCTGGAACTCGATCGGGCTCTGTAAACATTGCACAATTACGCTCAAGACCTTATTGGACAGCACCAGGTTATGGTAGATGCGTGGTGTTCCATACAAGAACAGTTGCTACCTACTTGGAGAGGGCTGGAAGAGCTTTTGCCAGAACAATTAGCTCGAGAAAGGTGATGTGTGCACCTTTCACGTCGTCGAAACTACCCTGTGGCATGTCGTCATCAAGCATAGCTAAGCTACAGCTAGATAGATCATCAGTTCATCTATATGCGTTGCCTAGTTCTATCGCTATTTTAAGTGGCGATAGAGTTATGTCGCCATTTCAATTGGCGACAGCAAGCTTTCGCTATTTCAATTAAAAACGGAACTCTGTCGCTAATCAAACTAGCGATCGAGATCCTACGCGACGTTCACATCATTAAATCGCCATTCTGAATGGCGATAGAACTCTATCGCCATTCTAAATAGCGACATTAGCCTACTTTTGTTTTTTTTTCTACTTATTATTTTTGTAATTTTTAATTTTTCGTGTATTATTAAAAAAAATTCATGGACCAACTGTCAATACCCGATCCAATGCCAGAGTCAGTGCAATCCATGAGAAGATTGGAGGAAACAGGTTGCACAAGAAATACAGGGACACGGCACGGGTTACCTTTATGAACACACACTAATTTTGATCGGAAATCTCAAGCTTTCTTTGGTTCACTCCAGTATCTCCTCACCTCTGATCAGTTCACTCGTCTGCCCTCACTTGCATTGACAAGGAAATCTTAATTCTTACTGAAAAGCATAGTTTTGTACAGGTTTTGAAGTGCTAAATTATTTGGCACATGCATGAGAAGCTAGATGTATAAGTATCCAATCCAAGGGGTTTTCAGTTCACAGAAACGCGGTTCTGATGACAGCACAATCTTGTTCGGCACCAAACGAATGAGAGCTCACAAAGATGTAATGATGTTATGATCTGTTGAGGCGAGATTTTATATTTCTCACTTTTCTTTCTTTCTTTCTTTGTGTGTAAAGTCTAGACTGTAGACTCACAAATTAACAGATGAAATCAAGCATAATAAAAACGTAAAAGGTTGATTTTTTTCTTTCTCCTGTAAAAAACATGAAGTTCCTCATCAAAAGCTCAAATTGTTTCATGAGACGAGAAGGGCAGCCCTTGTTTGGTGGAGAGAGAGAAAAAAAGAACATAAATCAATCAGACAGACCAAACCCAAGGCCGGCCCAACATTGCAGTTTTACAGTAAGCTCGGGCCTAATAGATCCTTCGAACGGCCCAGATCAGCTAAGCTTCCGCCTCTGATACGCGGGCCAGCACCTCAGATTTAATGAGTTGTCGGCTTATTCGGCCTCTTAACAATTTTTTTTCCATATTTGCCCCCTAAAAACCAATTTGTAAATTTTATCTCTTTCCGATCGCGGAAGGTACCGTAGATAATACGTGTCACCTGATGCACCCTATAACCACGATACCCATCAACCGCAACAGGTGCATCAACACATTCCTACCACGATGGGTCTAATCTCCTGCCAAGCTAGGAGAGTGCGACAAGTTTCCTATCGTGATGGCCCCACCCTGCCTGCTATGATGCACTGTGCTACCGTGGCGCAAACGAGAGGTTGCGGTATAGGAGCATGGCATGTAACAGTATCGTCTGACGCTACTTCGGTGACTATGAGTGTAGAAATACAGAAAAAAAATATGAAAAAAAATATGTGCAACGGGACAATCGTACCAAAAACCTCGGATTTAATGGGCCGTTGCTCCACGCGTGACATGTCAGCCTGCTATCTACTGTCAACTGCAGCGATTCCTCCGCAGCACTCGTCTTCTCCGTCCGGTCAGTCGTCAGTGATCGCAGCGATAATATTTTAGGGGCGCGTAAATCGAGGCAAATGTTTCTTGCAGTACGCATGCTTTAAGCTAACCAAAACGGTTTGCAGCCTCAAGCTGCCGTTGATGGTTGCTTTAAACACTTAATATGTTGGGAAACCTCATTGTCCATTTAAGGTCCATGTTGGTCTTTTAACTGAAACCCTAGACGACTACTATATAAGGAGGAGGGGGTCCCCCTATGTACAAGCAATCAGAAATCAATAAAATATTCTGTCGTCGCTCTCCTTATACCTGTGTCTCTCTCTCTGTTCTCCAATTTTAGATCTGTTAGAGAATCCCGGACTATTCAATAGTGAGATTCCTTAACACGTTATCAGCACGAAGCTCTACCGGTGAACGGATTGAAAAGGTGAGAAAAGGTGCTAATTCGGCGATTGAATCTAATCGCTGTTGTTGTTTTCTATGCATGCATCTAACCTACGCATCGGTACTGCGTTCGTCACATGGCAAGAAGCTACAACGACATGAAGCAACAGTACACATGAAGCAATTTTACATCCAGAAAAGGAAAAAGAAAAAAGCTGTCGCCTCGGTTTTCGCGCATGAAGCGCGACGATGCCGCCGACGCCGTCCGGCCCGCCAGCGCGCCACGGCGCGCGCATGAAGCCACGCCGCCCTCGCCGCTCGCGCAGACGCATGAAGCCAGCAGCCGCCGCCCGTCTCGGCCGTGCGCGCGATCGTCCGGCCGACGCGCCACCGCCGCCGCGGCCGCTCTTGGCTCGCCGCGTGTCACGGCGACGGCCGCCGCCATCGCTCAAGACGCAGCTCGCCGCGCGACTCGCCAGAATCGCGCGTAACTTCGCCACGTCGCCTCGCCGGGCGTGCCGAGAAGCCGCCGCCGCCCGCCCAAGCCCCTCCGCCTCGCCGAACGCACCACAGATCCGCGCGCGCTCCGCCATCGCCACCCACCCGCTCGGCCGCCCGCCATCACACGCCGCGCCGCGCCGGCCGGCCGCGCCGCCCTCGGCCATGGCGCTCCGTGCCGCCTCGGCCCCGCCATCCCAAGCCGCGTCGCACGCACGGAAGTAGAACCGGCGGCGCGCGCAAAGGAAGATAAGGCGGCGGGCAAGAGAAGAGAAGGCGGCGGCGCAAAGGGGGAGCGCACGGGGAAGAAAAGGAGCGCGCACGGAAGAAGAAGAAAAAAAAACATGGGAAAGTGGCGGCGGTGGCTAGGGGAAACCCTAGCCGCGCGTGTCCTTGGGCCGGATAGGGGAGGCCCAGCCGGCCGATTCGGACGGAAAGAAAAAAAAGGAAAGAAAAGAAAAGGAAGAGAAAAAGAAAAAAAATATAGCAGAAATTTTTTGAAAAATTGCCCGAAATTCCAGAAAATTATCTGGCTCTGTTTTTAATTTTTTCTAGCTTTATTTATCTGTTTTATGAATATTCTTTATAAATTTTGAATTCATTGCTTTATTTTGTATACTGCAATGAATAGCAATTTATTTTTTTGCACTTTATGCCTTTTGCAACTATTTTCTATTAGATTACACGCAGTAATCTAATGTCGGAATTTTGAAATCATGCAGATGTCCGGCATCGTGAATCGTGAGTTTGAAGAACTGGCCCCGCACGGTCAGAACTATCTCACTTGGGCATCGGACGTGAAGATCGTTCTTGGGGGCAAGAAGCTCCGCACCGCGATTGGTCTAGGGTCCTCGCAGGACGCAAAACCTACCACTGAGCAGAACGATCAAGCCTTGTACTTCCTCAGGCACCACCTCTCAGCCACTCTGAAGAATGAATATATGGCTGAGAAGAGTGCACTTGAGCTTTGGACTGCACTTCAGAAGCGGTTCGAGAAGCTCAAGTACACCATCTTGCCCCAAGCACAGCAAGATTGGGTCCGCCTAAAGTTTGCAGACTACAGAACAGTGACCGAGTATAATTCTGCCTTGCACAGAATTTGTACTAATCTCTCCCTATGTAGCAAGAAGATCACTGATGAGGAGAAGATTGAGAAAACTCTCTCTACCTTTCACCCAAATGCTATCCAGAGTGCACGCAGCTATCGTCAGGACGCATACAAGGAGTATAGCGAACTGATTGATGTAATGCAAGTTGCGGAATTGCAAGACGATGTTCTACGCAAGAACTATGTCTCACAGCCACTTGGAAGGGGCACTGGCATAGAAGTTAATGCCAATAGCTATAAGGTGAGAAAGCCCATTCATAGAAAGAAGGGCAAGCAGGGTGGAAAGAGAAGTTTCAGGCCAAGGGAAAGTCTAAAGCCCGTTAATGCATGAATCGCATTATTTTTTTTAGATTATGGTTGTTAGCATTTTTCTTTTGAATAATGAATTGTAAACTCTAGAAGAGCATACTTCTCTCATGAATAAATATGCAATTTATTCTTTATTCCAGTATTCTTTCACTTACAAGCAATATTTGAATTATTTTGGCTCTGTTTGATTGGAATTATATTTCTTTTATCTAGAAATCGTGTAGCGCCCAAATAGAAGAGATATGCATTGTTGATAGTGGCACAACAAATACCATCTTAAGAGAGTCTAAATACTTCCAATCGATCACGAAGAACGCTGGAAAGATTACTACGATCACAGGAAACGATTCATATGTAATAGGCTCAGGAAGAGCCACTATTATATTGCCTATGGGTACAACTTTGGTAATTGAAGAAGCCCTTTTGTACCCTGAATCAACACGCACTCTCTTAAGCTTTAAAGACATCCGCGCCAATGGTTTTCATGTAGAAACCAATGAAGAAAATGGCAAAGAATACTTGTGCATCGTGAAGCACGCGGTATATGGAAAAATGATATTAGAAAAATGTCCCTCATATGAATCTGGGTTGTACTACACGAATATTCATGCACCCGAAGTGTATGCTTCCTTGAAGACTGTTTTTAGAAGCTCTGAGTTATTTTCTTTATGGCATGGTAGATTAGGTCGTCCTGGTCTTAGAATGATGAGAAATATAGTGAACAACTCACAAGGTCACGGCATGTTAAAAATTTCTCGAATCATGAAGATTTTGTGTGTCCTGCATGTGCCACCGGGAAATTAATAACTAGACCCTTTGTCATGAAAGTGCAAAGTGAAAATTCCTGCATTCCTAGAACGCATCCAGGGGATATTTGCGGCCCGATTCAGCCCTTGTTAGGGCCGTTTCGGTACTTTATGGTGCTCATTGATGCTTCCTCAAAATGGTCGCATGTATGCTTATTGTCAACAAGAAACCATGCTTTCGCAAAACTGATCTCGCAGATCATAAGAATTAAGAATGCTTTCCCTGATCATCGCGTGAAGTCCATCAGAATGGACAATGCCGGAGAATTTACTTCAAAGGCATTTGATGATTATTGCACTGCAACAGGGATAGCAGTTGAGCACTCTGTACCGCATGTCCATATGCAGAATGGACTAGCTGAAGCACTAATAAAGAGGATTAAATTTATTGCCAGACCGCTTTTGCAGAGTTGTAACTTGCCCAACACTTGTTGGGGACACGCAGTCCTACACGCAGCAGCTCTCATCAATTTCAGACCTTCGGCCTACAACATCCATTCTCCTATGCAGCTTGTGCACGGGATCATCCCGAAGATCTTCCATCTCAAGAAATTTGGGTGTATGGTATATGTACCTATACCACCCCCTCAGCGGACTGCAATGGGCCCTCTCCGCAAGTCTGGGATATACGTTGGTTATGAGAGTGCATCCATAATCAGGTATTTGGAACCCATGACTGGAGACTTGCATACAGCCCGATTCGCTGATTGCATTTTTGACGAGGATCGTTTCCCGTCATTAGGGGGAGGAAATCAACCTTTGGATGAAAATGCCGAGAAATCATATGGCATTCCACAGGGATCCCCGCGCATGACCCCCGCACTAATGAAGCAAATCAAGAAGTCCAGAAGATAATTGATTTGCAGAATCTAGCAAATGAACTGCCTGATCATTTTTGTGATCTGAAGGGCGTGGTTAAGTCACATGTACCCACAAGAAATGCACCAGAGAGGGTGAGAATACCAAAGAAAATAGAAGGTATCCCTCATCCTGTTCAGAGGCCTCAAAGAAAAAGAACAGGAAATCTGGCTCCTCAAACCCAAAGTACCCGAGACGCCCTGAGAAAATCAAGCAGAGGACTTACCACAACTAATCACGAAAATACCCCAAGGAAAGAAGGGGAGCCAGTTGAGACCTGGCACTGGAAAGAAGCCAACGGGAAAGGCAATTCCAGACTTGAACCTTCCACCGAAGGAAGCCGCCGAAAATAATGTGTGCGCACACATAGGCGATGAAAAGCTAAAGGAACTTGCTCCTGCGATAGGGAATAGCAGCGAAGAGCAAGTAGAAGTGCATGAAGCACCCCATGAAGAAATGGATATAAACTTTGTAATAACAGGAGAATCCCTGATTAGAGCAACAGCCAACGTTGATGCATACTTTGCAAAGAAGATTGCCACGATCATTGATCATGATCCCGAGCCTGCATCTCTCGCAGAGTGCAAGAAAAGGCTAGATTGGGAAGAATGGAAGAAGGCAATCACTGCAGAGTTAGTCTCTCTGAACAAGAGAGGTGTTTGGGCCCGTATGCCGCACACCTCCCCATATAAATCTTGTAGGTCACAAATGGGTCTTTGTTCGGAAGAGGAATGAATACAACGAAGTTGTAAGGTACAAGGCAAGGCTCATAGCTCAAGGTTTCACTCAACGTCCTGGAGTTGATTATGAAGAAACCTATTCTCCGGTCATGGAGGAATTACCTTTAGATATTTGATCTCAATGGCACCAACTTGAAGTTGAGAATGAAGCTAATGGATGTTGTCACAAAGATATTTGTATGGAAACTTGGATTCGAGATATACATGAAAGTACCGTAGGAATTCTGTCCCAAGCAAGACGGAGCAAATAGAAACTGTGATGCTGTGAAATTGAGAAATCACCGTATGGGCTAAAGCAGTCAGGAAGAATGTGGTACAATCGCTTGAGTGACTTCCTCTGCAAGAAAGGCTACACAAACAACGAAGATTGTCCATGTGTGTTTATACAACGATCCCCGAATGGATTCTGTATAATCTCCGTCTATGTAGATGACTTGAACATCATTGGGACGGATGAAAAAATTGAAGAAGCATGCTCATACTTGAAGTCTGAGTTTGAAATGAAGGATTTGGGTAAAACCAAGTTTTGTTTAGGCTTGCATCTTGAACATGTCCAAGGAAGAATCTTGGTTCATCAATCAACCTACACGCAGAAAGTGTTGGAAAGATTTGGCTTTGAAAAGGCATATCCTACAAAGACTCCAATGGTCGGAAGGTCACTCCAAGCAGACCTAGACCCATACAGACCTAGAGAAGAGGGGGAGGAAGTCATAGGAGCAGAATTCCCATATCTGAGTGCAGTTGGAGCGCTCATGTACCTTGCGAATAGCACAAGGCCTGACATTGCGTTCGCTGTGAATTTGCTAGCTTGGTACAGTGCAGAACCCACCAAAAGGCATTGGAAAGGGATCAAGGACTTCTTTCGTTACCTCCAAGGAAGCAAAGACCTCGGTTTGTTTTTTAGAAGAAACAATGAATTGAATTTGGTTGGCTACGCCGATGCTGGGTATTTATCAGACCCGCATACTGGCAAGTCCCAAACTGGTTATATTTTCCTATGTGGAGGAACAGCAGTTTCTTGGAAGTCGTCTAAGAAGACTCTTGTCTCGACGTCGACAAACCACTCGGAAATCATTGTTTTGTATGAAGCCTCTCGTGAATGTGCATGGCTCCGAAGAATGGTTCACCACATCCAGAAGTCATGTGGCTTGAACATTGAGCAAACTCCCACGATCATCTATGAAGATAATGCAGCTTGTGTTGCTCAAGCACAGATGGGTTATGTGAAGAGCAATCTCACGAAGCATATCAACCCCAAGTTCTTCTATGCTCACGAATTGCATAAGATGAACGAGATCAAAATATTGCATACTAAGTCATGTGAAAATCTTGCAGATTTGTTCACTAAATCACTCCCGGCATCTATTTTTGAAAGGTGCGTTAAAGGAATTGGGACGATGAAACTTAGAGAAGTGCAGATTTCAGGGGGAGATATTTCACGTACTCCCACATAAATCTCGAACATGAATTATGAATACCCAATATGAATCTCGAAGATTAGCAATTGAAGTTTGGGTGAATTGTACTCTTTTTACTTAGCAAGTTTTTCATGAAGTTTTCTTGCATAAGGTTTTAACGAGGCAATTCGTGCAACATAGTAAGCGTATGCTATGTACTATTTCTCCAAGTATTTTTCCCACTGGGTTTTTCTGGAGTTTTAATGAGGCATATGCATCTCGCGGCAAAGGGCCCAAGGGGGAGTGTTGGGAAACCTCATGGCCCATTGAAGGCCCATGTTGGTCCCTTAGCCGAAACCCTAGGCGACTACTATATAAGGAGGAGGGGGTCCCCCTATGTACAAGCAATCAGAAATCAATAAAGTATTCTGTCGTCGCTCTCCCTATACCTGTCTCTCTCTCTCTGTTCTCCAATTTTAGATCTGTTCGGGAACCCCGGACATTCGATAGCGAGGTTCCTTAACAAATCGTACTAGTTTCCATATCAGCCTAGTCACTGTTTCTGGCACCAACTATATCGAGTAGATGTTTGTTTTCAGACAGTGGCATGATTTTCAACATGCATAGTTTGCCAGTAATATAATAGCCTAATTGTTACAATATACTAAAACCGTTTTTAATACCATGTAGTAAGAACTGTGGGCTGTTTGGTGATAAATATATTAATATCATTTTCACATGATGAATCAATTTTTTTATGCGGTGGTCAAATTTTAATTTTGGCTTCAGCCGTAGACACAGTGTTGGCGTCAAAAACTTGAAGTAGAGTTTCCGACAACAGCACACCAGACGAACACCTGGTTCAGAGCGTGGCAGTCGATTTGACTTGGAATCGACAAGGTAAAAATATAAAATTCACTCAAAGCCGATCATAACAATCAATCAGCTTGAAGCCAATTAAGATCAAAGTAATAGGGTAAGTCTAACTAGCCGATTAAGACTAATCAGAGGATAAAGGTAGATCGACTCTGAAGAAGGCGATGCGCAACAAAATCAAAATAGATCAAACCTGGGGTGTAATTTGAAGAAGATCAACAATCGACGATGCGCAACTTTATTGATCAAGATCGAATTACAAAGACTAAATTACAAGAACTACTCCTAGTCGACAGGAAAAAGTAATGTAAATTGGTGTGTTTGATTGTGTTGTTGTTTTCGCAGCTTGCTTTAGCCCTTCTTTTATACCCGTCGGCCGATCGTATCCTATTACAACACGTTTCAAGACCTGATCCGTATCAACCTTATCTCGGATAGTTTTTCTTCAAAGATCTTGCCGTTACCAAATATCTTCAAATCCTTCCGTATCGTCTCTTAGTTTCCGTATGTTTGACTTTTTTGCCGATTTTGACTAGCCTTTCCAAATTCTGGTGCAAACATAGCTTGATGCTTTTCTGTGTCGAAAAAGGTGATTTTATGTGCTGGTATTTCGTTCCATGTCAGATCAAATAAGTGTGTTTTGATAAAGATGGAAGAAATGAACATGAGTTGTAGGTTTATATTTTGTCTTTTAACTTTTTCCCGGCTACTTTGATCATCGTGTACAATATTAGCTAAAATCGTTTGACTATATATATATATATATATGAGTACACATTCATGTTGAAATGTTATTTATGCTTGACTAGCTGAAATCCCTCCAATCTTTTTTATGAAATCCGTCTAAGACCTTATATATTTAGAAGGCTCATTCGAGATCTACACGAATGGATTAAGAATTTGAACTAAATTTTCAGCTTGTCCACATGGATGTCTTGAGATTTTGACCCAACCAGAAAAGGTCTAGATTGTAGTCTAACAAACAAGGTCTAAATATCACTGTTTTAGGACTAAAATCTGTGTTTTATTTTTGCATAGCTGTATTGACTAAAATTGTTTATTAGCAGCCCGTAGGGGATTGTGGGTCTTACATCTTATTATGAATTATACATGCCTATTCGACAGAAGCTGATATACTACAAAATCTTTGTACATAATGACAGTAGGCTAGTAGCAAAAAGAACTGAACTTTTCTCAGCAGCTCTTGTATGTTTTTATTGTTGCTAACTTTGGGTTTTATTTATATGCTTTCAATATTAGGAGGCAAAAGCTATCCTTGGGAGTATGGAATATCAGAGAGGCAATGTAGAAGCTGGTCTTCGAGTATTCGATGGAATTGACCTTCAAGATGCTCTTTAAATTTTTGCCCCTTGGATCAAAATTCAACCGCCGAGATCTCTCTCACTCTCTCATATGTATTTCACCCACCCTCAGCAACCGTCGCCTTTAGCCTCTTCCCACGCGCCGCCGGTGTGAGGCCCACCAACTTCCTCACTATCCGACCTCTTGTTGGCACTCATTTTGTGAGCATTTACACATCCCAAATTCCTAGTAAATTAGTAAAAAAAAGGCAAAATCATGTATTATTGTTGCTAACCCTAAACCATAATCGAATATTGTATTTTTGGAATATTCTTTGCAAAAATCATAAAAATACGTGAAAATGCTCAAGGAATACATTGGCCATGTTGGGTCGAAGTCCTAGAGCAATTGGGCCATGGCCCACACTCATCCTCCTCTCGGCATCAACTTTGTCCGGAGAACCCTCTAGAAGCCTCTTATGTCCATATTCGGTTAGGAAAATGCCAACTTGATTATCTGTGAAAGGGCAAGATGCATGAGTCTGAATGCTGGGCTTCTTAAATGTTTTTGGGCAGAGGTTGTGAACACGGTGTGCTATCTTATGAACAGATCACCAAGGGCATCTCTAGTTGGTAAGATTGAAAATGAGGTATGGACTTAGTAATTCAGTTGATTATACTCATCTAAGAATTTTTGTTGTCCAACCTATATGTATATACCAGTGATGAAAGATCGAAGTTTGATGTAAAATCAAATAAGTACATTTTTCTAGGTTACAAGAAAGGTGTTAAAGGGTAAAAGCTTTGGGATCCGACATCAAATAAAGTAATGATGAGTAGGGACGTTGTCTTTTTATAAGAAATCAATGTTAAAATAGAACAAAGAGGAGGTGGTAGAGGAGACTGCAGGTTTAGATACAATGCAAGTGTAGTTGGAACATTTTTCAAAGGCTTAGGATTCACAAACATTGTCTACAAATTCTAGTTCAAAGAGATTCACTAGAGGGAGTTCCACTTCAGAGGGTTTGCGAAACTTTCAATTGACAAAATATAGATAGAGATGCACCAATATGAAAGCTTCAGAGAGATTTAAGCACAAAGACAAGGTTTCCTTTGAGTTTCTTGTTAGTGCCAATGATCCAACTAATTTTCAGGGGGCAATTACAAACCAGTACAAAGATAGATTGATGACTGCAATGATAGAAGAGATGAAGTCTTTTTAGAGAAGATCAGGCTTGGGAACTAGCTTGTCTTCTTGGAGGAAAGAAAGCAAGTGGGTCTACAAGAGAAAGTTAGTAGTATTATAAAAAGAAGGGGAAAATTTCAAGGCTCAGTTAGCTACGAAATGGTATTCACAAAAGAATGGGTTTGATTATGACGAGGTGTTCTCCCTGGTTGTGAGGCGTACTTTTATCAAGAGAGTTCTTGCATCTGTAGTCAGTTGGGATTTGCACTTGGCACAAATGGATGTGAAAACAACATTTTTGCAAAGTCGTCTTGATGAGAAAATCTACATGGAGCTAAACTAGAAAATCAGCACTTGGTTTACAAGTTAAAGAAATCACTATATGGGTTGAAACAATCATCAAGGTAGTAGTACAAGCATTTTGACTCCTTCATGTCGAAGATTGGCTATAGATGATGTGAGTATGACTGTTGTGTGTATGTTCGACACTTTGATGATGATTCATTTATTTTTCTGCTAACGTATGTTGATGATATGCTAATTGTTGCAAAGCACATGAGTGATGAGATTAATTTGAAGGGTTTGCTAAGTTAGGAATTTAGTATGAAAGACTTAGGAGCAGCAAATAAAACATTGGGCATGAAAATACACAAGGATAGGAGCTCAAGGAAACTGTGGTTATCTTAGCGGGAGTATGTTGAGAAGGTGTTGAAACGGTTTGATATAAGCAAGGCCAAACCAATAAATACTTCATTGGCACAACATTTTAATTTTTTTTATGAATTTTGTTCTATAATAGACAAGAAAATTGAAGAGATGGCAAAAGTTCCTTATGCTAGTGCGGTAATTGGCCCCCTAATTTATGTAATGGTTTGCACAAGGTTGGATTTGACGCATTCTGTAAGTCAAGTCATCAAGTTTATGGCTAAACGAGGGAAGCAACGTTGGGAGGTAGTCAAGTGGATATTCAGGTACTTGAGAAGTACAGGAAGCCATGGTATTCTTTTTGGCAGAGAGCAAGGTAATCCTTTAGTTTTCGGATAAGTGGATTTGGACTATGCTGATAATTTGGATAATAGAATGTCTTACTACAGGGTATGTTTTTACTCTAGGTGAAGGGCCAATTTGTTGGACACCATCAATTCAGTCTATTGTTTCATTGTCTACAATGTGGTGGAGTACATTGTTGTGGCTGAAGCTGCAAAAGAAGCATTATGGCTTGCGGGGCTAGTGAAGGAATTTGTGGTGGAGTTCAAGTGCATTGTGATAGTCACAAACAAATTTATTTGGCTAAGAATCAGGTGTATCATTCTAGCACGAAGCATATTCATGCAATGTATCACAGGATCATAGAGTTGATTAACTCTGGGAAGATTGATTTGATGAAGGTGTGCAATGATGATAATGTTGCGGATATGTTGACCAAGCTCGTAATCGCCAACAAGTTTGACCATTGCCTCAACTTGTTGGGAGTCAAGTTGCTGAGCAAAAAGGTAACCCTAGTCTATGAGTGAGTGAGGAGTATCAAGATATTTTCATTATTCTTCAAAGTGATGTGTTCATCAAGGTGGATATGTGTGTTCTTCAAGGTGTTGCATTCACTAAGGTGGATAATTGTTATATATTGCTCGTATATAGCAAGATAGAAGGAAGGGACTGTGTCCGAAAAGCAAGAGCGTAGCGTACGCTTTCTAGGCATAGCCCTAAAGGGGAAAACGCAGTTAAGTGGGTTTATGAAGTATTGTAGGCTAGGAAGGGGGGTGTGGATTGTGAGCCCGAGTTTGAACATATAATAAGGCCCCGTTTGGTAGAGCTCCAGATCCTGGCTCCACCTCAGATCTGAATCTTGTAGATTAAAATAAATAGAATTAAGTTTATATTTTTATTCTAAAATTAAATAAAATGACCTACCTAAACACTCTTAATATACCCAAAGATCCAGCTTCACGGATCTGTGGAGCTACAAATACCTAGCTCCACCAGATCCATGAATCTGGTGGAGCTAGAGCCGTACCAAACAGGCCTTAAGATTATAAATATATACCGCTAATCTCTTGTAATTCTAATCGTAAATCGATACCATGGACCCTCTCCATGTTGGAGAAATACCGGCGCCCCGCTTCCACAAACCCCATGTGTGTGCATGCACTAAGAACGTTGATAAGCGCCCAGTTGCTTCATTTGAGCAAAGAGGTCCAGCTCCAGCGCCTTGTCTCCATGCCCATGCATTCTGTACGGATTTAATGACCCGTTGCTAGGCAGGTGACATGTCAGCCAGCCACCCACTGTCAGCTTAGCTGCAGCAATTCCTCCACAGTGCTCGTCTTCTCTGGTCTGTCACTAGCCGTGGTAGCGTCAGCGATAGCCGGCGCGAAAATCGAGGTAAACATTGCAGAGTTGGTACACTTAATCAGCGACCTCAAGCCGTTGATGGTTGTTTTAAACACTTAATCATAGCTTCAGCATGCCAACGTGCGAAGAACAGACGTTTCAGTTTTTCAGACGTTAGCATGATCTTCAACACACATGCTTTGCCATTAGTGCCTCAATTGTTACGTGTTAGTAAGAATTGTAGTAAAAGAGAAAGTAGAGAAATCATTCTAATTAGTATTTATATATCAGTGCGTCAAAAGTGCAAAGATATGGTTTGAATGGGATACTTGTCGTTTCTTTTTTTAAAAAAACCAAAGTAGTAAGACATATGTTTGTCGAAAGAAACTTACAAAATTCACAGAATTTAGAACCTGAAATGCAGGAATTTTAAGAGGATATACATCATTTCATGTAGAAATCAAGGAAAATTCTCCCTTTCCATACCTGAGCCCTAAGAAAGCAGGGAGCAAATTATGTTGATAACTGATAAGTCACCGCGGTGTGCTACGTCGCGACCGTCGCTCCACATGTAAAAAATAGCAAAAAGGATCTAAACGTATTTTTTCGGAAAAAGACCTAAACAGATTTTTTTTTTCCAAAAAAGGACATAAACGTAATGTTTAAAATGAAAAAAAGGACCTAAACGCAATATATATATTTTTTGTCCAAAAAACGGCCTAATCGTATTTTTTTCCTGAAAAAGGTTTAAACGTATTTTTTTCTCAAAAAAGAACCTAAACGTAATGTTTAAAATGGCAAAAAGGACCTAAACGTAATATATATATATTTCCAAAAGACTTATTCGTATTTTTTTCCGAGAAAAAAACCAAAATATAATTTTTTTTTCGAAAAAGAATCTAAACGTAATTTTTTTCTACGACTCGGCTTGAACCGGCCCAAACCGCGAGCCAAGCCGAGTCAAATGCACAGGAGGCCGGGATTTTTTCCATCTTTAATAGAGGATGATTCATGAGTACAATTTACACGTTTGCTTTTCAACGGGGGGCTTTTCGGCTGCCCCAAGCCCCCAACATCAATCCAAGCAACTCTGACCTTTACGAAAGCATGGGACCCAGTTTCTGAAAAGGAGAGAAAAGAAATATGTGGGACCCACCAGCCTGTGTCCCGGCGTCCAATTAAGCGTGAGGAGCGTTAAGAATATGGGGCCCACCTCCCAGAAAACTCCAGCTCAATTGCACTTCCCAGCCAGACAACTTCTTGGTTACTTACCTCTTGAAAGAAGGAAGAAATGCTTAGGTGACACAAGAACTTACCTCTAGCATTATCACATGAAAAATGCCAATATATACCAGCTCTAGGGGAACATGAAAGTTAACCAAAATTGATCAAATGAAGCTTTTCAAATGGTCAAAGCCTGTTCGAGTTTAGTTAGGAAACATTGATTCGGACCTGTTATACTCGATTAATAGTTCGAGTTGTACTTTAATTTCAACAAGCTAACTAACGTTATCCTATATATCTATACAGAATTGCTAGGAGTCGGACGTCTGATTTTTTCGGACGCTGCAATATTTTTTTCCTACGCGTGAAACATTTTCCTTCGATAACAGTAGACATGTCGATCCAGATCGCTGCAACATTTTTTTCCTATGTGTGAAACATTTTCCTTCGATAACAGTAGAAATATGCGTGCGAAAAAAATATTGCAGATGTTGAAAAAAAATGTTGCACCGAGCGTCCGATGAAACATTCAGTGATCGAACGTCCGGCTCCTAGTGTTCGCCATATCTATATAATTGGTCCGACTGTCATCAATTAAAGCTAATTTTATGCTCTCACAGGGTGCTCATCACCTTGGGAAAAAAATGGCTATTGGATCAAGTTAATGATGTGGAAACTGTCAATTGTTGTTTGAGAATTGTAACTCAAAGTACAATACAAGTGGCGCTTAAAACTGTGAGGCAACATGTTAATTTCAAGCTAATATATACATCTAACCAATGATTTAAATTTTTAACGTTTAACTGACATAATCTGCCATCAACAACTTTTCTTCTTGAAATCTAGCACGTGGTCATATGAATATGTAATTTCTATTGACACCATATAACATCATACTTCTACAGCTGTCTTGGAGAAGACATGGACTCCTCACCTTCAACCTCAAGTGCCAAAGCTGAAATGTTCGTCGAAGAGGCCGTCAACGAGGCATCAGCCGGCCAACACTGAGGCTTTCACCATTGTTGATGCTGTCTTGTTCTTTACTTCGCAAAGTTTTTAGAAATAGAATGATGCAAAGGTATGCAGCTCAAACTCAACGCTGTGCCTTTTCTTGCACACACCAAGACACCTACCACAATGTCCCCTAGCTCAGAGACTACAAATGTTGTAATTGAGGAGCCAATTCGGTAATCTGTGTACTCTGCATGCAGTATATATCTTAAAAAATCTTTATTTAGTTAGCCAAACAAATTTTAAGTAGGTCTTCAGAATACAGTAAAATTGTCATTATATTTATATCACTAATTATGACTCTCGAGCATTGTATTTACCAGAATATTCAACACTTTTAATCATCAAGACTAAAGGTCAGTTGACTAGGTGTACTGGTTGTGCCCTCGTCCGCCGGCGTTCAAGGCTTTGACTCGACGCTGATGCTTATCTCTACTACTTCTAATTAAGAGTTGATGGCAGTGGTCCGATCTCCTCTAGAGTATTTGATTTGTTGGACCTGACATGAACGGCTGAGATAGAAGAGAATTTAATCATATCTTAGATGGAAGGATTTTATCATATCTTTTTTGAATAGAAATATTATTTTAGCATATCTCTATTCATATGTTCTTACCATGGAAGGATGTTATTCATATATCTTATAAATGGAAGGATTTTCTCATTATGTCCTGCATGGATAGAAGGATATACTCATCATATCCTATAATACGGGAATTCTATCTCATCATATCTAGAAGTGCAAAGATTAAAAGGAAAGAATCACGCAACCAAATCACGTACCAATCACGAAGGTGTCGGGGGAGACCAAGAAGATTTCCTGCAAGAGGAAGGCAATAACTTTCTCCTCCTTCAATGGTAAGGATTGAAATCTCTCTACTAATTCTAATTAAGAGTTGTGACGATCGCCCGTTCTCCTTCAGAGTACTTGATTCGTTGGATCTAACATGAACGGTTAAGATGGAAGAGAATTTAACCCGATAGTCAAATCTTTTCGGAGGAACAAACTTTTCCTACTATTGAAACATAATTAAAGTTAGTGTTCTTTGCAAATAAATTTTTTATCACAAATTAAGTTTTCGTTGCAACGTACGGGCATATGATTAGTATTCTTCTAATAGTGAATATCATAACTTTGAGCCTAACTTAAAAAAAAAGTTTAAAAACTGAAAAAACATTCAGTATAGTGCCAGTAGCAAAACTTTTTACAAATCAAGAAAATGTTTTCTTACGACTTTACGAGAGATGCCAGCCTTGCCAAACAGCTACAAATACAACAACGTGCCGGCCGAGCTCGAGGGGAAAATAAAATAAAATCAAAAATAAAAAAAAGGATGAGCTCCCAAGAATAGAAAGGCCTTGGAGCCCACCCAAAGCCATGGATCTCGCCTCCTCCCTCTCCTAGCCAAGAACGCCTCCCCCGCATTTGTCGTAGGATGCTCGCCGGAGGGATCGCGCGGCGGCGTTGAGGCAGCACTAATGGCGGCGGCGGCGGAGTCGGACAACGGGAGCGAGGTGGGCCCCATCGCCGCCACCGGGGACTCGGCGGTGTTCGCTTCGCCGGTGAAGGCGAAGGCAAAGGCAAAGGCGCCGGAGTCGGAGGTCGGTGCCTCGGCCGCGGCGGCGTCGGAGTCGTCGGAGGCGAAGGTCGATGACGGCAACATCCAGGAGGCCGAGTCGTCGCTCCGCGAGGGCCTCTCCCTCAACTACGAGGTCTCGAATCTCTGCCCTGCCGCTCGTTCTTGGCTTGATCTGGGAGGTGAAATCGAGTTCTTTGCGGCGTGTTTGGGCGGAACATGGTGAAAAGGTTGAATCTTTTGGTCAATGGGAGTTCTTTTTTGGCGTTTGGGGAGATCGGAATGCGCCGAAGCCTCTCTGCGCGGAGATCGTAGGGCCCGGTAGTGTCAAATGGTGTTCTTCCTGTAAAAATTCCCCCTGTTTAGCGTTCATTTCGTGTGGGGGATGAAGTTCTTTTCATGAATGTGAGGGCAATGTTGACCATTTCGATGCGAATTTTCGTGAGAACACCACATTGATTTGGTCGAATTGAGCAGCATTTCGAGCTAAAAAATAAAAATTTGTCTAGACTCCTTTTGGGAGATGTGGGATGTGATCCTATTGAAATGGTTCTGCAGGCTCCAACCGAGAGTTTCGAAGGCAAGTTTTCCCAACTTTTCAATATTGGTCAAATCCAGAATCATTTAGAACTCAGTTAAATAAAGGGATAAGTGTGAAAGTGATCTTGCTTTTGGAGATAACGTGGGCGGCTGATGGTGTAACTGTATGATCATGGTTCGGTTAGTGGGTGGTGGCGTTATCCGGTGAAGTTGGGAGTTCGGGAACCATTCTGGCATCAACAAGGGATTTGTGCGATTTGTATTTGGTCTCTTAGGATAGAATGGTGCAAGTTTGGTTGAATTCAGAACTCAGAAGCACTTTGCATCATCATTGTGATGAAAGATCATACTTTATTGTTTAGTTCAATCGGGCAGTGACTTGTTCTTGTTTTGGCCTTTGTTTCAGAGGAAAGATGTCCTTTCCTTTTCTTTATTTTGTTGAAAATGATAATATGCCGTTCAAGTGTCAGTTCATGTCGGAGTCTAATGTTGAGGCAACTTATTTTCTTGCTGGAATTTGAAAGCACATAAAATCTTGGATTTTTGTAGTTAACCTCCTGGAAGAGATTCAGTTGGACATCACTTGTTTGTATCTTTGATAAGAATAGAATATTGACATATATTCTGTGCGACATTGGCGACGTAGAGTTCAGAACCTTTAATTAAAATTAAGGTTTGATTCCAATTGTACTGACTAAAATTGTGATCAGTAGCCCCTTGGGGAATGTGGGCCTTTCCTCTTATTATAAATTTTACGCCTATTTGACAGCAACTTGTATTCTAGATATGCTACAATATTTTTGTACATAATGTCACTTGTCTAGTAGCAAAAAGAACTGAACTTTTCTCAGCAGCTCTTGTAAGTTTTACGTTTTTATTGTTGCTAACTGTGGGCATTATTTATATGCTATCAATATTAGGAAGCAAGAGCTCTCCTTGGGAGACTGGAATATCAGAGAGGCAATGTAGAAGCTGCTCTTCGAGTATTTGATGGAATAGACCTTCAAGCTGCAATTCAGCGCTTCCAACCATCGCTTTCAGAAAAACCAACCTCAAAGCGAAGTAACAAATTACGGTCAGATTCATCAAATTCAGGATCACAGCATGCTGCTAGCCTTGTTCTTGAAGCCATTTACTTGAAGTCAATGTCCCTTCAAAAGTTAGGGAAAGCAATGGGTATGAATTGCTAAATTTCACTATATGACCGTTTTGCTATGCTTGTCTTGACTTTTTGAAGCCATTTGCTTGCAGAGGCTGCTCAACAGTGTAAAAGCGTCCTTGATGCTGTTGAAACTATCTTCCAACGTGGCATACCTGATGTCATGGTTGAACAAAAGCTGCAGGAAACTGTCAGTAAATCTGTTGAGCTTCTCCCAGAACTTTGGAAGCAAGCAGGGGCATATCAAGAAGCACTAGCTTCTTACAGACGTGCTCTTCTTAGTCAATGGAATCTCAATGACGAATGCTGTACGAGGATTCAGAAGAGATTTGCTGTTTTTCTGTTGTATGGTGGTGTAGAGGCAAGCCCACCAAGCTTGGCCTCGCAAACTGAAGGTTCATTTGTTCCTAAGAATAATTTGGAAGAGGCAATCCTTCTGCTCATGATACTATTGAAGAAGTGGTACCTTGGGAAGACTCACTGGGATCCCTCTGTGATAGAGCATTTAACCTTTGGATTGTCACTCTGTGGCCAGACATCTGTTCTTGCCAAGCATCTGGAAGAGGTTTTACCTGGAATATACCCTCGAACTGAGAGATGGTATAGTCTATCTCTTTGCTATTTTGCAGCTTCTCATAATGAAGCTGCATTAAATTTGTTGAGGAAGTCCTTAAATAAGAATGAGAGTCCCAAAGACATAATGGCCCTGCTGTTAGCTGCTAAGATATGCAGTTCGGATTATTGTCTTGCTTCTGAGGGTGTAGACTATGCAAGGATAGCAGTTAAAAATGCTGAATCATCAGATGGGCATTTAAAGAGTGTTGCCCTCCATTTCTTGGGGTGTTGCCTGGCCAAGAAGTCTAAAATTGCTTCATCTGATCACCAAAGATCTCTCTTGCAGGCTGAGGCTTTGAAGTCACTTAATGAGGCAGTTTCTCTTGACCGCTACAACCCAGATTTAATATTTGACATGGGGATTGAATACGCTGAACAACGAAACATGCATGCTGCCTTGAAATGTGCAAAGCAGTTCATTGATGCAACAGGTGGATCTGTTTCAAAAGGTTGGAGATTGCTATCTTTGGTTCTTTCTGCACAGCAAAGGTATTCAGAAGCAGAAGTGGTGACTGATGCTGCATTAGATGAAACTGCGAAGTGGGACCAAGGCCCATTACTTAGAATAAGGGCTAAATTGAAGGTTGCTCAATCATTGCCCATGGAAGCCGTTGTAGCATACCGTACCCTTCTTGCTCTTGTTCAGGCACAGCGAAAGGCTTATGGATCTGTCAAAAATGTCACAGAGGTTTGTCTTCTCAAATATGAAAAAAGTAATATCCTTGAATTTCACACAATTTACTCGCGTTTTAGTGTAAAATGATTAAGATTTCTGTGAACCATGTTTGAAAATCCTTTATTTGCTAGTAAAAGAGGCTACTAAAATTGTCTAGAAATAAAAACCTTACCTTTTATCTTTCATTTGAAGTGGGATTGGAGTCATCCAATTCCCAGTTTCCCACATGGAACAATGTTGCTCCACAGAAATGTTCTTCAAACTGCTTTTGTATTTTCATTTACTGCTGAAGCGGACTGCCACTATGTTTTTCATCAACACGCCTTGTTGATAATTGTCATTTTGTCTTTGGATCATTCCATTCAATTTTCTATTCCTTCTTTCCATCTTATTCTTTTTGGGGAATTCTTTCAGGAAGATGATGATAAAGTGAGCGAGTTTGAAGTTTGGCAAGGTCTGGCCAACTTGTATGCTAGTCTTTCCTATTGTAGAGATGCTGACATATGTTTACAGAAGGCTAAAGCCCTGAATACATACTCTGCCACAACACTTCATGCAGAAGGTGAGGAAAACTTGGTCACATATCCATGTCTCACGAGTCATACCTTTACCTCTGGCTATTTAGAAAGTATGAAATCCATCATGTGATTCATATCTACCCGGTTTATTGGTTTTTATGGTCCTACATTGATATAAATTATAATTGACAGTCAAATTGATAAAAGCAAGTGAAAATGAGTGAAGTGTGGGAATTTTTGTTCACTTTTGAATTTTCATGTTCACGTAGGCTAGACATTTATAAAACTGAGAAGTTGAAAATATCCCAAGTTCTCTGCTCGCCATCATGGTATTTTTGTCGTCTTTCCAGGTTACATGCATGAGGTGCGTGAGCAGACACAGGATGCACTGGCTGCATACTTTAATGCACTCTCGACAGAGCTAGATCATGTGCCATCCAAGGTATCCATTGGTGCTCTCCTCTCTAAGCAAGGGCCCAAGTATCTTCCGGTGGCAAGGAGCTTCCTCTCAGACGCCCTAAGGTTTGAGCCTACAAACAGAATGGCTTGGTTCTACCTAGGAAAGGTCCATAAGCATGACGGCAGGCTAGCTGACGCTGCCGATTGCTTCCAGGCAGCCTCCATGCTCGAGGAATCAGACCCAATAGAAAGTTTCAGATCACTCTGATGGGTCATCTGCAACATGAGGTTTTCTTTTATATCGGTTAAATTTTTTTTTCCTTCTTCTTCTCCCTTTTCAGTACATGGCTGGGTAGAAATTGGATGCCAGCTATCTGTAACTTGTATTCTTAGGTGCCATGCTCGTCATGCTGTTGTCAGATATTGACAAATGCTGTAATTGGTTGCTAAGTGGTATATATAAGTTGCTTTGCCTGATGGCTACATCAGGCATGGCACTAGAAACAGGTATGTATTAATATCACCCATTACTACATAAAGATTATAACGAGTCATCAGCTAACCTAAAACCAGCTCATTTGTATGCTTCTGCACTTGTAAGGAATAATCACACTTATTCTAAAATATCCTTGGTTATTAAGTTGTTGGTACATATCCAACCTTGGCTCCTAGTTTGTTTACAATGGATGGGGCGCATATATATATATATATATATATATATATATATATATATATATATATATATATACATATATACATATATACATATATACATATACATATATACATATATACATATATACATATACATATATACATATACATATACATATACATATACATATATACATATACATATATATATATATATATACATATACATATATATATATATATATATACACTTCTAATTAGGAGTTGGTGACGGTCCGTTCTCTTTCAGTGTATCTGATTCGTTAGATCTAATATGAACAACTGAGATAGAAGAGGATTTAATCATATATTAGATGAAAGGGTTTTATCATATCTTTTTTGAATAGAAATATTATTTTAGCATATCTCTATTCACATGTCCTTACTATGGAAGGATGTTATTCATATATCTTATAAATGAAAGAATTTTCTCATCATGTCCTGCTTGGATAGAAGGATATACTCACCATATCCCATAATACGGGAATTCTATCTTATCATATATGGATATGCATAGATTAAAAGGAAAGAATCACGTAACCAAATCACATGCCAATTATGAAGATGTCAGGGGAGACCTGGCTTTCATCCGTCTGCGTACGCTGCCTTCTGCTTTCATCTACTCCTCTATTAGAGGGCACCCACTCTCATCTCTAGGAGGACAAGTCGGTCGGTAGTAGAGACACACCCAGGAAAAGAAGAGGAGAGAAGAGAGAGGTTGCGTGCAAGAAGTAAGAAGATTTTCTGCAAGAGGAAGGCAATGACTTTCTCCTCCTTCAATGGTAAGGATTGATATCTCTCTATCTCTACTAATTCTAATTAGAAGTTGGTGGCGGTAGTCCGTTCTCCTCTAGAGTAATTGATTCGTTGGATCTGACATAAACGACTAAGATGGAAGAGGATTTAACCTAATAGTCAAATCTCTTCGGAGGAACAAGCCTTTCCTACTATTGAAACATAACTAAAGTTAGCGTTCTTTGCAAATAAATTTTTTGTCGCAAATTGAGTTTTCGTTGCAACGCACGGGCACATGACTAGTATATACATATACGAGAGATAGGATGGTGAACTATTCAGATGAATAGTGTGTGAATAGTATCATAAATAGTGCGTGCGAACAATACCTACCATGTGCGCTCACCCATCTAATTGGAAACAATCTCTTAAGATTGGAAATAAACTATTATAATTTGGCAATAATCTCTTCTTGCTAAGTCATGTGATCACTTTCTGACGAGTACTCATACCAGGGTACCCCAACGGCCCAGGATGGCAAGCGGGCCGCGTCAAGCCCAACTCCGACCAAGGGACCCGCGGGGCCACAAAAAGACGCTCGTCCCCGACCAGAGCGGGGCGAGCAATCCCGACCAAGTGGGACGCCGACCCCGTCCTGTGTCGGGCTCTCCCAGCCCCGACCAAGCCGAGGCAACCTTCACTAAGGGCCATGTGTCGCCTCCTCCGATCATGGCCACGTGCCCCACTGACAGATCGTTCGAAATAACCAGACAGGCAGTGGCCCTTTCCAAGGCAAGACAAGGGTTGCCCAAGTCAAAACTCCACCCCATCGCTCGGTCACACGGTATGGGGACGCGCTCCTCCCGAGGCAAAGACTGTGGCTACGCCGCAACATCAAGACTGACAGTTCCCAGAGGGCAGTCTGCCGCTTCCCAAGGAAACGCGAATCGCTCGCCAAGAAGCCTACCAAACCCGGTGTGGGCGAGGCTGGACGGCGACCAATCACCAAGACGAAGGACTAGGGCTCCTAGTCTAGGTTTCTCCTTCCTTCCTTCTCCCAATTCTCAATGTAACCTACCCCTCTCGACTATATAAAGGGGCGAGGCCCTCGGAGAGAGGACACAGCGCATGAACACGCACATACGCATGAGATAGATCCTCTTCTCGCTAAGTCTTTACGAACGGACAGCGAACGCTCTCGTGTTCAAGTCCTCAGCCCTCACTTGTAAACGTGTTGCAGTCGACTGCATCCAAGGCAATACAACACCACCACACGAACTGGAGTAGGGACATTCGGCCCGAATCAGTATACATCTTGGGCTTTCGAGTCTAACCATTCAGGGAGAGGGAACGCGCGGCCCCTTCCGACTTACAAATTTACTTGCCGGTGCTCGAAACGCCGACAGTTGACGCGCCAGGTAGGGGCCTTCGCGCGTCTTTATCGACATCTCCGGATTCCCGTTTGTCTCCTTGATGGCATTCTTCACCCGCGACGGCATGTTTGTGTCGAGGAGCCAGATCCGCTTCGGCTCCCTCGACTTCATCGCCACTCCGGCGGGAGAGCTCGCGCTCATTCCCACCACCTTTGGAGACCAGGCTTCCGTTAGGAGCCTGGACTCCGTCTCCGGCGACTTCGCCAGCCTCCGGCGAACCTCCCTACAGGCCCCAAGGACGGAGTTCAAGAAGCGCCTCGCCGCCTCTGGCGGCGGTACCCGTGAGCCCGGGCAGATGACTACATCACCTCCCGCAGGCTCACAACTCGTGGCAATGGCCGGCTATATGCCGGCCTCTGTCCATGACTTGCTGGAAGATTCTTCCAGCCACGACTCCAGCTCCGACATGGAGCACGCTACCCGCAGACAGCACTTCCGCGAGTGCAACATGGCGGGCACGGTCGACTTGACCGTAACCCCCGCGGCTACGGGCTCTCATCCAAATGCACTGGGCGCAGGAAGAGGAACATCAATCGAGCGCTACTAACGCGCCAAGTTCACCGCTACCGAAGTTTCAACGGCAGCCAAAGAGCCGGAGGACCGAAGGGCCGAGCTCGACAAGCTCTAGGCCGACCTGGAGCAGGATCACCGAGCCCTCGCTATACTTGGCGGTCGGCGCGCGCGCCGTGTGTGCACCACCACCGGCGGAGGAATCGATGGCCCTCGGTTCTTCCCCACGCAAGTCGAACGTGGTCGCGAATCGCAATGCCGCTCACGCTGCCTTCCCGAGCCGATCGACCGGAGGCCAAGGCCACATACCGAACCTCCGGTGGTGGAACGTCTTCTGCATCAAAGACATGCGAACTCCAGCTCACCGCCGGCGCCACCTTCGGCCGCGGACTGCGCACCGCCGGGTCGGTCGGTGGCAAAGCGGCGACGACAACGAATAGGCCTCGCGGTTCGTTTGGCTTGGCGCCAGCGCCTCGAATAACTATGACGTCCGCCCCACCTCGAGGCGCGAAAAGCGGTGGACTGCCGCCCACTCGCGTGTCGTGGATGCAGACGCCGCGAACGATCGCAGCCCGAGCCCTGATGGTCCAGGACCACGGGCTTTTTGTCAGGGGATCCGCCATGCGATTTCCCGCCGATTCGTGGCACCCACCAACATAGCCAAATACACTGGGGCCACGAATCCTGGTGTCTGGCTCAAAGACTACCGGCTCGCGTGCCGGGCGGGAGGAGCTTCGGATGATCTCTTCATCATCCAATACCTCTATCTATCTCGCGGACTCGGCTCGAGCCTGGCTCGAGTACTTGCCCGCAAAAACCATCAGGAACTGGGCCGACCTGAAGAGCCTCTTCGTCGGTAACTTCTAGGGCACTTACAAGCGCCCGAACTCTGGGACTCAAGAGTCGCAAGCAAGGGAGAAACTCTCCGGATTACATCCGCGCTTCTCCGTCAATGCAACGAGCTCCCGACATCTCCGACGCCGGCGTCGTGGGGCGTTCATCTACGCACCTCCCGCAAGGCCTTGGTGCACAAACGGGTTGCGTCAAGCCCGGAACTACCAAGGAGCTTCGACATTGCGACCAACCACGCCCGCGAGGAGGCGTGGGGGCCATCTTCGAAGGAGGAAAGGCCAAGCAAGAGCCCGGCCTCCAAGCCGGGTCCCCTTCCGACCGCTCCGACAAGCGGAAGCGGCACGGGAAACAAGTCCGCGAGGTCCAAGTGGTTGCGGCCGTCGACCGCTCTGCCAAGCAGCAGGCGCGACCGGCCGTCGCGCCCGACCACTTCGAGAAGCTGATGGACAGCCCATGCCCGCACCATGGGTTCCCCGTCAAGCACAAATACCGGGACTGCGTCCTGAGACGCTTCCTCTCCGGCACCCCCACGACGCCGCGGGGCAAAGGAAAGAAGCAAGCCCCGGCCCCACGGGCCGAGGAGAAAAGGGCGGACGACGAGTTCCCAGAACCCGACGGCTGCCTCATGATCTTCGGCGGACCGGCATGCTATGCCGACAAGCGTCGGCTCAAGCTCGCCTTCCGCGAAGTCCATACCGCGGTTCCAGCTGTCCCCCAATACCTTCGGTGGTCAGAGTCTCCGATCACGTTCGATCGGACCGACCACCCCGACCACGTCCCTCAGCCGGGGAGGTACCCGCTCGTGGTCGACCCTATCGTAGGGAAGAAGCGCCTCACGAAGGTGCTTATGGATGGTGGCAGCGGTCTCAACATCCTTTATGTTGAGACGCTCGACGCCATGAGGATCCCCCGCCTGAGTCTCCGACCGAGCAAGGCGCCCTTCCACGGCGTCATCCCAGGCCAGCAGGCCCACCCGCTCGGGCAGATCGACCTGCCCGTCACCTTTGGAGGACCGGGAAATTTTCGCACCGAGACCCTTACCTTTGAGGTCGTGGATTTCCCCGGATCCTACCACGCCATTCTGGGGAGACCGTGCTATGCCAAGTTCATGGCGGTCCCTAGCTACACCTACCTCAAGCTGAAGATGCCTGGGCCGCGAGGAGTCATCACCGTGGCCTCATCTTTCCAGCTTGCTTACAATCATGAAGCGAGGCGATTGCGAGCTAGCATCGGCGGTCATCGCGTCCGCCGAGCTTGCCGACCTCCGGAGGGAAGCCTTCGAGTCCGCCCCCGAGTCTAGCAAGTCGGGGGCAGGATCCTTCAAGTCCGCCGAGGACACAAAGAAGGTCGCGGTCAATCCCGAGGATCTGACCAAAACCGTGCGGGTCGGAGTCACGCTCCCCGCCAAATAGGAAAGCGCGCTCGTCGACTTCCTCTGCGCCAACAACGACGTCTTCGCATGGAGGTCCTCCGACATGCCAGGAATCCCGAGGGAGGTCGCCGAGCATTCCTTGAGCATCCGACCAGGCTCGAGGCCGGTCGCCCAACGCCTGCGCCGCTTCGACGAGGAAAAGCGCAGAATCATAGGGGAGGAGATCGCCAAGCTTTTGGCTGTAGGGTTTGTAAAAGAGGTGCGCCACCCCGAGTGGCTAGCCAACCCTGTACTTGTAAAAAAGAAGAATGGGCAATGGAGAATGTGCGTTGACTACCCAAGTCTGAACAAGGCGTGTCCCAAAGACCCGTTCCCCTTGCCCCGCATCGACCAAGTCATCGACTCCACTGCGGGGTGCGAGTCCCTTTCTTTTCTGGATGCCTACTCGGGCTACCACCAGATAGCGCTGAAGGAGTCCGACCAGCTCGCCACTTCCTTTATCACTCCATTTGGATCGTTTTGCTACGTAACAATGCCGTTTGGTCTAAAAAACGTGGGCGCTACATACCAACGATGTATGCAAACGTGTTTCGACGACCATATCGGCCGTAACATCGAGGCATACGTCGACGACATCGTCGTGAAGACTAGGAAGGCCGACGACCTCATCACCGACCTAGGAGAAACTTTTGCGAACCTCCGACGGTTCCGCATAAAGCTCAACCTCGAGAAATGCGTCTTCGGGGTCCCTAAGGGAAAGCTTCTCGGTTTCATCGTCTCTGAGCGTGGCATCGAGGCCAATCAGGAAAAGATCTCGGTGATCATAAGGATGGGCCCGATCGGCAACCTAAAGGGGGCCCAAAAACTGACAAGATGCCTTGCAGCCTTAAGCCGTTTCGTGTCTCGCCTCGGCGAGCGCGGGATGCCGCTCTACAGGTTGCTCAAGAAATCCGACCGCTTCAGCTGGACCCAGGAGGCTTAGGAGGCCCTCGCTCACTTGAAAACCTTCCTGACCTCACCCCCAGTCCTGGTCGCCCCGGCACCAGGCGAACCGCTGCTCCTCTACATCGCCGCCACGACCCAAGTCGTCAGTGCAGCCCTCGTGGTGGAACGAGCGGAAGAAGGCCGTGAGCTCAAAGTACAAAAGCCAGTTTACTTCATCAGCGAGGTGCTTTCCGAGTCCAAGGCACGGTACCCGCAGGTGCAGAAACTGCTCTACGCGGTGCTCATCACGAAGAGGAAGCTGATCCATTATTTCGACCAGCACCCTGTCACCGTGGTGACCACGTCGCCACTCGGCGAGATCGTCCACAATCGCGACGCCTCAAGAAGGATAGCCAAGTGGGCACTCGAGCTCAACGGTCACGACATATCGTACGTTCCCCGAACGGCGATCAAGTCGCAGTTCTCGCCGACTTCGCCGCCGAGTGGACTGAAGCCAGCGCCACCGGGCCAAGACCCCGAGTACTGGACAATGTACTTCGACGGGTCCTACACCAAGAACGGCGCGGGTGCGGGAGTCGTCATCGTCTCCCCGCTCGGCAACAAGCTCCAGTACGCCATCAGGCTGCTCTTCGACGCGACCAACAACGTCGCCGAGTACGAGGCTCTCGTCAACGGTCTCCGGATCGCTGCCGACCTCGGCGCTCGCCGACTCTACGTCCACGGGGACTCCAAGCTCGTCGTCGACCAAGTCATGAAGGCCGCCGAGCCCCGAGACGCCCGCATGGCCGCGTATCGTCGGAAGTACGCAGGCTCGAGGAGCGGTTCAAAGGTTTCGAGCTTCACCATAGCTACAGACGCTACAACGGTGAGACCGACTACCTAGCCAATCTCGCCTCCGGCAGAGGGCCGGTCCCACCTGGGATCTTCGTCTGCGACCTTCCGCAGCCTTCCATCCAAATGGACCCAGCGACCGAGCGACCTTCCGACCTGCCAGGCGCGACTACTCCGACCACCGGGTAGTCGGATGTAGAGCCGCCCGGGTCGGGCCGCGACGTGCTAACGACCGAATCTGACTGGAGGAAGCCCTTTATCGACCGCCTGACAGATGGATCGCTTCTGACCGACCCGACCGAGGCTCAGCGCCTCGCTCGTCGGGCGAATCTTCACCTGGTCGGGCGCACTTACAAAGGAGTCTCTCCGAGTCCTCCGAGGTGCATCCCGGCCGACCAAGGAAGCATTGCCGCCGATATCCATGGCGGTGTCTGCGGCCACCATGTCGCGCCTGGTCCCGGTAGGAAAAGCCTTCCGACAAGGTTTCTCTCGCCGATCCGTGTCCGACGCCGAAAGCGGATCGTGACGACTGCGAAGGTGCGCTTCTTCGCTCGGCAGACGCATCTTCCGGCTCAGGCTTTACAGACGATCCCCATCACGTGGCCATTTGCGGTCTTGGGACTCGATCTGGTCGGGCCCTTCAAGAAGGCGCCCGGGGGCTTTACCCACCTCCTTGTCGCGGTGGACAAGTTCACCAAATGGATAGAGGCCAAACCGGTCATGAGCATCACGTCGGTGCAGGCGGCCACCTTCTTCCGCGACATTATCTTTCGATTCGGAGTCCCGAACTCCATCATCACCGACAACGGAACGCAGTTCACGGGGAAGGAATTCCTCGAGTTCTGCGGCGACTTCAACATCCGCGTCGATTGGGCAGCCGTGGCCCATCCGCGGACTAACGGTCAGGTCGAGCGCGCAAATGGCATGATCCTCCAAGGGCTCAAACCACGAATCTTCAGTCGACTGAAGCAATTCGCGGGACGATGGGTGGCCGAGCTACCCTCCGTCCTCTGGAGCCTGCGTACCATGCCAACCCGGGCGACCGGGTTTACACCGTTCTTCATGGTGTTCGGTGCCGAGGCTGTCTTACCAACCGACCTAGAATATGGCGCCCCAAGAATACAAGCCTTCGACGAGGCTCGGGGGCTCGCCTCGCAACAGGACGCCATCGACCAGCTCGACGAGGCGCGTGATGTGGCCACTCTACGATCGGCCAAGTATCAACAAGCGCTGCGACGCTACCACAGCCGTCAGGTTCGAGAGCGATCCTTCGACGTCGGCGACCTGGTCCTGCACCGAGTTCAGGCCAACAAAGACAGGCACAAGCTCTCACCGACCTGGGAGGGCCCCTTCACCGTCGTGGAGGTTCTCCGACCCGGCACCTTCCGACTCAAGGACGCGGATGGCCACGCCCTCCCCAACGCATGGAACATAGAAAAGTTAAGGCGATTCTATCCCTAAGTCCTTTTCTTGTCCCTTGCACTGTCCTTACCTTTTCTTCTGAACACCCGGTCGCCGTGCGACGCTCGGGGGCTGCCCATTGGCACCCTCGTACGGGTCGCTTTTCGTTAAGCGCACTCACGCGGGTCGGTGACCCGACCAGCCACGGGGTCCCTCCCGAGCGATAACCCTCTCGACCTAAGTGCTACGGCCTACGCCCCAGCGGCTATGGTTGCAAAGTAGCACTTCGCGGAAGAAGGAAGTGCCCGAATGGAGCGACCTTTGGTCGGTTGGGAACACTTCTTTCCCGTGCGAGCACAGCCAATTCACGCACTCACGCGGGTCGGTGACTCGACCAGCCACGGGGTCCCTCCCGAGTGGTAACCCTCTCGACCCAATTGCTACGGCCTACACCCCAGCGGCTATGGTTGCGAAGTAGCACTTCGCGGAAGAAGGAAGTGCCCGAGCGGAGCGACCTTTGGTCGGTCGGGAACACTCCTATCCCGCACAGGTGCGCATGAATGCTGCATAGCCAAAGTTCCTGCCCTCCTCACCCTTCCCTAGCAAACGATCCGACCTACGCAAAAGCGACCCCTGCGGTCCTTAAGGCTATGGTCGGTCAAGTGCTCACCTTAGCATAAAAAAGGAGAGACAAACCGGAACTTGCTAAAAGCTTTAAGATTATTTGCATATAATAGTCTTTTACAATAAAAGGGGGATATGTCTAACTTCTCCCTACTCTTTGTGGAGGACACTCACAAGAGATATGGCCACGATCTCCGAGCGTGCACTGGCTCGACGTAAGCTCGAGCTTGTCCACCTCCTTGTCCGTCCGGTTCCGCGACCCACCGCTCACCACCGCGAGGTCGATGCGTCATAATGGGAGATGTTGTTGACCAAAGTGCCGAGAAGCCCTGCCGCGCGGCGCCTCGCTATCAAGCGCCGACGGCGTGCCCGGCTTTCGGGCGGCAGCGATGGCGGCGAGCTCGAACGAGCATGACTCGAGCACTCGGTCGCAGACGTCCTGGCCGACCTTTCGAAGGGCCTCCAACCCGCGCCCCACTCGGTCCGACCTCCTCGGCCTCTGAAGTCGCCAATGTCAGATCCGCGCCACGACTGCGCGTCCCCGCCTCAGAGCATCCTTCCGCGCCATGGCGGCGCGTAAGGTCTTTCGCAGCTCAGAGACTGTGGGTAGCGTCGGCAACGCCCATTAACCGCAATCACAAACTCAAATTGGAGGATCAGGACTCTTACCGCCCGAGGAGCTCGCCAGGTCGCGAAGATCGGCCACGGTCTTGGCCAGATCCCTCTAGGCGGCGTCGCGCTCGCGCCGCGCCAGCTCAGCGCCCTCCCGAACCTGGTCCAGCTCGCCCCGAAGGCGGGTCGCCTCCGACCGAGCGGCCGCCTCTGCGGCCACGGCAGTGTCTTTAGCGTCACTCGCCCCCGCCAAGAGGGTTTCAAGCTCCGCCACCCGCGCCACCAAGGATTGGCTCGCCTGGTGCTCATCGAGCAGGGCTTGGGCGGACCGAGCCAGCTCCTGGCGAACCTCCTCCGCCGCCTTCTGCTCGCGGCCCAAGGCCTCCGGAGTCGTGCGATTCGAAGCGCGGCCGATCCACGCTCTTCTCGGCTAACCTTGGTAGTGCGGCCCACGATGAATCGCGATTTCTCCCGGCGGGCACGCAAGCGCTGCGAGGCACAACACTCCATTAGCCCACGACAAATTCGTCGAAAGCTACAAAAGACGAGTTCTGCCGACTTACCAGGCTAACCGGAAGAATTTCATCGAGAATCGCGCCAAAGACTCCACCGGAACACTCGAGCGAGAGCGATCCTCTTGATCCGCTTCGCTCGACCACGGCAACTGCGCCCTCCCTAAGCGCCCCACTCGAAGCTCTCCGCCGGATCGTCCAGCGAGATGGTCGGCCCGCGGTCGACCGCCCCCGACCGAAGTCAAGCGAAGGCGCGGCCGAACAGAGCCGCCGGGTCGGCCAGCGCTTGTGCTCGAGGGGTCACTGGCACCTCCTGCGGCTCGGTGGGACCGGCCGACCCTTGGACCGCCCTCTCACTGGTTCCGGCGGCGGCGTTCTGCCGCGCCGAAGCCGGACCGCATTCGCCAATGGGCTCTGGCGGCGGCGGCGGCTCCTCCCGACCCCTCGGCCGAGAAGGAGACTGGCTTGCGAGGATGGTCGAACCGCCGCTCTCCGTCCCGATCACGGCCGAGATCGTCGCCTACTCCATCGGCAACTCCGACGCTGCCGCCACGGTGCCGACCCGACTGCACTCAACCGACGCCTCCTCGAACCGTGCTCCACCGGTCTCCGCCGGTCGCGTCCGTGCTGAGCTCGGGGTCGCAGTCGTGACCGCCCCTGCGTAAACATCGCAGACCGCAGCGATCGCTGATCGCCGAACTACCCTACTACCACAAGGCCCAAAGAAAAGAGGGCACTTATCGCGCCGACGGACGCGGCGGCAGCGCGCTTTTCGGCCCCCCTTGCGGGGGCGAATCGGCCCTCCGCTTCCCCGAGGATGATTCCACCGGGGACATCTCCGCTCGGGACCGCGCGCCCGATGGCACCCGCGCGCTTCGTCGGACCGCGCCCGGCCGCCACCGGCCGGCGAAGTCGGACAAGTACCATGAGACGGGTGCTCGTCCCACCTCCATCATTGCCGGTGGAGGTCGACCCGCAGCGATGGTCTCGGGCGTGTCTTCGCCGCGCTCGCCTCGCCCTGCGCTTCTTCTCCTTTTTCTCCTCTTCTCCTCTTTGCGCTTCTTGCGCGCAGCCTCAATCTGCGCGGACTTCGCGCGGGCCTCCGCCCTAAGCTCCTTCTCTCCCGGCAGCAACGCCCGGGAGACCATCCCGGCAAGCCCGTGGGGAACGCGGAGACTTTGGTCAGACGAATCGCCGAAAGCTGAGGGGGAAGCAACAAAGAAAAAGGAGGAAAAGGCTACTTTCGGGTTACCAGGTTTGGCGGGTTCTAGGCCGAAAACGGCTCAGGGTGGCCGGCCACCGCCTGAGTTGCACCTCCACCCATAACAGCGGACACCCGCGCCTCGACCTCTGACGGGGGGAGTTCCTCCTCCATCATCCTCGCCAGGTCGGACGGCCCATCGAACCGAAACATGGGGAGCGGCCGATCCATAAGCGGTTGCACGCGCATCCTCATGAATGCGCGCACAACGACATCGCCAGTCAGACCCCGCTTCTTCTGAGCCTTGATCTGGTCGATTATCATCTCCACCCGGCTCCTTCCCTTCCGGTCGGCACCCCATTCCCACTCGGGCCTCGCCTTGGGAAGTCGGCTGGTGAAGACCGGGGCGCTGTCCCCCAAGTTCTTGGCATAGAGCCACTCGGAGTGCCACCCCCGGTTGGACGACGGCAGCTTTACGTCGATGTAGTCCGCTGCGCGCCCCGAGCGCAGCTGGAGAGCCACACCCCCAATAGGCGCCAAGCGGTCGTCAGGGTTTGTCCTTCCTCACCGGCCGAAGAAGTGCCTCCACAACGCCCAATGGGGCTCAATCCCCAGAAAGGCCTCGCAGAGCGTGATGAAGACGGCGATGTGAAGGACCCCTTAGGGTTAAGGTGGTGTATCTCCGCCTTGTAGTGATGCAGGAGCCCGCGCACGAACGGATGCAGCGTGAGCCCGAACCCGCGCTCGTAAAACGAGGCGGGCACGATGACCTCACCGTCCCCCGACGCGGGGGCGACGGCCCCTGACGGCACCCCCCAGCCCGAGACGGCCTGCGGGGGTAGGAACCCCTTCTTCACACGGTTGGTCTGGATGGAGCACGCCGGCCACGACATTTCCGAAGGAGCGGCGAAAAGGTGAGAAAAGGGGAAGTTGGAGGTTCTCTCTCCTCTGGCTCTTGCTGTCTCTTTTCTTGTCTCAGGCAAGCGCGAGAAAATGAAGAAAGCAAAGGCGAGAGGCTTGCACGAACGCCCCCGCACCCTATTTATAGAAGCCGAGCGGGCGCCTAACCGAACGGGCGCCAGCCGAACAGACGCCTCCTCGTCTGCCGCGTCAGGCACCTGGTAACGCCCAGTTCCCAATTCCTCTCTGCATTTATGCCCGACAGGACCGCAGGAACCGTAAAGACACCGCCTTGGGCCGCACGTCCTGAGATCCCTGCCTCGCTTTTAGGCGGGACGGTTGCCCTGTATGCGCGCGACGCCACGGCCGGGCCGCGCCCCAAAACGGCGAGAGCTCGACGGCTCACGCCAGGGGCCCAGCCCAAAGCTGTGGGTTCTAAAGGCCAGTCCCACCAAGTGGGCATAAGGCCGCCCCAGCGAAATTTGAGCGAGGGGCGAGTATGAGGCGAGCCCCCAGTGGGCCTCCAGTTGGGCTGGCTGACGGCCCAATCGTCCTAACTCGTGTCCGAGACCATACTTCACACTCTCCCGCGGAGCCCATCAATGGGTGACAGCCAGCTGTGCTCTGGGTCGGCGGACGACCCAGAGTCCGATACGAGATCGAGTAAAGAAAGGTTTTTTATGGGTCGCCCCACAGCGGGCCAGGACACCCTACTCTGGGACCGTCCGCTCGGAAGGGTCCCCCTTGGGAGGGACCTCCCAAGACCCACTCGGATCACCCGTCATTAGCTCCACGAGCACGGCGTTCAAACCAACGCGGGTAAACGCGCGTCGCTCACCCCCTCCAGGTCCCACACCTGCGGACGGGGTGTACACGTGGGATAGACAGCGGCCACTCCTCTCGCAGCTACCCTCGCCGGACGAGGACTCGGGATGGATGCCCTGCGTCCAACTACGACGTAAAACGAGCACCGTCTAGCTACGACGTTAAGCGAGCACTCGGACACCAGAACCTCCCGAGAGGCATCTGGTCGTCCCAGCCGACCAAGGCTGTGTCTAGCTACGACGTTAAACGAGCACTCGGACACCAGAACCTCCCGAGAGGCATCTGGTCGTCCCAACCGACCAAGGCCGTGTCTAGCTACGACGTTAAACGAGCACTCGGACACCAGAACCTCCCGAGAGGCATCTGGCCGTCCCAGCCGACCAAGGCCGTGTCTAGCTACGACGTTAAACGAGCACTCGGACCGGAACCTCCCGAGAGGCATCTGGTCGTCCGCGCCGACCAAGGCCGTGTCTAGCTACGACGTTAAGCGAGCACTCTGACACCGAACCTCCGGGAGGCATCCGCCGTCCCACCACCAAGGCCGTGTCTAGCTACGACGTTAAGCGAGCACTCGGACACCGTAACCTCCCGGAGGCATCCGCCGTCGGTACCACCAAGGCCGTGTGTAGCTACGACGTTAAGCGAGCACTTGACACCGTAACCTCCCGGAGGCATCCGCCGTCCCACCACCAAGGCCGTGTCTAGCTACGACGTTAAACGAGCACTCGGACACCAGAACCTCCCGAGAGGCATCTGGCCGTCCCAGCCGACCAAGGCCGTGTCTAGCTACGACGTTAAATGAGCACTCGGACCCTGGAACCTCCTGAGAGGCATCTGGTCGTCTGCTCCGACCAAAGCCACGTCTAGCCTCGACGTTAAAACGAGCAACCGGAGCCTCCCGACAAACATTTGTGAGTACGAGAAAGGCGTCCGACTGCCCGCGCACAAGAAGAGCGATCTTCCACCGGCTGCCAACCCTCGAGGGCCGGGTTAGTTGGGAAAAACGTCTAAGACAAGCTCATCACAAAGACACAAACAGTCACAAAGGAAAGGAAAATTTTATTATTGGCCGACAGGCTCAAGCTTTACAATGCTACATGAGGTGGCCGACAGGCTCAAACACTACACGACGCTACGTGAAATACGAGGAGCTATTTCAGCACCAAGTATTATATCACGAATTTCTGATTGCGTCAGTGCCTCCCTTGTCGACGGCCACCCGTACAAGACGCGCCATTGCCTCTAAGAGGGCGCTCCTCACCTCGAAAAGCCTCGGAGCAACCTCGAGCAGCGTGTCGACCGCAGCAATGTCGCGGGCCACGACCTCCTCCTCCGAGAGTTCAGCCATCGCCTGATCGTGCTCAGCCCAGAGCTCAGCCAAAGGATCCTCCTCTTCCATCTCGTCATCATCACCAAAGCCAAAGACCAGCGGAGGCGTCGAAGCCATTGGCGGATCGAAAAGGATTCTAGGCTGGGGGTAACTATCCAAGCAAGCGGTGGTGCCCTTATATACCTGGAGGAAGGAAGATCAAACGACTCCGCATAAATGTCAAGCGCAGGAAAACAAAGTGCCCTTCGCCGGGTTCCGAAGCGGCAGAGAAGACGAATGGTCACGACGCGCCTAGCCATGCGCGGCGCGCGCAACGAAGCAATTAAAAGCTTCCGGCGGTTCGAATGCCCTCGACCGACTCTTAGGCAGCCGCCAGATGCGCTAGAGCACACCAGTCGAGACCACCGACCAGCCCGTCGGCACGATACAACCAAGATTCTCACTAACCGGGCTCAACCCCGATCAGATCGGATTTAACTCGCTCGGGGTTGAGAACTCTTGACGAATACTCATACCAGGGTACCCTAACGGCCCAAAGATGGCAAGCGGGCGGCGTCAAGCCCACTCGATCAAAGGACCATGGGGGCCACAAAAACGCTGTCTCGACTGGCGGGGCGAGCAATCCCGACCAAGTGGGACGCCGACCCCCGTCACAGGTTGGGCTCTCCCGAGCCCCGACCAAGCTGAGGCAACCTTCACCAAGGGCCATGTGTCAGGCCTCCGCCGACTATTGGCCACGTGCCCCACGGACAGGATCGTTCGAAGTAACTGTACGGGGTAGGTGGCCCCTTTCCAAGGCAGCACAAGGGTTGCCCAAGTCAAAACTCCAGTCCCATCGCCCGGTCACACGAAGTATGGGGACGCGCTCCCTCCCGAGGCAGCACCAGGGCTACGCTTCGCAACATCAGCACCTGACAGGTTCCCAGAGGGCAGGTGCGCTGCTTCCCAAGAAAACGGCGAACTGCTCTGCTCAGCAAGCCTACCAAACCCGGTGTGAGCGAGGCCGGACGGCGACCAATCACCAAGACGAAGAACTAGGGCTCTTAGTCTAGGTTTCTCCTTCCTTCCTTCTCCCAATTCTCAATGTAACCTGCCCCTCTCGACTATATAAAGGGGGGCAGGGCCCTCCGGGAGAGGGACACAGGGCACAGACACGCACATACAGACAGAGATAGATCCTCTTCTCGCTAAGTCTTTACGAACGGACAGCGAACGCTCTCGTGTTCAAGTCCTCAGCCCTCACTTGTAAACGTGGTGCAGTCGACTGCATCCAAGGCAATACACCACCACCACACGAACTGGAGTAGGGACATTCGGCCCGAACCAGTATACATCTTGGGCTTTCGAGTCTAACCATTCAGGGAGAGGGAACGCGCGGCCCCTTCCGACTTACAAATTTACTTGCCGGTGCTCGAAACGCCGACACTTTCCTTCCTTGAAGATTGTTTAATCTTTTCTTGCCAAGTCATGGTGATCTCTTTTCATGTTTCAAGATTGCTAAAATTTTTCCTCCTTTCTTTCTTCTTCTTTCCTTTTCTCCTTGGCTACATATATGGAAGGAAATGAGGGCTGCGTGGGACTATGTGGGGCCACATTGGGCCGCATAGGGCCACATAGAATAAAGTTGTATGGCTTGGTCCACGCCTCCAAATGTAATCGTGTATCTTGCAGTGCTAGTAATATTCATATTGTCTCTTTTTGGTGCCTCACCTCATATTCCAGCATTGTACGTAAGCATATCCGCATCAGTAAAGAAGCATGGGACGAACAGCAGCTCATCAATGCACTAAGACAATTCCTCAAGGATAAGAGGTATGCTGCATTTACAAAAATATTGTTCCAAACAAATACTTCAGTTCTTTGGCACATACTCATACGTTGGTTTAATCAGCTTTGTTTGCATATAGTGCATGTTACTTACAGTCTTGCTTCATGCTTATGTTAAAAAAAATGGATTCTTTGAATACTATGTTTACTTGTTTTCATTTGTAGGTACTTCATTTTAATTGATGATATATGGAGTACATCAGTATGGAGGACAATCAAATGTGCTTTGCTTGAAAATGATCTTTCCAGTATAATATTGACAACAACGCGTATCACTACAGTAGCCAAGTCCTGTTGTTCACCTCACCATGATCGTTTATATGAAATAAAGCCTCTCAGTGCAGCTGAGTCCATGAGCTTATTTTCCAAGCGAACTTTTGGCTCTGAAGGAAGATGTCCTCTTCATCTGAAAGAAATTTGCGATGAAATTTTGAGAAAATGTTGGGGCATGCTGTTGGCAATCATTACTATAGCTAGTTTATTGGCTGATAAAGCCAGTACCAGAGAAGAATGGGAGAGGGTACGGAATTCTATTCGTTCAGCACTTGGGAAAAGTCCATATTTGGAAGAGATGAAGAAGATACTATTACTTAGTTACAACAATCTTCCCTACTATTTGAAGACTTGCTTATTATATCTAAGTGTATTTCCCGAAGATTATGTGATCAATAGGGGTCCGTTAGTAAGGAGATGGATAGCCGAAGGATTCATCAATACGGATGATGAACAGGATTTGGAAGAAATTGGAGAATGCTATTTTACAGATCTTATCAACAGGGGGGGGGGGGGGGGTATGATTCAGCCAGTTGGAATTCAGTATGATGGTCGAGCTGATGCTTGTCAAGTCCATGATATGATTCATGATCTCATTATATCCAAATCAACTGAAGAGAATTTTGTCACCTTGTTTGATGACCAAAATCATAAGTTGGCACTGCAAGATAAGGTTCGTCGACTATACATTGACTGTCGTCGTGCTCGTGGAAATTGCAAGTTACCATCCATGATAATTGCTTCTCATGATCGATCCCTCTCTATATGTGGGTCTGCTGATCAGATGCCTCCTCTTTCAAACCTACGATTTCTGCGAGTGTTAGATTTGGAAAGTAGAGATGAGCCGGAAAACAATTATCTTATACATATAAGGAGGCTTTTTCAGTTAAAAGTACTTGCGACTCAATATGAGAGGAATTGCTGCACTTCCTGAACAGCCAGGAGAATTACAACATTTGGAAACATCGGACGTTAGATGCACCAAGATAAAGAAGCTACCAACAAGTATTGTTAGACTACAACGGCTGGCATGTTTACTTACTGATGGTTTAGAATTGCCAGAAGGAATTGCGAATATGCAAGCTCTTTAGGAACTGTCAGACATCGAAATCAACCAAAACAGCTCTGCATCTTCTTTGCAGGACCTGGGCATGTTAGAAAATATTCTCGGTGCCTCCATATCCATACTTAACAAATTTGGATTCTGTTCTTTCCTAACTTGTTTCAATCCGGCTATATAAAATCACTTCTATATAAAACCACTTCATGTACTCGTAATCTTTAAACCGAAATAGTGCATCTTCGTCTCCCGTGTGTTTTTTTCGCAAGGGTTTTCACATAAAATCCCGTATATCTTGTTTTCGTGCGTGTGCTTGATCTAACCTAACAAGTGGTATCAGAGCTCTATCCCTAATAAGTGGTACCAGATCATGTTTTTGGGGACTCATTGATTGAGTTCTCTGTTGTGCAGTGAAAAACGTTGGAGCAGTGCTTCAATGCTTTCTCTTTTAATACAAGTTGTACAAATCTTAAAACAAGCGAAAGGATAAGTAATCACTATCTACATTTTATTTATATTTAATATTTATGCAACTATGAAAATAAAAGCATTAAAGCATCTCTCAACTCATCGACGGCTTCCTGTGACCACAAGCAAGGATAAGGGCATAAGGCTGCCATCTTGTTGACCGGACCTCAAAGAGATTCCTCAACCAGTGTTCATTCGTTGGCTGCACCCGTGGACAAGGATATGTGAACTATAGAGTTAAGTTTGTCCGTGTCAAAGAAAAAAAAAATCAGAAAGTTTCTTCTTTGACCGAATATCAGGAAGTTCTATTTCTTCCTTTTAAAAAAAATGAATCTACCATATTTTGGATTTGCAATTTTATTCTCCATCATGTCATCCACTAAATTTGATATTGAGAAGTTTGATTGCAAGATCAGTTTTTCGATATGACAGGTTCAAATGAAAGCCGTTTTTACATAGGTGGGCGTTAGGAAAGCACTGTCAGTTAAATCGGCGACAATAACAGATGAACAATGGGAGAAACTTGATCAGAAAGCCTTCTCTGTCATACAACTCAGCTTGTCTATAAATATTCTACGTGAAGTTATTTATGAGACTACCGCTGCAAAACTATGGCAGAAATTGGAAGACTTGTACATGAAGAAAAATCTTGCAAACAAATTGCGTCTCAAAGAACGTCTGTACACAATTCGCATGGCGGAAGGTACCTCTATTCAGTCTCATCTTAATGAGTTTAATTCACTCATCATTGATCTTAAGAAATTAGAGGTGAAAATTGATGACGAAGATAAGCCTATTCCGTTGGTCGTCTCTTTGCCCACTACTTTTAAGTATTTCAAGGAAATTATGTTTTATGGAAATCATGATACCCTTAGTTTTGATAATATTAAATCAAATTTATTGTCCAACAAGAAATTTGATATTGATTCTCGTTCAGAAGTTACGGTTGAGGGGCTAATTGTTAGAGGTAGATCTCCACATAAAGGTAATTATCACAGATCAAAGTCTAGATCTAAGTCAAGAGGACATAAATCCAGCAATTTTTGCCATTATTGCAAGACACCTGGTCATGATATTTCTTATTGTTTCAAGTTGAAAAATAAGACAGATAGAGAAAAAAAACACATTCTGAAAAACCTGCTGAGGTCAGTCTTGTTGAAAATGAATCTGATGGTGAGGCTCTTATCATCACTTCCAATTTGAAGAATCAAACTACATGGATTATTGATTCAGCTTGCACTTTTCATATCTATCCATTTAAAGAGTGGTTCTCTACTTATGATTATGTTTGTAGTGGTTAAGTTGTGATTACTGATGAGTTTCCATTTGAAATTATTGGCATCGGTTCTATTCAAATTAAAACTCATGATGGCATTGTTAGGACTCTTTCAAATGTTCGCCATGTTCCAAGAATGAAAAGAAATCTTATTTATTTAGGAACCATAGAATCTTTGGGTTATAAGTATATCGGTGAAATTAGTGTTCTTAAGATTTCAAAAGGCAACCTTATTGTTATGAAAGCCAATATAATCAACAATCTTTATTACTTGCAAGGTTTTACAGTTACAGGTTACGCAACTATTTCAACTATTGCATCAAATCCCCACATCACCAAGCTTTGGCATATAAGTTTGGGTCATATGAGTGAGAAAGGTATGCATATTTTATGCAACAAAGGATTTTACATGACATTGGCAAACTTGACTTCTGTGAGCATTGTGTTTTTGGCAAACAAAAGAGAGTCAGTTTTTCTGTTTCAACTCATTAGACTAAAGGAATTCTTGATTATGTCCATTCTGATCTTTGGGGTCGTTCTCGTTTTCCTTCTATTGGAGGTTGTGAGTATATGATTACCTTCATTGATGATTTTTCTCACAAAATTTGGGTTTATTTCTTGAAACATAAGTATGAAGCTTTTTCAGTCTTCAAGAAGTGGAAAGTTTTGGTTGAAAATTAAACTGGCAGGAAAATCAAGAAACTTAGAACTAACAATGGATTGGAATTTTGTAGTGGTGAGTTTGATCAATTTTGTGCTAATCATGGTATTGCAAGACATTTAACTGTTCCAGTAAACCTCAGCAGCATGGTGTGGCAAAGCGTATGAATCGCACTCTTCTGAAAAGAACCTGTTGTATACTTTCAAATGCAGGTTTATGGAATAAGCGTGCTTTGTGGGCTGAGACTGTTTATATAGCCTTCTATTTGGTTAATCGCTCTCCAATTTCAACCATTGATTTTCAGCTTCTAGAAGAGGTTTGGTCAAGTAAACCAGTTGATTATTCTAATTTGAGAATTTTTTGTTGTCCTGCTTATACTCATGTTAGCGATGGTAAGTTAGAGCCTAGAGCAAGAAAATGTATATTTATTAGGTATGGTTCAGGTATCAAAGGATGACGTTTATGGTGTTCTGATTCTCGCAAATTATTCATTAGTCGTGATGTTACTTTTTATGAAGATGCTTTACTCTCATCGGGTAGTGACAATGATGGTTGTTCATCCACAAAGGAATCTGAAATTTCTGAAGCTACTGAAAGAAATGCAGAATTTGAGGTAGTTTTACCTACCATTGATAATAATTCTTCTAGTGGTTCTACTTCACAACCAATTTCAGCACCTAGTGGTTCTTCTTCACAACCAATTTCAGCATCTACTAGCACTAATGATCATTGTATTGCTCGAGATAGACCAAGGAGGAATACTCAATTACCTGCTAGATATCGTGATACTGATAATATAGCCTGCTATGCTCTTCTTGTTACATAAGATATTTGTGATACTTTTGAACCTTCTTCTTATTCTGAAGCTATCTCATGTGAAAATTCCTCTAAGTCGTTGACAGCTATGAATGAAGAAATTGTGAGCCTTCATAAAAATTGTAGATGGGATTTGGTTGAGCTTCCAAAAAGTAAGAAACCTTTAAAGTGTAAATGGATTTATAAGAAGGATGGTATTTCTAAAGTTGAACCTGCAAGGTGGAAAGTCTGTTTAGTGGTAAAAGGTTTTGACCAAAGGGAAGGTATTGACTTCAATGAAGTTTTTTCTCCTGTTGTTCGCCACTCATTAATTCGGGTTATGCTTGTTTTTGTTGCTTTATTTGACTTGGAATTAGAGCAACTTGATGTTAAAACTGCTTTCTTACGTGGAGATTTAGAAGAAGAGATTTTTATAACTCAATTTCAGGGTTTTGCTAATCCTGAAAAAGAGTATTTAGTTTATCATTTGAAAAAGTCTCTCTATGGTCTTAAACAAGCTCCTAGGCAGTGGTATAGAAGATTTGATTCCTTTATGATTGCACAACAGTATTCTCGTAACAATTATGATAACTGTGTTTACTTCAAACAATTTCCAAATGGTTCTTTTGTTTATTTGCTGCTCTATGTTGATGATATGCTTATTGCTTCTCATGACAAGTCATTGATTAAATAGTTGAAGGCTCAACTTAGTCATGTATTTGAGATGAAAGATCTTGATCCAGTGAAGAAAATTCTTGGGATGGAAATTCAGCGTGATCGCAAAGCTAGTACATTATTTCTATCTCAAAAAAATTACATTAAGAAGATACTTGACAGATTTAATCTTAGTGATTGCAAACCTATTTCTACACCTTTTGCCTCACATTTTAAATTATCTTTAAGTTAGTGTCCTATTAATGAAGAAGATAAAGAATATATGTCTCGTGTTCCTTACTCTAGTGTAGTTGGTAATCTCATGTATGCTATGATTTGCATCAGACCAGATTTAACTCATTCTGTTAGTGTTGTTAGTAGATTTATGCATAATCCTGACAAAGAGCATTGGAATGCAGTTAAGTGGATTCTTTGTTATTTGAAAGGCACTTCTAATTTTAGCTTGATGTTTGATAAGAATAAAGTGAAGACAAATGATGTTCGTGGGTTTGTTGATTCTGATTATGCTATTGATCTTGATAAAAAAAGGTCAATTTTTGGATATATCTTCTGTTTATGTGGTTCTGCAGTCAGTTGGAAGGTATCCTTACAGCCTATTGCCGCTCTTTCTACTACTGAAGCGGAATATGTTTCAGCTACTGAAGGCGTTAAGGAAGCTATTTGCTTGCGAGGTCTGGTTTATAAACTTGGCATTAAACAGGATACTCTTATTGTTTATTGTGATAGTCAAAGTGCTATTTGTTTGACCAAGAATTATATGTGTATCATACCAAGACCAAGTACATTGATATCAAGTACCACTTTATTTGTGATGTTGTCACTGAAGGACAAGTTGTTGTGGGAAAGATACATACTGATGATAATCCTGCAGACATGTTCACTAAGACACTTTCAAATACCAAGTTCAAGCATTGCCCTTACTTGGTTGTCATTAATGGTACTTAATTGCCCTTCGGAGTTTTATGGAGACAATTCATTATGAATTTTTAAGTTAAGGAGAGGTTTGTTAGGATATATTCTCAACGCCTCGTTATCCATACTTAACAAATATGGATTCTATCATTTCCTAACTTGGTTTCAATCCGGCTATATAAAGTCACCCCACGTACTTATAATCTTTGAACCGAAATAGTGCACCTTCATCTTCTGTGGTTTTTTTTTTCATAAGGGTTTCCACGTAAAATCTCGTGTCTCGTGTTTTCGCGCGTGTGCTTGATCTAACCTAACAGGGCAGTTTGAGCAAGCTAAGAATTCTTGGGCTGTATTGGCACTTTTGCGGTGGACACCGTCAAGTGAAAACTTATGCAGACAATTTGGTCATGTCCCTTAGCAAACTGGGTACACTCAACCTCCGATCTCTGCGGGTTCTCGTTGTCCCCTCGATTCTTTGTCTGACTCTTGGCTGCCTCCTCCCCATCTCCTCCAGAAATTTGAGATGAGCACAGCCTACTATTTCCCCAGAATTCCAAAGTTGGACAGCCTCGCTAGACCACCTCAGTTACCTGGATGGACATCAATATCAACCCAGTGGAAGAGAGCGTGCTCCAAATCCTTGGGAGCTTGCCTGATCTTGTATTCCTATGGATATCCTCAAAAGCAGCAGAACCCAGTGAAAGGCTCGTCATTGGCAGCAGCAGATTCCAGTGCCTAAAGGAGTTCTACTTCACGTGCTGGGATAGTGGCACGGGGCTCACGTTCGAAGCAGGAGCCATGCCAGAGCTCGAGAAGCTCCAGGTCCCGTTCAAGTTATGAGCTGCATGCATCCTTCAAGTTATGAGCTGGGTAACGAGGAGACGGTGAATGATGCTGTTCATGGCGTGATGTGTTGAAAAACTAGGTATTATTTGTGTTTTAGATTTGAAAATAAAGCTAATTTTCAAAAGGATTAAGTACAACAGGCAAGATAAAACACACCACATATTACTGTAAAATAGATCGATCCACAGAGAAAAATAGGAGAATTCTTACGATGGGCTTGCTGACGAAAAGGAAGCGGCGCGATGCGATCGATCGTAGAGGAAGTAGTCGACGTCGTTGATCGCAAGATGAAGAGCTCGAGCGTCGCGCGATTGCGCTGCCGAAACCTTATTGCCGCCCCGTGCGGTTCCCTCAACGGCAATGGTTCGGAGATCCCGCTCTCCTTGCCTCGCGGTGCACGCCGAAAGGAAGGTCGGTGAAGAACGAGCACAAAGACGAAAACGCAACCGCGATCACCGTGGATGAACGCGAGTATCGAGCCAAAACTCAAAAGCCCCTTCATCTCGACGTCTCATTTTATAGCCTCGCACCAAGAACGGCCGCCATTAAATGCTAGTAATCGCAGGTCATTCAAATGACGCTTTCTATTAGAAACCGACGCCATTATCATGGCTGTTTCAAATCTCGATAAATGACCCCATTAATTCACTAATAACAGAGAAAACCGAAAATTAAAAGGGTTTAAACGTATCAGAATTTAATCCACGGCACGGCGACTCGCGACGTCGCAAGTCACAAGTCACGCGGAAAACACGCGGAAATACGCGTAATTCGCGAAATACGCATACAGCGTGCGTGTGACTTTAGCCACTCCTCACCCTCCATATGTCTCATTACAAGATATGGTGGGAGCTCTTCCTTTAAATTGGTATTCTCCTCTCAACTAGCAATATGGTACTATTATTTGTAGCTTTGGCATTAGAGATAAATGGGCCACTTGGGCCTCATTTCTAACAATCCCCACCAATGCCGGTTGACAATTGATCATCATCTTTGAATCTTCGTTTAATATATCGGTGTTTGTGTAAGTCCCATACGGGTTGAACTTTCACCTAGAATAACGTGATCCATCCTCCCACACTAATGAATGGACTAAGCCTTGAATTCACACTTTGTGTGGTTTGATTTCACCCGAAATCTTAACTGATACTAGGCTGGCAAAGAACTTCACCTCAACGGAGCGTTAAATGGTCATGCTCCCTAATCTTCTCATGAGCTTTCTAGAGAATGCCCCTTTCTCGTGAACTGCGACCTCACAGTTTAAGCTCAAGTAGGTGTATTCATTTTAGGTATCCTGTAGGCCAATACCTTTTCCTTTGACACTAGAATACATTAAGGCTTTAAGCCAACCTTCCATACAGTCGAGAGTACTTTGTCTATTTGGACACAGGTACAAATTTAATAATATGTACTCTCTTGTTACAACCTCAACTTGTTTTTCCCATTACCTAATTCACGGGATCTCCGATCAGGAAGATAAGGGTTACCGTTGTGGTGTAACTCAAACGGGCCTCATGCCCATGTCCATAGACGCAATGGAAATCACTTTCCTTGCAAGTCCTTTTGTAAAAGGATCTGCGATTTTTCAAGATCGAATATAATTCACAAAGAATAACTCCGGAGTTTCTCAATTTTCGATAGCTTTAAGCCTACGCTTCACATGTCCGGAGGACTTCATGTTATCCTTAGTACTCATAACCTTAGTCAACACTGCTTGGTTATCGCAGACATTAAGATCGCCAGTATTGGTTTCTCAACCAATGGCAAGTCCAACAAGAGCTCTCTAAGCCATTCAAATTTCAACAAAGGTGTGTCTAGTGCTACGAGTTCACTTCCATGGTTGACCTCGTCAATATGGTCCATTTGCAAGACCTCCATGAAACCGCAGAGACCACTAAAGAAAAACATAACCACTTGTAGCTTTGATTTCATCCGCATCGAGATCCAATTGGAATCACTATATCCTTCTAAAACAGATGGATACCCAAGATAGTGTATTCCATAAGATGTTGTGCCTCTCAAGTAGCGCAACACCCTTTCAAGTGCCTCCCAATGATCATCTCCTGGGTTAGATGTAAACCGCTTAATTTGCTCACAAAGAAATGAGATATCGAGCCTTGTTGCACCAGACTAGATACATAAGGGACCCAATAATTTGTGAATATCTCAATTGATCTTTTCCTAACCCTTGATTTTTCCAAGCTTAACACTTGGATCATAAGGTGTTGGGGAGATTTTGCAATTCTCAAACCCGAATTGACTCAAAATTTTCTCAGCATAATGGGATTGGTGCAAAATGATCCCATCCTCATTCTTGATCAATTTAATATTCAGAATAACATCTGCCTCTCCCAAGTCTTTCATATCAAAGCTTTGAGATAAGAAAGTTTTGATCTCGTCAATTACAGCAGTGTTTGTCCCAAATATAAGTATGTCATCAACATACAAACACAAAATAACACATTGACCCCCACCATAACGATAGTATACATACTTATCTGCCTCATTAACAGCAAAACCAGCAGATGTCACAAGTCACGCGGGAAAAACACGCGGTAATTCGCGAAATACGCGCGCGCGCGTGTGACTTTAGCTAGCTCCTCACTCTCCATATGTCTCATTACAAGATATGGTGGGAGCTCTCCCTTTTAAATTGGTATTCTCCCCTCTCAACTAGCAATATGGTACTATTATTTGTAGCTTTGGCATTAGAGATAAATGGGCCACTTGGGCCTCATTTCTAACATGATGTAGTAGTACCAATTATTGGTTTCGGTTGCTCCCAGTCACAGGTCTGAACTGATCAAGCTTCCGGTTACATCACACTGTTGTTACAATCCGAATTTACCTTGTTGAACTTAGGAAAAAAGAATCATTCGCTTGAAGATGATTTCATCTGCTTGTGCCTGCAACAGCAGCAGCAGGCAGGCACAGCTGCTGTAAAAAGTTTGTCTTTCTTGTTCTGGGCCAAGAACTCCTTGATCTGTACCAGGGTTCCAAATTTCGTTTTCGGTTTACATTTTGTTACCCACCGAAATCCGAAATTTTGTTATTTCGGACGAAATTCAAATCCGGAATTTTTTGGACCGCAATTTCCGAAATTTCGAGCAAAATTGCCGAAATTTCGACGAATTTCAACTGAACGAAAAATGGTTCAAACGATGTCCAATTTTTTAAAACTTTTTTGGGAGGTTTCTGATACATCAATGATGTTCTCATAAAAATTTCAGATGATTATCATGTTTGAGTAATTTTTAAAAATTCAAAGATTGCTACTGTCCTGATAAAACACTGACCAACAAGTTTGATCCGAATGAAAAATGGTACAAACCACGTTAGAAACTTTTGAAATTTTTTGTGCATGGTTATGATCCTTCATTAATGTTCTCATAAAATTTTCAGATGATGATCAAGCTTCATGAATTTTTAAAAATTAGGATAGTGTAACTGAAGGCTGACCGACAAATTTCAACTACATGAAAAATGGTTCAGACCATGTTAGAACATTTTGAATATTTTTATGGATAGTCTTGATGCATCACTAATGTTACCATAAAAATTTAAAATGATGATCAAATATGAAAAAATTTATAAAATTCCGACACTGTTACTACCTCGTTTATGCTAATTCTCTTTTTTATTTTTAAAAGATAATAAATGAAGTTAAAATATTTCCTGTTTGATCATAGACTTCTTGAGATAGTACTATAATTTTTTCATAGCATGATAAAGCTTCTTCAATTTTACAAAATTACAACAGTGTTTGTGCCAAAATTTTAAAATGTCTCAAAAAATATTTTTTTGGACAAATTATTATAAAAGATCAATTTCTTATGGGTTATTGATGTAATTGAAGTCAAATCTGGCCATAAAAAAGCAAAATCCGGATTTTTTTCATGAAATTTCGCCTAACTTGGGCGAAATAAAAAATGAAAGTACTGTAGCATTCAAAATTTTCATTTTTGCCGATTCTTTAGATCTCTTGGGGTCCGAAATATGAGATTTTGGCAAAATTTCGCCGAAATTTCAATTCTTGATCTGTACCCTCTCATTTTTATTGTTTTGAGAGTTTCGTATCTTTCCCAATACCGGACGTGTTTTGAATGAATGTTGGCTGAATATTGCAGTAATTTTCGTTTTTGAACTTGCAGAATAGCACAGTATTGTAATTTCGCTGCCAATTTATGCAACAAACATCGAGATGGGCTCAGATTGGGCTTTGAAAAGTCATTACGCCTAGGCCGGCAACGCTTTGAGATTCGTGCTGGGTTTCTTGTGGACGGTTTGAGGAAGAAAACCCCCGAAGAAAGAAAGGAAGGAAGCATCGACACCCCTCGGCGGCGGCGGCGGAGATGGTGAAGGCGCGGATGACGACGGCGGACGTGGCGGCGGAGGTCAAGTGCCTCCGCCGCCTCATCGGCATGCGCTTGTCCAACGTCTACGACATCACCCCCAAGGTCGGTCGGTCGCTCGGTACCACGCCTCGCCTCGACATCCCCTCCCCTCCCGAACCGTAGCGGCCTAGCAGCCCGCCTGGAACGCGAGCAGATACGAGACGGCGAACGGATTCGGAACGGTTTCTCCGCGGGGGCTACGTACCGACCTGCGTGTGCTTGGATTGGTATTTGGTACTGTAAGGCTTGTGGTAGTTTGTTCATTAGAACAACAAACAATCCGGGCCTAGGGTAGGGTATAGCTCTCTCTTCCTAGTGTGCTGCGCTGATGGCGATTCGTCGCGCTGTTAGGTTTCCTTGTGTTGGCTTCTGTAAATGTTTGATGCCACGGATGTGTCCCTTAGCGCGTGAAATTGTCATGTTGATTGGCCCATTATACCATGGGCAGACTATCTTGCTACGCGTCTGCCGGTACACATTTCAGGCAATTAATTCGGTGAGATACATGATATTTGTGTTGCCTAGTGTGTTGAGTGATTCTTTGGGTTTCCTGTTGTTGTTGCCGCGGCATCAAACTGCCAGCAATCCAGTGTACCATCTCCTTGGGTGGATTACAATAAATTGTTGCATTCTTGCACGATGCTTACGGTTTTGCTGCGTATAGAAGAATTGTTTCACATGATCCTTTTTTTTCCTCTTGGACAGACTTATCTTTTCAAGCTGATGAACAGCAGTGGTATCACCGAGTCAGGGGAAAGCGAGAAGGTTTTGTTGCTGATGGAAAGTGGTGTAAGGCTGCACACCACTCAATATGTCCGGTGAGATGCTACTCACCGTCGTTGATTGATGTTTATCTCATGTCAGAACATTAATGCTTATACCCCCATGGTTATGTACTTGTGCAGTGACAAGAGCACCACACCTTCTGGATTCACTCTCAAGCTACGGAAACACATACGCAGCAAGAGGCTTGAAGATGTCCGTATGCTTGGATATGATAGGGTACTGTTCTGATTTCTCTTCCTCTCGCAGTGTTACTCGGACACCCATGTCCAAAAAAATTTACTGAATCGGACACCGCGAATCCGAGTCGGATTCCGACACCCGTGTCCGATTCTGAGTAGCATTTCCCATGTCCAATTTTTTTTTGCCGAATCGGACACCCGAATCCAAGTCGGATTCCGACTCACGTGTCCATGTCCAAGTAACACTGCCTCTCGGATAAAATTTTTAAGTGAGCAGCTTAGTACTGTTGATGGTTGAGCCATTTATTTATTTATTTTTGCTTCAACTCTGCAGATTATCCTTTTTCAATTCGGACTTGGCAGTAACGCACATTTTGTAATCCTGGAGCTATATGCACAAGGAAATATCCTCCTCACGGATTCGGAATACACAGTGATGACACTACTCCGTTCTCACAGGTTATTGTCTAATTTGTGCAGTACTATTTCAATTCACTGTACGTATTAGGCGCTATTACTGTTTCTGTTGCAGCACTAATGACCACGGACATGAAAATATCAATGATTCTGGACAACATGCTATCCAAGAGTGCTCTTTAGTCTTTACCTTTGTTGCCAAAGTTTGTTTATTATACTTATTTGTATTGTGCAAATTGCAGAGATGACAACAAAGGATTGGCTATCATGTCACGCCATCGTTATCCAGTAGAAGCTTGCCGCGTTTTTGAAAGGACCGACTTTACAAAGTTAAAAGACACACTGACACTGTCTAATACAGTTGATGATAAAGAATCTTCTCAAGTTACATCTAGTTCAGCTGATGCCCAGGAACCCACTGAATCCACCAATGATGGAGGGCCTCTTACTGATAATTCTGAAGAACCATCTAATAGAACAGAAAAGAAGTCTGCTGCAAATATTAAGCGGTCAGGTTCAAATGCCAAAGCTAGTAATGGTGCTCAATCAAATAAAGCTACTCTGAAGACGCTTCTTGGGGAGACATTGGCTTATGGCCCAGCGCTAGCAGAGCATATCATATTTGATGCTGGGTTGCTTCCAACTACAAAGGTTGGGAAAGGTCCAGAGAGCAGTATTGATGACCATACTATTCAGTCTCTAGTAGAATCTATTACAAGGTTTGAGGACTGGCTTGTAGATATCATATCTGGTAAAAGGATTCCTGAGGGGTACATTCTCATGCAGAATAAAATGTCTGCAAAGAAGAACATCACACCCTCAGAAGGGTCTTCTACTAACCAGAAGGTATGTCTATTGTTGTTCTTATGTTTCTTTTAGTACTGTTGTGAAAGTGACTGTGCAAATTTGTTATTTTGTTTTATGCGTAATTAACATGTGTTGCGAACCTAACTCTTTTATTGTTCCTATATGCAGATATATGATGAATATTGCCCTATTCTGCTTAATCAATTTAAGTCAAGGGAATATGATCAATTTGAGACATTTGATGCTTCACTAGATGAGTTCTACAGCAAAATCGAAAGTCAAAGGGTGAATCAACAGCAGAAAGCAAAAGAGGAATCAGTGGCTCAGAGGCTTAATAAAATAAAATTGGATCAGGTCCCCCCACCCTGCCCTCCAACGCATGCTTGCAATCACATCGCTCTAATTTGCTGGAGCTTTGATCTATTTGGAGGATTGTTATTTTCTTCCACATATTTGGTATATTAGAGACCTGATAGTCTATTCATCCTTTCTGCGATGCAGGAGAATCGTGCACATATGTTGAGGAAGGAAGTGGACCATTGCATCAGGATGGCAGAACTAATTGAGTACAATTTGGAGGATGTGGATGCCGCAATTATAGCTGTTCGTGTTTCCCTTGCAAATGGAATGAGTTGGGATGCTCTTGCTCGCATGATTAAAGAGGAGAGAAAGGCTGGAAACCCAGTAGCTGGTCTAATCGATAAGCTCAGTTTTGAAAGAAATTGCATTACTCTACTCCTAAGCAATAATCTCGATGACATGGATGAGGATGAGAAAACAGCGCCTGTTGAGAAGGTATGTTCTATGTTGCTCAAATGCCTAGTTTGCTTCCATGAGTATTGTCTGTATCTTGAAAAGATCCATTATTTGTTTAACTTGAATCTTGTTGGCAATTGTTGACTGTATGCTTTTTCTCACCTGATGTGCCATATACGAGCAGCAGTTCTATTTGGATTATTGATTTTTTTATCCTTTTGCAATTTATTCTTTTATTAGTGTTGCATTGATTTGGTGTACGTATTCTATGTTGAACATTAATCCACTGCTGTATGTACCTTGAATAACTTGAAATTTCTTGTCATCCATCTCTATAGACAGACATTTTTACTTTAACTAAAGTACTTTTACTTGATGGAGAGCCACCCACCAGTCATCAACTCTTTTATTATATTAAATAATGTACCGCTTATCACTATTTCATGTTGCTTTAGAAAATCATGTGAAAGATTTTTTTCCTAAATTGAAATACTGAAGATTGATTGGATGGAGAGTTCACTTGATACTTACACAAAAATGGGCATGAGAGGGCTAATTGAATACGTTATACATGCTGCATTTGACATTGCTTAAAAATTATACCTTAATTCACGCTCCGCCCACAAAGTGCCAATTTGAAAAGCGAACAGCTAGAAGCACCCGCACTTATATTTTACTTGTATGTCTTCTTTAATTTACTATGCACTATCAATTTCTCCATGCTGTTTTCTTGTCTTCATGACACTTTTGTTTTCATATCTTTTAGGTAGAGGTTGATTTATCACTTTCTGCACATGCAAATGCTAGGCGATGGTATGAAATGAAGAAAAAACAGGAAACCAAACAAGAGAAGACTATCACAGCACATGAGAAAGCGTTCAAAGCAGCTGAGAAGAAGACACGTCTTCAGCTTGCTCAGGTTCCTCATCGCTGTACTACTTGTTACAAAGAAAAACTGCAAAAGTTGTCTGTTGACAATTAACATTTCCTTCATATCAGAACATGTTTATTAAGATCTACTGTTTAGTTTTCTTATCATAAACAAGTCTCAGCCTGTATATTCCTCTAGAAAGAAAGAAATAAAAAAACTAAATTATTCATTTGGCCTCTAGAAAGAAAGAATTAAAAAAACTAAATTATTCATTTGGTTTTCTTCTTAATAGTACACTGGCATTTTTTATAAAGAGGGGCAACGAACAAATAAAAGGCTTTTACCTGCCCTTGAACCAAGCATTTGTATATGTGCCTTGTTTATATAATGTCATATTATGTGTTTATAGTAGTTGTTTTAAGAAATTGACTTAGCGAATGGTCTTGTCTAATTGTAAAATAACCTTCGTATCTTGACAACTGCAGGAAAAAACTGTAGCTGCAATCACTCATATGCGCAAAGTTCACTGGTTTGAGAAATTCAGTTGGTTCATCAGCAGTGAAAACTATCTGATTATAAGTGGACGAGATGCTCAACAAAATGAGTTGATTGTCAAGCGTTATATGTCTAAAGGGGATCTGTAAGTACTAAGTACCTTCGCTACCCATGTCACCTTGCAAACGATGGCAGAAATATCTTTTATAGTAGCTATAAAGCTTATTATCAGTGCATTTTTTTCTTTTGTCTCTGGTATTTTGCAATTAATAATAGAAAACATAGCGTTCACTGTCATACCTCGATAAGTTTTAGAATGCAATGATATGTTTATTTAGTTCCTTGACACACTCATAGAAGCTTCTGGCTGATTTTGCATCTTGAATAGGTATGTGCATGCTGAGTTACATGGAGCTTCCAGTACAATAATCAAGAATCACAAACCTGATAGTCCAATACCACCCTTGACATTAAACCAAGCAGGATGTTTCACTGTAAGTCCAGTATCTTATTATGTTATCCCTAAATGTGTTGCGGCAATATTTTTTATTGTTCATGTAAAACTATGAATTAAACCTTTCAATCATGGACTTCTGCTGCAGGTTTGCCACAGCAAAGCATGGGATTCAAAAATTGTTACAAGCGCTTGGTGGGTTTATCCTCATCAAGTTAGCAAAACGGCTCCCACTGGCGAGTACCTCACTGTTGGTAGTTTTATGATCCGTGGCAAGAAAAATTTCCTCCCGCCTCACCCCCTTGTTATGGGCTTCGGTATCCTCTTCCGTTTGGATGAGAGCTCCTTGGCATCTCATCTAAATGAAAGGAGGGTCAGGGGTGAAGATGAGGCCCTTCCAGAAACTGAAGCGGACCCTCGCAAGCAGCAAAGTAATCCTCAATCGGACGATGAAATTGCTAGTGACAATGGCACAAGCAAGGAAACTTATGAAGATGAATCAAGGAGGGATGATAATAGTGTTCACCAAAATGATACTAGCCCTTCTAATCTGCCTAATAATATGTATAATGTTGACTCATCTGAACAGCTTGCAGAAACCCAAACTGTGGAAAACAATGATACTTCCACTTTCAAGGAAGAAACAAGTGATTATTCTGTTTCAACTCAACTTGAGGATCTGCTTGATAAGAATCTTGGTCTAGGCCCTGCAAAGGTATCGGGTAAAAGCTCTTTGCTCAGCAGCGGTCGTTCAATTTTGACAGAAGACACTGATGATCTTGATGTGAAAAAAACAACAGTAAGAGAGAAACCATACATATCAAAAGCAGAGAGAAGAAAAATGAAGAAGGGCCAGAATACTGGTGAAGCTATTAGTGACTCCCAAAATGGTGAAGCTGTTAAAAAGCCAGGTAATTCACAGCAGGAAATAGGCAAGGCAAATGCAGAAGCCGCTAATCCTAAAGTAAGTCGCGGACAGAAGGGCAAGCTTAAGAAGATTAAAGAGAAGTATGCAGAGCAGGATGAAGAAGAAAGAGAAATCCGTATGGCTTTACTTGCGGTAATAACATCACTTACCCTTTGTTTTGTTTCCTATTGTACTGTTTTCCTTTTGTATTGCAAGTGCTAACCTTATCTTTTTCCCGATACTAGTCTTCTGGAAAAGCTTCACGAAAGGACAAACCTTCACAAGATGGAGATGGAGCCATTGCAAAACAATCAAAACCGTCAGCTGGTACTTCTCACATTTTCCTCTTCTTTTTAGGTTTCTACTTATGATGGTTCCTTTACGTTGTTGCAGTTATAGTTCTACCCTGTACCATAGCGACCAAGAAACTTTACCAAACTGATGGTTTAACTAATCCTTGTCATAGTTGACTAGTTTTTATGACATAGAATATTGTTATTTCGTTCACATAGTTTTCCCAACATTGAACTGTAAAATGAGTGGTGCAAATTATCATTCTTTATATTTGGCTATGTTGGTCTCTCAACTGTTATTCCTTTTACTCTTGCAGGTGAAGACGACTCATCAAAAATATGTTATAAATGCAAAAAGTCTGGACATCTTTCTCGTGATTGCCCTGAAAGTACATATGAGGTGGATCCGGCTGATGTGAATGTTGGTAGAAGCAGAGATGGTATGGATGAAAGAGCTGCTCCTGCTGTTGGCAGCGGTGCCATGGACGAAGATGACATCCATGAGATTGGTGATGAAGAGAAAGAAAAATTGATTGATTTGGACTACTTAACTGGAAATCCACTGCCAAGTGATATTTTGCTATATGCTGTACCTGTATGTGCGCCTTACAACGCTTTACAAACATACAAATACCGCGTAAAGATCACCCCAGGCACCGCAAAGAAAGGAAAAGGTATGTTTCGTTTCTCATTCTGGGATATCAAGGACATGAAAGTCTCAGTTTTTCCCTTTTTCCCTTCATGTTTTTGGTATGTCAAGTATTCTGATGTCCAAATTTGTTCTTTTCAGCCGTGAAAACCGCGATGAGCTTATTCCTGCACACACCTGATGCCACAAGCCGTGAGAAGGAGCTAATGAAGGCCTGCACAGACCCCGAATTGGTGGCTGCCATTGTTGGGAATGCCAAAATCACAGCACCTGGCCTCACTCAACTGAAGCAGAAGCAGAAGGGGAAGGGGAAAAAATCCGCAAAAGATAACTAGCTCGATGTCGCCAAGATCAAGCTCTGAAGTTTCGGTCCACCCTAGCTATTCAATAGAAGCATTTCACATTTGCTGAAAGCATGTAAATGTTGTGATTTGTCGCTAGAATGCATCTGGAGGTAGCAAATAGATGTATTCTCGTTGTTAGGTGTAAACATCTCTTTGGCATTGAGGGGCCAGGATGCAACAGAGGCAGTCGCACTCGCACATAGGAACCAAACGGCAGGCACATGTATGTCCCGTTTTGTTGTTTACTTGGGAAACCTGTAATGTAGAAAGCTACAGAAAATCATGATTTTGTTTGAAAGATGCACATTCTGAAAGGCATAAATTTCCTTGAGAACCTTCGACATGTATTGCTCTTTCCAACAAACATCAAAACCGATTAAAGAGGCTTGCAACATCTTACACACATACAAGGTACATATATAATCTGAATATCTGCAGAAGGGGGGGGGGGAAGGAAAGAATAATGGCGGCTTACCAAGAATGGCATCAGCTGTACAAAAAAACTCTCTCCAGTCAACAAAGCATTGCTGTTTTTCTCTCAATCTAGTTACTACCAGGCCGTCTTGATGACCCTGGGGGAGTCCATGACTCTCCTCAGGTAACACCTGCTCCGGCCACTGCAGCCGAACCTCGTACAGCAGCTTGTTCTCGACGCCGAGAACTGAGGCACAGTACGGTCGGTCCCACTCCAACCTCTGCACCCTGTCCTGCAGCATCACCACTAGCAGTGGCTGAAACGATTTTCAGAATGAGTATTCGGAGTTACAAAAATATTGTTTAATATAAAACATAAAGGTTTACAATAAAAAAATATAAAGTACAAATTATTTTTATTAGAGATAACACCTGAAATAATTGAGAGAGATTGCAAAATAATTAAGAAATTTACAATCTAACTTGACGTTCCTTCATAGCTTGGAAACAAGATATGATGTCATCATCATTAACTCGCACAAAAAATTCTCGCTCAAGAAATGTAACCAAGCAATCATTCAAGTATTGCTCTCCCATTCTATTCCTCAGCTTACTCTTCACATAATTCATCGAAGAAAATACTCTTTCAACACTAGCAGTTGGCTACAAGAAGAATCAACACCAATTTGAGAAGCTTGTAAACAAGTCTATAAATGAGACTCCTCTTTGTTTCAACAAGCATTATGGAAAGCTCGGCAAGATTATTCACGTATGTAAACCTTTCATCTCTACGCATGTTAGCAATGAAGTGTGTAAGTTGAAAGGCAAGCTGCATCAATTCAGTGCTTGATAAATCCTTAGGATAAAATTAGCAAGCTTAACTAAGTTGTCCTTATTATAAGCAATGAATGAATCAACAAGATTGACTGATGTTATGCATAGAAGCACATCTGTGTTTACGTCATCAAATATGTCATTAAGCTCTCAAAGTTGCCTATCAATGACACTTAACATATCAACATGGAAATGATGGGGATTCTTCACTTTTTTGAAGAACCTTTTGGATCCTGCAACTGGCATGTACAAACCATCCATTTTAACAACTCTAATGCCATACTTCACACAAAAAGAAGTGACATCTTTAAGAAAATTTTCCCATCCATTACCCTCTCATGGTATCTGCAATTGAGTTTTTGTCAAATAAATGAGATCAATAGCATTGACAATATCTTGATCCATCTTTTGCAAAGCATTGCTTAAGTCATCTGCGTACCTAAATATGATTAGCAACAAGTGTGCCATAAAAAAAAACTCAAAGGACTCAAATGATGTCAACATAGTTTGAGCATGTATAGCCTCTGTGCTTTGAGGTGATCTTCTTCAATCTTTATGAGAACACGCTAGATTGAAGGATACAAAGAAACACCACGCATAACAGTTTTATAGTGAGAACCCCAACGAGTGTCATCTGGCCTACCCAAGCCCATCTCTTGATTCAAACCTCGAATAGTTTCTATGTCACCCAATTCTAATGCTCTTCTATAATCTGCTCAGCTTGAGCTACTCGAAGCATTTGTATCTTTTTAAAGACATTCCAAGAACATTTAACAAATATGTAAGTTGTTGAAAGAACCAAACACAATCACCATTCTCCTTAACAACAACAACAACAAGAGTTAACTAAAGTTAATGGGCAAAGCAATGAATATAATAAGCAAAAGGAGACTCATCATAATTAGTTTCTTTAGACTACTTACTTGGCCCTTCATGTCACTAGTTCCATCATATCCCTGCCCACAGACCCTAGCCAAGCTCAATGAATGACCCATAAGCAATGACTCAATTGCAGTTTTAAGTGTCAAAGTAGTAGTGTTTTTAATATAAATAATACCAAGAAACCTCTCAACCACCAGTCCTTTTTAATGCAAACAAAGAGCCAATTGTTCCCATTGGTACACATCACTAGATTCATCTGCAAGTATTGTAAAATAATCATCACCAAGATCTTCCATGATAAGCCTAGTGGTTTCTTTGGCACGAGAGTTGATGAGCTCTTTTTGTTTTGTAGGGACAGTCATTTGATTGTTCCTTGGAACACTCTTTAGAGCCACCTTGCTAACTTCATCAAAATTTTGTGCTAGCCAATTTAGAAGTTCAAGGAAATTTTCTTTATTATGTGATTCTTCACTTTCATTATGCCCATGACAAGCCAACCCTTGACGCAAAAGAAACCTCAAGCACTTAAGTGAATAGGTCAAGCAGGATTTATATAGAACCTTGTCTTGTTTGGTGTTGGAAGAAAAGACTCTCGAATTGATGCTTTAGGTCTAATGAAGAAATCATATTTCTCTTGAGCTTCATTGTGGGCACTATTAATACCACCTACATGTTTGTCAAACCTATTTTTATGGTTCCAATTTTTAAATCCTCCATTAACAAATCTATCTCCACCAGTATGACTATTTTATCCTTGACTAAATAACAAACAAAGCAGAAAGCAGCATCTCGATCCACACTATACTCAAGCCAATTAGAATCATACCAATTAGTTGTGAACCGACGCATACCTCTAGAATTTCTTCTTCGAAAATTATGTTGTCGTGGTTGATATGGACCCAATGCGATGTATCCCCTTCTAACTTTATCTTGTTCATTGACACTATAATCAGTGATCGGAATCCTCTTTCTGAGATCATAGGGAAGCAAATCAATATCATAAATTGCTTCGTCATCTTCTTCATCATATGTAATTAGGGAGACTGGGGATACTACAGGGCTTCGTCTCTGATATCGCTCTCATTCTGTGCTTGCGGCTGAATGGAAGGAGAAGTGCTCTGAACATTGCTTTCATTTGATATCTGTATTGGTGTCGAGGTAGAAGCTATGTTCTGCCTCTTTCCAGCTCTATCCCACAAGGATTTCAAATCTACATGCTTCCTCTTTATTTTCGAACGCTCTATAGTCTATATTTTAAAAATCATGATTCACCAACACAAATCAACATAATGATGATAGATTTGTGAATTGGGGATTTCAATTTTGGGAATCAAGGTTCAATAATGAAATTCACTTGGGCACTAGGGGGCTCCCCTATCGCACCGGCGTGTCGGCGGTCCATGCGGCACTACTTGCCCTACCAACTCCACCGGTGAAGCCTTCACCAACTACCTGTTGGCTGTTGGTTGCCGCCCACCTCCTCTGGTTCGACCAGAAGGGGGCTCCCAAGGAACCCATCGCCCCTCGTGAACGGTGCACTGGTGCTCCTTGCCACCTGCATCGACCACCGGTGCCCGGTGTCGCCTCCGTCTGCCGACATGCCTGCCCTGCTACCCGATTGCATCGCCGCTAGAGAGGGGACAAGAGAGAGCTAGAGGGGTAGAGGGCTATGGGATAGGGGCGTGCGGGTGCAGTCGTGCAAGCAGATTGGAGAGCAAGAGAGGGAGCTAGTTAGTTGGGTGTTGGGCTTGAGGGGAGTTGGGGTACACAGGGTGGTTGGTTGGGCTTGCAAATGGGCGATTGCACCGTGTATTGCCTATTGGGTCGTGTATTACCAACTGGGCCACGTAGTGAAAATATATTGGGTTTTTTGCCAAAAATTTTGGGTGTACATATGTACACCCATGTCCTAATACCAGATCCGTCCCTGACTACTATCTAGCTCATTGTTGCTCGCATAGGACTTTATGTTCACCTGGAGAAACATAGAAAAACATTTGAATGTTCATGCTGATTTGTGGAACTCAGGAGCATAATTCACCGAACACAGTCGAAATATCAATTAAAATTTGCTTCTTGATTCAGTGGATCATGAAATCTCCATTGACTGTTTGATTCACCTCAACTTTGTTGTTAGGGTTAGGAAGAGCAAAAATGGGACAAAGATTTAATATGAAAAAACCCTTGTGGGAAAAAACATGGGAGACAAATTCACTATAATCGTTCAATGTACATGTACATAGGGGGTGACATTATATAGCCAAAATAAAGAGTCCGAGTATGGAAAGATTTGACATATGGAAAGATTGGACATTGAGGACACGTGAATATCTCTAAAAAACCTCTCCTTGACTCAAAATCCATAATAAAAATGTCTCTGAAAACCCCCCAAAGGGTAATTAAGCACCATGAATACCAGCCAAGTCCAGGCAATGGTTGAACTTGGTGTTTGAAAGTGCCTTTGTGAGCATGTCAGTAGGAATGTCATGAGTGTGTATCTTTCCCATAACAACTTGTCCTTCAGGACAATATTATGAATAAAGTGGTACTTGATATAAATGTGCTTTGATCTTGACATGATACATATCATTTTTGGTCAAACAAATAGCACTCTGGCTATCATAATAAATAGAAATAGTTTCTTGTGAAATATCAAGTTCAAAAACCAGATCTCGCAATCAAATAGCTTGCTTGAGACCTTCAATAGTAGAAACATACTTTGCTTCAGTAGTAGAAAGAGCTGCAATAGGCTATAAAGAAGCTTTCTAACTGACTACAAAACTATATAAAGAGAAGATGTATCTAGAAGTTGGCCTTCTTTTATCAAGATCGCCAGTATAATTAGAATCAACAAACCCAACAACATTATTTGTCTTTGCTTTATTCTTGTCAAACATCAAGCCAAAATTAGAAGTCCCTTTCAAATAACGAAGAATCCACTTAACAACATTCCAATGCTCTTTGCCAGGATTATACATAAATCTGCTAACCACACTAACTGCATGAACCAAATCTGGTCTAGTGCAAATCATAGCATATATGAGATTTCCATCTGTACTAGAGTAAGTAATATGTGATATATAGTCTTTATCTTCTTCATTAATAGGACATTGACATGAAGATGATTTAAGGTGCGAGACAAAAGGTGTAGAAACTTGTTTGCAATCACTGGGATTAAATTTATCAAAAACCTTCTCAATGTAGTTTTTCTGAGAGAAATAAAATACCAGCTTTGCAATCACGCTGAATTTCCATCCCAAGAATTTTCTTTGCTGGACCAAGATTTTTCATCTCAAATTCATGATTGAGTTGAGCCTTCAACTGATTAATCAATGACTTGTCACGAGAAGCAATAAGCATATCATCAAGCAAATAAACAAAAGATCTATTTGAAAACTATTTAAAGTAAATGATGAGTCTAATGGCGGCACAATCTTTCAGTGAGATGTATAACTCTCGATTTTTGGAGACTACCCTCATGATCCAGGCTACCGACCAAAACACGATCGACGCCAAGCAATCGCTGAACCAAACTCTGTGTTGTTATCAACTGTGCCAAAGCTCGATTAACATGATCACAAGGATCAATTCCTGCAAGCAACTGAAAAACAAGTAAGAACAAAGCAAAAACAATATGAAATTGTGAATATGGATTAAGGACAAATGTTCAGATTCCAATAGCGGTCTTTACGATTGGTCTAGCCGACTCCAACGAAGAACACAGAAGTTTCATGTGGAAAACTAACCTAACGAAACCTTAGTCTCATGAGGGAGCTCGGCTAACTTAAATAGGCATCTAAAGGGGGGTGCGGCCAAGAGGTGGACACGAACTCCTCCTAGACGTCTGTCCTGGGCATTCCTATTACATGGGTCAAAGCCCAATTGGCAAGGGCACAACATCATGTTAGGAAGGCTTTCATATGTAGTTGGGCCAGCCTGGTGGGCTTGTGTAAGTGGTGGCTGCCATGGAGAGGAATTCAAGCTATCGGCCTGGGCCAAGCTTCGAATCCTCCTTATGACCCTTCGTCTTGTAGCCTTCCTTCTCGCATTCCGACCCATTGTAGTCCTCTGCATGATTTCTGAGGATAAGTAAATCACACACATCAGGCAGCATCATGTTCTCGTTAGAAATAGAATTCACTTTCAAAAATGAAGTTACCTGATAATTCAATTCACGAGCTTGTGCTCGTGTGATTGGACCTTGCATTTGCACAGTGTGCAGAGAAGTATTGGTTGCATCTGTAGGAGTGATGTCATCATCATCCTCCCTTTCTTGAATTGGAGTTATCCTCAACTCAAGCTCATCTTCTTCTCCCAAGTATGGCTTCAAATCTGCAACATTAAATTTAGGACTAACTCCAAAATCTGCAGCTTATACATATTATCATTAATCTTTTCGATAATCTTAAAATGACCATCAGCTCTAGGCATCAATTTAGACTTTCTCAAATTTGAAAATCTATTTTTTTTCTCAAATGCAACAAAATAAGATCACCAAGTTCAAAAGTTATTTCCTTTCTACTTTTACTACCAGCAACCCTATATTTCTCATTCATGCACTCTATGTTTTCTTTTGTAGTCTCATGCAACTTAAGAGTAAATTCAACATATTTCTTAGCATCTAGATTTACCTTCTCTGAAGATGGTAGAGGTAACAAATCAATTGAAGCGCATGGGTTAAAGCCATATACTACCTAAAAAGGGCTCATCTTTGTGGTTAAATGTAGCGAGCGGTTGTAGGCAAACTACATATGAGGTAGACATTCTTTCCACAACTTCAAATTTTTATTCAAAACAGCCCTTAACATGGTTGACAATGTGTGGTTGGCAACTTCAGTTTGTCCATCAGTTTGGAGATGATATGTGGTAGAGAATAGCAACTTCTTCCCCAACTTGTTTCATAAGGTCCTCCAAAAGTGGCTTAAGAACTTCGCATCTCGATCTGAAATAATTGTGGTTGGCACACTATGTAATCGAACGATCTCCCTGAAAATAAATCAGCAACATGTGTAGCATCATCGCTCTTATGACAAGCAATAAAATGTGTCATCTTAGAAAATCTATCCACTACTACAAAAATAGTATCCCTTTCCCTCTCTGTCCTAGGCAATCCTAAAATAAAATCCGTAGAAATATACTTCAAAGGCACACTAAGAACAAGAAGAGGCATATATAAACCATATGGATTCAATCGAGACTTAGCTTTTTGGCATGTAATGCAGTGAGCAACATAGTGCTCGACGTCGCGCCTCCCAGTTGAGAGCGTAGCATAGGAGACAGGGAAGATGCCCAATTAATTAGAAACTGCTTGTTGTGCCTTCTTAAACTGAAGAAACAGAGAAGTTCAATTAGAAAAACAGGTTGCAACTTTGGTACAAGAGTGTGTGGATACTTACTTGTCAAAAACCTTTTGCCCAGTTAATAGCTCAAGAAAAATCATTCCAAAGCTCTTTGGCCAATAAAAATATTCAGCAAGGATGTCCAACATCTTTTTGACACCAAAATATCCCATGAGTCCTCCATACGCCTCCGGTAGCAACAAAAGACGAACGGAGCTAGCTGAAATGCATAGTTTATTAGCTCTAAACAAGAACCCTTCATTTAAAACAAATTTGTTCCAGCATTTTTCACCTTTACAATTGGACATGGCATCTTTTAATTCATCATCAGAAGTATTTACCATCTTTACAATTGACATGGCCCCTGGACCCACATATCATTGAGACAACGAGTAGTATTTTCTAAAGTGCCAACGAATGAAGTATTATAGTATGAATTATCCCTTAATAATATGGTCTATTGAACTATACATTGTATTTGATGGTACTACTATGTACTTGGAGTAGTATTATAAATGAACTTTGGTGTATATATAATTAAACATGTGTATACTGATAAATATATATATTATTATATTAAATATGAAAACGGTACGCCGGTATGGATTGGTACCAGAATGTGCTATTTCAAGAGCCAAACCGGTATAGCATTCGTACAGGTATGAGAATGACTGAATGCACCACTGGTGGTCTCAGCTAAGGTGACCTGTTTCGGCCCGAAAAGTAGGACTGTCGAGGTGGATAGCATTGTATGTAGCGCATTCCTCCTGGGAACTGCAAAAATATTTAGTTGCTTGCAATTTTTGAAAACATGCAATAATCATGGCAAGGACAAGGCTCTTCAAGAAATAGCACGTTTGCTATTGTTTATTTTGTACTTTGCAAATTTGGAAAATTAATGCAGATGCAAACTAGCACAAGAAAAGCTTCAGATCACAGTATCACATTAAGAACAAGGTTCTAGACGATGGCGCTATCTGAAACTAGTAGCTACTACACGTTACAACAGTTCACTTGTTTACTTAATTGTCAACATTTAGTGTACAGAAATCAAGAAATTTTTAGCTTTTACAACTAGTGGCGCACTGGAGCATTGTTCTTGGAGTGAACCATGAACTTCAGGATTACAGCTTTCTTCTTTGACAGGCAAAACATAATGACAAATTGTGTACCATCAGTCTGTTATATGCATCAACTTTGTCTGATTGCATGACTTTCTATATCAGGACTCCTCTTAAAGCTAACCAGTGTTGACTGTACCCATCAATCCTATCAGTAGTTATGCTGTCTGTAATGTAGATTATAGCTTCATAAGCCTATGTAGTATGCAACAATTCAAAACAAATAATGAAAGAGTTGCACTAACGGAAACTGTTAGCTCACTTAAGTTTTTACTGTTTTGAGCATTTCAACAAGGGTACACATTTTTTCAACAAGGGTGTCTGGAATAACCAAGAAAATGTCACGATACAGCTAACAACTTTTGGAGCCTTGCTCTCGTGCACCAACTGTCAAACTTGTAGGCTCCTTCTTTGACAAACACAAATAAAATCTTGATGACAAGAGGTATGCTATCAATATATTATAATCTCTCCATTTTGACTAATTGCATGAGCTGTAAATAGCAGCTCATCTTAACTAAGAAATGCTGAAAAACTGTCCCAATCGATCCACAACACACGGTAAATCAGTCGTTGTCAAGTGCACGCTGGACTAAAGCGTGCTTTGAGCCAGTCTTCGCAGTAATTCTCAATCACAAGCAGGGTGACTTATGCTAATCCTGGTGACAAAACACAAATGTGGAAATTTCGTTAGGAAAAGTTGCCCGTCGGATTGGAATGGTCGCAACTGTAAGTGACAGCACAGTTCCTAATTCAAGGCTGAACCATGCAGCCACGATCCAACATTGTTGGAAAATGAAAACTAAGGCGCATGTGCGTGCAGGATGAGCCAACTGCATAAGAAACAAGAAGGTCGGCCATGTATGGCCACTGTCGACAACCAAGACCTGAAACCGACACACCGTCAGATTCACCGTATATGAAGCAGCAGCTCGCAGCGCAATTTGCGCCAGTAGTTTTCAGGAATTATTATGGGCTAACGCGGACGCGCAGAGCACTAGAAATAACATCATGAAAGGGCCAAAACGGTGACCGAGAACTCGATCAAACTCGCGTGTCTTGAAACGCGCATGACGCAAAACATCTAAGTGCACGAAACAAATTCCCATCAATCAGTGTTTGTGGAAACTTTGACCTGAATCTCACGCTTGAAGCACAACTGCAGGTCGAACACGGTCAAGTGCAGTTGCTGTCCAGACTTTGTGAACGTTTTTTCTGCAATTTTTCCATCCATTCAAGATAAAAACCACAGTTGGTTAAACTGCGCTAAGCAACACCGACCTCAGGGCTAGAGGGCTAAATTGTGACTAAAACCTTGATAGGATGTGTTTAGGTTAAGGATCAAGGAATGTAGCAAGCTTTAGTCACAAACCACTGAGGAAAAAAGAGAGGCAAAATTGGACATATATACATATAGTATGTCGCGTAACGGAGGATATGTACGTGTAATATATGAGTATATAAGACTATCTAAGTGGTATGTATATTTTTTAGATGTGGTATGTATATTTTTTGGACATACTCCTTTTTATATGCATATATATATATGAAGGTATTTGTAAAATACACAAAAACTATGGACTCCCTTGCAATTTTTTTTGTGTGGTTCACATTGGAGTATCTTATAATTAGTGTATGAGTGTACCTAAAGTCATAAAGGAGTATTTCAATTTCATTTTACCTTCTACTCCTGGGTGTAGTTACTCTCACATTTGAAATACTACCTAAACGAACTTGAAATACTCATTTATCACTTTGGGTACACTCATATACTAATTATAAGATACTCCAATATAAAACACATGAAAAATTGCAAAAGAGTACATAGTTTTTAGCATATTTTGCAAATACCTTCATATACGCACATTAAAAGAAGTATGTCTAAACAATATACATACCACCTTAAAAAATGTAAATACCACCTAGCTAGTCGTATATACTCGTGTACTACACGTACATACCCTTCGTTGCACGAGATACTCCCTATGTTGTGAGATACGATATGCGAGTAACTACTCCCAAGAGTAGAAAAGAGTCTTCATATATATATATATATATATATATATATATATATATATATATATATGCACAATGATTTCAAATTCGCGAATTCAAGCCATATTCGAGTATATTTTTTTGAAATTTCAGTTGTAGGGTATGTAACCATCTTTAACAATTCAAATGAAACACATACTTTTGAAAAAATATACTCGAATTCAAAGATTTTGAACGAGTTTGGATAACATGTTTTGCTGATTTATATATAAAATCAGCATATACCTACAACCAAACTATCATCAAAAAGTGAAATTCTACTTTAAATTTTAGTTCAAACTTGTTTGAACTAGTTAGTAAACTGGTTAAACTCAGCATCCTAAACATTTCAAAAGAAAAATCGTATGAAAATACATAGAGAAAATATCCTTTTTAGATGTCCTTCCTCCTGGCCAGTTGCCCATTCGTTTCTCCAGCGAACTCCAGCCGCGCTACCTTCGCTGCGAGCCGCACCACTGAAGCGTTGCTGTTGATTGCGTGACACCACTAGCCCCACCATGCCCTGGATCCGAGGTCACTGTTGTGTATCCGGATCGCGGCCACAGGTCTCGGGCTCGCTGCCCTACATGGTCAGGAGGGAGAAGTAGGGCACGGCAGAGGTGCGGTGGACTGCGGTCCCCCAGTGGTGCTGCTCACGGCGGAGGAGATGGTGGGGTTCACGGTGGTAGAAAAATGAGCCCAAGTTTAGAGTGGTAAATTTCCAATTTCATATTTTGAAATGGTATTTTTGAAAGTATCATCTTTTGCAGTGATATATATATATATATATACACTAGTTTGATGCCCGTGCGTTGCTACGAAAAATAAAATTGGTAACGAAACATAAAGGTTAAGCAATAAAAGAAAATTATTCTACAAGATCAAACATCTATTTCTTTCGATTATACAAGTTTTAATGGTTTCTCCTCCAGCATGAATTAAAACCAAATATATTGTACATAGTACATAAGGCATTTATGATATTAGAACATATTTAGAAATAATATTCTATTCTTGGTATACATTCTAGAAGATCTGAAAATAAACAGTAATATTGCAACACGACTTAGATAACATTTTGATCAAAACCTTGTCTATTATGTAAAGAGTTCAAGCATCTCTTTTTTTTTTCAATCCGTATGCAACTTCAACTTATACATTCTTATTCATGTGAGATTCAAAATAGACATAAGTAGTATTAACAACATTAAAATGAGAGTTCACCTGTATAGGCTTTACAGATCCAGAAGAAGAAAAACCACGCCTAGAAATAGTGATCATTGTTTATAGTTCATACTTTCATGTTTGTGCAGCTTAAAAAAAATCATAGAACAGAAGCACAACTCCAGTTTTTTTTACTTGTATATACTGTTGTCATTTTGTGTGTACTTCGATTTGGCGGCCAATATAGTAATTTGCCTCACATAACTTGGTTAGAATTTCCAAACTGCACCGATTAATCAAGAATCGTGATTAACAAAAAAAAAATCTTATATATATCGTAGAAGTAGAACATGTAGAGACAATCTTCTATCTAATAAAGTAAAGAAGCCACATGTGCACAAGTTAAAAAATGTATTATTCAAAAAAAATTCGGTTTCCAATTTACACGCATGCCTTCCATATGCATATAAGTAAAGTCATATATCGTAGCGCATTCTATGTATCTATAAATGAACGTGTTGATTTCTTTCTTAACAAATACGAGTCTTTACAAATTCCAATACATAAATCGAAAGAATGAAGAAACATTTGAAGGAAAGTAAAGAGAAACAGATCTCATCCAGCCAAAAAAAAGTTCTCACTGGGTTTTGTGTAACAGTAGGAGCGAATCCTGCTTGCCCATGTGTAACAGAAAAGGCATTAGTATCTTCATTTCCAAATATACAACAATGTGGATGGTAAAAGAATTGAAAACATTTACATATTTCACACAGATCGTAGCTATAGTACACGGATACGTACTTGTTCATTCCAAATTAAGAGTTCATTCCAAATCGATGGGGTGTGTTGTCGGTGGGGTGGGGGTGTGGGGTAGGGGTGAAGAACGGACCGTCACCACCAACTGGTAATTAGAAGTAGTATATATATATATATATATATATATATACCGAAATAGGGCACCATGGTGCTTGGGCACCATGATTTCAAATGCGCAAATTCAAACCATATTCGAGTATAATTTTCAAAAATTTCAGTTTTAGGGTATATACCCATCTATAACAATTCAAATGAAACACATAACTTTGAAAAAATATACTCGAATTCAAAGATTTTGTACGAGGTTGGATCACATGCTTTGCTGATTTATATATAAAATCAGCACATACCTACAACCAAACTATCATCAAAAAGGGAAACTATAATTTGAATTTCAGTTCAAACTTGTTTGAAATAGTTAGTAAACTGGTTATCCTCAGCATCCTAAAAATTTCAAAAAAATTCGCATGAAAATACATAGGAAAAATATCCTTTTTAGATCATGGTGCTCAGGCACCATGGTGTCCCATGTAATTATACTATATATATATATATCAAATTTTGCCGAGAAGAACACACGCAAACAATAACTACAGATTTGAAAAGAATTTGGGACCCTCAATTCTTGAAATATATCGAATCTTCTGATCTTCAAAGGAAGCTCCGTGGGAAGACTCCTCCACATGACAAAGGACAATAACGCAATTAGGCTCGATTCTTGGAAGCAAGAGTGAATGTCAGCGTAAAAAATGAAAAAAAAAACACTTTCTGAATTACCAAATACCGTACAACAAATCCACCAAAAAGGCAAGAACACTGCAATCCACTGTCAAATCCTAGGACCAATTCTTTTCTGATCAAGATCCTAGGACCAATTCTTTTCTGATCAAGATCCTAGGACCAATTCATGGAAACGCGCTGATTAACTCTAAAAAGTGGCGACCGAGTAATTGCACAGGCGGCTTGCGGCGCAGTTGTGCACGTAGCCCACCCGGGTCGAGTCCTGGACTCGCCCCGGTGATCGCGGAGCCAGGTGCGTGCGTGGGGTGTGTGTACGTGTATGGATGTGTGTGAGTTTGAAGCCCGGCTATTGTTCTTTTTTTACGGTGAATATCAGAGCTTCTAGCCAAAATTTTAAAAAAACTATGAAAAGTGAGAGCACATTACAACATGCACCTACGCATGCATACCAGAAGAGAGGTGCAACAGCAAGAAAGCCTCATGCGCCGCCGGTCTACCGCTTGCGCACGAGGCGGGTACCATCCTTCGGCGATGGCTGCGGCATATGATCCGAACTGACCTCCGCGGTAGTGGATAGGCCTCTCTTGCGGGCTACAGCTAGGGCTGACTATCGAGTTTATCAGTTATTAGTGAGTTTCTTTCGAACTTGACATAATTCGACATAAAAGTATTTTATTTATCATTTAAATGGTTGTTTCAAATTCGAGCTAACGAACCACTATTGAGTCAAGCCTTATTAACAGTTTTTTCACTCGAAATATAATTATTTTGATTTTAAACTCGTTAACTACGGTAATCGAAGTAATTTTAATTCAAACCTTGACGATTTTTTTTGGTCAGCCCTAGCTACAGCTAGGGCAGGGAGTTAACAGGTTAGCGGTTGTCTGAACCCGGTGCGGTCCGAACCTGATAACAACAGGGCGTTGTAGGTGAGATGGACTGGGCCCATTATGGTAATTCCTCTACTTCGGCCGGTGCGTGGGCTTGGATATCCTGTAGAGTTCTTTTTTTTAAAATATATTATTGTCAAGTACTTCCTGCGTTTTCATTTACTTGTCACTTTTGATCAACGTACCTATAACTAGGCCATCATATTTTAGACACAGAGTGACCAAAGTCACGGAGAATTTATCATATACCCTGTTTTACTTGGTGCAATCGATCATTTGTCCTATTTGTTTCACTGATATGTGACTCTAAGGCCCGTATATCAGTGAAATATCACGAAGAAAATGATCAATAGCACAAATAAATAATGGTATTTTATCAATTATTCCAAATAGTTAGGGTTGGTAGGGGCAATTCGAGAAAGAATGTCTCGGGAATCGTGAAGTGCCCAGTCCTTAGAAAAAAATATTTGTAAAAAATGTACTTATTTAGAAAATGGAGGAAGTAGAGATGATAATATGTAGAGATCTATACTAATGATTTGGAAAACAAAGGTCATGATTTTAACGAACATACGCCACAACTCGTGCCACACGCACCGTCAATAAGAGGCCCGCATCGATCGAGCAGTCGAGCACACAGATGAGCCGTGATTCAGAGTCAAACCCTCGTGTTCTCTCTGGAGTTTGTGGATGCAAACATGCACATGCATCCAAATCATGCGCGAGGAGAAGAAAAACAAGCAAGAAAAAAGTGCGATAATTATTTCTTCTTTCTGAGACCGTGCCGAAGCTCGGATGGCAAGATTGGCCGTGGTGTAGCCTGTCCGCTCGGATTTGAACCTTGAGTTTAGCTCGAGTGCTCACTGGAGTCGAGTGCGTACGTACGTGTGTTTGTGGGTGTAGGTGTGAGTGTGCGTTTATAGCTCAGCTATTGTTCTCCCTCTTTAATGAAATGTTAGAGTTCCTGATATATATATTTTTTAAAATTATTTCTTCTTCCTAGCTATCATAGCATCTTAACTAGGGGTGGATATCGAGCTAACTCGACTCGACTCGTTAAACTCGTTACGATAACGAGCTAGCTCGACTCGACTCGTTATCTTAACTAGTTCAAATCTCAGCTCGGCTCAACTCGTTAAACTCGTTAAACTCGATATTGCCATCTGAGAGGAGGATTGCTGTTGAGACTATACAGTATGCTATGTGTTATCATCCTCGCCTCACATATATACGGTTATACTTGCCGACTTGAAGGACTCATTAAACTGGCGAGTTGGCTCGTTTAACTCGCGAGTTAGCTCATTTAACTCGTTATAGAAACGAGTTCAAATCATAACTCGACTCGGCTCATTAAGAAACGAGTTCAAGCCGAGTCGAGCCGAGTTTGCGAGTACTCGTTTAACTCACGAGTTTCGAGTTTTTTTTCACCCCTAATCTTAACGTGACAAATTCTGATACCATATTATTCTTCAAAATAATTAAGCAGTTGAAGCTTCTCAACAATTGACGTACTTATCCGACCAGCCGCGCTTGGAAACAATTTCAAATGGCATATCATATAATCAATTATTAAGATATTAACATGGTGACTCCAAAGACCAAAAACAGTAGTATTAATACAGCTAGCTAGTTGCAGCAAATAAGCAGCTACTGTGTCATGATTCTAGCAGAAAGATACTACCCGCTTATAAGTTGTAACCCAATTGTCTGCTCTTAAAACGAAAATAAATAGTAAAATAAGTTATCAATGAATAATAAGCAAAACAAAACAGCAGTTACATGCGCAAACACGATAAGCATGACGCTTAGCTAGTTCACTACTATAAAAGGATTTATATTAGATCCCTCATCACTGATGGTTTTCAAAAATCGTTTGTAATAAGGTATCATCACAGACGTTTTTTTGCACAAAACAGTCAGTGATGACTCTCGGGCACATCATAGATGGTTTTTGGCTAAAATCATCTGTGATGAGGGGCACATCACATACGATTTTAGCCAAAAATCATCTGTGATGAGAGGGGATATCACAGACGGTTTTTGACTAAAATCATCTGTGATGAGAGGGGAATATTACAATCGATTTTTTGGTTAAAATCGTCTGTGATGAAGGGCATATCACAAATGATTTTAGCCAAAAACTGTTTGTGATGAGGGGGAATATCACAGACGGTTTTGGCTAAAATCGTATGTGATGTGTCCCTCATCACAGACGGTTTTAGCTAAAAACCGTATGTGGTGACTATTTTTAGAAAATAAGTATATAGAGTGACCTCCTCTGTATTTTTAGGGTTTCCTGGCCTCCTCTCTTTGCCACGTCCTGCCCTTGTCTCTTTGCCACGCCGCCTTAGCCTATGCCACCGTCCGCCTACTCCCTAGCCCTTGCCGCCGTCCGCCTCCACCGCCTCCGCCCGCGCCCTAGCTGTAGCCTCCTCACGCCCGGCCTCCCTCCACCCTAGCCCTAGCCTGCGCCTCCCCACGCCCTAGCCCTAGCCCGCGCCTCCCTCCGCCTCGGCCTCTCCCTGCACCGCACATCGCCCCCCAGCCGACCTCTCCCCGTTGTCACCCGGCTCCGCCCGCGTCGGCTTCGTCTCCCCCGGCTCTGCCCACGCTGGTTGGTGTAATGGTGATATCATTAGCGGCATGCTCATACCATGGTCCAGCTTACAGCGCTCTTACATGGTCATTCCTATACTGCTCATGCCATGGGCTCTTACATGTGCTCTCTGTTTGTATTCTTGTATCTTGGAGGCGGTGGTACCCTCCTCTCAATAACATGTTGAACATTCTTTTCTATCAGATCATAACATTTCATGTAATTTCTTTACTCCATATTTTGGCTAAGTCTGTAATGTGAATTGCTTGGACACTCAAATTTACCATGATTTGTTGCTCCAAATTTAAGTCTCCAGATCTGCTGTGACTTGAATGCCTTTTCAAATTTACCATGACTTGTCATAGCAAATTTGATTTACCATGACTTGGATGTTCCAAATTTTGGCTAACTCTTCAAATTTACCATGACTTGAATGCTCCAAATTTGCCATGACTTGGATAGCCCAAATTTAACTAAGTCTTCAAATTTGCTAGATACCATTTCCATTAATTTGTGAACCTTGTGCTGTGAATTTGTAAGTTGTAGTCCTCAATTCAATTGGTTTTTATATGAGTTGATTTCTTAAATGGATGCGCTATACATTGTAATGTGCGATCAGAGTTAATTTCTAAAATCGATGCACTTTATGTTGATGTGTGATCGGAGCTCATTTCTAAAATGTATGTCATAATAATGCTGGTGATGCTCTGTATTTTGTGTTTTGTTTTAGAGGGCATGACTAGCATTTTCTGAAGCTAGCCAATAAATTAAAATTTAATTAAAAAATTAAAAAATCAACATTACAGACGGTTTCAAACTGGGACCGTCTGTGACGAGCCCACATCACAGACGGTTCCAAACTAGAACCGTGTGTGATGATTTTTTTCACTGATGGTTATAAAACCGTCTGTGATGACCGATTGTCATCACTAACACTTCGGTACAGACGGTTCACAAAACTGTTTGTAATGTGTTTTGTGAACCGTCTATGATATGGACATGTGTAGTAGTGGTTAGAGACACTAGACATAACTAACCACAAGAATAATTAAGTCACATATTCTGTGTGTGAGAGAGAGATCACATAATTAAGCTAGCCCTTATATGATCAATTATGCAGTGGATCTCATGTAACTATCGTACTTTTACTCATTTCCATATGGCCACGTCATCAGTTTTTTTTCTCTTGTGACAGGAACATCGATCATCAAGCATTGTTTGAATGGATAAGAGGATCTAGATATAAACAATTGCTTCACTTGGCCATATGTGCTAGCATCTTAAAAATCTTTCTCTAGACGTGACACTAGTGTCCAAGATTGATCTAACATAAAACCAAAAGTAATGAACTTTTCTCACCAAGCACCCATTAGTCGTAAATACATGTGCGTTTTGAGGTCGACACGATCTTTAAAATACAACTTTGACCACTAATTTTTATTATAATATATTTATAAAATCTAATAAAATTTTAATATTATAAAAGTGCCTTTTAAGATAAATCTACACATATGATTTTTCATGTATCTAATTTAAATATTTTAAAAGATATTAATAGTTAAATTAAGTTTTAAAAGTTTGACTGCACATTGCTAAAACTATAAGTATTTATGGCTAGAGGGAGCAGTACTCTGGACAGACATATATGTCGCTCATGTCATGTGTGTTTCAGTTCTTTAAATTAAGCAGAAAAAGATGTCGAGAACTTGGTCATCTGACGACAACACCACTTGCTTATGACATAGACATGGGCACTTTGTGTTTTGCTTTCTACATGATTCTAGAAACCGCGGCTTTTGAAGCATAAGGTAGACTAATTAAGAAGAAACATACGGGTCGAAATGGGGCACCAGAGAACTAGACTCCATGATTTCAAATATACGGATTGTTAAATTCGGGTATATTTTTTAAAAATTTTAGTTTTAGGGTATATACTCATCTATCAAAATTCAAATAAAATATATACCTTTGAAAAAATATACTTAATTCAAAGTTTTTAAACGAATTTAGATTGCATACTTTGCTCACATACCTACAATCAAACTATCATCAAAAAAGGAAACTTTAGTTTAAATTTCAATTCAAACTTGTTTGAACTAGTTAGTAAATTAGTTAAACTTAACATCCTAAAAATTTCAAAAACTTGCACATACAATACATAGGAGAATATACCCATTTTATATCATGCTCTCCATGGTGTCCTAAGTAATTATTATATATATATAAACCAAGTGTCTACATTACTTTCTTAATCGTGTCAAACCAGACAGAATAATTAAGGTATATGCTATTTCAGTTCAAAAGTAATAAGACCACCTTAAACTTTATCTGAGTGGTTCCCTTTTGAACATAAAGATATTCTAGAGTATTGATGCCAATTCTAGTTTACGCGTATGTAGTACTCCCTCGTACGTACGACGTAAGTCTAATTTGAAGTATTGTGTTGACATTGACGGCTAATTTCTATCACAATATACCACATAAAGGTAGCCTCATCTCTTATATGTCACTAACGTGTGAACCATGACCTAACATGTCAGTGACACATTCATAAATTTCTTTAAATTCTAGTGGTATATGAGGAATTAATTCTATTAATTATGAAGTACAATTCATATTGAATCTGGTAATACCAAATTCATGCAGCCAATCTAGATATTTTTTTAACGTATTGATGGTCAAAACTAAGAATATATATATATATATATATATATATATATATATATATATATATATATATATATATATATATATATATATATATATATGATCCTACATGCATCCTAGGAGTACTACATGCAAAATATTCAACCCTAATCTTTGTTTTGGTTTTTGACGACATGATTAATATAAAACACTATAATATACATCAATTAGTCCAACATCACAACTTTCTAAAGTCGAGTCAAACTGATCATCAAAAAGAAAGTGAAATATTTGGAAAAGAAAGTGGCAGTACTGATGTGTTATAGAAAGAGTTCATGTTGGACAAAAGTCATGTAGCCGTAGCTAATCTGCTTACTTTCATAGACCACAGATAAGATCACACCACCAATTAGAAGCGCGCCACCATTCTTCTCTGCCGCTCTTCCTTTCCTATGTTTCCACTTGCCGTACTAAGTGGAGAGAGAGAGAGAGAGAGAGGGGATGCTGCATAACCAGCAGAGCCATCTCTTTCACCGTATGAGTAATTTTATTCAAGCTTAGGCTTTCCATGTCAAAGCGTGCACAAAGCTCGTGTGTGCGTTAGCGATGGAAATGGCGGCCGTGATAGGTGGATGGATTAGCTTATTTTGTGCGGCCATGTTGCAACTTTTCTACCGTATATATACTGTATAGGTAGCTAGGGCTAGCTTTAATTTGTCAAAAGTTCGGTTCAATTTTATCTTCTGGAAATTGAATTGGTTCACTGCTTCTCCTTGAAGAATTCTAAGAAGGCTTTGCATGCAAGGAAAATGTCAAACACACAGCTGCACATCACCTACCAAAATTTAGTTTGGTCGTGCTCGAAGCAGACAGCCTGCTGATGATTTGAAGTCAACTGTTGCATCACACGTTGTATAAGTAGTGGCATTTCAATATTAGTTCAATCCCCAGCTCGATTTGTATCCTCTGCCTTAGGTTCAAACGGCAAAAACATGGCGAACTTGTGAAGTCAATACTCGGGATACGTAAAAGGGTCGCGAGAAATTAGAGAGGGAAATTTCGAATATATATATATATATATATATATATATATATATATATATATATGGCAGCATATCTAGTGCAAACCTACCTTATGGTGGTACCCATGCAACTCTCAACGTACACCGTTTGATCTAGACTCAACGTACAAGATGCAGGTGGGATAGACTTCCTAGCCACTTAAACCATTTTTTCACAAAACCCCCGTAATCTGCCCTCATGTCACAAAAAACGGCGCCTTTTCCTTCCTCAGCCTCCTCGTATTCTCCCCGAGCCGCCGCTTCATCGCCATGGCGCTGTCAAGCCGTTGCCCGGCCGATCGCCGCGCCGTCAAGCCGCCGCGTCGGCCCGATCGCCGCTGTGATATCGCCGGTCGGCCGTCGCCGCCGCAATTTTTCCGTCGCCACGTCGTCACCCACGCGGCCGCTCCGTCGTCTGCCGCCAGTTCCCAGCGCTCGTCGCCGCGTCGCTCGCTGCTGGTGCCCGTCGCGCCCTCGCCCGCCCCGTCACTCCCACGCGGCCGCTCCGTCGCTGTTCACATCTCGTGAGATCCTTTTTCCTTCACTGAAGCTGCTACCGAATGTTGCACGGGAGATGACGTTGCCTATGAGATTTTGGAACTCTGGCCAAACATCGATCTCCTGCACACCATTAGACCCCACAGAACTCTCCCATCTACATAGCTCAAATAATTTGCCGTTGTATTGTATGGATGTAGCTCAAGTTTGTAGTTTTAGTTGTGAGATAGTATTACAACACTGCCGTTCTAGTACCTTGTTCAATTTCTACCCCTTCTCCAGCAAGTATGAGCTGCTTTTAGTCCTTTGAATGTTGCTTTTTTAGGGAATGATACTCATATTACTCACTGCTCATGACAGCCATCATAGATTCCGTGGACAGCCAAAATGTGGCTATGAGCTCGGCTATGCCTTCAGTGATCCAAGGAAGAGGAGATGTCCAGTCAATTGATGAAGATTTTTCCACTCCTACATCTCTTGATGGTTGCATCACACCAAAGAGTAGGAGCTTGCCATTATGTGTGAGTATCATGACCGGAAGGATTCCTGTTTGTGTTGTACTTTTTTTGCACATTGTTATTAATGTCCCTTGTTGGTCACACAGATTTCATCGTCTACTCCTCAATGCGCAGAGGAATTGAAGCCCATCGTGGGTATGACGTTTGATGATCCGGATAGTGTGGAGGAGTTCTACAAGTCATACGCTCATCACGTTGGGTTTTCAATTCGTGTTGGTCAGCACAAGAAAAAGGATGGTATAGTGAAGACAAAGCGATTCTTATGTGCAAATCAGGGATTTCGGTCAGAAAAAGGTAAGAATGTCGTTATTGATCCTTCCAAACAGAGACGCAAGAGGAAAGTCACTAGATGTGGATGTGACGCAAAAATTGTCGTCAAACGTTGTATTGACAGTGAGAAGTACAAGGTATATAAGTTTGTTGAGGAACACACACACCATCTTGTGACACCTAGTAAGCATCATCTAATTAGATCAAGCCGGGAAGTTAGTGACAAGGTAAAGACTACATTGTTTGATTGCAGTAGAGCAAGCATTGGTACATCCCAAGCATACACATTGCTTTATGCTAGTGAGGGGGGGGGGGGGGGGGGTTTGAAAATGTGGGATGCACAAGAAGGGACTTGCAAAACTACCAGCGTGACCTTAGGGAGAGTCTCAATGATAGTGATGCTCAAATGTTTATCCAACAACTCAAAAGAATGAAGGAGTTAAATGCTGCATTTTTCTTTGATTATGTGCTGGATGAAAAGAAAAGATTAGTTCACGTGTTTTGGGCAGATGCCACGAGCAGAAAAAACTATAATCTTTTTGGGGATGTGGTATCTTTTGATTCCACATACACCACTAATCAGTACGATATGATTTTTGCACCATTCACTGGAGTCAACCATCATTTGCAGAGTGTGTTCTTTGGTGGTGCATTCTTAGCAAATGAGAAGATCGAGTCATATATTTGGTTGTTTCAGACCTTCTTAAGAGCAATGGGGGGTGCAGCCCCTAAACTTATTGTAACTGATGAAGACAAAAGCATGAAGGCCGCTATTAGCGCTGTTTTACCAACCACCAAACATAGGTTGTGCATGTGGCATATTATGCAAAAACTCCCTGAGAAGATTGGTCCTTCTGTTAGTGCACAGGATCAATTTTGGGCCCGTATTAACTCTTGTGTATGGGGTTCGGAAACTGCAATGGAATTTGAATCAAAATGGAGTTCTATCATTTCTGATTTTCAATTAGAGAGCAATGATTGGCTTGTTAGAAGGTATCAAATTCGTGAATCGTGGATCTCGCCATACTTGATGGACATATTCTTATCAGGTGTTCTCAGAACCACATCAAGGTCGGAGAGTGCAAATTCTTTTTTTAACCGATTTGTTGGTCGCAAGCTTACTTTGGTCGAGTTTTGGCTTCGATTTGAGACAGCTTTAGAAACTCAACGGCAACAAGAGTTGGAAGCTGACAACACTAGCATTAATACAAATCCTCAATTGATCACTCCTTGGGGGATAGAGATGCACGGAAGTATGTTGTACACACATGAGGTATTTGATAAATTTCAAAGGGAGGTAGTTGCAGCTAGAGACCATTGTGTCTCAGATAGCATGGTGCAAGAGGAGAAAACAAAAATCCTGTCAGTTGTTGATGATTCCGATAGAGTTAGAAAAGTCCTCTATGACAACATCTATGGTAGCTGAGTGTTCATGCATGCTTTTTGAGTCAAAAGTAATTCCATGTCGTCATATTATACACGCTTTGAGATGTGTAAAACTAAACGAGTTACCGAACTACTGTGTTCTAAAAAGATGGGAGAAAAAGTGCAACAAGTAAGTGATTTACTAACATTCCTTCTCACTAATCTTGTATTCAACCTATTAACAAAACGCTACTTTTGCAGAGAGAGAGTTTATGATGAAGTAGGCAACCTACTGCAAGCAAAGCTGCCTACCTCGTTAGATTTAGTAATGAGAAAGAAGGTTTGTGTTGTTAGTGACAAATTTGACCATCTCCTTAGCATGGCTAAGCAATCAGATGAAAGCATGGATTTCTTCACATCATGCGTGTTCAACATTGAGGCCCCCCTCTCTCAAATGGTTCCCGCTGTTGAAAATACTAGGAAAGAAGAATATGAGGCTTTCATCGGTTGTAGCATTCCATCTCAAGTTATTATCCATCCACCAAGTGATATTAGATCGAGGGGAAGAAGCAAGAGAATAAGAGGACATTCAGACAAGAAAAAGGAAGTGCAGGAGAAGAAAGGGGGTGGGCAGCAAAAGAATAGGATGCCACGCATGTGCAGGTTGTGCAAGCAAGTCGTGTTACATGATAGTCGTAATTGCCCAATAAAAAGGAATGACTAGGTAAAACTATGTAATGTTAGTCCTGTGTTGAGAGCTTTGTTTCTTAAAACAGCTAGCAAATGGCAGCAACATGTTATTTTTGGTTTGAATGTATTCTTAAAAGTGTTTTTGGTTTGAATTGTTGGTGAATGGATCGTAATATTTGGGATGATCTTGTGTATTTGTTTCAAATAATCTCGTAAGCATGGAACTGCTATTAATTTTTTTCTCAAAAAGTGTATAATGTGATGCTAGTTATTTGCTCTGATGTCGGGAATGTCACAGTTCATATGTACAATGAGATGATGTTGTTGACCATTTGTTTCATATATTCCCTGCTTTTTATTCTGCATTTTGTTATCATGCTAAATGCATAGGTTACCATCGGAGTGGAATCTAATATTGCCAATCCCTTGTTATAGGTAAGCAAAAGATACTGTGCTCAGCACCGAATTGATAATAGTAGCTTCTGAAACTGTTAATTTTGACTCTGAATTACCACATTACAAAACCGACCATAACGTGGGTGGAGGCTTTGGAACTGGTGCTTGAGAAATTAAAACCAAAGGTCAACTTGTTATCCTCACTGGATCCAAGCAAGAGCTTGTTATCCCAGCTGCTGCTGTGTTTCCCTCCTTGCATCCATGTAAGAGCTTGTTATGTCAGTAGAAGGATGCCTTTTCTACAATGGACTCGCCAATATGGATGGACAGTAGCACAACTAAGCAATGCAGAGAAATAGAAAATGCAGTCGCTTGTAGTTTTGCATGAAACAAAGGAACCCAGTTAGCAAGTCATACAACGAGTATTCAGCATTAAACAATTGACTTGGATACAAATAAACAAGGTACTAGAACGGCAGTGTTGTAATACTATCTCACAACTAAAACTACAAACTTGAGCTACATCCATACAATACAACGGCAAATTATTTGAGCTATGTAGATGGGAGAGTTCTGTGGGGTCCGATGGTGTGCGGGAGATCGATGTTTGGACGAGTTCCAAAATCTCATGGGCAACGCTCATCTCCGTGCAACATTCGATAGCGGCTTGATGAAGGGAAAAGGATCTCACGAGATGTGAGCAGCGGACGGAGCGGCCGCGTGGGAGTGACGGGGGCGGGCGGCGGCGCGACGGGCACCAGCGCAGCGACGGGCGGCGACGGCGCTGGGAATCGGCGCGGCGAGCGACGGAGCGGCCAGCGGGTGACGGCGTGGCGACGGAAAAAGCGACGACGATCGCCGACGGGCGGTGATCTGCTTGGCGATCGGCCGACCGGGGCGGCTTGACGGTGCGGGCGACTGGCCGGGCAACGGCTTGGACGGCGCCGCGAGCGATGGGGGCGGCGGCTCGGGGAGAATACGAGGAGGCTGAGGAAGGAAAAGGCGCCGTTTTTTGTGACATGAGGGCAGATTATGGGGGTTTTGTGAAAAAATGGTTTAAGTGGCTAGGAAGTCTATCTCACCTGCATCTTGTACGTTGAGTCTAGATCAAACGGTGTACGTTGAGGGTTGCATGGGTACTACCATAAGGTAGGTTTGCACTAGATATGCCGCCTATATATATATATATATATATATATATATATACACACACGTACCCCCTCATCTCAATCATCCAATGTATATCCAGCCAATCACACAGACAAAGTGGATTGAACTTATCAGTACACAGAAGAAGAGACACGTAGAAACCCTTGTGCATCGTATACACAATATTAACGAAAAGATGACTGCTTTCATGTCTTCTTTTCTAACATAAGTTACATAAATCTTAAAGCAAACAAAAAAAAAGTAATCACTATCTACCTTCTACTTATATTTTAATATCTATGTAACTTTTAAAAAAGAAAAGCATAGAAGCAACTCTAGGAAAAAATGATCGAGTGCTTTGCAGTTTCAGACTTTCAGGTTCAAGAATCGATGAGTTTGCTTCTTCAACCTCGCCCATGTACGTTGCAAAAAGTTAAGCTAGCCAAAGGAAGTGACGTTAAACTTTTAAAACTTTGATCATTAATATATAGTTAAAATATATATATAGATTAACTATATAAAAATAATGTTATTGAATTTGTCTCGTAAATATTTTCACAATACATTTTTTGTTATTTTTGCTAATACATTATGATAATAAATTATACTCAAAGTCCTACATTGGAAACTGTAAAATGTAACGGCCTACATTTGTGGACTGAGGGATCGTACCTCTTAAAAGGCATCCCCTATCTCATCTGGTGTTCAATTTATCTCCTTTTTACCTCGATCGAGATCGATGCATACATATTTTGATGATTAGAGAATACATCTAGAGTCAAAAAAAGAAAATGGTGTGAATATCAAGACAAATTGGATGGTGAATAAAATAAGAGGATGTTTCCCTTAAAAGGTAAAAAGCTTTTCGCACTAGCAAAAACACTGGATTATTTACGAACATAAACGTTCGAGCGACACTATCTTTATTCACCGTCGTCAAATGAGCCTGATGGTTAATTCCGATCCATCAGGTTGATTGTTGGAAGTTTCAAGTTAATTAGATAAGTACTATTGCATCATTTTTCGATCTTCCTTTCTGAAACCGGCCTTGACGGGCAATTTAAATTTTCACAAAAAAAAATGCTTGACAACTGGATATTGGATCCGGATTCTCCACCATTACGACCAATAAGAGTTGTACAAAATTATGATCGCCCATATTTACTAAACATTGATTTATTACTAGATGGCGTGCCCCAAACCATACTCCTTCTAGTCACAAAGGAATGCCACTTTAGAAATCAACTATACATGGTCGGATCACTAATTTTCATATATTGTGATATATTTGTAAAATCTAATAAAATTATAACATTATGAAAGTAATTTCGCTACAAATCTGTGTATATATATGATTTTCACAAATCCAATCTAAATATTTAAGAAAGATATATATTGGTTCCACTACTACAAAAGAACTTATATTAGACCCCTCATTCCTAACGGTTTTTTACGAAAACCGTTTGTGACGTGTTTCGGGTACATCGCAGACGGTTTGTGGCTAAAACCGTCTGCGATATCGGATTATCACATACGGTTCCATCTACAAACCGTCTGTGAAGTTCTTGCTTTCATCACAGACGGTTTGTGGATGAAACCGTCTGTGACAATGGTGATCATTACAGACGGTTTCAATCACAAACCGTCTGTGATGAAAGCAAGAACTTCACAGACGGTTTGTAGATAAAACCGTCTGTGATGATCACCATATCATAAATATTTTTATCCACAAACCGTCTGTGAATCGCTCAGAGGGAACATTCAAACATCATATGCTTATATATATATATATGTGTGTGTGTGTGTGTGCATAAGCATCACAATATATATATACAAAAGTTTCCCACCAAAAACCTACTGGGAAATACTACTTAGCCGATTTAGTCCTTGTCGTCGTTGTCAGAGTCGGAGTCGTCACTGCGACCGTTGGGGTCCTTGCTCTAACCGGCTCTGTCTCGGTCATCCTCCAACTCCCAGTCGTCACGATAGCCCTCCGACGAGTCGTAGCTATCGTCGTCGTCGTCGAAGGAGGAGGAAGAGGATGTTGGCGGCGGACGCTTCTGCCCGACGCCGACGCTTGAGGCGGCGGGAGCTGAAGTGCCCGCTTGCCGCGGAGGGAGCGGACGATTCGTTGATATGGCGCCGGCGTGACGCCACAGCTATTCCCGTAGGGGTCTCAGAGGCTGGGGCAGTGGCGGTGGTGGAGGTAAGTCGGCGGTACTGGAGGTGAAGACGATGGCGACGGCGGAGCCATCGTCGGAGGCTGGGCGGTGGAGCCGACAGAGGATGTGCTGTCTTTTTTGTTGCTCATGGCGGCGTTAGAGGCAATTGCAGTGAGGGATGTGGAATGCTATCGATCGATGCAGTATATATCGTCGCCGAAGTGCAATTAATGATCTGCATTAGGGAAACGAAATGCCTGGAACACGGTCTTCGAAGTGGAATTTCAACAGATGGTTTAATTCTTCGGAACATGAAGCGATCAACTCGAAACACTGCGCGCCCGTCTTGGGAAGACGAAAGCATTGGGAACATCATAGACGGTTTGTGGATAAAACTATCTGCGATGATGTAATCACAGACGGTTTTATCCAAAAACCGTCTGTGATGTCAAATCTATCACAAACGGTTTTATCCACAAACCGTCTATAATGATCACTACATTATATATACGAACAGAGAGCCGATCGAGCTCCTCTGTATTTTTAGGATTTCCTAGATATTTTCGACGTGACTGCGAATTAGAGACGTTCTGGTGAAAGAGACTATAGATTTGGAGGTGTAATTGTAGATCCTTATGGTCTATGTCATCTAAGGTTAGTAATTACTTCATAATTGCATTATATTTTAGATCTAGCTCGGTAAAGAGGGAAATGAAGCTGGCCGGTTCTACATCTAGGTGTAGATCCATTTGTTCTCTGCGATGTAAAGTAGTAATTGATTCATATTTATGTTATATTTAAGATCTAACTTGGTAAAGGGGGAAATGAAGCTGATCAATTTCTAGATCTAGCTTGTTGTAGATACATTTATTCTCTGTGATGTAAAGTACATACATTTGTTATAGCTTTGTGGATATCCATTTGTTCTAATTGCATTACATTGAAGATGTAGCCTCGTTCTTTTAGATGGATCGAAGCTAGATGTACACTGAGAACCATGCAAGTGCCGAGTACATTAATGGTGTATCCGTTTTATAGAAGGGCTGCAGAGGAAGATATGTTGATCATGGGGGTGAAATTTATGCCTTGTCCATGCATTGACTGCGAGAATCTGAGGATGTTTCAGAACACAGCGCAGATCGAAGCACACTTGATTCTATGGGGTTTCAAAAGAGGGTATACATGTTAAACCAATCACGGTGAAGAGAAGATTACGCATGGACCAAGTAGTAGTACCATCGTCGACGAAGTACATATCTACTGTGCTTTCGATGAGGATAGGTTTTATGATGATAATCTAGATCAGATGCTACGGGATGCAGAAGGAAACCGTGATGAGTGGGAGCACGTAAAATTCCGCGGCTTGATGAACGACTCAGAGAAATCTTTATTCCTGGGTTACAAGTTCAAGTACACAAGGTTATCATCCGTGCTGGAACTGCTGAAATTAAAGGCAAGCAACGGTTGGTCCGACAAGAGTTTCACGGCGCTGTTAGGTCTGTTAGTGGATATGCTTCCAGAGGAAAACGAGTTGCTGACAACCACCTACAAAACCAAAAAGGTTCTTTTGTCCCTTGTGAATGGAAGTAGAAAGAATACATGCATGTCCGAACGACTGTATCCTTTACTGCAAAGAGTACGCAAACTTGCATGTATGTTCGGTGTGCAACGCATCCCAGTACAAGCGTAAAGATAGATCAGATGACGACAACGAGTGGATGGAGTTGAAGAAAGGATCTCCCGCTAAGGTGGTGTGGTATCTGCCTATAATTCCCCGTTTGAAGCGTTTGTTTGCTAACCCAAAAGAGGCAAAATTGCTTCGGTGGCACTCGGATGAGCGTAAGAACGATGGAATGATTAGGCACCCTGCTGATTCCACACAGTGGAGAAACATCGATAGGAGGTTTGAAGAATTTGCAGCGGATCCGAGGAATATAAGGTTCGGATTGAGTACAGATGGAATGAATCCTTTCAGTAACATGAGCAGTCGTCATAGCACTTAGCCCGTGAATCTCTGTGTGTACAACCTTCCTCCTTGGTTGTCTATGAAGCGGAAGTACATATTGGTGTCTATACTCATCCAAGGCCCGAAGCAACCTGCGAACGATATTGACATGTACCTACAACCATTGGTGGAAGATCTGAACACATTGTGGGCTCATAGGGTGTAGGTATGGGATGCTCACAAACAAGAGTACTCCACTCTACGCTGCCTGTTGTTCTGCACCATAAATGATTATCCTTCCCTTGATAACCTGTTGGGGTAGAGTACAAAAGGAGCCAAAGCATGTACTCACTGCTTGGATGATACCGACAGTGTGTGGCTGAATCACTCGCGCAAAACCGTATACATGCGTCATCGTAGGTTCCTTCGGAGGAATCACTCATACCGCAAGATGAAGAAATAATTCGAAGGCACGACCGAAGACACTTTAGCTCCAAAGCCTTTAAGCGGGCTAGGCGTTCATGACATGGTTAAGAACTTGGATGTTGCGCTAGGAAAGGGACGTAAATCGAGGACACGTGAGAAGAGCATGTGGAAGAAAAGATCAATATTTTGGGACTTACCTTATTGGGAGCACCTAGAAGTTCGGCATGCATCGACGTGATGCACGTAGAGAAGAATGTCTGTGATATCTTGATTGGTCTCTAGCTGAACTTAAGGGTAAAACAAAGGATGGTATGAACGCAAGGCTTGACTTGGTCAATATTGGCATCAGACCTGAGTGAGTACCGAAAGAGAATGATAAAGGCCGAACATACTAGGAACCTGCTTGTTACACTATATCCAAGGCTGAGAGAACCGAACTGTACCAGTGCTTGCATGGTGTGAAAGTTCTGTCCGGTTACTCGTCCAACATGAAGAGACTTGTTTCGATGCAAGATTTGAGTTTAAATGGCATGAAGTCCCATGATTGCCATGTGCTTATGACACAGATGCTCCCTGTGACAATTAGAAGTATTTTACCGAGTAAGGTCCGGGAGACAATCACAAGGCTGTATTTTTTCTTTAACACAATTGCTCAGAAGGTTATCGATCCCGAAGGACTAAATGCTCTGCATACCGAGATGGTCATAACTCTATGTAATCTTGAGATGTATTTCCCTCCGTCATTTTTCGATATCATGGTCCATCTCATTGTTCACCTTGTGAGAGAGATAAAGCTGTGCAGGCCTGTGTTCCTACGTAGCATGTACCCATTCGAGAGGTATATGGGAATTCTCAAGTCCTACGTACGGAATCGATCTTGACCGGAGGGTAACATTACCGAAGGTTATGCAATCGAGGAGGTCATCGAATTCTGCGTGGATTACATGGCTCAGGTCGAACCGATAGGTGTGCCTCGATCCTGCCATGATGGGAGGCTCCAGGGCATCGGGGCCATCGGAAGGAAAACAATCACGCCTGATCTGGTTGCGTGCGCTAAAGCTCATTTCACACTTTTGCAACACATGGCTGTTGTGGCAACATATATTGAAGAGCACAAGAACTATCTACGACAAGAGAATCCGTCATGACAGGAGTACTGGATCATCAGACAGCATAACCTACAGTTCAACAGATGGTTCAAGGGGCAACAACCCATCACTGAAAGCTCGTCAGGTGATACGCTGACATGGTTGGCAAAATGGCCAGCATTTATGGTTGTAACATGGAAAGGATACAACTTAAATGGGTACACATTTTACACGAGATATCAGGACATGAAGAGTAAAAATTAGAACAACAGTGTTCGCATTGATGCGCTGAATACAGCTGGATCAACGAGGAGCTTGTACTATGGGTTCATTGAGGAAATTTGGGAGCTCGACTACGTACTCTTCAAGATCCTCTTATTTCGGTGCCGTTGGGTTAACCTGTAGCATGAGAAGGTTGACAACGGCGGCGTCACAACTGCGGACCTCAAACGTGTCGGATACCAAGACGAACCATTTGTTCTCGTTAACCAAGTTGTTCAAGTCTTCTATGTAACCGACCCATCTAACAAGAAGCGGCACATTATTCTTCAGGGAAAAAGGAGGATTGTCAGAGTCGAGAATGTGGTAGATGAGAAAAAAAACAATCAGTTTGACGAGTTGCCTCCTGTTGGTACCGACGTCATGATCCAGGAAGACCAACCTGAGGAAGCGAGCTACACACGTGTTGATCATCGTGAAGGGCTAATTTTTGTACAAAACATTTAATGAGATACATGTTTGTGTTATAATTAATGAGATGTACACTAATTATAATTAGTTAGATGTATTGATTAAAATTAATAAAATGTATGTATTATAATTAATATGATGTATGTATGTATTATAATTAATGTGAGGTCACCATCTCAGACGATTCTACATTGGAACCGTCTGTGATGAGGAGATCTTCACAGACAGTTATTCCTTAGACGGTTATTCCAAGATGGAACCGTCTGTGATAATGCTACATCACAGACTGACAGTTGCAAAATCGTCTGTGATGACTCTTTGTCATCACTGACACTTCGATACAGACGGCTCACAAAATGGTTTGTGATGTGGTTTGTAAACCGTCTGTGATGACTTTTTGTGTAGTAGTGTTCTAAAGTTTAGAAAGTATGATCACATGTCACTACTAAAGAAACCGTGATCACTGCTGGTTCCAAACTGGCATCACTGCCGGATATTGGAACCGGCAGTGATTGATACAGATATCACTGTCGGTTCAAATTCGAACCGACAGTGATAGTCTTCCCAATGCAAATCCAAAAATAACTCGGTAAAATAAAAACCATTATTTGCAAAATACGCGCGCGCGGTTGCTAAGATTCGAACATGTGACCTGCTGCTCGCGTGATCTTCCCCCTTACCATCTCACCACCCACACACTTCTCAACTACTATAAGATATATTTTCCTTTTATCCCTTCGTACCCAAAAGTTTCAACGATTATTTGGACATCTACATGACTTCAAATAAAAAATTTGTCAACTACAAAGTTGTAGATCCCATCGAGAGCTACAATTTTCATATAAATTTTGTCTCCATCCAACTCCGTATGAAAAGTTATGATTTTTCAAAAATATTATCACTGTTGGTTTGGATTCCGAATCGGCAATGATACTATTATCACTGCCGGTTCGTAAGCCGATTCTTAAGAGGAACAAGCAGTGATAGTATCACTGCCAGTTTGTTTTAGAATTGGCAGTGATAAGTTACTATCACTACCGGTTCTTCTTCGGTCTAGCATTTGTGCCTGTCTATCTTATGAACCGACGGTGATAGTGCTCTCACTGCCTGTTCTAGCCGAACCGACAGTGATAGACCAGTAAGAAAGAGGTGTTTTGTAGTAGTATGTGCAAAAAAAACAACATTCCTTATGACTGGAGGGAGTATTATCAGTAGTGAGATATAATGCGCGCGATATTAATTTATTTCGATGAAAATGGAAAAATACTAATAAGGAATTCCAAGAGTTGCCTTGAGCCTAAGTAGCTAGGAACTGACTGACTTGTGCAAGGAGTTTTAGGTATCGTTTGGTTGGGTGGATGAGGGTGGATAGGATATGGTTATCAATGGATTTGGAGTTATCCAATTGTTTGGATGGATGGATAGATGGCATATGGTCATCCAGTTTTTCTAGAATATTCCTTCAAGATGCCGGATAGAGCCATCCTAAAAAAAGGTCGGACGGTCTCATCCAGTTTGTTACATGAAGAGGTGTAACGACCCTCATTTTCACATAAATGCAAAAATGGAAATCTAATGTGTATACAGTACTAGTCATATGATCAGTGGCTAGTACGCACATTTTCAACAATTGGAATCACATCCATACATCATTTTACTAAAGCGGAAGCTATTTGTACAATATATTCTTACAACTCAGAGTATATAAATATAGCAACAGAAGAAGCAAAGTCTTGTAGTGTGCCCATCCAATCCCTCAGGCAACTGACAAGGCATAATCCTTAGAAAGATCATATCATCGAAATTCCCGCAACCTGCGATGGAAAGATGTCTTCGAAGCTTCGGTAAGTTTTTCACCTAAAAACAACATATAAGCAAGGGTGAGCACTTTACGTACTCCGCAAGACTTTAGCAAAACCTATAATATATGCAGGCCATTTCAAAGGAAAGGCTTCTACGATTAATTTGCATAAAGCAATATTGAATTTGTAAATCATGTTGTCATTTGCAAACGGAATTTATAAGAGCAGGTTTGACTGATAAGAAATAAGTAAAGCATAAGTAATACTCACAGCCCTTCACGAGCAACGAATAATCCAGATGATGAAATCCAACAATGTCGGCCCTTTGACATAAAGTGACAGCTGCTAAACAGGTTTCAAACCAAAACCCATTTTTAGAAAATACCAAAACTTTTAACTAGTGCCAATTCACCAAGTTTCTCATAACCGAGGGGACGACTAATCGATTAGATTTACACTCTGTAGAGGTGTACAACTTTACCCACAAGTCATGACCTTTTCTTTTTGCCACATGCACCATTGGCGTGTGGCCAGAATGTTCATGACGAAAACCTTTACATCACCTAGGTTAACTCTGCACCAGTCTGGGACGTTAATCCATACTATGGTAGAAGAACTCAGAGCATAGAAATGATGAGAACTCCCCGTAGCATGGCGTACACCGTTACATTGGTAAGTAGAAACCCCTACAAGTAGACTTTGAAAGGAATGTCTGTGCTATCTCCCGCCTTCCATAAATGCAAAGTTAAACTAGATAACTTAATTGGTTTAAGGCTGCCTCATCCTAGCACTTGTGGTTTGTGCGGATTTATCTTGGATCATACAACACTATGTTCGGTCCTTAATCCGACACGGGTGATACTTCACCCTACACTACGTGCATTTCCCTCTGCACAACCGGCTATTGACAATAATCGTCCGCGTCAAAACCATAGTTTTGATTTTTGGATTTTTAATCAAAATACCAGTAACCAACAGTATCATAACCAATATTTTCACTTTCTCAAGAAACAATTTTGATCTGATCATTTCCATCGTTGGTTCTAAAGCATGGCTAAGCATAATTATTGGATCGTATATATATACCCATCTTGACAAAATGTATTGTCTATCAAGGAAGTTTCACGAGACAATAGGTATATCTACCAGTACCACAAAATAGCAAATTTACAGAAAATAAACGCATGCATGAAATATTTTAATAAACACAATGCAAATTAAATATTGAGATCAATATGATCAAAGGGGGTGCTTGCCTTGCTTATTTATTGCTTAAGATGAAGTCGAGGTCTCAGCTGACGGAGTCGAAGAAGGAGGTAGAGACGTCGGGTTCTACACGTTGTTCAATAGAAATATAGTAAATAACAAACTTCAATAAAGGCAAAAAGAAATCAGACATAAAACCAAATAAAGACTTACTGCAGAAAACGGGAATATCTTAGGGTTTAAGTTGCATGATTCCATATTCTTGTGTTCGAGTTGATTAAGCATTCATATCGATAACAGGTTTTATATTGAACAAAGCACGATTTCCTTTATAGGTTATCTATTCTTGTCTTACGAATTCAAGAGGTTAAAATTATTTATTCTTGTATTTATAATTATGAATTCTAGATGCTAAAATTATTTGGATTAATAGAATTAAAACATTAATCAATATGTTGTATGCTATGCATGAGAAGTAGTTTCATATATGTTAGATTTGTTAAGTTAGGCTATTGGTTATATATTCAAGGTTTTTAAGAAGGTTCTGGTGATACAAATATCTTAATTATTAATCTTTCTATTATTATTAAGTTTGTTTACATGTAGAACGGATTTCAGATATCATAACACTTAGGGTTGTTTGGGTGATAGGATTTATATGCAGAACATGATGAAATGAAGTTATTTCTTTAAAATAAGGTAGTCTATACTTTGGGGAACATTCCTAAGCTAATTTTATAAATTTTAGGATTTAGACGAGATGTTTTGTAAGCTATCGAAATGGCTTAATCATTTCTAAGGTCTAGAAATCATAATACTTAAGGTTATTTCACTAGCAAGATTTATATGCATACTATGACATAATGAACTTCTTTCTTCAGAATATAGTAGTATGTACTTTGGAGAGTATTTCTAAATTGATTTTATAAATTTTAGTGTCTGGATGAGTTATTTTATTTGCTGTTGAAATAGTATAAATGATCATAAAGTTAACGTTATAATGAGTCGGATTTCGATTTAAGTTTACGACTACACTATACATGATTATTTACTCATTATTCTGGCATTAGCAGGGGATGATCCTAGAAGTGTTTTGAAACTGGTTTCACATTATTTTGCTTTTATCCGAGATGTTTTATATGCATATGAATGATGAAGTCTATTATGAAAGCAATCTAGATTAGTTCTTTTTGCCGAATATTATGAGCTTATCTCAAAGAGCATATTAAGATTAGTTTTGCCTAACCTGATACTTAATTTATGAGGTTTTATGCATATGATTTTGATTCTCAACTATATATTCATCATAAGATGGCATATTTTATCTAAAGAACTTAAGCATAATCTATAACCTATTTTAATGACTCGATTGCATCATTTGGACTGATTTATTCGGAATCTACTTTTCATGGATCATGACTTTACTTTTCAATATATATATATTCTTTTAACAAAGATAAAGCTTATTGTTTTCATGCTAATTAAGTTTATGCACATGCAAACTACTAATGCTGTATTCAAATTATTTCAACAGTAATGAATCAGCTTCATGGTCATTCTGGAATGTATGCATATATCTAACTACTCGTATATTTATTTTACATATATCTTTTACATTTGGGTTATACTCCATTTTATAAGACTTATTCAACTTAAGTTCATTAAACATTTGTTACTGTAAAATAAATCAGTTTCATGGTCCATTCTACATATGCATACATGCATACTACTACTGCTAGTTAATATATGTATCTTCTACTTTAGGATTACATTCTATTCATGAAACAATTCAAGTCAAGATCATAATTTAAATATTTTGACATTTTAAGGAGCCCTACTGCCATATTAGTATTTAGTAAATCAGTTTTATTTATTTTAGATTCCTTTTACACAGATTATGCATTTTTGAATATTTAATGTATTGAAACTAATCTTTAACAGAAAATGATTCAAACAAAGTTGAAACTTAAATATGTTTATATATTTGAGTTTCTAGAAGCATAAGGATTTCATTAAAATTGGTTTAATTAAATTCCCAGTTTATTTGCAAAAGTTTTATATGTAGCATATCTTTGGGACTCTCATCATTCTCATCATTCTGAGTTTGCTGAGCCTGAATTTTCACATGATTATGGTCATCAACCATCTTGGTGGGACTCACAGCCAGGTTGGTTCACATCTTTTGAGCAACAGTACAATTCTGATCTCAGAAATGCTCAAGAAAATTTTGAAGAAGAAAGGAGATTGGCTGTCCAGAGACATAATGAACAAATGGCAGCAATTCACCAACACAAGAAATGATGCAAAAGATCTATCAAGACCAAGCAAACCTCAGGGATCTGAGGAAATGGATAGGTGAGATCAAAACTGAACAGCTTGTGACCAAGGATAGAATGTATGATCTCAATAAAAAGTAGAATGCTCAAGATGTAAAGGTTGACAAGTTTGCTAAAAATGTATACAAGAACTTTGAAAAGACTGGCAGCTGCTTGGATTGGCAAGGAGATATGTTTGATTATCTTCGGGACTGCACTGAAGATGCTAGAAATAATTTGATATCTAATCAGGAACAAATTGCACAGCTCTTATTGGATAAGTCTGAGGAACTCAAGAGCTAATCAGAAATGTCCAGCAAGACCTCAATGAACTCAAGTTCAACCCTCAGCCTTTATCCTAGTTGACATGATCAAGCTATAGCTACTCCTCTCTCTGACAAAGACCAAGAGCAATCATCGTCTTCTCCTCCAAGAAGAAGCACAAGTTCCAGAATGGCAAGTATGTTGAAAAGGACTTTTTCAAAGTGCAAGAAGTAACCTTTTTGGCTATTGATGCCAAAGGGGGAGAAGAATAGCTTAGTTAATTGAGTTAGTTTAAGGGGGAGGAGAAGAACATCTTTGTTAAAAAGGGCTAAGATCAGAATAGTTCTCTCTACAGAAACTCAAGTCTTTTATGCTTGTTATAAGAAGAAGAATCTGTTATACATAAACTCAAGTCTTTTATGCATTTGCTTTTCTCGATTTTTTTGTGATATCTGAAAAAAAAACTTATCCTGAATGCTTCTAAAATTTTCTTCACATATTAAATTGATTTTCCTGAATGTTTCTGAATTTAATTAAATTTCATGTCATGCATTCATTCAAGGGGAGTATAAAATACTTGATTCGTTTAAACTACTTATTTGTTCTATCAGACTAACTTTTATCTACAGTATAAAAAATAAGTAACATTGCTAGCTCTCTAAGTATAAAATCAGAAATATTGTCATCAATCACCAAAAAGGGGGAGATTGAGAGCATCTAGGCCCCCTATTCTTTTTATTGTATTTATTTTGTAGGTTTTGGTGTTGATGATCAAGAAGCATACTTAGTACAAGCTTCCAAATGCTATTTTTGAAGAAAGGCTAAGGCTTTTATTTTTAGCTTTTACTTGAGAGTTGATTCAAGTCACATAACTAGAATAACCGTACTATTAAGAGGGATTACTCATAAGAAATGATCTTGGTTCATATGCAAAATCACTAAGATTACTTGGAGCATAGGTCTTTCTGTTCTTCTCTCTTTTAAAATCCTTGTCTTCCTCTTTAGCCAAAAAGGAGTCGCCAGTGGACTAACTTCTTTGAAATCTGGCGCTAAAAATCAAGGTTCAATTTCTAACCGAGCGCACACCATATACGCCGGACCGACTTTTTCAGTCCGGCGCTAAGAGTCCTCTTTGATAAAATTCAACCGAGCGTACACCGTTCATGCCGGACCAATTTGAACCCAGTCTTTTATTCAGTCCGGTGTATAATACTTCTTCTTTGCAGACCAACTTCTTTAGTCCAGTGTTAAAATTTCTGCCCTCAATCTTAACCAAGAATCTGCAAGGTTTAGAGGACCGTTTTCTTGTATACGCCGGACCAACTTTATCGGTCCGGCTCAAACATAACTCACTTCAAATAAAACCAGCCATTTACTCTTGTACGCCGGACCAACTTTTTCGGTCCGGCGCAAACGTTGTTCGCTGGTACAAAGTTAGAACAAGTCATGTGTACGCCGGACCAACTTTTTCGGTCCGGCGCAAACATAGTTTACCTGGCTAAATCAAAACATATGCACGACGGACCAATTTTATTGGGCCGACGCAAATCTTCTTTTTGCCAGTGTAAACCTCTGCTCTCTTCGCATATACGACGGACCGATTTCTTCGGTCCGGCGTGAATAGGTCATTCTGAGTTCAACAACGCCTCTCAAGACTATGTACCCCGGACCAAAATATTCGGTCTGGCGTGTGTGTAGTTTGACTTATGGTTCATACACTACAGAAATTCCTTCAAAAGGCAGCAGTTGACCTACCCCATCTATCCTACCAACCCTCAACGGGCAAATGGCAGGTGTAACGGTTATTTCTATTCAGGGTCTATATATAGAATGCCTGTGTTCACAAATGAGACAGAGCTTTGCACATGCGCAATTTTTGATATCCTGAACATCTTTGACATCATTCAAATCATATACAACTCTTTGATCTTTAGAATTCCTGAGTTTCATTCCATCAAAGAGTTTTGAGCTTCAACTCAGAAAATCACAAACATTCATTCTAAATATTTAGAGTGCTTGCTCCAAGCTAAGTCTAGTTTGCATCTAGCTACTGAACCAAGAGACAGGGCTTGTGGATAGTCTATTACTCTTGGAACTAGCTGTTCCTAGACGGTTGGAGAAGTTGTTGGTGCGACCTGTCCAACAGTGATTGTGGAAGGCCACCATTGTTGTAAAAGGTTGAGACTCACCTCACTGGAGTAGTGAAAGAGTCAAGATAGTGGAAAACCAAAAGCCATTGAGATTGGTTGTTTGGTGGAGCAATACTTCTGAGGAAGTGCTCTAACGGGGACGTAGGAGTAATCTCTGAACCTCCATGAAAAATCATTGTGTTCTTCTGTGTTTGTTTTTCTCTTTATTCTCAATATAGTTTCTCCTTCGAAATTCCCCTTCTTACAAAGTTTTCTTGAACAAGTGTTGTTCTGGACTTTTATTTTAACTGCTTCCGTTTCTGCGTTTTTATTGAGAAAAGTTTTTTATAATAATAATTATAAAAAGTGATAAAGTTGCCTATTCACCCCCCTCTAGGCCAACTTGATCCTTACATGGCTCCCGAGCTTAACGTCTACTGGAAATGGCGATTCTCTGAGGGGTTTGGGGTTTCGGCCAAGCGCCATTGGAAAGGGAGAATGAGAATAAGGTATGAGAAGTCAGGAGGCATTCGGTGGCTTATATAGCTGGCTTAAGTGGTGATGAGAAGGGTCTGAACAGAAGAAGGGAGTTGCGATGGTCAAGCTCGTGCGCAGGGCTTGAATTCACTGAATCCTGGCACGACCGAGATGACAAGCTCACAGAGATAAGGTGGTAGGGATAAGGAGGTAAGGATGACGGTTTTCTTGTCGCCATGAATGCGGCCAGAGGAATTGAAGGTTTGGTGTTCTGCTAGACTGCCACGGAAGTTCATCAATGGCGGTTTGCCCTATTGCCTCGCACGGTTGGCAGCCAAGGCAAGCCAGCGAAGCATGGGCTAAGGGTAACTAGGGCATTCGGGCAATTTCTAGGCAATGATAGCAGCGCCAATGGGGGGTGCATCTGCACGGTGCATTGAATTGGATGATATGCCGTTGCAGGGAAATTAATAGCAATCGGTTGAGGGGATGAACCAGGAGAGGGCTAAGAGGAATGAGGCAGCTTGCTCGGTTCACGCTTAGAGGAGGAAGAAGGGCGTGAGGGGAAAGGAGTCTGACGAGTGGGGACCGGGCCCATCTGGCAGCGGTGGAAGAGAGCTACCCCATTTTCACTTGGCAAAAAGGGTCCAACAGTGGGTAGGCCCACTTGCCATTGAAAGAGAGAAGAGATAAGGGAAGGGAGGAGCTTTTGGACAGCTCAGGTTCAGCATTGAAACATGCAACAAATCACCATGATGATTTTTGAAACTTTTTATCTGAGGTCCTAGGATAAGGATCGACATCTAGCAAAATATTAGGTTAATATTTTTTACATAAAAATTAAATCAATTCGGACAATGCCAACTCGACAGAAAATCCATCTCTGAATTTATTTTATTTGAGGATGACAATAATATTATTTATTTTTGAGACTTTGTTTTAGAGTTGAATTTGGATTAAGGATGCTTCCATAAAAATTTAAAATTAAAATCTTGTATAGTTATTTTATAAAAATTCTGACATTCTGATTTTGAGAATTTTAGAGTTTCTATTTTTGAATTTTAAAATGCCTTAAATGATATTATTAATTTCTTATATTTTTACAAGAGGTAAATAATGCATTGAGGACATTATGGTAATTTTTACATCTCCAGATAAGTTTCGGATATTTTATATTTGTTATTATGCACTCTTTTAAGTCAAAAGAGATGTCTTTTCATTTGTCATTCCATCATTCTTTGTTTCAAAAATTTATTTATCAGCTTAAATGATTTAAATAAGTTCTGAAGAGTTTTAATATAAATTTTTCAAGATTTTACATTTACCTTTTTATGTTTTTACCATTATCCATTCTTTAATTCCATTTATTTGATTTTTCACACAAAGCATAAGTCCAAAGAAATCCAAATAAAAACCAATGATGTTAAGAAAACTCAGAAATAATTATATTCAAATTAAAAATATACATTTTTGTTTTATTACATTTTTTGGGATGTTACAAGAGGTGTGCTCGGTAAAATTCAAATTTTGCCGAAGTGTACTCGGTGAAATTCAAATTTTGGTCAAAATTTGTGTGAAAATTCAATTTTTGTTCGAAAATTCAAAATTTATCTAAAAATTAAAATTTAGGTCAAATTTTGTTCAAAAATTTGAAACCAAAATTCGAAACTTGATTACAACTAGCCCATCCATCTTTATCCATCCAATCAAACAAATAATTGGCTCATCCTATTCGTTCCTATCCATCCAACCAAACAAAAAATTGGTTTATCCCTAACCACCCAACCAAACAACCACCTGAAAAAATTGGCTTATTCTTATCCATCCAACCAACCAAAAAATTAGCTCCATCCCATCTAGACTGGATGCGCATATCCCATCCAACCTCATCCAGGCAACCAAATGCATGCATTGTTTGTTGCAACTTTGCACTCCGTAATGATGTCCAAGTTGTCCAATTAACGATGGAATGCATGCACCAATGGAATCCATCTACATACATATCGATTGATACGTACATGACTTGTACGTACATATGCTCCTTGTAGATAACACCTCGTGTTGACGTCAAAAACTTGAAGTAGGGTTTCGACAAAGAAGACACCGCATTTAACACCGTTCAAGAGCGTGCGGTCGATTTGACTCAGAATCACAAGGTAAAGAATATAAAATTCACGCAGCCGATCGTAAAGACCAATCGGCTTGTACTCAATCAGCTTGAAGCCGATTAAGATCAAGGTAGTAAGATAAGTCTAACTAGCCGATTAAGGCTAATTAGATGATAAAGGCAGATCGATTCTGAAGAAGGCGATGCGCAACAAAATCAGAATAAATCGAACCTGGGGTGTAATTGACGAAGATCAACAATCGGCGATGCGCAACTTTATTGATCAAAATCGATTACAAAGACTAAATTACAAAAGCTACTCCTAGTTGACAGGAAGGAAGAAAGTAAAAACTGGTTGATTGTATTGTGTTGATGATGCTCTTGTAGTTCGCTTTGGCCCTTCTTTTATACCCTCGGCCGATCGTGTCCTGTTACAACACGCTTCAAGTCCGTATTCGTATCAGCCTTATCTCGGACGGTTGTTTTTCTTAAAAATCTTGCAGTTACCAAAATATCTCCAAACCTTTCCATCCTGACCGTTAATTCCGTATCTTTGACTTTATTGTCGATTTTGACCAAGCTTGCCAAATTTTGGTGCAAACATATGCCCCCCATTTTTGAGAAATGACTTGTCATTTGTCAAAAATTTCACTTATCGGCTTTTCCAATCGGCTAACCGTTGAACTTTACTCAATAACTGCCACTTTATTCACGCTGTAATTCTCTGACATGCGAGTAGTGCGTTTTAACTGCTCGTGCCTTTTGAGATTGACTTCCCACCGCTTCAAATTTTCACCACGCTATAAAATGCGGCCCCCACCTTGGTCATTCTTCATGCGCACAAGCTCTTGAATCAACTACAATCGGCTTAAGCTTTCCGTTTGAAGTACTCCTGAGGCAATCCTTTAGCTCATCAATCTTCCTTCATCGGCTACAATGGACCCTAGCCAGGTACTTATTCCGATTCCACACAGCAACGATCAATATTTTTTTTGTCCATTGGGAAATCTAGACGTTCATACCATAACAAACCAGGAAGTTCCCCGTTTACCTCTGTCGGCTGCTGGTCATAACATAGAGGGGTGGAATAAGAGTGTCAAGGCTTGGCCGACAGCTCTTAAAGGATGGAGAAATTGGTTTATCAGGGTAGCAGCCCAAAAGAGGAGTGAATGGGAAAGAATGGGCATAGCTGAATGTATTTCACTTTCCTTAGCCGACCCTGAAGCCAACGAGCCCTTAGTGGCCACGGCCTGTTATTTTTGGTCAGACTGCTTTAATGCTTTTTTGTTCCGCACTGGTCCCATCGGCCCAACTCTTTTGGATGTGGCCCAGTTGTGTTGCTTGAGACCTGATGGGGACCAGGTATCGGCTTACAGTGCCAAACCCAAGTATAAGCTTATTAAATCCAAGGGTGAAGGATGGGCGAAATATATCAAAAACAACAATAAGGTTAATGGGATAGTGTCGGACGAAGAGCACGTTGCCTTCTTGAACCTATGGCTAGACCGCTTTTTGTTCTGTGGAGCATCTCTTGGACCAACTCAGGTATATCAAGTGATAGCAGAGCAACTTGTTGAGGGTCATCGGCTAGCTTTAGGAAAAATCTTCTTGGGTGCTGTGTATCAGATGCTTTACATAATAAGGAGTCGGCTTTATACGGGTTTTGGAAAATTCAGGTAACGTAGGTGGCCCAATGTGGTTCATACAAATATGGTCAGATCTTGCTTATTCAAATTGCCCTTTTAACTTGGATTCAAATAGACGATACTCCTTTTCCAAGGGAAGATATACTAGAAGGGGCTCCTATTCAATTTAGAGAATGCCGATCTTTTGGTGAGAGATTTATGATGTGCTCCAGAAATGAGACAAGGACCTTCCCCGATAGTGTAGAAGATTTCATTATTCTTTTGCAATTGAACAATCAAGATTTCAAGCAAAGAAGATTTCTTTAGTTATGGTGTCATGCCGATTTTCTTTGGCCTTCATTTCTTCATCTAGAAGCCGATAGTTCTCTGATGCCTCAAGAGACTTTGGACTTATATAAAATTTTCATCTCTCCGTGCATTTTCCATGCTGGCCTTCATACTCGGAATCGGACATTCCAACCTTCATACGAGTTTTACCACCCTTCAGTATATGCAAGACAGCTCGGTTTTGGCCAGGTGATTCCAAGTTTGCCACTCCTGGATCGGCTCCAACCCAGAGCTAGGGCTCGTAATGCCACATCGGCGAGGCTAGTCTTGGAGTTAGCCGACGAGCTCCAACTTCAGCCTCTCCACACTTTCATCCTAACGCCGCAGAGCGGGGTTTCACAACATGGTGGTCGGCTATTGCAGAGTGTTTGTATATGGAAAAGACTCCATCATTTATAATCAAAGAATTTTTCCAAATCGCGAGCCATCATTAGTATCTAACAACGATTCTAGCAAAGAAGCTAGCTCATCGGGTTATACTAACACAAGTCTAGTAGATAAGGTATCGGCTTGAATAATTTCATCTTGTGCATCGGTCTTTTTCCGATGCACTTTTCTAACCACTTTACATCGCTTGCATATTTGCGTGCTAAGGATGTTGGCAAAAGCCTATCTCTAGCCAATCGAAATGACCAGGTAAGAGGGCGATCAATCGACCGGCCTTACGGGCTATACCTCCGCACTTTAGGGTTCACATCCATCCTTATCGGACATCGAGAAAAAACAACCAAGTAAGTGCAAATACAATCGGCTCGTACCATTTCCTCCTCTACCTTAAACTAAACTTTATCCGATTTGTATTTCCAGAAAAGAAAAAGGCAAAGTATACCAAGGCTCCGGCGAAGAAAGGACCCAAGCCCCAAGAACAAAGCGGCGAGAGTTCGCCACATGCATCGGCTATTGGGGAGGTAAGTTACAATACCTTGTATAATGACTTATGTATCTTAATGCATTGGCTCACCCTTTGTCTCATTTTTCTTTAGCCAACGCAATCTGCCCAAGTCGCGAGGATCTTAGCCGATCTTCCGAATATTTCGACTGCGCCAATCCCTACGCCGAAGTTGACTCAACCTGCACCAGTCACCGATTTGCCAGAATTATCAGACCCAACAAACTTGCTTGGATTTTCGTTGGCGATCTTGACGACCCCAAAAATATTGGCACCGATGACTTTGACGCAGGAAATTAGAAAAATCCTTCAAGTGTCAGAAAAGGCATCGGCTGCCGTCACCTCTGCCCCGGGCATGAAAAAGCGCCTTGACAAGCTCTTCAAACTTGTGATGCAACCGCAATCGGAGATCTTGGCTAACAATCAACCGATAAGGATGCTATGGTCGCCGTTGAAGCCGATCTCCTCCGAAGCAATGCAAGCCCTCCTCAACGTATGTCACTTGGATGATAGAAAATTTTAAGTGGAGGAGGCGCAAAATCGGATCCAGCGACGTGAAGCCCAAGAGGTTGATCAGAAGCTTTTAGAGGATTTGGTTGCTGATGCCAAGGCAAAAAAGCGCAAGTTTGATACTGGTGCTCAATGTCTTAAATCGACCAAGGAGTCCCTCTCCAAATTGGAAAAAATAAAGAAACTCCTCTTGGAAGAGTTGGCCAAGCTTGAAAAACAAATCGAAGAAGGCTAACAAACCTTGGAGACCACCGATCGGTCAAGGAGCAAAACTTAGCATTGCAAAGGGTGTTGAAAATGTGACCAAGCAATCGCCAAGGTGAAGCGGTGCCCGGAATGCCAAGGATGATGAACGCCTTCTAAACGAAATTCAAGACATCATTGCCAAGGCGTGGGTGCTCATGTCGGCCTGGCTCGACTCTTCCCGGATCGGGCATCCAATATTAAACCTCTAATCAGAAACTTTGCTTTGGTTGTTTTTGAAAACACTTGTCCTCAATGCTTGTAACTTGTTATGTTGATAATCGGCTTGTTTAACCGATTTATATTCGCTTATATCTTCCGAGTTTGTAATCTTTTCAACCGATTAACAACATCGTGTTAATCTTGGCTCAATATGATCTTTAATCAGCTAGGCTCCAATCCAAATACTAGGGTAGTATTTCTTCAAGTATTTCCCGTTAATAGCTTTTGGCAATACATATCCTTCTAGCGTTTCTAGTAAGTACGAGTTTCCGCCGACTAGCCGATTAATTTTGTATGGCCCTTCCCACGTAGGTGACCATTTTCCAAATCGGTTATCCTTAGAACCAACAGGCAATATTGTTTTCCATACCAAATCGGCTTGATCGAAAGACTTAGGCATGACCCTTTTATTGTATGCCTTTGCAACTCTGATCTTATTCTTCTTAAGCCGATTAAGCGTAGACAAACGTAACTCTGCTAATTCATCCAAGTTGTCGATCATTAAATCATTGTAATTTTGAGCCGACAAACCATTTTGTCTAGCTACTCGTATCAACTCAATGTTAATTTCCACGGGTAGAACGGCTTCTTGTCCATACACCAATTGATAAGGTGAAAGTTTCGTCGCTCCGTGATACGATAGCCGATAGGCCCAAAGTGACTCCGATAGAGTTGAATGCCAATTCCTTGGCTTCTCATCAATTTTTTTTTGATCAACTTGATCAGTGTTTTATTAGACGACTCGGCCTGTCCATTAGCCTGAGCGTAATATGGCGAAGAGTTTAACAATTTGATCCCTAGACTCGTTGCGTAACCGTGAAACTAGTTAGACATGAATACTGTACCTTGATCGGTCGTGATTGTTTGCGGTATTCCAAACCGATGGACGATATGTTCATTCACAAAACTAATCGCCTCAACACTGGTCACCTTTTTAAGTGGTATATCCTCGACCCACTTTGAGAAGTAATCAGTTGCGGCCAAGATAAACTTATGGTCTTTACTCGAAGCAGGAAATATTTGGCCGATTATATCTATTCCCCAACCCCTGAACGGCCAAGGTTTGATAATTGGATGTAAAGCCGATGCTGGTGCTAGTTGTACGTTGCCAAACTTTTGACATGTTTGACATCCTTTATAATACTTGAAACAATCTCCTAGCATCGTCGGCCAAAAATAACCCGTCCGTCTGAGCATCCATTTCATCTTATGTGCCGATTGATGAGAACCACAAATGCCTTCGTACTTCACCCATTGCCACCCGTGCTTCTTCGCCTCAAGACATCTTAACAATAAACCTTCCATAGTCCGATAATATAGTATATCGTCCAGACGACGATTTCAACGCTTGTTGCCGTATCTTCGTTCCGTCGGCTTGGATAGATCGACTAGATAATCTTTTATCTTCGCTTCTCCAATCGGCAATATCTGTGCACATGACCGCCTTGTCTACCGCCTCGATCTCGACTTCGCCGAATCTTTATATCCCGATGCTTGCCGAGCTAAAGCATTAGCTCTATCGCTCAATTCTCGAGGAACATGACCGATAGAAAATGATGTAAAAGAGCCGATAATCTCTAAACATTGTTCTAAATATTTCAAGAGCACTTCATCTCGATATTGGTATTCTCCCTTTATTTGTTTGCACCACCAACAAGAATCACCATATGCCTCAACAAATAGCTCACCCCAATATTTTCCAAAGAATTGCAAGCCTTTGAGTAACGCCAGACTCGGCACGGTTGTTTGAGCATCGTCTATTTAGCCTAATGCAAATTCAAAGCTATGCCCTTTGGGTGAGGTGAGTACAATACCGATACCATCACCTTCCCCGCATATCTCGACCGTCAAAGAACAGTTGCCATGGCGCGACCAAGACCAAGTTTGTCGTGTCATGTCCTGTCATAAAATCGCTAATACTTGTCCGTTGATCGCTGGCGATTCATATGATAAGTCGAACTCAACCAAGGCGTAAGCCCATTTGCCAAGTCGACCTCGCAGGATAGGAGCTGACAAAATATATTTTATAACATCGGTTTTGCAGATTACCTTACAGGCCGATGCTAATATGTAGTGCCTTAGTTTTGTGCACAAGAAGTATAAAGATAAACATAGTTTTTCGATAAAAGGGTACCTGACTTCTGCGTCCAGCAACCGTCGGCTTAAATAAAAGATAAACCTTTCTTTACCATGCACCTCTTGTGCTAACACAACTCCAATAGTATCTTCTTCAGTCGAAACATATAGCCTGAAAGGGATCCCTTTTTGAGGCGCAGCCAAAACTGGAGGGTTGGACAAATACCTTTTAACTTCGTTGAAAGCCTTCTGCTGATCGGCTCCCCATATAAATTCTTTATTGTCCTTTAATTTTAGCAACGGAGTAAAAGCACGAATCCTTCCAGAGAGGTTTGAGATGAACCGACGGAGATAGTTAATTTTGCCGATCAACTTTTGTAACTCGTTTTTGCATATCGGTGGTTCGGTATTGGCTATAGCTCTGACCCTCGTTTGACTGACTTCAATTCCCCATTCATGAACCATGAAGCCCGAACTGTCCAAATAGACACGCCAAACGCGCACTTGAAAGGATTCATCTTTAGACCGTGCGATCTTATGTTTCTAAAACTCTTTCTAAATCGCCAAGTGTTGCAAATCTTCATGATTTTACTACTACATCATCAATATAAATTTCGACGATGTGACCGATTAAATCGTGAAAAATCAGATTCATTGCCCGCTGATATGTTGCTCTAGCATTTTTCAAGCCGAAAGTCATCACTGTCCGCTCGAACAATCCTATCGCACGGGACATCCAAAGTCGTCTTTGGTATATCGACCGCCATGAGTATCTGGTTATACCCGGCATTACCATCTAGAAAACTTATGATCTTGTTCCCTGAGGCAGCATCGATAAGCATATCGGCTATCGGCATCGGGTATTCATCTTTCGGCGTCGCCTTGTTAAAATCTCTAAAGTCGACGATATACTGAAGCTTTCCATTTTTCTTCATAACCGAACGATGTTGGAAACCCACTCCGCATATCGGCAAGGCCTGATAAATTTTGCTTCCAACAACCGTTCTACTTCCTCTTTTATAATTTGGTACAAGGCCGGATTGAAACGCCTCAGGTATTGTTTAAACGGCTGATAGCCCGATTTTATAGGTAGCCGATGTTCCACCAGCTGACGGCTTAATCCGGGCATCTCATGATATTCCCAAGTAAAACAATCCTTGTAATCCTTAAGGATTTTTATCAGTTTTCCTTTGTACTTTACATCTAAATTTGCACTAACAAAAGTTGGTCTTTTTCTATCACCGCTACCTATATCGACTTCTTCAAGCAAATCGGTGGATGTGAAACTTTGACCTAACTTTTCAATTTCTTCAAAGTCTTATATAGCTTCGTAGCTATCCGTTGTTTGCCGATAGTTTTGCATTTTATCCTGCAACGCCTTCAATGTTTTTCTTGTCCCCATCGGCGTAACACTTCATTTGCTCGATCAAAGGTGCCCGGCTTGACACTGATCGGCATGAGTCCTGATTTGCTTACACAGATGAAATCACAGTCGTCCAGCTCCTTTCCCGATATGCAGTCAGCTTCTTCGTGTTGCCAATTCGCGTCAGAGCTAGCCATAGCGATATGGGCCGATGTGTCGGCTGTGACGACTTCGACTTCTTCTCCGCTCCATCGCATAAGCGCTTGATGCATGGTTGACGGAATACGCGCTTGGCATGAATCCAATCCCGACCGAGCAAGACGTGTAGTTTCCTTTGGCATCGATTACAAAGAACGCTGTCGGCAAGGTCTTGCTACCGACAGTCAGCTCTGTAACCATGACACCCTTTGCTTCTGTGGGGTCGCCTGTGAAGTCATTTAGAACCATGTTAGTTTTAATTAAGTCTTCATCGGACTTACCCAGTTTCTTGCATGTCGTGTACGGCATCAGGTTCACTGTGGCCCCTCCGTCTACCAGCATTCTTGATATCGGCTTGCCATTTATGTATCCTTTTAGATACAATGGCTTCAGATGCCGATGATCATCTTTAGGTTTCTCGAATATGGCACTCAGACGCGTAACACAAATGAGCAACCGGTTTTTCTACGATTCATTTCGATTTTGAACTCACCAAGAACGTGAACACCATGTTAATATCCATGGAGGGTGTCATCCCAATCATGGGAGAATCAAGTCATCACCGATTCAAATCTTCTTCGCTTGTTCTTTTCTTCTCCACTCTTTCTTGACGATTTGATTGGACGGTTCATTAAACGTTTCATCTCTCTTTTTTCGACGGCTTCACAGATTTCTTGCGTCCTTAGCCTCTGAAGCCGTCGTCGTTGTGATCGCTCAGCGGATGGACACCACCTGGGTTTGGGCTCCACTGGCTTCCGTATTTGACCAGCCAAATCTTCTTGATTAGAACTGGGCTTGTGTGTCTTGATTTGGCTCGGTTCTTGATCTGGTTTGGATATTCTCTCTTGGACAGGCCTTCTGTCACTTCTGCCTTGCTCTCTAATCGGCCCAAACAGCCTATCTCTGGCCGATTGCCTTGGCCAATCGTCTTGGGGATAATGTTCCATCGGGCAGGTGTATGGTGATGGCAACGATACTCCTCTTTCCCAGCAAAACTGCCAAAAGGGACACCTTCTATGTGCCCTCTCCACATTCTCGGTGCGGTACAAGTTATCCGACCGGCGAGCCTTATACCGTGGTCGGCTATTTCTCCATTAATTGTAAAAATGTTGGTCCTGACCTTTTCGCTGGCTGCCTTAATGGAGACTTTTCTGCTTTGTACCATTTACCTACCTGAGGATTCCCCTTGGGTTTGATGGTTCTTGAATTTTTTCCTTCACGATCGGCTTCTATTTGTAAAGAGCCGATTGTAATCTTCAGTGTTTGATCGCCGTTTGAACTTGACTGGATGTTGACTTGTCGATCCCCTTTTGGCTCGTCAGGCATCGGCTCTTTTCCCTTAGCCAAACACTGAACCATGTTGATGGGAAACGGATCAACGTCAACTTGCATAGTCGGCTCATCGCCAAATTTCAACCGACCATCCTCAATAGCGATTGGATCCGCTGGACGAAAGATATTGCGATCGTTAGTGTTATGCGAATAAGAATGATGCCATTTGCAATACCTGCGTTTCTTGATCTCGTCGGGCGACGGTATCACATGCCCCTCTGGCAATCGTATTATCTTTTCTTGCAGAAGTAAATCAAAAATACGATCGCACTTAGAAACATCAAAAGAGTACTTAACCTCCGACTTGTTCCTAGTCGACTTAAGCCAAGAATGCACTAAGGACTTTTGGATCCTTTTACCCATTCGCTATGTTTATTTCGCTTCCTCGTCTTCCGATGAGTCACTTGGACAATACTCAACCATATTGACTTTAGCCTTGTCCTTTTCTTTGTTATTGCTATTTTTAAATCTGCCTTTGAACACTTTATTTTCAGTGAATCGGCTTTCTTGAGCCGATACGTGATGCAATAAGTGGCTAAGGTCGGTGAACTTTTGTCCTCCGAATTTCTCCCTAAGCGGCGGAATCAAACCTTGAAATGCTAAATCGGCAAGTTGGTTCTCAGGCAATGTGACGCTAAAACATCGATTCCTAATTTCTCTAAATCTCTTGACGTAATCCGTTACCGATTCCCCAAACTTTTGGCGTACAGAACTTAGATCTGTAATCCTGAGCTCCAAACTGCCTGAAAAGAAGTATTCATGAAATCGGCTTTCCAAATCGTTCCATAAATGGACCGAATTCGGAGGCAAGCAAGTGAACCAAGTAAACGCTGCCCCAGACAGAGACAACGGGAATAGTCTAATTTTAAGCCCATCGGACTGGGCCGCTTCACCACATTGCGCGATAAAGCGTCCAACGTGTTCCAGGGTGGTGATAGAATCATCCTCAGAAAATTTGGCGAAGTCTGGAACTCTGAAGTTATGAGGGTAGGGCATGCGATCTATGTAATCGGGATACGGCTTTCTATAGCCGATAACCTTTCCTTTTGGTTGTATGCCAAATTGGTCCCTCAAAACGGCAGAGATCTGATCGGCCCAATTAGCATTATCGGCATAGCAGGCCCTTGATAATATCTGTCATAATTGGCGTTCTGCCCCCCGAGTGCAAGCTCGGGTTGCCAATTATGCTGCGTCGTCGGCATACGACCATGCTGATCGTGTCGATTATGCCTGGTTTGAGTTTCCGGCACTGGAACAAACGGCTCAGAGTATGTTACTACCCTGTGTGGAACTGGGTTTCTTAGCAGGGTGGGTTCTTGTGGGAATCTCTCGGATCCAATCGGCTGTGAAACCGATTGGGGGAAAGCATAGAACAGAGTCGATGGCGGCAAATTGCTTGATGCATCTAACTTAGCGGCGTCGGTATAGGCGTGGTAATGGTTCACCCCATTTAACCGAGGGTCCCTAGGTAGTATAACCGTGGGTTGTGTGGGCATCATGGTGGGGGGTGAGGTTATAGCCGATGGTTTAGGATCAGCCATTGTGCTCTGCGTGTTCTGTGATACTGAAAAAACAGGATAATTTGGCAAAGCTTGCAATGGGTCAAGCAGACTTCCTGACGAGGCTAATTCCTGGGCTATGGATTTAACGCTATTCGCTATCATCGGCTTAAGTGTTGTCACAAGAGCCGGCGATTGGTTTATTAAAGCGTGGTGCAGGATCGATTAATCATAGCCGATAATTCGCTTGAGCGGCAGATATCGGCTTATTTGTTCATTACGCCCGCTTCTCCTGTATGTTGACCGTCGATGGCGGATTTTTGAGTGACGCCACGCCTAGTTTTCGATAACAGCTCAAGATCATCTCTTCCAACATGCAGCCTTCCGAGCTTCAATTTCTTGACGTTGCTTTCTGCAGATAAATCGCCCATTGTTGGGACGATTATAGCCTCTGCGTTGAGATCGATGGCGGAATTGACTTCCGATGAAGACATTGCGTGTCCCACCGTCGTGCTAAGAGTGTGTTGACGCCAAAACTTGAAGTAGGTTTCGACAAAGAAGACACCGCATTTAACACTGGTTCAAGAGCGCACGGTCGATTTGACTCAGAATCGACAAGGTAAAGAATATAAAATTCACGCAAAGCCGATCGTAAAGACCAATCGGCTTATACTCAATCAGCTTGAAGCCGATTAAGATCAAGGTAGTAAGATAAGTCTAACTAGCCGATTAAGGCTAATTAGATGATAAAGACAGATTGATTCTGAAGAAGGCGATGCGCAACAAAATCAGAATAAATCGAACCTGGGGTGTAATTGACGAAGATCAACAATCGGCGATGCGCAACTTTATTGATCAAAATCGATTACAAAGACTAAATTACAAAAGCTACTCCTAGTTGACAGGAAGGAAGAAAGTTTAAACTGGTTGATTGTATTGTGTTGATGATGCTCTTGCAGTTCGTTTTGGCCCTTCTTTTATACCCTCGGCCGATCGTGTTCTGTTACAACACGTTTCAAGTCCGTATCCGTATCGGCCTTATCTCGGACGGTTGTTTTTCTTAAAAATCTTGCAGTTACCAAAATATCTCTAAACCTTTCCATCCTGTCCGTTAATTCCGTATCTTTGACTTTATTGCCGATTTTGACCAAGCTTACCAAATTTTGGTGCAAACACCTCGCTACATCAAATTAAGAAAGCAAAGGGAGATGCAAACCTTAATTGGACGATTGGATCGAAGCAAGAACACATGCCTTCCATAACTCCAAAGTTGAGGGCATTATATTATATATACTCCTTCGCGATGTGACATGCAAATTCCATACCTTTTTGTATATTGGACTATATATTTCTAGTTTTATTTTTCACACTAAACATATCTATTAGTTAATTTGTCGTGTTTATATCCACGAAAGTAAGGAGCTTTTGGGTTTTGAAATTTCAAGGCTAGGATAAATTGGCCCCTGGACATCACACTTGGGTGGCATTAGCTAGAACACGCTGCAGAACCGTGATTCAGCTCAAAATTGGCTCCTGCTGGACATCACACTTGGATGTCGTTTGCTAGAACACGCTGTAAAATCGTGATTCGGCTGATCTTGGTATTAGAGTGGTCTTGCTGTAGCTTTGATACTGCTTTTTGGATGGTTTCCGCCAATAAGAACTATAACTACCTCGTCGTTTTTCATATAGTTAGTACCATTATTAATTTGTAACTGGCCAGTCACAACCATGAGGGCAATATCTGCAAGAAAGCTACACACCCTATATGACTACATCAATTGGTTTATTTTTCTGTTGTTGCAACTAGCTGTACTCGATGTACATGTTGTGGTTACAATGCTACAATCTAGCTAGCCTTGTGTCATCCACAAAGTTGAGTTGTTATCCCAATCCTACAACCCTAAGTTGCTGCCTCCTATTTTTAGCATCTCCAAAACCTAGCTTTCCATGCGTCGTGGTAGTGTCCATCCAACATGCTCTCCTCTGGGCAATTAGAAAGCAGCTCTGCAGAGAACGCATGGAAACTAATTAAGCATCTCATCGATCTGACACGGCCTTCTAACTGATTACAGGAGCTGCCTTTGTGTGCATCATCAGAAGAGAAAGATAGAAAGGTCACGAAGGCTCGTATTGTTCACGTGGCACCGATGTACTCAAACAAGCTAAGTTGGAACATGCGCATCTCCAAGAGAGGTGATGTGAGATGAAGTGATCGATGATGCCTGCCCATTGGTACTCTATGTACGTTTCAGTACATCATATACACGGCATTTGACAAGCACATAATGTGCCAAAGGATGATGCTGCCTGCTATAGTGATCGATAACAGAGTTAGAAAGAGAGCGGGCACTACTACACAAAGGATTATATTAGATGCTTCATCACAAACGGTCTTTAAAAATCGTCTGTATTAAAGATAACCATAGAAGGTTTTCAAGCGCAACCGTTTAATTTTTGGAAATGATATCACAGACAAGTCTATCAACAAATCGTCTGTGATATCAGTTTATCACAGACGGTTCTATCCACGAATCATGTGTGATATGACTGAGACCACTATATAAACATATCGATGTTCTTCGCGTAGACCTTAGCACCTAGCGCGTTTCACCTCCCCCAAACCCTAGCCCCCCGACGTCCTCCCTCTCGACGACATCCTCCTCCGCGACCTCCCTCTCGGCGACCTTCCTCCCCGGAGTCCTCCACTCCTCACCCTCGACGACCTCCTCCTCCTCCCCTCGAGCACGTGCTCCGTTTGATTCGGTGAGTCCCTGTGTCCTTGTGGATCATTATCCTGTGATTTGTATAGATGATTGTTAAAATAGTAAACAAAGTACACAAAAGATCGATCTCTACCTAGGGCATGCATGCATAGTTTAGTTTATTCTTCAATATTGTTTCACTGTGAGCCTCAATTTTATCCTTTGATCTTCGGGTCTAAAAAAATGAAGGCATGTATGCACAGAACGGTTGTAGATAAATGGCAAAATGCAGATTGGAAGATGGCAAAATCGAATTAACTCTTGTCCATATCTGGTGATTAAGCATGATAGTAAACAAAGTACACAAAAGATTGATATCTACCTAGGGTATGCATGTATAGTTTAGCTTATCTGCAACTTCAATGTTGCTAGAACATTTATCAGGTGACTAGACATGATTGAGTTTAGTTAAATGTAATATCTGTGATGATCTCTTATACTCTTTTTTTTGTATTTGTGACTATTGTTCATATGGTTTGTAATATATAAGAACATTGAAATTCTCATTTCCACTACTTTGATCAATCCATTATTTTGATATGTGAGAATATCATTTTGTTTATGATCTAAATTAATTGACAAGATTAAAATCTAATTTGGTAAGATAGACGACATGGAAAAGTTGTATTGCACAAGACCAAAGTGAAAATAGGCTCTCTATGGTATTCTCATTGGGGGATGATGATGAAGTGGAAGATAAATCAGAGCATAACAACTTTAAGAATGAACTATGGATGGAATTGGATTTTGCCTCTGAATCCATCAACATTAGAATAAGAAAGGGCATGAAAGTGCTACAAATATTCATATTTTAAGACCATCCTCATCAGACAAACTATTGCCTCGATTCATCTAGAATATTTTGATATTTAATTGCAAAATCTGTAACTAGTTGTGCCTTGTAAATATCATTGTAGAAATATCTAAGGAGAATAAAATTTCGAACAACAGATACTAATCATGGAAGTTCTACCAAGTGGGCCGGTTCGGAAAAAAAACATATCATAAACGGTTCTATTTAAAAACCGTCTGTGATATGTGTCGTAATATCACTGACACATGCTTACAGACTGCTTACAGAAGGCTTAGAAAACTGTCTATGATGACGTTTTTGAATTGTATGTAATAGCCTTCTCTGTAGTAGTGAATGTGAGAGAGAGAGAGTTTGTGTGTAGTTTGTGTATATTTGCTCACATGGGCCGGTGTTGATGCACAAGCAAGCATAGCTAGCCTCCTTTAGTGTGGTTGTGCGAAGGACGTTGTTGTCATGAATACCTTTCCAAAATGGTTTGGACAGGACCCACATGCAAACCAACCAAGTGAGTAATCTTTTTACAATTACCAAAACGATTCATTCAAGTAATATGACTATCCAATTTATTAAAAGCAAAAATAGGTAATCACTTATATGGAGAGAACCGATGGATTGGGGCTAGGACGTATATATGTCAGAAAATGCACGGCAAGGCCAGGGAGAATATATATATATATATATATGTATAATCGATGGTCAACTGAACGAGGAGAGTTACAAAGTGATGAATCTATAATCAGACGTTTAACTAATCCCGTGCGGCTACGAAGGATTTAGAGATACAAAGCCGAAAGGCGGTATACTAATGACCTAATTTGTTGGTGTGTAACCCTGTAAGTACGCATGGATGGCTAGCTTGTGCCACCCATCATCTCCTCACGGCCTCTATCTCTCTCACATCTGCATCACATGCTTATTCTCTCTCTATGTATCACTATTCAATTACTCTTTCTCACACCATCACTACTGCTATAAAAGGATTTGCCATCCCTCTCCCACTAATCCAACCTCTTTCCCTCTCCAACTTCTCAATTAAGATAGCTGCATAGCTAGCTACTTTCTCTCTCCTCACACCTACAAAAGCAATAAAACATGGCCTCATCATCGCAGAGGAGCAGGAGCAGTGGCGGCGACAGCAGCACTACCATGGCGTGCTCTCCGGCGCTGCTTGACGAAGACCTGCACCACGGAGTACTGCAAGAGGAGGCTGAGCTCCGGCGGGGCCCGTGGACCGTCGACGAGGACCGCACCCTCGTCAACTACATCGCCGACCACGGCGAGGGTCGCTGGAACTCTCTCGCCCGCGCCGCCGGTACGTAAGCCCGCCGCCGACGCCCATGCATCTAGATCTCCGCCCACCGATCCCACAACGTGCATGATCGAGTTTTGATCATGCAATCGATTAGTTCTTTTGAAATAAACTACTGCATATATGCATGGATGCATGCAGGGCTGAAGCGGACGGGGAAGAGCTGCCGGCTGCGGTGGCTGAACTACCTCCGGCCGGACGTGAAACGCGGCAACTTCACTGCCGACGAGCAGCTGCTCATCCTCGACCTCCACTCCCGATGGGGCAACCGGTAATCAAACCCTCAACTATTACTTCTCATTTCAGCCACGTTACAGAGTCCGTACATTCGGTCGTCGTCGCACGCATGCTGCCGGCCGGTGCATGCACGGTGGCGCGCCGGCACGTTAATTATCAGCCAGTGACACATGACAAGAAGTGGGCACACGCGCGTACGCTTGAGGAACACCAGTGGCCACCAATGGTGGACACGTGTGTAGTACATGTACGTCTGTCGTTCGCGTACTCGCTATTTGTAAGCACGTATACATATTGCACGGTACTACTCCAAGCTAGCTAGCTAGATGTGGACTTGTACGTCAAACACGCACACTTCAAAGGCTTGGATGCCACACGCGTGACATGACATGACATACAAGTCACAGTTCAGATGATACAAAGTCTTCCAAACTAGAAGCTTTAGCTGTTTTTTAGCCCATTTGCATGCTTTTTTTTAAAAAAAAAATCTAGATTGCTTCAGCACCTCGCCTGCAGCATTGGGCTAGTACTAGTGTCATGGTTGGCTGGGTGCCACGGGCCAACCACTTGCCACAGTATACGAGCGCGGTAGGTGATACGTGTCATATCTGTCGTTTGTTTCTGCGGTTGAGGAGAGAGTTATTTTTTACAATTTTATTCGTACAGTAGTAGATTTGCAAAAGAATTAGAAAAGCTGACAGGCTCTTCGGTGACATGGGGGAAAGATAGCTAGCAGATGGCATCAGATGCATGCCTTTCACTTTCATGAAAGCTGCACGTCTCTTCCTTAATCCCCTTCCCCTCGATCTCTAGCACTAGCTAGCCTTTTGTTTCTTTCTGATTCCTTACCATGGATTCTTAATTTCTATTTGCATTTCGCCCCCTCGTGTTCGCGCGCGCATGCAGGTGGTCGAAGATAGCTCACCACCTGCCAGGGAGGACCGACAACGAGATCAAGAACTACTGGAGGACCAGGGTGCAAAAGCAGGCCAAGCAGCTCAACTGCGACGCCAACAGCGAGAAGTTCAAGGACGCCATGAGGTACCTATGGATGCCTTGCCTTGTGGACCAGCGATTCCAGCAGATTGGGCTTGGCGACCATGGCTATGCCGCAGATTTTCATGCCATGCCTAGATTGGCATCGATGGGCTACATGGAGAACTCTACTAGCATGGTGACGCCGTCGCCGTCGGACTCGTTCGCGTCGGAGTCGTATGACGGGGGCCTTTATGCAAATGTGCATGAAGGAGAGATGGTGAACGGTGGGGATTGGATGCAGGAGGCAAATCAAGGGTTATGGCCTGAGTCAACACATGCTAATAATATCGACCCAGAGCTCACTGGATGGGTGCAAGGCTTTTCTGAGGGCCTCCCTGAGAATTTCTGGAGCTTGGAGGACATTTGGAGGATTCAGTGAATTTTATGCCCTAAAATGGCTACATATACGCAGTTTATGGTGTTGATAGATAACTTAAGGAAGAAAAGTTAGAGTTAGTTTATTCTAACTTCAAAAGTTATCATAGAAAAGTAAAGTTTATCTTCCCCCCTTATAATTTTTCTTTGGTGGGGAATATGGGACGATGTTGATTTTTGCCTCTGAAGGACTCATTCTTCTAGAGGTTGAAAAGAAGGCGGGAGCACTATGTATATATTTTGCTGTTATACAATGTACAAGTATATAGATGATTGGTATTGAAGCTTTTTGGCACTTCTTTATGTGTCCAAATGTCTTGTCAACTACTTCCGAGCATTTCTCTCATTCTCTTACTCCCTCAACAAAACATATCATTTAGTCAACTATTCAAATTGATCGATGTTTGTACTTGTACAGGAGTCACATGTGTTTTAGTTCCCATGCATCCAATCTAGGAGAAGTTTGGATATACTAGCTAACAATCCGTTATTGTACTGTTATATATGGAGAGCTAAGTTGCCTTGCTTATTCTCGAAAGAAGAAGAAGAAGAAGAAGAAGAAGAAGAAGAAGAAGAAGAAGAAGAAGAAGAAGAAGAAGAAGAAGAAGGAATAGTAGCATACCACTAAGTAAGGAGAGAGCTAATTAATTCCATTTATATTTAATTGTCTTTGAAGAAGATAAGGTACAAGAGTGCTTGGCCTTAATTTGAATCATACAAAGACTCAGCTAGCTCACAACCACATATTTGCATATACTGCATACATATGCATGACTTGTAGTTCCAAGCTAGCTAGATTCTTCAAATCATTTGTTCAGTCTCCACTAGCTGGAATTCTCCAACCACGTGGAGGAATCCTCTGCCGTAGCTTAATTCTGTGTAAAGTCTTTGCCAATTTGTGCAAGGAATTAGGCATGTGGTACACCAACGAGAATAAGCTTTGCTTCTTTGCTCACATCTCCACTAATGACACCAAGCCATCGGCAGATTTGGAAGCAATAAAGCTCGCTTTTTATGGCCTTCTTAAAAGGCTTGGGCAACAAAAACCCTAAGCTACAATATATGGGGCATGAATGCATGCATGCACTTGCTTGCTGAAAGACGGTTGTAGTCACACGGGATGTCATGCGCTTGTCTTCGATCGATCTCGATCCATGTTAACTACAAGCATCAGCGATTGTTGTAACTTGGAATCATCGTGTTAATCGATCAAATTTCAGCAGGATATCAGTTTAAATCTCGACATGATGCCTTTACATGATAGACGACGGTATAAGAGCATATACAATACAGTTACTTAGAGAGGTGCTTACTATTGAAAAACTAATTTTTATTGCCACATAGATAGATGAGGTACTTATTTTGAAGCATATATTGATGCTTAATTAAACACCGATCCTTAATTAGCAGGTGCTTATGGGTATAACTATATATGATTAACAGATAATATAACATCGATCGATCTAAGCATTCACAAAAGAGATGCCTGCATCGGAGAAAATAACTTTCATACAAATGCTCGATGATACAGATATATTCTCTCTTTAAACACTCGTCATAAATATCTTGCACCGTGCATGCCCTAAATCCGTAAGACAGGTAGGGTAGTCAAGTGCTAGAAGTCGTTTGCTTGGAGATTGAGACGGATGGGCACACGAAGGCCATGAAAAGAACAGCACGTGCTTAAACTAAAATTCTTAATGCACTAGCTTGTGAGGAAGTCATTGGGGAGTCCCACCCCGGCTGCCACGTCAGGGTACGTACTTAGTGCGGTCGACGGTCAAAGAGATAACAACTATCTATAGTTAAGTACTTAAGTAAGGGTTATGCAAGCTTAATTAAGTGGTAGGAGCGTATAATACGTGGAGTACTTCTAAATTTAGAAATGGTAATCATTAGTTAAACTTTATTTAATTATATAGGACTGATTGGTGGCAGGTCTCCGCGTCGTTAATCCATCTGCTTCCAATTTGGTCGGCGGCAGCGTCGCCGTCGCCGTACGACAAGTAGGCGATTACTCCTCTGCATAGACAAAAAAAAAAGATATTAAAAATAATAAAATTGTCTCAATTTATTATCATTAAACACTATATTTAATATATACATGTAAAGAATATAAAGTTAAGATGGATATTTCACTACTACAGAACTGGGCATCACAACCGGCCTATTAGAAGCGGTTTGGTGCGAACCTGTTGTGATCTTCGCACCAGAAGCGGTTCGTTGGCAACGGTCCGGAAAGGGCTTTCAGAAGCGATTGGAAACACGAACCGCTTCTGAAGGTTGCGTTCTAGAAGCGGTTCTTTTCTCAAACCGCTTCGATTTTCGAAGCGGTTTGAGAAAAGAACCGCTTCTAGAACGCAACCTTCGTGCGTTCGTGTCTCCAACCGCTTCTGGAAGCCCTACCGCGCAGCGCATTTAAACCCTTCTTCCTCCATGCGCTAGCAGAGGTACGAATACGATCGAGCAGAGAAGGCCGACTGCTACTGTTTTGGGGAGGTGCTGTCCAAATTTTTAATTGGAGGTGATTAGCTCTAAATTAAGTGTTTCAAAGTTAGTAACATCATGTGAACATCCTTCTCACCTAGATATTGCTATTTTTTTCAATGGATGTGGAGAAATCTTGAACTTTTTAAGCATTATCGAAAATTTGTTTTCCATGCCTTATTTTATTGTTGTATGAAGATGTAGATGGAGATCTAGTTCAAAATATGACATTACAAGGTAAAGGTGATTGGAAGCTTTAGATCTATGTGGTTGTTAGCTTTAGAATCTTAAATATCACAATATTGGGAGAGATCTAGGTACAACATTGCAAGGAAGTAATTATTGGTGTATGAAATAAAATAGAAAAACATGTAGAAGGATAAAAAATAATTACAAAGGTAGGAAGGGATACAAAATAATTAGAAAGGTAGGTCTTTAATTGGATGACGGTGTCGGTGGAGTTTTTTTGTTGGGTTTAAATGTTACTGAAATTTAAGTTAGGTTATAATTTTTCTAACGAATTTGTTATAATTTTTAATGAAATTATAACTTGGTATAGATGAATCGGCAATGGATGTACAATGCGGACCATCGCCGAGAGAGTTCATTGATGGCGTCGCGTGCTTTTCTCGATGCGGCCGTTGCATTCTTGCCTCGTGCGACTTCATATGTTGTCCGTGTGTAGATTGCAAGAACGAGAAGGAGCACTCCAGCGATGGCAAGTTATGAACCACTTGATCATGAGAGGTTTCATGCCAAACTATACTGTTGGAGCAACCATGGCGAAGTTGAGGTGATTAGCCAGAAGACGATGAAGAAGTCGAGGAAGAGGAAGATGGATTCAACAAGATCCCTGACGACACGCAATCATTGCTCCGTGGAAGAAACACTTGGTGACTTTGGTGATGATGAGCTAGACCGGATGTTTGCGTGGACGGAGAGGAGACTACAGATGAAAGATAGTTCGAGAAGTTCCAACGCATGTTAGAGGACCACGTAACTCCTTTGTACCCAAACTGTAAGGCGGGCAAAAAGCTGCGTACACACCGAACTCATGCAATGGAAGGCTAGAAATGGTGTGTCGATAAGGGATTCGATGAGGTGTTATCACTCGTAAAGAAGTTGCTTCGTAAGATAACACTCTGCTGAATCTACATATGAAGCCAAGCAAGTCGTCTGTCCTTTGGGATTGGAAGTACAGAAGATACACGCATGTCCTAATGATTGTATCCTGTATCGTAATGAGTATGCCGATTTGGATGTTTGTCCAGTGTGCAGAGGATCACGGTATAAAGTGAAGCGTGACGATCCAGGTGAAATAGATGGGGAGCATAAGAAGAAGAGACCTCCAGCTAAAGTGTTGTGGTATTTCACTGTGATCCCCCGATTGAAACGCATGTTTGCTAACAAAGCGCATGCCCAGATGATGCGTTGGCACAAAGAAGAGCGTAAGGACGACGAGATGCTTAGACACCCTGCAGATGGCTCACAGTGGAGGAAAGTCGACCGGACGTACTCGGACTTCGCAGATGAGGTGAGAAACATAAGGTTTGGGTTGAGTACCGATGGGATGAATCCTTTCGGAGAATTGAGCAGTAGCTATAGCACCTGACCCGTTACACTATGTATCTATAACATTCCTCCATGGCTGTGCATGAAGCGAAAGTATATCATGATGCCGTTGTTGATCCAAGGCCCCAAGCAACCCGGAAATGACATCGATGTCACCGAAACCATTGGTTGAAGATCTTGTGACGTTAGGGACGACGGTGCAAGGGTATGGGATGAGTACAAAGGGAGTATTTCACCCACGTGCATTGTTATTTGTAACAATCAACGATCGCCTCGCTCTCGGTAACTGTCCGCCTAACTATCAAAGGATATAGAACCCGCATCCAAGGCTTAGATGAAACGGACGCACGCACTGAAAAACTCTCGGAAGGTTGTGTACATGGGTCACCATAGGTTTCTTCTTACGAGTCACCCGTTGCGGAAGGAAGGCAGAAATTTAACGGCAACTGCACCTTCGCAAGGCCTCAAAGATCGTAGTGGGCCACGTGTGTTTACTATGGTAAAGGATTTGAAAGTAGTATTTGGAAAGGGTCCTGGAAGCAAACATGTGCAGAATGAGGATGGTCATGCACCCATGTGGAAGAAGAAGTCAATATTTTGGGACTTGCCTTATTGGGAAGTTATGGAGGTTCGTCACTCACTTGACTTCATGCACATCACGAAGAATGTCCGCTTGAACTTGCTAGGCTACATAGATATGTACGGAAAATCGAAAGATACACCGCAAGCTCTAAGGACCTTAAACTCTTGGGCCGAGGAACGACCTACATCCCGAAAAGAGAGAGAAAGGACAACATTACCTACATCCTGCGAGCTACACTCTAAGCAAAGAAGAGAAAAAAAGCGTGATAGAGTTCCTGAACAGTGTGAAGGTCCCTTCCGGATACTCCTCGAATGTAAAGAGACTCGTAAACACGAAAGAGAATAAAATCGTACACATGAAATCCCATGACCGCCTTGTGTTAATGACACGCTTGCTCCTGTGGTGTGAGAGGCATACCGCCCGAGTGGGTACGAGGACAATCACAAAGCTGTGTTCTTTTTTCAACGCGATTTCACAGAAAGTCATCGACCCGATAAACTAAGTAAGCTGCAGGATGACGTGGTACAAAGTTTGGTTAGTCTTGAGATGATCTTTCCTCTTGCATTCTTTGATATTATGGTTCATCTCACTGTTCACCTTGTCAAAGAGATAGGTATCCTTGGACCCGTGTATCTACACAACATGTTCCCTTTCGAGAGGTACATGAGTGTGCTAAAGAAGTATGTTCGTAACCGTTCTCGTCCGGAAGGATGCATTGCCGAGGGTTATGGGACAGAGGAGGTGATTGAGTTTTGTGTGGATTACATTAATGATCTAAACCCGATCGACGTCCCTATATCACGCCATGAGGGGAGGCTACGGGGAAAAGGGACACTAGGAAGGAAAGCAATTGCATGCAATGATCTTCTTACATTTAAGCAAGCACATTTCACGGTTTTGAAACAATCAACTATAGTGGCCCCGTATGTCCTTGAGCACAAGAGTATTCTACGCCGCGATTTCTGGGGAGGTCCGAGGATTGATAACATCAAGCACATGGATTCTTTCGGTAGCTTGGTTACAAAAGTACATCCTTTTGAAAGGGTCGACAATGAACAGTTGCAACGCTTGGCTCGGGGACCATCTAGTGAAATCGTGACATTCAAGGGGTACGAGATAAATGGTTACACATTTTACACCAGATCGCAGGATAACAAGAGCACCAACCAAAATAGCGGTGTCCGTATAGACGCCAAGACAACAAAGGCAAGGTGGATACATATTATGGTTTCATAGAAGAGATATGGGAGCTTGACTATGGACCTTGAAGGTCCCTCTATTTAAGTGCCAATGGGTCAAACCGACTTCAAGCGGTGTGATGGTAGACAAATACGGTATGACAATCGTGGACCTCACGCAAGTCGGCTATAGGCGCGAACCGCTCGTCCTCGCGAACGATGTGAGACAGTCTTCTACGTAATGGACATGTCAAGCAAACCTAAGAAGCATAAGGACAAGCGTAAAGATTGTAGTACTAAGCCAAAGCGACATGTGGTTCTACAAGGCAAACGAAGGATTGTTGGAGTTGAGGACGCCACGCACAAGGAAGAGTATAGTCGATTCGGCGAGATCCTCCTTTCATTGTGGATGTCGACATAAGCCTCTTCAATGACACAGACGTGGATACTCCTTTCATACGTCGCGATCATAATGAAGGAACACTTGTAAAACACAAAGCGTTACATTACTTAAGATGTACCCTTCTTGTATGAACTATGTATATGTAAGTCTTTACAAGATGAAGTGTTTATTTGGAATGAATGTAAAGTGCCAAAATTCGAATGAAACTAAAGTGATCAAAGCATTTTGTGAAAATTATGGAATGAAAGTAAAGTTCTAAAAGCTTTTAAAATTCAAATGAAATCAAGTCTTTGAAAGCATTTTTAAAAATTCTAAATGAAATCAAGTGCTAAAAGCATTTTTAAAAATTCAAATGAAATCAAGCGCTAAAAGTTTTTCAAAAATATAGAATGAAACTAAATTGCTAAAAGCATTTTTAAAAATTAAAATGAAATCAAGTGCTAAAAGTTTTTCAAAAATATAGAATGAAACTAAATTGCTAAAAGCATTTTTTAAAAATTATGAAATGAAACTGAAGTGCTAAAAGTTTTTCAAAAAATATAGAATGAAACTAAATTGCTAAAAGCATTTTTTAAAAATTATGAAATGAAACTGTAGTGCGAAAAGCACTCTTTAAAAATTATGAAATTAAATCAAGCGGTTTGAGAAAAGAACCGCTTCTAGAGCGCAACATTCGTAAACGGTTAGTAATAAGAACCGCTTCTAGAACGCAACATTGAAGCGCTTTTAGAAAAGAATCGCTTCTAGAGTGGACTATTCGTAAACGGTTAGTAACACCAACCGCTTGTAGAAGTCATCCTCTACAAGCGGGTTTATCTAAATCCGCTTGTAGAGATATTCTACAAGCGGTTCGTTCTGAACCGCTTGTAGAAGTCATCCTCTACAAGCGGTTGGTTCTAAAACCGCTTGTAGAGATTTGCTACAAGCGGTTGGTTATTAGAACCGCTTGTAGAAGTGCTCCTCAGATAAATTTGAAACGCCCGCCCTTTTCTCACAACCGAAATTTTCTAAGTCCCGGCCGACCCCTGCGCGCTGCAGCTCTGTCTCTCTCCGCCCGCCGCCCTCCTCCGTCTGGACCCGCGTCGCCGTCCTCGCCGACGCCGCCGGCCTCCGCCACCTCTCCGACTCCTACTCACCACCTCGCCGACGCCACCACCCGCTAGTTGCCCTTGCCGCCGCCGTCACTCCACCCCGGCCGCTGAAGCCTTCTCTACCACCCCGCCGACGCCTACTCCGCCACCAAAGTGCCGCCACACCGCCGTCCACCCAGGAGGATCGAGGTATTTGAGTGCACGCGTCGTCCTCCCTCTCTAGTTCGGCTGCCCACCACATGTTCGGTGAAATGCCCACAAGTGCTGTGCTTGCTTAAAATTTTAATTCTAAATTAAACCAAAATGTATATTTTTCACTTAGTATGGAATTACAGAACAATGCATATTTTCTTTTTATTATTTTGTTGTTTTTTATTTAATTTTGAATTTCAGTTCTAGTTTAGGATTTGTATATTAATTTAACACGGTCAATGTTGCACATTTACTTTTGACACATAGTCCCTTGTGTGTATGTTCTTGGTGTATTTCTTGTTCTTGTGTCCACGAGTTCGTGTTTGATCCTTGGGCTAGTTCCAACACGCCGTAGTACTTAATGCTTGCTGTAGAAATTTATGTAATAATATGCTTGCGTTGTAATCTGTAATATGGTTGTTTCAAAGTAATATGATATTTATGTCAATATTTTTGCGGAATTAGTAGAGATGGCGCAACCAGACGTGGTGACCCTACTTTCGATGAGGAGAACAGTTCTGTTGGACTCCATCGCTACCGGGTACCATCGAAGGTGATGGTAACGCCGCCGCCACGGGCTAATGGTGGTTCCGGTGAGGCCGTTGAGGCTGCAAATGATGAAGCCATTGACGCGGAGCCGCCGAGTCCGATAACACCGTTCCGCCGGGATGAGGTACAGCGTAAGAATATAATCCCGTAGACATGTTAATTAATCGCAATTCATTAATATAATACACTCGACACGCTTGTACATATGTTTATGTATTTCAAGCCCGTGCATCGAGCAACCAATCCAAGCATCGGGACCTAACAAGAAGCCGCCCACGAAGCATGTGTTTACCGATGTTAACAACGAAGGGATGCGGTTGCCCTCTTTTAGCGATTGGGCGCATAACAACGCTTGCGGTTACCACGTGAGGGATCACGTCCCAATTAGCATCGAGAAAATGGGCCAAGTTCCTCAAGCTACCAAGGACTGCTCGCAAGATATTAAGGAAAATTTCACATTTCCTCAAGGGTCCAAGACAAGACCAAGAAATTTACTTTGAAGAAGATGGCAACAATGTTTCAGGCTTGAAGACGTCTCTCACCGCAAGTACGTGCGAAGGGAGAAAGACCCGACTTCAACCAATTTCCTAAGTTGGCGGATCACCGGAAGCATTCGAGGAGTTCAAGCCGCCACCGAGGGCCGTGCCGCGAGTCGGAAGAACAAGGCCAATTCACGATGAAGAAATTCCACCACCATCTTGGCACCGTGGTTACATCAAGGCTGTACCAAAATGGGAGAAGCGGAAGAAGAATTAATGGCTAAGGACGTCACACCGCTACCGCTCAGTAGGAACAGCGCTGCGCAATTGGTTCATGGGTCATGGGGAGCCTTTCAGATGACGGCGGTTTGGTGATGGCACCAGAGTACAAGAGGTCAAGCTAAAGGATTGTACAAGCTGTTGAGCGCCTCGGCGTGTACATTGGTGCGACAGGAGAATGACGAGCTAACACATGCCCTTGAAAACCCCGAGCACCTGTGACGGACACGAGGTATGGGCAAGCCGACGCCGTGGAAGTATGGTTCGCTAAGGACGCATATACGTCATGAGAGCCGGCATAGAAGCAAATCAAGAGAATCACGTAAAGTGTACCAATTGGAACAAGAGCTCGAGCAACCTGTGCTAGCATCGGCGACATAGTTGCGCAACAAGTACAAATTGCCCTCGGCAAGCTTCAAGGACTAGGTCCGAGCAATCACCGGACGCCGTGATCAGCCCTCCGCGGGCGAAGTAGCTGCGCGTCCCACCGGGCCCCAGGCGGACACCTTGCTATCCGTTATCCCGTGGATGACATAAGGGTTCGCCGCCAATGTGAGCTGCACGCTGATGCGCGTAACCTCTCCATCAAGGTGGCTTACGGCATGGCATATCCGGTGGAGCTGGGCGGATGTTCCATCGCAACGAGATACCCCGGGTTACTCAAAGGTCGCGGTGGAGGAGGTCTTGAGCGGTTTGAAGAACTTCACCGATATTGCCGGAGGCGACGACGTGACCAAGCTTGGACAGGCCCTCCACAATATCATCCTTTAGCGCAAACGGTACATCATATTTCCACTTGCTATGGACGCGTCATCTCCACCACGGCAACCCACGCCTCCAACGCCACCGCCACGCAATGCCTCGCCAATAAAATAGAGCGAAGCCCTACTCCACCACCAAGAACTCCTGTGTCTCCACCCGCTCCACGCAAGCCCTACTCCACCACCAAAGATCTCAAACAAAAATAACCCCTCTAGGAAAACCACGCCCACCATCTCCTCCGAGGAAGAAGCTCGATAACGAATGAAGGCTCCCACCTTCTCCCAAGAAGGCGGAGTCCACCGATCGGCCAAGGTAAAGGAACCTCCAAAGAGGGCATATGATATGAATAAGGAGGAGAGTGACGCGGTCACTAAAGCGTATGGCTGCACACTTCGCAAAAAAGAAGGTAGAGCCAAAGGTACCAATCGATCCAAAAGCGCGAACACTTCGCGACATGCCGTGCAAAGCATCTGCTCGTGCCGCCCAACTATGAACGGACAATAATTAAGGCTACATGAAGAATAAACGTGGTCGGTGGCGGCAAAAAGAAGAAGAAGAGAGACCAAGATCGGAGAACCTCGAGAGGTTTATGAAGGAGGCAGACTCGGTTCCACACCGCACTCTTGGATTAATAGATGATATCCCAATGGCAACAAAGGTCGATGGCAATTTCAGTTGGGCCGGAGCCGATTGACCCAAATGAGATAAAAGATCGCCAACCAAGATGTGGCAATTTCACGAATGGTACATGATGAGTCCGCCAAGGAAGAACGATGTTCCTCCGTATCAAAGAAGATGATTTTATCGCGGGACAGCACCATATGGCTCGAATTTGACGACTTATACAATATTTACCATGCCGACTCCATCAACGTGTCTCTCATGAGCTCTTGGTGCCTGTAAGTGTCAAGCTCATAACTTTACTGTGCTTCCTCGCATAATAAAATTGCAACTATTAAACGTATACCTTTCTATGTAGAATGGAGATACAACGATGTAGAAAAGAGAATATCTTCAACGTGGGCTTCATCGACCCGTAGATTGTTAACGAGTTCGTCTTTGGATACAACCGAAAGGATCTTGAAGATTACATTCTCGATGCATTCTTGGGACAGACTACAAACCGTACATATACGCCCTTCAACTTCGAGTGCGTATATATACAACCTCTCGTTCTTATATTTTCCAAGGCATTTATAATACTACTAGCTAGTTACATATATGTTGCAATACATGAATAGGTTTCACTGGATCCTTCTTGTCATCAAGCTTGATAGCAAATGGATCATTGTTCAAGACTCAAAAGGACTTCGTGAAAAAATATCAATTTATCATTGACACCTGAATGTATATAGCACATATATATACGATAGTTTTCCTTATTATATATATTGAAATACCTTTCTAATTCCAACTCTGATAATTACCATTCATACTAACGCATCACATAGGACATTCGCACGGTTTCGAAAGAAGCAACAAGGAGATTTCGAGAACGAATTTGATGTACAATTAAGTACTCGAGTACGTATTAAAGAATATTAATATGCCGTAACAGTTTTTCATCCCAATAATTGTGTTCTTTTCAAATTTCATCGCAGGTTCTACAACAGACGGGTGGAAACAACCTATGTGGCTATTATGTGTGCCACTATATGCAAAGTATTACCCACGGTGATGTGCCGACAACCAACGCTGAGGTAGTGTGCACATGTCAATTTCTTAGTACTTACACTTTAATAATTACATGTCCAGAGATTTATTTACCTCCCGCTTTGTCAGCCCAACATCGATGTGCAAGACGTGATCCCGCCGCACGGGTTGCAAAGAATCCAAGAACAACTCATCGGCTTTATTGTCGACGAGATTGTATACACCAAAGGCGAGTTCCACGCAAATGGTTGGAGAGATTGTCCTGAAATAAGGACAGGTGAACTGACATCAACGTCGACCAAGAGCACAAAGAGCGACGCACGCAAGAAATAAGCTCAAGATTCGCCCTTTTATTCTTTGAAACTTGTAAAAGTGGCTTATTATTTCATCAACTTGTTCATTTTTTAGTCTGTAATTATCTGAATGGATACTCATGACTAATATATATATATATATATTTAAGTGTGTCAAAAAAACTTATGAAGTTCTATTTATTTTAATTGTCAAAATCTATATCAAAAACCCCTCTGAAAACATATTCTATATTGAATATAATCAAAACGCTACGCTGTCAGACTCTTCACAAGCGCTTGGTAACTTCAACCGCTTATGGAGAGAGCCTCTTCACAAGCGGTTGGTAACACCAACCGCTTTTGGAGAGAACCGCTTGTGATACCCGACGGGGTATCACTCCCGATTGCTTACAAGCGGTTCTAAAACCGCTTCTGAAAGCGGTTTCGAACCGCTTGTGCATGCCCGATCCGTAGTAGTGTTTACTAGGGGTATATAGACAACATCACATTAATTTTATATTAGAATATGAAACACGTTCTATATTTATAGATAAGATTTTTTAAAAAATACAACTCCTAAATTTGATCGGAGGGGGTATCCAGCTAGCTAGCGATGCGACTTTTGTAACTAAGAGCTTGTCAATTGTAATGTGATATTGTTGCTTTCTCTTCCCTTTATCACATGGAGTTGTTATAGCTAGTTGGTTTGTATAATGACCAGAGGTGTACCTACAGCGGCGGAGCTAGGATTTTTATACGTCTCGTATCGAAAATAAGTGATTATTATTACTGTTAAAAACTACAGACATTTAGGTGCGATAAAAGTACAGGGCAAATACACAATTAAAAATAAATATGAATTTCAGACTTAACATTTCAATTAAATAGATAAAATATGTCAAAACAATATAGCGTAGTGAAGTGGTAGAAAAGTTAATACCTAATTAAGGAAGGTTTAATGCATATGAGATTATCATATTTTCATCAACAATAGAACAAGAACCTGAACCTGTAAAAAATGAAATTGCACATATAAATTAGGCACACAAAACTACGAAGGTAACTATTAAGACAAATTGCATTAGAAAAATATAACATACCACTAGCACGAAGACTACGAGGCAGTTGTTGCTTAATTACGAGACCTCATACTTTGAAAACGACGTAAAATCTTGTTATTTTCAATGCTTACAAATACATTTACCATGCTCTCTCTATATTTAGCAATTAGATGATAATGACTTCGACCTCTTCATCATGTATTTAGCAATTAGCAAGAGTATATATTTGACATGCTCTCTCTATAGCATCTGAATTGTATGCAAATATATCAATGATCAATCATCATACAACTAGAAAAGTGAGGACCTGAAAAAAGCAACCATAGAACAAACATTCATCAATCATCATACAACTAGAAAATCAATGTTCAACTACAGTAGTACAGTTTGCCCAATCACCAGAGACCAGAAATTCAGCGATCATCGATTCACGGTTTCACTAATCACCAATAAGTCAATCACCAATGTTCAACTAGAAATTCACGGTTTCACTTTCAATCTTTCACCAATCACCAGAGTCCAGAGACATCACCATAGTCCACAGACCAGAGTCCAGACTCCAAACTCCAGAGCTGAGCACTAGAGCAGTAGGCCAGTAGAGCTCGCGAGCGACAAACGGGCGCGTGGCCGACCGCCGAAAGTGCCGAGGACTGAGACATGGCGGCGCGAGGGGTCAGGGCGGCGTCGGGCGAGAGGCCGAGCGGCGGTCGGCCGTCCCGCCATCGCCTCGGCCGATCGGTGCCTCGGCGGGATCTGCGGATCGCGGCGCTGTGAGGCGTGAGGAGCGGTCAAACAGTCCGAGGTCGGAGCGCGACAGTCGGGCGGGCGGGTCGGGGCCGGTCGGCGAGTGGGGCGGTGGTCAACGGCCGACGAGCTCGATCGGGCGGGCGGGAGAGCGGTGGCGTGAGTGCGTGATTTACGCCGCGGCGCAAGAAATGAGTAGTCGAGCAACGAGCGCGCCGCCACGGGCAAGAAAGGGGTCGGGGTGGCGGCCGGCCGGCGCGAGGTCAGATCAGGCGGCAGCGTGAGTGTGTCTGTGACTCGCGTGAGTGTGACGGCGTGGCCTACTTGCCTCGCCTGACGCCCGGCTGTGCCCTGGTCTTGTGCAGGCTGCAGAGCAAGCAGCTCGGGCTCTTAGGCTGACTGCACCTCGGACCCAAATAGAAAACACACATTATTCTTCACTGTTATTTAGGCTAGACCTCGGACCAGACCCTGGCCCGAGGCCTCCGCCCCTGTGTACCTGAATTAATGTATGCGCGCACTACCTCCTGATCATCGGAGCCATTTCTAATTTAAGCACTGCTTTAACGACTAATCTATGTTGCGACGTATTTCGTATTTCTAGGAGTTCAAACATAATTACAATGGCACTGAGCCGGCCTACTGGTATTATTTATATATATATATATATATATGTGGTCAATCGGATGTCCACGATGACGTTGTTGACTGAAAGTAAGACACAACTCTACGTCTCTACCTCTACATATTCTAAGACATCACAGAGAAAGAACTAAACATAGCAATTCTGAAAAGGAAATAATTAAACATATACGCTGCTGAGCTTTCTTCTAAGAAGGAAATAACTAAACATACGATTAAAGAGAACCATCATCCATGCATGCCTTGACCTTGCATCAAGATTCGTGCTGGTGCCCCCACCCCCAAAAAAAATAAATGTATGGTCGACAGCAGCTTGCAACTCTGTGTAATTACGCAGTTAATCCCAGTGCTTTTAGGCCCACAAGTATCTCTCTAATCCAGTTTCTCGACGGGCCGGATGGCGTTCGCGGATGGAGCCGCACCGGCCTTAGGAATTAATGATTTGCTGATGGACGGTCATTATCCCGTACAAGCTAATGACCTCCTCCGCCGCCGTCCTGTCCGCCTCCGGGCGCCATTCCAGTCGTCTTTTCCGGCTACGGCCTTCGCCACCCGCCACAAGCTCGAGTCATTTTACTGATACTGATGCAGACGCTTTTAAAATTCGTCGCATTCTTTTTCATACGTATAGGTCCTATAGGATTCCTAGCCTGCAGATGAAAATTTTATTGCTTTGCTTCACGTCCGCCACCGGCCTGCAGCAAAAAATTTTAATGAGCGCCGCCGCCGCCCTGTGCGCGTCCGGGCGCCAATCCAGTCGTCTTCTCCGACTACGACCTCCGCCACCGACTCACCGAAAGCTCGAGTCCGTAAGGAGGACAGAGACAAGGAGCAACAATTAATTAGCATGCGTTTCCTTTTCTACATGTATACGATTCTTCTTCTTTTTTCTTGCTAATTCTGGCACTCCTAGCTAGCTTGCAGCGGGAAATTTTCTTGCTTTGCTTCACCTCTGAATATCATGTACCCACATACCATGAGCTGCTAACAATTTAGTTCTTACGAGAACCATAAAAAAATCCCGCCATTCCAAATCATCCCTTCATTAAAGTTAGCAGAGTTCACGCCACCAGAGTGATTTGAGCCGGCGGCTCGAGCCGAGCCGCGAAAAAAAATTGCACTTAGGTGCTTTTTCGAAAAAAATTATGTTTAGATCTTTTTTGGGAAAAAAAACTACGATTAGATCTTTTTTGAAAAAATAATATATATTACGTTTAGATCCTTTATACATTTTTAGGCATTGCGCTCAGGTCCTTTTTCGTAAAATCAAAATTACGTTTAGGTCTTTTTTCGAAAAAAAAATATGTATAGGTCTTTTTCATGAAAAAAGATATACATTACATTTAGGTCCTTTTTGCAATTTTTTTAGCATTACGTTTAAGCCATTTTTCAGAAAAACAAAATTTTGTTTAGGTCCTTTTTCCAAAAAAAAAAGTTTAAGTCATTTTTTCCGGTTTTCTCGAGACGGACCTTTCGTTCTAGCGAAATCGCAGATTATATCATTTCAACCGTTTCGCGTGTTTCCTCGATTTGCTCGTGTAGAGAGCGACAATCGCACGTTTTCTCGATTTGCACGTGTTGGGAGCGGTGGTCGCGGCGCGGCGTCGATTATCTAGTTGTATCTACACCAAGTTATATCCATAGAACGATGTACCTTGCATTTTCACAAGTTATATCTATAAAATATCTTTAGATGATGTTTTACTGTAGTATATAGTAATAAATGACATTAGAAAATAGCTAAATGGGAGAGATATAGAAGTAAAAAATGGTAAGAATAATAACATTGTAGAATTACAAATATTTAAAAATAAAATTTAAAAGGTAGAATGATATGTATTTAAAAACAGAGGTAGTACTTCTCTCCTCTTTTAAGTGTCAACTATCTGCAACTTAGTAACAGTTCGCACTTTGCTAATCATGTCTCCTACCGTACGTGCCAAGGGGATCAAATAATTAAGCAGCTAGATAGCAAGGTCTAAACAAAACTAGCAATGCATATCTTATGTAGCCGGACACCGTACACTCTCCAATCCAATCATGTATATCCAGTGTCTCATCAAGTCAGAGTAACCCTTCGCTCGCATAATTATTGAAGTAACCCTCCAATCAGTACGTAAATCCGGTGTCTCATCAAGTCAGAGATAGGTTATTGAGCCCAAGTTCATCCCATACTGAACATGTAGTTGCATAAGTAGGCCCAATTCAATGGCGTACAACATTAAGTCTTTAATAGCCTCAGACAAGACATCTACATCCCAACTATGCTAACCGCACCTCTTTTACTACAATATCACTTGCCCGAGTGAAAACCATTTTATTTAACCAAGATCGATGGCATACTCTACTATAGCACAACAGATTTTTACAACAATGATTGTCTGCCACAATTCCAAATCTCATTAAGTCAAATTTATCAATATTCATAATGTGATATGACCCAATCTAAGAATGTCTAAGCGTAGCTATGATAGCACAATGTTGGTACTATACTATAAGTATGTCCAATTAATTTAATAATCAATGTGGAATAAATGAACAATTAGGTAATTAGCTACTCTGGCAAATAACATTGATATAGAAGTAGCATGCAAATTGTATGAAACTTTCGCAAACATAGGTTCAACATGATCAAATGTTACGACTTGTTTTGCTTGTACACTGTTGCTACTGAGTCTTCATCTTCGAATCCTTTATTCGCTCCATGTTCAACGTCTACTAGAAAAGAAAATGAGAAAAAAAACAATAAACAGAGACTCAAGAAAACTCTAAATTGAAAATGGATAGCTTTGGAATAAATTGCTCGATTTTAGATGAATTTAGAAGCTTGAGTGGGCTAAATCGGAGGACGTATGAAGGAGAACGAGCTTTCAAAAGTTTGAACAAGAGAGAAAATTTGGAAAATAAAAATGAAGAGAGAAGATGAGTGGCCGACATGTGGGTCCCACGAATTTTTAGAATTTTGGAAATAAACTAAATTCAGAAATATGCTAAGAGGCTCACAAGTGGGGCCATGGTATATGGACCAAGTCCAAGGGAATTCCCTATTAGAACCTAAAAATGCCAAAAGAAAAGCTAGCAGCAAGGCAGTGCTCCGACAAGTATTAAGACTTTAGACTTATATTTTTTTAGCTTATAATTTAAAACCAGCTTTTAAGTTTAAAAGCAATCGACTTTTATACGTCGTAGATGTGGGTAATTTTGCCATAACTTTAGTATCATTAGTTTAATACCAACCCTTAATAAAACAAAAAGTACCTCTTTAGTGACTTTTGGTTTCTAGTTATGTAAAGGTTTATGGTTTTTAAAAAAGTCCAAATAAAAGCCATCTATTTATTTAGACTTTAGCTTTTTAGCTTTTAAGTTAGTGAAAAAGCCAAACAAGACCCAACCAAGCGCTCTTGCATGCATCCTCCTATCCCCATCCAAACTTATATTATCTTTATATTAGACCCTGGGGGATTCAGGCAGCGGGAGCAAGCCACATCAATTTCAACTGATGCGTTCGCTCTGCACGCGGCCATGTCACCAGGTTTCGCCGCGCTTTGATATGGCTTAAATAATTTTTTCCCACTCAGTCACCACAGTCCACGCGGCGCGACGGGAGCAGCGTTCGTTGCGATGCCGTAGGCTAGCATTCGAGCCCCTCACCCACGCGTGCGAGCATCGCCTGGTCGATTTTTCCCAACGCGACGTGTGGTGAGCGTTTTTTTCAAGAAAAGACCCCCAAAAATTTCTAAAATTACGTACAGGTCCTTTTTGCGAAAAAATCAAAAAAACTCTGAAATTCGTCTCTTTTTCGCATAGGACCTCCAAAAATATGAAATTACGTCCAGGTCCCCTTTTTCCGAACAAACCCCCTTGAAAATTTTCAAATTGCATTTAAATCCATTTTAGAGCCTGATTTTTTGCGAAAAGGGCGCCAAAAAATTCAAAAATACATGTCTTTTTTTCCCTTAGAAAGCCCCTCAAAAATCCCAAAATTCGTTATAACCAACACAAGTCGTCCGAAAATTCCGAAATCTAGGGTCAATTTTTGCAATTACGTCCGGGTCAACTTTTTCTCGAATGAACCCACTTGGAAATTTTGGAAATTATATCTAAGTCCATTTTAGATCCCGATTTTCTGTGAGAGTGGAGACTTTGGACCTCGGGCATGGATGGCTTGGGGCTATGAGTGGGACACCGAGACCGACTGACTGAGAAGAGAGTCCAAGTTCAAAAGATTGCCAAATCCGGATATCTGGATGATGCAATTACCCGATATCCGGTTCCTGACCCATATTTTTCAGATAGTGTACGCTCCAAATCCGATCCGATATTCATTTTCAACTATCTGAATCTGACCCGATATCGATTTCCTTCCCGGATTCAGCTCCGGATCAGGTGGGAACTATCTGTCCCGTTTTCACCCCTACAGCTTCGGTCGGCTCAACAAAAAGACAAAAAACTCCTCGACATGCTGGTAGCCGATGCAAAGGCAAAGAATGCAAAATATGAAGACATATGGATCTCAAGGACATCAAGCTTTCCTACTCAAATCCGGAGTCGGCCAAAAAGTCCTTAGAAGAAGAGCTAGCCAAGGTAAACGCCAAATTATCCGATGCTCAAAAACATATGGTGGACACCTCATCGGCTCTCAAGGCCCAAAAAACTTCAATTGCTTCATTAGTGGCAGGCGTCAAGGAGCAATCGGCCAAGGTTGACCCCATGCCTAGAAGTCAAGAAGCCGATCAGAAGATACTTGATGACATCCAAAGCACCATTGCCAAGGCAGTGGCCGTTCTGTTCAGCCTTGTCCAGGATACTAGTGTGACCATGCAACCTTGTCAGCTTATGTTGCTTTACCATTGCACAATGAGTATTTGTAATCGACTATTCTTTGGAAACAATGTTTTGCATTCTCTGTAGAATATTTATAATCAGTTGTTTAACATATTTATGCTTCAAATTCTTATTTCTTTTATGCCAAGTGTTATATTTTTCATCGGCTATGATTTATTTCTCAAAACATCTAATGACCAGAATTAACTGTAACGAGTTAATTTGGCTTTTCTAATTCGATAGTCACTTTAGCCGATCATGACCCGATCCAAATACTCGAATGATACTTTTTCAAATATTTTCCATTAATCACATTGGGAAATAACATACCTGTAAGTTCAAGCTCCATTAGTTTTGGCGATTAGTTTAATATTAATGTTTAATCATTGTTTAATGACAAATCTAATCATTATGAGACTAAAATGTTATATTGAGCCTTATTCTTATTAGTCTCATATTTGGATGGAAAATGAAAAACCTAAGGTATGCACTCATATTCATTCTATTATCTTAATGCATACTTAGAATTTAAGTTAAAGTATGAACTCTTCCATTACTTTAGTTCAAATATGTGCATTATGTTCCTAATTCATATATACATGAATGCACACATCTAGGGGGAGTTGATAATTTAACTTGATGTTTCAATTGTATTGATCCATATCCTCTTGTCATATAATATAAAGGATCAAGACCTTGAAACAATCTTTTGAGTATATATAACTTGTGTAGTTGTAATATACTCATGCAAATATAGAATAAACTCATATGCAATCTAAGGTTGATTATGTGCATATTGACTCCATGTTCAATTAGTTATATGCACATACTTAATAGAGTTTGTTCTATAGTTGATGGTCTAAATGTATTTGATCCCTTTCTATCACTCAAACATATATGTATCATTACTAACCATCAATTTGAGTATATGAAACTTGTGTAGTTATATATACCCATGTCAATTTAAATGAAATTTAAATTGAGTTTGGTTGTCTTTTAATCAAATCAGATAATACTTCATCATGTGTTGATGGTGTTCCTTGTTGATTAAAGACAAGCGAAAAGTTCTTGAGTATAATAAAGCATTGGTTGCATCAAAGTACTCAAGACACAATTAATCATTCAACTTGATTTGGGTTGTGTTCAATCGATCTTAGAGGCATCCATTATGTGTTAACGGAGTGCAAGTGATGATTGAGACAACCGTATTTGTTGGACTAACATCTTCAATGAGTTGTGAAGTAGGTTGAGTCCAAGAAGATAAAGAATCTGGAATAAGAAGTCATCATGTGTTGATGAGCTTCAAAAGGTGATCCTGAAGTGAAGAGAAGAGTTAGAGAAGGTTCATCATGTGTTGATGAACAAGAAGAAGAAGATGTGATCTTGGAGAGAAGATGATTGGAAATCATAAAAGCTCCAAGAGGATCGCTAGAGGCAAAGGTATAACTAGTTAGGGATAAAGATGTGTTCCTAGTCTTTTACCGGTCTCGGTGTTTGGATGAGAGACCGGATTGCTAGTTAGGTGCCGTACTATTAAGAGGGGTTGAGTCGTTTAGCTTGAGCTTCATCATGTGTTGATGAACTCAATCCGGTTCACTCTAGCTCGCTCTCTTGTTTGGTTTTTGTACGGAGCTAACCATTTGGCATGTGTTGCGAATGGGTGAAGCTCGTGCATTGGATTTTGCATGTGCTAAGTATTTGTATGTGATGCAAATAGGAGAAGCTCATGCTTGCTTCTTATTGAATCTTAATTGATCTGGTTTCTGCATGAAGCTATGGATATGCATGTGTTGCAAAAAGGAGATAGCTTATGCAAATGTTGTTTATGTGATTATTGCTTGAAGCTAAGTTTTGCATGTGTTGCAAAAGGAGAGAGCTCAAGCAATTTGGTTTAAAGTGTTTGCATGGAGCTATAGATTTTCATGTGTTGCAAATAGAGAGCTCATACACTTAAGTGTGTTTTGATTGGTTGCATTGAGCTAAATATTTCATGTGTTGCAAAAGGAGAGAGCTCATACAACTTGATTTGTTTAAGTGTTTGTTTGCATGGAGCTAGAGATTTGCATGTGTTGCAAATAGAGAGCTCATGCGTTGGTGCTTTAGCTTGTGATTGGATCATGTATTGATCATCATAAGGCTAAGCTCGGTTTGTGCTTTGAGTTTGCAAAATGCGTTTTTGCAAAATATTGATGTTTATGCTTCTTGTCTTGGAGCATGAGATAGGCATTTGCAAATGTGTTTTGCAAAGTGTGATGATCATGTGTTGATCATCTCATGGCTCAAGATTTGATTTTAATCGAATGGATTTGTTATTTGCAAATGTGTTTTTGCAAATGAACTGAAGTTATGGGTTTCGATTCAAGAGCATGTGAATAGGGTTTGCAAATGTGTTTTGCAAATTGACTTGATCATGTGTTGATCATCACATGGCTAAGAGAATTGATCTCATAGGTTCTCGGTTTATTTGCGAATGTGTTTTGCAAATGAATTGAAGTTTTAATGCAATTCGTTGGAGCATGTGAATAGGGTTTGCAAATGTGTTTTGCAAATTGACTTGATCATGAGTTGATCCTCACATGGCTCAAAGAATCAATCTTTGAAAGTTTGTTGAAAAGTTTTTGTGAAAAAATTGGTTTTCTCCCAGTGGCTGGCACTACCACTACAGTAGAGAGGTAGTACTACCAAAGTCAGCACTACCACCGCTGGAGAGCGGTAGTGCTGCCCAAGGTCGGTACTACCGCTGTTTTGGTGTCGATAGCTTTATTTCAGAGCAGGTGCTTTCGGGGCTGAGCCAGGCCAGCACTACCACCCCTGGGGACGGTACTGCCACTTTGGTCGGCACTACAGGGCCTTAGAGGGCGGTAGTGCCGGGAATATAGCAGTTGGGCTGGTGGCCGGCACTACAGGCCCAGTTGGGCGGTAGTGCCGATTTTGCTGAAAATTGCCCGAATTGCCCCCAACGGCTAGATCTCGTGTGAGGGGCTATAAAAGGACCCCATGAGGGGCAAGGGCTGTATGTTGGTTCATTTGGGTGTTTGTGGGAGTGAAGTGCATGTGTTTCCTTCTCCAAATTGGATTTTGAGCAAAGAGTGAGCCCTAATTGCATGTGTTACAATTAGCAAGTGGATTGAGAGCCTCTAGTGCATGTGTTGCACTTGAGGAGGATCCTAGTGCATGTGTTGCACGTAGGAGGTCACCAGAGTGCATGTGTTGCACTAGGTGAAGTTCAAGCAGAAGGGCTTGTCTTGTTACTCTTGGTGTTTGCCGACACCTAGATGGCGTAGCGGCGTCGTGTGCGATGAGCTTCTTGACGAAGGTTGTGAGAAGCATCAGCAAGTTGTGAAGGTCAGTGCTCACCTATCCGAAGGGGGAAAGAGCAACCACTAGTGGATTCGAGGTAGGTGCTCAATTCGTGGAGCAGGTCCAATTCGTTTGGGCTAACCTCGATGTGGACTAGGGGAGACCGGCAAGTCTCCGAACACCACGGTAAAAAGTATCGTGTTCCTTGTGCTTGCATTGTGTTCGTTATTTATATTCAAGCAATTGATATTCATAGAATTAAATTGATTGATTGCTTGTCTTTAGAATTGCATATTCTTGTTAGAGACATAATTAGTTAGTGCACGTAGTGAGCCTAGTTGTTTTAGGCTTTAATTGTCAGAACCTTAGTTCATCGCTTCCGCATTAATAATTGTTAAGGTTTTGGCATTAGGATAATTAGGGGTAACTTGCTTTGTAGAAATTAGTCGAGTAATTTTAAAAGCCGCCTATTCACCCCCCCTCTACTCGGCATCCTCGACCTTACAATACCTTCTAATGTTTCCAAAATGTATGAATTACCATCTACAAGTCGATGCACTTTATATAGTCTTTTCTAAGTTGGAGATCATTTACCAAACCGACTATCCCTTGAGCCGACAAGCAATATAGTTTTCCAGACTAAATCAGGTTTACAAATAATTTTGGCATCGCCTTTTAATTATAAGATCTTGCAACTCTTGCTTTATTTTTCTTTAGCCGATCCAACGTGTGCAAACGTAACTCAGCCAAGTCATCTAAATTATCGGGCATTAAATCATTAACACTAAACATTATCGGGCATTAGATGAATGTTTTAAATATCTTAGAATTCTCTTAACTGCCACTAAATGGCACTCTTTTGGAGACGTTTGAAAATGTGCACACATGAAAAACGCTAAACATGATGTCGAGTCTAGATGCGGTAAGATAAAGCAAACTACCAATCATGTAACGATAAAGCTTTAAATCTACTGGTTTACGTCCCTCATTTAGGTCAAAATGCTCATTGGATGCCATGGGAGTCTTGATGGGTTTTGCATCCTCCATGCTAAATCTTTTGAGTAGAACCTTCATGTACTTTGTTTGACTTCTAAAGGTTTCAACCTTGAATTGCTTGATTTAAAGTCAAAGAAAGTAGCTCAATTCTCTAATCATGGACATCTCAAACTCCCTAGACATCATATCACCAAATTCTTTGCAAAAATCTTGGTTAGTAGAACCAAATATGATATCATCAACATAAATTTAGCAAACAAAGAAATCATTATCAATTATTTTGGTGGAGTGTTGTGTCAACCTTCCCAATATTGAATCTTTTGAGAGTGGGAAGTCTCTAAGTTGCTCAAATCATGCTCTAGGAGATTGTTTGAGACCATAGAGCGCCTTAGAGAGCTTGTAAACAAGATTAGAATTTTTAGGATTCTCAAAACTGGGAGGTTGCTCAACAAATACTAGTTTGGTAATTTTATCATTTAAGAAGGTATTCTTCACATCCATTTGAAATAATTTGATGTCAAAACAAGATACAAAGGCAAGTAAGATACGAATGGCCTCTAATATAGCCACGGGTGTAAAATTTTCACCAAAATCAAATCTTTTGATTTGAGTGAATCCTTGTGGCACTAGCATTGCCTTGTTTCTTACCACAATTCCATTTTCATCTTGCTTGTTCCTAAAGACCCATTTTGTGCTAATAAAGTTGTGATCCTTGGGTCTCTCAACAAGCATCCAAACATCATTTCGGGCAAAATTGTTTAATTCTTCATGTATTGAATTCACCCAATCTGGATCATCTAAAGCTTCATCTACATAAGATGGTTCAAAGGAAGACACAAAAGTGCAATATTCACAAATAAAGCAACATGAGATCGAGTTTGAACACCCTTAATAACGTCACCCAATATTTGATCTATTGGGTGATCCTTTGAGATTGCATGGTGAATTCTTGGAGGTAAGGCTTGGAGTTGTTGATCATCCTCTTTTTATTTCACGTCAATGACTTGAACTTAACTTGGTGTAGTGGAAGTAGATGGTTCAACTTGAGTGGAAGACGGTGGTTCTTCGTGATCCTCCTTAGGTTTGATATCTCCAAGTGTCATGTTCTTCATTGTTGTCTCAAATCTTCATCACCTACATCATCCAAATTTTTTTCTCTTGAGAGTCGCTAGTCTCATCAAATCCAACATCACACGTTTCTTCAACTAAACCCTTGGTTTGTTTGAAAACACGGTATGCCTTGCTATTTGAGGAGTAACCAAGTAAAAATCCAACATCACATCGGCTTTGGAATTTGAAAGCCGAACATCCTTTCTTAAAATGTAACATTTACAACTGAAGGCACAAAAGTAAGAGATGTTCGGTCTTCTTCCAATAAGAAACTCATAAGAGGTCTTTTCAAAAGGTGATGCAAATAAAGATAGTTTGTGGTATGACAAGCCGTATTGATAGCTTTCGCCCAAAAATTATTGGAGGTGCCATACTCATCAAGCATTGTCCTTACCATTTCAATTAATGTTCGATTCTTTCTTTCTACAACTCCATTTTACTCTAGAGTGTAGGTAGCGGAAAGCTCGTGCTTTATTCCAAGCTCATCATAATAATCTTTGATTCTTGTATTTCTAAACTCGGAACCATTATCACCACAGATTTTGAGTAAATTTCACAAAACTACAGGTTTCTTGTACAAACTATTAGAAAACTACAGATTTTAGCTTCTAATTCACAAAACTACATATTCTAGAAGAATTTGTTTCACAAAACTACGACTTTCTTGTATAAATTATTAGAAAACTACATATTTTAGCTTATACTTCACAAAACTATAGATTTTAGAAGAATTTATATCACAAACTACAGGTTTTAGAAGAACTTGTTTCACAAAACTATAAGTTTTAGAATTAACCATTTCTTGTAGCGGGTCTAACAATCTGGGGCCACATGATAGCCTCACGTGTGAGTAAAACGGGAAATGAGGGTGCGTGAAACCGTCATATGGGCCCACACTATCTGACCCATTACAAGAAATAGCCAACTCTAAAACTTGTAGTTTTTCTAAAACCTATAGTTTTGTGAAACAAGTTTTTGTAAAACCTGTAGTTTTGTTATACAAGTTCTCCTAAAATCTGTAGTTTTGTGAAATAGAAGCTAAAATATGTAGTTTTTCTGATAGTTTGAACAAGAAACCTGTAGTTTTGTGAAACATGTTCTTCTAAAATCTGTAGTTTTGTAAAATAAAAGCTAAAATCTATAGTTTTCTGATAGTTTGTACAAAAAATATGGAGTTTTGTGAAATTTACTCGCGGATTTTCTTTATTTTAAAATCAAATTTATTTTGGTCCCTTTTCACAAAACTTTTAAAAATACTAGAGTCTTCGAATTTGTCATCTAAAAAGAAAACCCAAGTAAATCTCGAATAATCATCTACAATAACTAAACAATAAGATTTGCCCCCGGTGATCTTATAGGTTGTTGGGCCAAACAAATCTATATGTAAGAGCTCTAATGGTCTAGATGTGGACATGATACTCTTAAAAAGATGAAAGCTAGCAACTTGCTTACCGGCTTGGCAAGCACTACATAATTTGTTTTTCTCAAACTTTACATCTTTCAAGCCCACAATTAAGTCATGTTTAAAAAGCTTTTCAAGTTGAATCATGCCTTCTATGCCAAAGCCGCCTTATATGCCAAAGCCAACCTAAGGAGGTCTTAGCAATTAAGCAAGTTTGTAGGCATGGATCATTAGAAGAAAAATCTACTAGAAAAAGATTGCTAAAACGAAAGCCTTTGAAAACCAAGGAGTTATCATTTTCTTTTGAAATCACAATACCGTTTCTAGAAAAAGTGCAGGTTAAGCCGAGATCACAAATTTGAGCAACCGATAGCAAGTTAAAGTTGAGAGTTTCAACTAATGAAATATTTGAAATAGAAAGGTCATTTGAGATAGCAATTTTACCCAATCCAAATACTTTTCCCTTGCTATTGTCGCTAAATGTGATCTTGTCATTACTTACACTCCCAACATCAAATGTGGTGAACATTTTTCGCTCCCCGGTCATGTGTTAGGTGCAACAACTATCAAGCACCCAATGCCTTCCACTGGTCTTGTAGTTCACCTTGAGGTCTCCTTTCGCCATGAGACATGTCGGGGTAGAAAATAATGAAGGAGACTCCTTGATAGCTACTTCGGCCATTCCCTTTTTCTTGAGGGGAGTATCATCATCGGAGGAGTCAGAATCCGAATACTCCTCATCAGAGTTTCACTCCCTGATATGAGCCTCGCCTTTGCCATCCTTGTGAAACTTCTTGAAAAGTTTCTTCTTGCCATCAAGGTTCTTCTTCTTCGGTGGCTTGGACTTGTCCTCCTTGTTAGGGCAATGAGAGGCAATGTGGCCTTTCTCATCACTCATAGCAATGAATATTGACGTAGCATTTGTTGTTTGAGTGTTGGCCCTTCTTGAACTTGTGAGGGGCGCTTGAGCTTGAGCGAATCTTCATGAACCTACTCATTCTCCTTGCAAGGAGAGCAAACTCCTCTTCGGAGTCATCAAGCGCTTCTTCACTTGATTCCGCTTTTGCCTTGAAAGCAATATTCTTCTTCTTTGAAGAGCTTTGCTCCAAGAGCTCCTCCTTGTCTTTCTTGTATAACTCATTTGCTATGAGGTTGCCCAAGAGTCCGGTTTGCGTCATTCTTGCCAACTCAGGAGAGTTGATGAACAAGGTCACCAACGTCTCATACTTGTCTGGTAGAGCCCTAAAAATCTTATGAACAATATCAAGATCGATTAGTGATGCCCCAAAGCCTTTAAGCTCATTCACTATGTTATTCAATCTTGAGTACATCTCATTGATGTTCTCATGAGGTAACATAAAGAAACTCTCATATTTGATCCTGAGCATATGCAACTTAGCTTCCTTAACTGTGGATGTTCCCTCGTGAATTTTTGAGAGAGTAATCCAAATCTCATGAGCAGTGCCAAGGTTGCTCACTCGATTGAATTCATTCGCGTTCAAGGTTCCAAATAGAGTATTCATCGCTTAAGCATTGAGATGGGAGTTTCTCTCTTCTTGTTCAACGGTGAGTGTGGGATTTAATTCCATAGCGAAACCCTCATCTATAATTCTCCATATGCTTGGCTCATGGCCTTGAGATAAACGACCATGCATATTTTTCAATATGCATAATTCATGCCATAAAAAAAGGTGCATTGCCTATCGACACACTCATACTAGCCATCCTTTTCTCTCTAGACGGTGAAGTCTATAAATGAGAGACCAAGCTCTGATACCACTTGTAAGATCAAGGACAACCGACTAAACGGGGTGAATAGGAAGTTTTTAAAATTCTTTGGCATAATTCAATAATTGTCAAGAATGATGTGAATTACAATTCTACAACAATTTAATGTCTAAATGAGGTAGTTCTTGCTAAGAATATGAAGAACCTAAGTCTAGGCAAAGGTTCACACTTGGAAATATGATCAATCACTAGAATCACCAAGAATATTGTCCACAAAGACTTCCTATCTCGTGTGCTGGAGTTCCTCCCGAACGAAGATATCACCACTCTCGAGCAAGCACGGATATCGTTCATCAAGTGGCCCACGACAGGTGTCGTACTACTCAAGGTAAAAATCCCCAGCATCTTCTCGATCATTCCAGTACAGCAACACGTTACATATGCATGTACTTTGTAGGTCCTATCGTACCTGCACCTACTCCTGCTCCTACTCCCAATACCATGACGAGTCTTTCATCTAAGTCGACTCCTACGCAGAGTGCAGAGCTGGTGTGCAAAAGTACTAGCACGACAGCCAAAGAACCACAGGAGACCTCGGAGACTCTTTCTATCAAGAAGGTAAAGTTGACAGAGGCCACAACACCCCTTGAAATACATGGAAAGCCCCTTGTCCTAACCTCAGAGATTCCTTCTGTTGAGAAAGCAAAGTTGATAAAGGCCACATAGCCCCCACGAGATTATAGGGGTACGTATATGGAAAGCCCCTTGTCCCTAGCAACGAATTGAACGCTTTAGGCATGTGGACTCGCTTGCTCCATGGATGGTACATTGATAAGGCGAATGAGGGCAAGTGTCACGTCGATTTCAATGTGAAGTATCGAGGGGACATTTTCACCGCAACGAGCATGGGACATTCCTAGTGAATTTTGAGGATCTGTTTCGTTTGTACAACATGAAAGCCATCGATATTTCTACTGTACGATCTTGGACGCTATGAGTATTGTATTATACAGCATGAGCCTATGACTGTTATAGGATTTTGTATTATGTTTTTTAACATTTGACACGAGTTGCTGGATAATGAGGCAACGAGCCGTGATGGGTAAACACCCAGTTGGATTTGTCGACCCCGAGATGGTGTCTGCGACCATGGCTAGGCTTCAAACGGAGTTCCTTGCCAACTACATCAAGCAGGCATTGCAGGCTGAGATGAAAAATGACTTCGTTCTATTCCCGTACCACGAGGAGTAAATACTACTTTACCCTTCAATTACTTGTACACTCTTAAACCATATATAAACTTATTTGTTTGCACTGCATACCATTTAATAAGCAACCATTGGGTCTACTTGTCGTCACTCTGAGTGAAAATTTCTACACTTTTAACTCGATCGAGAAGAGACCAATGGCCTACGCGATCAAGCCTATTTTGTAGAAGTACATTCTTGTAACCTAAGACTTTCTGTATTTAACTATGTTTATTTTTTTCCCTCAACGGCATCTCTCTAATGTATGTAGGGCTTTCTTGTCTTACGTTACTGAGGAGGGTGACGCAATGACAAATGAGGCAACCAGCTAGAGTGTAACTGCTTCAAGGTACAAGTGCCTAGCATAGGATTCATTTTTTCTGACATGTATTCTTCATCTCTTAATTTGATTTTTGAAGGACCGAGATGGCGAACAGTGGGGGGTGAATGGTCGCAAATAAATTTTCCCCCAAAATACTCCAACAAGAACCTCGACAAGATCGCTCAAAGGAAATCGTGAAAAACCCGAAAAACTAGACAACTATGTGTACCCAAAGCTTGCATGGATAAGTACCATAAAATATGTGGGGATTTTTGAGTCACAATCCTGGTTGTCTAGTGTCCAAGATAAAGAGGAATCAATCCAACTCTTGCTTTTAGAAAGAACATCAATTCAAATCACAAAAGTCACTTTCAGAAAAGCAAAAGCAGAATTTCCAGAACTTGTCCTCAATTTGAACAGGAGGTTGGTGGGTTTCTGCAGCTCACAAAATTTTGATAATTTTTCTCCCTATGAGCATCAGAGTCGTGAAGAACTCCACCAAATTTCTCCTCAAAAATCCTTACAGAAAAAAACAGGAAAAATCGAAGAACACAGTCAGGCAAGAACTTCGAGCAGAAAGTTTGGGTCTCGGTTTTCACCTCATGGCGCCCAAACGGTGCAACAAGTGAACTCCAAAATTTTTCTGCAAGTGGATATCAGAGTCCCGCACCTCCTCCAATAAGAATCACTTAAAAAGGATTTTTATATATGTTTATAAAAATCAAATACTAAATATTGCGCAAAGAAAAAGTTCTGAACAAAGTTGAAACTTGAAAGAAAAGATGTTCTCTACTCAATCCAAGAGTGCAAAAGAGATGTAAAACCATATGAACACACTCAAAACATCCAAGATCAACAGCATTTAGAAGGAGGGGAGGCAAATCCAAATTGCGTGAAAGTAAATTGCGAGAATGTAATTGCGGGAAAGTAAATGCTGAATTTAAATTGCGTAAAGTAAAGACATAATGTAAATCATAAAATAAATTCAGAGATGGATGGATAAAACTTTCATTTCTGGAAGGAGAGGTTACAAAGCCTCACTTTCATGTGGGCAAAGCTCAAAGGAGCATTCACAAACCTCAAAACCTTCAAGGGGAGGAGGCTACCCCTCCACCCCTATTTATACTACTCTTAGGCCAACTACCACCCTTGGATGAGTCCCTCAACCCTAGAGCACTCATCTAAGGGCTAGGATTAACCCACACTCACAGCCATGCAAGGGTTAACCCAAAACCCACACACATACTGGGTTTTCTTGCACTGTTTTCAAAGCATACTACCTAAACCCGTTAATCTATCAACTAGACCTCTATCCGACGGCCCTCATTGATCCACGCGGCATCTAGCTAGCATCATCTCCTTTCCTTATCTTCTTGACTTGCCCGGACTCCGTCTCCGATCATCTTCTGGCGATCTCCCAACCGTCTGGACCTCCGACGCTCCTCGCCTAGTTCCGGTGCTTGCGCGATATGAACTCGTGGGGAACAGAGATGTGAATGGCGGATCAGCTGCGGCAGCGCGGGGTCATGGGCAAGGTATTGCCGTGGCAGGGTATGGCCTATGCCGTTGTATACGGCGATTGTTCTCGGTTGGTGTGGCACTGGATGGCTCTGCTTGACCGGCAACAGGGTGGGGAGTGGCAGTGCTCGGCTGTGAGGCGAAGGAACCAGGGGCTTCGCTCTAGGGCAGAGACACAGGGTCTGTGAAGCATGACGAATTCAGTGCCGCAATCTGCTCATGGATGAGACGCGACATTGATTCTTCTGCCGTGGCAATGAATCGGCCAAAAATTACTTGTCACGACAAGAGTTGGGCAGGGTTGAGGCAATGCTCAGCTGAGGAGGTGGCAAGGCAGTGAGGACTGTGCCGCTGCCAAGTGGGCCAGGAACAGGGTAGGTCCGACATGGTAGTGACAACAGTGAATAAACTGGACTTCCCTTCGCTGAACGGATTAGGGTTCATGCATTTAATTGAGCTGTCATTCAAAGTTGAAAAATTTACAAACTTTTTGTACGTGTTCCCAAGGCAAAGCTAGTCTATCATCCCATAAAATTTTTAGACAATGATCTTGCCTGTACAAGTTTATAAAATTCTGACAATCTCACTATTCCAATTTTAAGTTTTCCAATTTTTATTTTTCTGAGGTTCCAAATGAGATTCCTTTTACTTGAAAATTAAATTTAAGAGGATGATCAATCCTGTGTGATTAATTACAGTTTCTGTTTTTGATTTTCTAAATGCATCAAATAAATTTTAACATTTTTGAAACTTTTTCTGTAGGTTCTTTTCATTCTGTAGTCATAAAAATTTCAGAAGCTTCAATGTTTTCCCTTCTAATACAAATTGCACAAATCTTAAAGTAAGTGAAGGGGTAAGTAATCATCATCTGCCCTTTATTCATACTTTAATATTTGTGCTACTGTAAAAAAGAGAAGCATAGAAGCACCTCTCAAATCTTATGCATACATTTTTAATTAATTCTAACATTGTTACTGTTTATAGTCATCCATCACTGTTTTTGATTTTACATTTGCAATAAATGCTTTCAAATTCCTTTGAAACTTTTTGAGAGTGTTCTGTGTTATCCTGAGATTTAAACAAGATTTTTCTAGATTTCATTCTTAAGTGTTTTTGGTCCTTACATTTTAGAAGAGAGGAAATCAACAATACAAAATGTTTTTCCTTGAGACCAAAATTCAAGAAAATGCAGGAAAAATGGGAATTCAAAGTAAAATCGTAATTCAATCCTATTTTCTCACTTTATTTATTTTGAAATTTTTTCAGGTGTTACAGAAAAACGGCAATAGCGGCGGCGGCCATGATGCCTACGGTGACGACGAAGCACAGACGGTGAGAGCTGCAAAGGAGCATGGGAAAGGGTTTAGGAGGGCACAAGGATTGTGAAAATGACCGCAGCAAGGTCAGAGATACACCGGAGAAGAAGCTCCATATCAGCGAGGGCAACGGCCGGAGGAGGAGACGACAACTGGATTCCAGCGACACATCATACTAAGGTTCAAATTGGAAGAGGGCTACAGCAAGAGGGGCCAAGGGGCGCAAAATAACTCAGGCGTCGCAACAAAAACCTACTAGGCGGACAGAAATTAACACCGCTGCTTGGATAGGACATGCGAGTCTGAAAGGAGGAAGATGGTGCAGACTCGGCTTCCAATGGCCCAACTACAATAACATGCACGGGGATGAGATCAGATTGCCTACAAAAAAGGAATGATGCATGCGTCGAGTAATAAGGCTGATGACCAGAATCAGCAATGGCGCCGTGGCGTGCTCCACTACTACAGAATTGTCCATCAGAATCAGTTCTTTTTTGCCATTATAGTCGGTTCAAGTGGCGATACGAAGTCTTTAGATAATGATGAGGTGGAGTTATCACAGTCGGTTTTGGCCCGATTGTGATAAAGCATCATTAGAATCGGTTCTTTCAACGAAGCGATTGTGATGACCCCTCATTAGAATTGGTTCTTCTATTGAACCGATTCTGATAACATGTCATCCGAATCGGTTCTTTCAAAGAAGCGATTGTGATGACCCCTCATTAGAATCTGTTCTTGTGTGGAACCGATTCTGATAACGTGGTTATCAGAATCGGTTCCACACAAGAGCCGATTCTAATGAAGATTATCAGAATCGGTTCCACACAAGAGCCGATTCTAATGAGGGGTCATCACAATCGCTTCTTTGAAAGAACCGATTCTGATGATGGATCATCACAATCGCTTTCTTCGAAGAACCGATTGTAATGGTATGGTTATCACAATCGCTTCCATCAAAGAACCGATTCTACTGATGTGGTCATCACAATCGCTTGCTTAAAAGAACCGATTCTGATAAGAGGTCATCAGAATCAGTTCATCTTAAGAACCGATTCTAATGATTGTGTCATCACAATCGCTTTTTTCAAAAAACCGATTCGGATGAGACGTCATCAGAATCATATATACAAGAACCGATTCCAATTATGTGGTTATCAGAATCGGTTCCACATAAGAACCGATTCTGATGACCCTCATGGTGGTGTTGCAATTTTCCATATTACCCAAAATGGCAAATATTAACAATGGGCATATATCACATTCACAATCTGAGAACACAAAATGCACATATCACATTCACGAACACGAACACTTAAATTACAATACATATAGCCCATTCGTTCACAACATACAAACACAAACATGCTTAATAATCGAGACACGTGCATATATATCACATTGACATATGCAATTAATATTGTTTCCATATGGACTAGTAGGGCGCTTCAGATCTCTAAACCTACCGTCCTCCGATATAACTTCCAACCAGTACCATTGGCATAAGTGGTCTCAGAAATTGTTGAGTGCTTTCTTTGTCTAAGCTCTTACGGGGATATTGATCTTACGCAAAATATAAATGAGTGCATGAATTTAAGTTTCAAAATTTGTAAGTGAAAGGCTAAGTATGCATGTACATATACCTTAGGAAAAAGGTGTGAGCCGCCGACCACAACCAACATGTGTTGCATGACATAGAAGCCGCACAGGTCATCGCTGCCCTGTTGATGACGACCCTCCTTCATCGACATAGTCCGAGAAACCCCTACATATATTGGAGAGATGCCATTGAGTAAAGAAAATATAGTTAAATTCAGAAAGTGTTACGTTACGGTAATGTACTTACTTCTGCAAAGGACACTTGATCGCGTAGGCCATCGGTCTCTTCTTGATTGAGTTAAAAATGTAGACTGTGTTTTCGCTCGGAACGAGGACGAGTAGAACCCAATAGTTGCTTCTTAAATGGAATGTAGTGCAAGGAAATAAGTTCGCATACGGCTTAAGTGCGTACGAGTAATTGAAGGGCTTGTACTACTTACTCCTCGTGGTACGGTATTACAACGAAGTCCTTCGTCGACTCGGATGCAATACCCGCTTGATGTAGCCAACAACAAACACGGATGTAGCCTAGCGGTGATCGCAGACCAAGCTCGGGTCGATTTAACCCAACTTGGTTTTGATTCGTCACGGCTCATTGTCTCATTGCCACGCAACTCGTGTTGATATTAGAAAACATAATGCAAAATCCTATAAAAGTCATCGATTCATGATGTATGGTGCGATACTCACGGCGTCGGGATCGTAAAGTAGAAATATCGACGGCCATTAATTGGTACACAAGCAGATCCTCAAAGCGGCGGGAATATCCCATTCTCGTCACGGTGGAAATGTACCCTTTATACATCACATTGAAGTCGACTCGGCGTTCTTCCTCATTCACCTTATCCATGTACCATCCATGGAGCATGCGAGTCCACCGCCTAGATCATTTAGTTCGTTGGATGCAATCGGGGCTTTCCATGTACGTTTGCCTTAAAGTCGTAAGGGATGTCTGTGGCATGTGTTGACTTTCCTTCTGGGCGAAGGAGTCTTTGAGGTCAAGGTAGTTGGCTTTTAGGTACCTCAAGGGTGTTGTGGCCTTTATCGACTTTGCCTTCTTGGCGGAAGGAGTCTCGAGAGGCCTCTTGTGGTTCTATTGGTGTCGTGCTTGTCCTTTTACACGTGAGCTCTGCACTCCGTGTAGGACTCATCACGGTGGTGGGAGCGAGCGAGAGCACGAGTAAGCACAGTGCACGGTAGGAACCTACAAAGCACGAGCATATTTAACTTATTGCGATTACTCTTTGGAATGGTAGAGAAGACGGGGGATTTTACCTTGACTAGTCGACACCGTCGTGGGCACATGATGAGCGACATACGTGCTTGCACGAGAGTCCGATATCTTCGTTGGGGGGAACTCGAGCACATGTGATAAGAAGTGTTCGTGGACGTAGTCCACCTGCACCCTCATGTAGCCCTTCCCCAAAGGCTGACCATGCACAGTGTCCGTCTCCTTGCATGGAAATGCAACCCGCGTGCGGCCTCGATAGGAAATCCGTCCTCCGTCAGGGTGGTGGGCTGGCACTTAGCAGGGGCCTGCAAGATATGCGCAACTTGAGGAGAAACATTGTGGGAGTTACACTTGTAGCTTTAAGTTAGGAAAAATTAATTATTACCTTCAGCTGGGGATCGGTCGATCATTTTTGAACCACAAATGCTAGGTCGGGGCACAGGCTTCTCTACAAGAGGCGAGGGCATCTGGCTCTGACTCTGAGAGATCATCGCCATCATCTCGGCCCTCAAGCGCTCCTCACGTGCCATCATCTCCCCCTTATCTCATCTTCACGTGCCATCATCTCCCCCCTCATCTCCTCCTTGATCTCCTCCCTCAGTTGCTCCCTGAGAGTGTCCTTGAGGCGCTCCGCACGTGCCTCCCATGATCTTGATCTAGCACTCGAAGCGTCATCTTGGAAGTAGGACTTCTTCGTATGCCCCGACCCTACGGCAAGCACTCGGCCCTTATGGTCGGTGACGAATACTAATAACAGGGATACCCCAACAGCCGGCGCGAGCGGCCGCCTCAAGCATATCTCCACCCAACAGGCGCGCGCCCGCCACCGACCGAATCGCTGCGAGACACGCGCAAGACATCCGCTCCCGACCGCCGGGGAAGCGAATCCGACCAGATGGCGCTCCCCCCTCTTGGCGGGCGGGATCTCCCGACTCCGGCCGGACAGCGCTCCCGACCCTCTTGGCGGGCGGGATCCCCGACTCAACCGAAACAAGGTAGCGGGCGCCGAGGGCGCGTGTCAGTCCTCATCGGCCTACCGCCACGTACTTCGAATGAGGTCAATCGAGTGACTATACAAGGGCGGTGGCTCCTTCCCAAGAAGATCCGTGATCGCAGAAGACAAAGCTTCGGCCCCATCAACCCGATCCACGTCTGATCTGAGCGCACGCTCCTCCCGAGGCAAAGACCAACGCCACGCACCGCGGCGTCGGCGATTCGCAAGGGTCACGAGAGGGCAAGTCGCTATTTCCGGGAATACCTAACCTCCCGACCACCAAGGCTACCAACCCAAAGATGGGCAAAGCGGGTGACGACCACCACGGGATTTAAGGACCGGAGCTCCTAACATAGGTCACCTCGCTCTTCCCCAACTCTCGATGTAACACGCCCCTTCATTACAGTATAAAAGGAGGCGGGACTAAACGATTCAAAAAGAGGAGACATAAGAACACGAGGAGACTAAGTCATTTAGGGGCCTCGTGCAGCAAAAACATAGTGCAAAAAGCAATACAATCGGCCATCCGAATCGGGTAGGGACTTTCACCCGAACAAGATACATCTTGGACTCACGAGTCTAACCATTCGAGGAGTGGAACGCGCGACCCCTAGACTTACAAATTTACTTGCCGCTCAGACGCCGGCGGTTGGCGCGCGCCAGTAGGGGCTTCGGCGTCTTCATCACCATCTCCGGATTCCGTTTATCTCACGATGGCATCCACCCACTGCGGCGGCATGATCGCACCGGGAACCGGATCCGCCTCGGCTCCCTCGACTTCGCCGTCACCCCGACGGGAGGGCTCACGCTCGCCCCCGCCGCCTCCGGAGGACAGGCGCCCGCTGAGAGCTTGTGTGTCCTCTCCGGCGACTCCGCTAAGCTCCGGTTTGGGGCGCCCCTGCAGGCCCCGAAGCCGGAACCCGAGGAGTGCTCCGCCACGGTCGGCGAAAACTCCCGTAGGCCCGGGCAGGTGACCATGTCACCCCCCGTAGGCTCGCGACTGGTGGCGATGGCTGGCTACCTGCCGGCCTCCATCCACGAGCTGCTGGAAGACTCTTCCGGCCGTGACTCCAGCTCCGACACGGAGTACCCTGCCCGCAGGCGGCACTCTCGCGAGTGCAACATGGCGGGCACCGTCGATTTGCCCGTGGCCCTCGCGGCCGCGGGCCTCTGTCCGGCGCGCTCGGTGCGCGGAGGAGGAGTACCAAATGAAGCGTCTTGAACGCCTTTCGACCAGCGCCAGCGCGAGCTCCAACAACAACAAGCAAAGAGTTGGAGGAACGAAGAACCGAGCTCGGCCGGCTCGGGCCAACCTAGAGCAAGAGGGCTCGAGGCCCGCATGTGCTGGCGACGCAGCGCGCGCGGCGTCGAGCACACCCCAAAGAAAGCGGAAGGTCCGACGGTCCTCACTTCTTCCCCACGCCCGGTCAAAGCGTGGCAGCGGCGCAATGCTCCGCCGAGGCCTCCGGGCCGATCGACCGGAGGCCAAGGCCACTTACCAAAACCTCCGGTGGTAGAGCACGCGTCGGCGTCAAGACATGCACGCCTCGCTCCTATCGCTCTGGAGCCACCTCGCGCCACCGGCCCGTCTGCGCCGTCTGGCCGGTTGGGTCCGCACAAACGTCGCCGCACCGCGAGCCACACCAGCCTCGCGCGCCGGTGCGCCAACGCCTCGATGATACTGCGACATTCGCGCTACCCTTGAGGCGCGAAGAAAGATGGCGGTCGAGGCCGCCCACTCACGGGTTCTTGGGCGGCGGGCACCACCACCGCGGCCCGAGCCCCGACGGTCTGGACCATGGCGTTACGCCAGCGATCCGCCAGCGGACTTCCTGCCCGATTCCGGTGCCTACCAACATTGCCAAATACAGGGCCACAAACCCGGTGTCTAGCTCGAAGATTACCGGCTCGCATGCGGGCGGGAGGAAACAACGGATGACCTCTTCATCATCAATACCTTCCCATCTACCTCGCAGACTCGGCCCGAGCACGGCTCGAGTACTTGCTGGCCAAAACCATCGAGGCGGACCGACTTGAAGGCCCTCTTCGTCGGCAACTTCCGTGGCACTTACAAGCGCCCTAGAAACTCCTGGACTGAAGAAGGCGCAAACAGCGACCGGGAAACCCTCGGGACTACATCCGACGGTTTTCCGCGATTAGGTAACGAAGCTCCCGACATCTCCGACGCCGATGTCGTGGGAGCATTCATCTACGCACCTCTGCAAGGCCTTGGTACACAAACTAGGCCGTCTCAAGCCCGGAACTACCAAGGAGCTCCTCGATATCGCCACCAACCACGCCTCCGCGAGGAGGCTGTGGGGCCATCTTCGAGGAGGAAAGGCCCAGCGAACCCGGCGTCGCGCCGGGTCCCCGCCGACCGCTCCGACAAGCGGAGCGGCACGGAAGCGATTCGCGAGCCCCAAGTGGTCGCCACCGTCGACCGCCATACCCAAGCGGCGAGTGCGACCGGCCGTCGCGCCCGACCACTTCGAGAAATTGATGGGCGACCGTGCCCAAACCACGGGTTCTCCGTCAAGCACAATCTGCGGATGCGAGGTCTGAGGCGTTACCTCTCCGGCGTCCCCACAACGCCGCGTGGCAAGGGAAGAAGCTGCTGCGGCCCTGCGGCCGCGAGAGAAAAAGCGACGCGACGAGTTCCACGAACACGGCGGCCGCCTCATGATCTTTGGAGGACCGGCTTGCTATGCCGACAAGCGCCGGCTCAAGCTCGCTTATCGCGAGGTCCATACCGTCGCGCCATGCGTCCCCCAATACCTCCGGTGGTCGGAGTTCCCAATCACCTTTGATCGGACCGACCACCCCGACCACGTTCCACAGCCGGGGAGATACCCCCTGGTGGTCAGCCCCGTCGTGGGGAAGAAACGCCTTTCAAAGGTGCTTATGGACGGAGGCAGCGGCCTCAACATCCTCTACGTCGAGACGCTCGACGCTATGGGGATCCCGCGCTCAACCCTCCGACCCAGCAAGGCGCCCTTCCATGGCGTCATTCCTGGCCAGCAGGCCCATCCACTCGGGCAGATCGACTGTCCGGTTACCTTTGGGGAACCGGAAACTTCCGCACCAAACCCTCGCTTTGAGGTCGTGGATTTCCCGGTTCTTACCATGCCATCTGGGAAGGCCATGTTACGCCAAGTTCATGGCGGTCCCCACCACGCCTACCTCAAAATTTGAAGATGCGAGGGCCACGGGAGTCATCGCCGTGGCATCGTCTTTCGGCTTGCCTACAATCGCGAGCACCGAAGGAAACGCGGTATGCTACGCTAGCACAAAAAAAACTACCGCGCAACGTAAAGCTACTGCGCAAGAAGGGATCATAGATAAGATTACCACTAGGCGCGCATTGCGGAATCCTTCGCGTCGATTTAGTGGTTCGTCCTCGCCGCGATCGTTGCGTCGATGTAGTGGATCGTCCTCGCCTCGCCGTGGATCGTCCTCCCACGCCGCAGATCGCAGCAGCGTCACCGCATGAGTCCACACGTCCGGAGATGGAGCGCCGTGCGTCGTGTGCAAGCACCTAGTCGCTCGGCGAGGCGCGAGAGGAGGAGGCTAGGGTTTCAAGTGAATCAAACCTAAACCGTGGAAAGCACACTCGCGCCTCCTCCTCCCTCCTTATATAGCCACGAGATGAAACCCTAAACCAGGGCCCACCACATGCTAAGCCCACGAGGTTCATTAATTACGGATCAATCCAAATTAATGCGTCCCACCATTAAGTGTGTGACCTGCGAGGTTCACATACGTTTGGACATGGATTCGGAAAACTCCTTTTCAATCCAATAGTTGGTAGCGGCTTCTTGCAAAGTATGCCAACTCCCAAACATCTTGTGATCAAATCGAGCAGAACCTATCAAAAGAACTCATGTAATAATCCCTTTGCCAAGTATATGAAGATTGATCTCAAGGCGAGAAGCATGTCATCCTTTGATGATTCAATCCATCTCTCGTATCCGTGATATATTAATAAGTTGTGATTGACTCCTCAATCACGGCATGGCCATGCACTTTCTTAATCATATCACACGAGTGGTCTTGTCATATATCTCCGTTTCATTGGGTGGCAAATTCCATCTTATTTGCTCACTTCCTCTGCACGTTTCATAGTAAACATGAAAGCTACCTTTATAACTATCCGGTTAGGAAGTAGTGTTTGATAGCCCCAAGGAAAACTATTACACATGTAGGGAATATGACAATCTCAGGTCTAAGGATCATACATCTTCTAGGTATGAGATACATCGATGACACATAAGAATGAAACATTCTCGCGTTGTCCCATAGTGGGTCTATCTAACCCATGTTCTTCAACATGGTCCACAATGTAGAGATGATATCTCCATATCCCATGATCTATGAAGCATGATCATCGATCACTACATGTCTTGATCTATTCATCGTAGTCCTATACGATGATATCCGATCGAGAGATATTTATCGAATTACATCATTAAGTAAAGAGCTTCATAATCAAGTCACATACTTGTTGATCAATACAATGATATACATTCATTGGACCAATAATCATATTATTATTCATAAACATAGTCATGTTACAATCATCTAAATGATTGCCTCAAGGGCATAACACTAACAATCTCCCACTTGCACTTGAGTCAATCAATTAAGTATCTAATACCAATAGACCTTGTGTGCGCCTCATGCTTAGGTGTGGCGGTGGCTTTGTCAGCGGATCGGCCACATTGGCTTCGTATGTACTTTGCATATTCAGCGTCACCTCTATCCACAATCTCGCGAATAAGGTGAAAGCGACGGAGTATGTGTTTAGACTTTGATGTGATCTAGGCTCTTTTGCTTGTGCAATGGCACCACTATTATCACAATAGATGTCCATTGGACTAGCGACACTAGCGACCACACCAAGCTCTGTGATAAACTTCTTAATCCACACAGCCTCCTTTGCGGCCTCCGAAGCCGCAATGTACTCGCTTCGTCGTAGAGTCGGCCACCGTGTTTTGCTTGGAACTCTTCCACCTTCTGCTCCTCCATTAAGTGTAAACACAAACCGGATTGCGATCGAAAATCATCTTTGTCGGTTTGGAAGCTTGCATCGGTGTAACCCTTTGCAGCGGATCTTCCTCACCTCCAAAAACAAGGAACATACCCTTAGTTCTTCTCAAGTACTTGAGATATTTTTACGGCTATCAATGACCATCACGGGATCCGCTTGGTATCGCTCGTGACACTTAGAGCATATGAGACATCCGGCGTGTATAGATCATGGCATACATAATAGACCCAATAGTGAAGCATATGGAATCTTGCTCATCTGTCTCGCTCATCGGATGTCGAAGGACACCGATTCTTGCGAGATCGATGCCATGTGACATTGGCATGAAACCTCTCTTGGATTCATGCATATTGAACCTTTTCAATATCTTGTCAATGTACATTTCTGACTTAATCAATTAACCTTTTGATCTATCTCTATAGATTTTTATGCCCAAGATATAGCATGCTTCTCCCAAGTCCTTCATTGAGAAACTCCTTTTCAATGAAGTCTTAACATCTTCAAGCATAGGAATGTCATTCCCGATTAATAATATGTCATCCACATACAAAATCGAAATACAAGTGCGCTCCCACTAGCCTTCTTGTAAACACAAGGCTCTTCTTCATTTTGATAAAGTCAAAACCTTTGACTACTTCATCAAAGCGAATGTTCCAACTCCTAGATGCTTGCTTTAACCCATAAATGGATCTTTGAAGCTTGCATACCCTTTTAGCATATTTAGGATCAACAAAGCCTTGAGGTTGTATCATGTATACATCCTCGGAAAGATTCCCATTAAGGAAGGTTTGTTTTGACATCCATCGCCATATTTCATAATCAAAATATGCAGCAATAGCTAAAATGATCCGGACAGACTTGAGCATGGCTACCGGTGAGAAAGTTTCATCATAGTCAACTCCTTGAACTTGTTTGAAACCCTTTGCCACCAACCGTGCCTTATAGATCTGAACATTTCCATCTCGTCTATCTTTTCTTGAAAATCCATTTGCACTCAATGGTTTTACACCATCAGTGAATCGACCAAGTTCCAAACTTGATTGTCATGCATGGATTGAATTTGGATCTCATGGCTTCAAGCCATTTTTCGGAGTTTGGGTCCATCATTGCTTCTTCATAAGTCGTGGGCTCATCATTGTCCAACAATAATATGTCATTCCCATATCTAATAGGTACATGGCGTGGCCTCCCGACCTCGTGGGGTGGAGTCTCTTCCACAGGTTGTACAACACTTTGTACATCTTGTGAAGGTTGAGGTAGCTTGAACATATTCATGTGATTCTCGAACTTCATCAAGATACACATCACTCCTCTTGATTTCTTTTGAAAGAAACTCTTTCTCCAAAAGACACCATTTGAGCAACAAAAACTTTGTTCTCGTTTCTTTTGTAAAAGTAATATCCTTTTGTTTCTTTAGGATACCCACAAAAAGCATTTTTACGATTTAGGTGCGAGTTTATCGATTGTAAGCGTTTTACATAAGCCTCACATCCCCATATCTTGAGAAATGACAACATGGGTCTTCTCGATCCATATCTCATATGGCGTCTTCTCAACGGATTTTGATGGGACCCTATTCAAAGTGAGCATTTGTCTCTAGAGCGAAACCCCAAAGGATAATGGCGAGATCTGTTTGGTGATCATTGGCCGAACCATATCTAATAAAGTCCGATTCGTCGTTCGGACACACCATTCCATTGAGGCGTTCTGGCGGAGTAAGTTGCGAACGATTCCACATTGCTTTAAATGATCACCAAACTCTTGGCTCAAGTATTCGCCACCACGATCGGATCGTAAGTGTTTTATTGTTTTGCCAAGTTGATTTTGTACTTCGTTCGAAACTCTTTGAACCTTTCAAAAGTTTGATTTATGCCTCATTAAATAGATATATCCATATCTCTGAAGTCATCGGTAAAAGTTACAAAATCTGAAACCCACCCCTAGCGATCGAGCTCATTGGTCCACATACATCCAGTATGTACTAGGGCCAATAATTCACTTGCTCTCTCACTAAAACACATGAAAGGGCTTTTGTCATCTTGCCAAGTAAACAAGATTCACATGTTTCAAATGATTCAAAATCAAATGAGGTTAGAAGTCCATCACCATGGAGCTTCTTCATGCGCTTCTCATTTATATGACCTAGCGACAATGCCACAAAAGGTAGGGTTCAAATCATTAGGCGGTGCCTTTTACATTAATATTATAGACAGGTTTTTCTTGAGTTCAGGGCGTACAACCCATCCACCATGGGGCAACGACCATAATACATATCATTCAAAAATATTGAACAAACAAAGTTCTTTATTACGAAATCATAACCTTCATGTTCCAAACAAGAAGATGAAATAATGTTTCTACTAAAGATGGAACAAAATAACAATTATTGAGTTCTAAAACTAATCTCGAAGGCAAATGCAATGGGTATGTGCCAGCAGCAAGACCAAAGAACTCTTGCTTTATTCCCCACGCGAAGATCCACTTCTCCTTTTGCCAAGTCTCTACTCTTTATCACCCACCAACGAATTGCAAATGTGAGCAACCGAACCGGTATCATATACCCATGAGCTGAGTGAAGAAGTAGCAAGATTAATTTCTATAACATTAATACAGAAGTGGAAACCACATTTCCATTCTTCTTATCTGCCAGTACTTTTAGCGATTCGTTTCCAATGCCACGATTTCTTGCAATAGAAGCATTGGGTATCGAGTTGAGGCCAACTTTAAGCTTCGAAGCTTAGTTTTGAGGCTCGCGATCTCATCTTGAGCCTTGCCCTTGCCCTTGCCCTTGCTCTTTCCGTTCCCCGACCTTAGCCTTTCTCTTTTTGAAAGCGGTTGTTTTGAACCATCATCACATGATTGGGTTTTTCTTAATGCTTTCCTCCATGACCTTGAGCATCCCATGTAGCTCGGTTAGGCTCTTCTCCATGCTATTCATATGAAAATTCATAATGAATGGCTCAAAGCTCTGAGGCGGACCGGAGAATAACATCTGTGGCCAAACCGAGGCTAAGGGAAACTCAAGTTTTCAATCTCCCAATGTAACCAATCATCTTGATCACATGAGGGTGGCCGGATGCCTTGACCAACTTACAAGCAAATAAAAGCTTTGAGATACCATACCTCTCAGCTCTTGCTTGATTCCCAAACATGCCCTTCAAGCCCACAATCATATTGTAAGCATCCTGGTCCTCATATTGCTTTTGGAGCTCGAGTCCATTGTGACTAGCATGAGACAGTGACCTCTGAAGCATTAACATGCTTTTCATATTCAACCCTCAAATTGCGAGCGGCATTTTAATTTGGTTCATCGAGAATTGGATTCTCTAGAACATAGTCCTTCTTTTCATGCTTGAGAACAATTCTCGAGTTGCGATACCAATCAACAAAATTAGTTCCATTCAGTTTTCCCTTTCCAAAACCGATCTCAAAGCAAAACCAGTGTAGCGAGGAGTAGGAGAAGGTGCCATTGAACTACAACAAAAATATGCAAAGATTCTAAGCACTATGTTTATGTAAAACTTTTATTAAACTTTTTAATTAAAGACACTCCTATTTTATGTCCTTTTATAGACACATAGTGAGTATTCAAGATCCATATTCATTAAACACTAGTGAGCTTTGGCATCACTTGCTAGAAATTTAATGACATAGGTAAGCAACACCTTTGCTAATTACATCATATGTAACTCTTGTTTGTTGAGTATGAAAACAAGTAATGAATGCCTCCATCAACTTGACTCATGGCAGTCAGCTCGCCCCAAGGGCTCACATGAGGAGGAGCACTTCCGTATCGGGTGCCAATTAAGAAACCTGCCTCATGTGTGTTTTCCTAGACACCAATTGTCTTGTATAGGTTCCTTCATTACTGAAATCAAATCCCAACCACTTATGTCCTCAAGCCCAAAACCGTTTTGATAGCTCGTTTAAATCGCCATTGTTATGCGTGATGTGTCCAACACATCCCTATCATCTATTGAGATAGCCATTGATATACTACTTTGGCGGTCATATCAATAACGATCTAAATTCTTGATAGGTGCAACAATTGGATGGACAATTTGATTTAAGATTTTTAACTATAAGGATGAACAAAGATTACTATGAACATAGCATCACATGCAATGAGCATAAAGAAAATAGCAAGGATAAAACACACATCCACGTAAAATCAAAATAAGGTGTGAAATAGCATGGCCCTTAGCATTAAGATCTCCATCATCATGCTTGGTTGTTCACCTAGCCACCTTGCTTGATTTGTTCACCTAGCCATCGTCTTCATCATTATGGATGCAACTCCTTACAACTTTTGATAATGAATTTTACATGAGGTTTGAAGCATCACAAGTCGACCGCGCAGTCGTTATACAATTTAAATAGCCTTATGGCTTAACACGACCTTGAGCCATGTGGAAATTACATGCATCACATACACATAGGCCATACTATTTCACATAATTCCTTGCAAAACGAGTTAAACAAAAGCAACCCTCGACTCAGGTCAGAGGCGCGCCCAACAGAATCAAGGCGAGCCCACAGCAGTCCCGCCGGCGGTCGTGGCGTCGAGGCGGCGCCCTTGAAATTTTTTAGAGGCATGTCTTCCGCCATGGGAAAACACCCTCAAAATTTTCACGGATCAACAGATTGACCCAATCCGATCTAATATAATTGGCTTGGTCCCATATGGATCGTTTGAAACCACGATGGCGGTAACCCGGCCGGTAAGGGCAGCGTCGTACCATGAGCGGACTCACCCAAATCAATATTGAATCTGTTTGCGCTTACCATGGATCAACAGTTGACCCAATCCAACTCGATCGATTGGCTTGGTCCCATATGGATACGTTTGAAACCACGATGGCGGTAACCCGGCCGTAAGGGTAACGTCGTACCATGAGCGGACTCACCCAAATCAAGATTGAGTCGGTTTGCACTTTCCTCAAACCCTAAATCGATCGATCTCATCGATGGCTGCCGTCACCAATTCATCACATGAATCGGTGAACATGTAATAGATCAATCTACTAACCTCACACATCATATGTGCAACATCGAGATCACAAAACTATACGAGATGGCTCGATACCACTTTGAAGGAAGCGCGGTATGCTACGCTAGCACAAAAAAAATACGCGCAACGAGCTACTGCGCAAGAAGGGGATCATAGATAAGATTACCACTAGACACGATTGCGGAATCCTTCGCGCGTCGATGTAGTGGTTCGTCCTCGCCGCGATCGTTGCGTCGATGTAGTGGATCGTCCTCGCCTCGCCGTGGATCGTCCTCCCACGCCGCGCGCGGCGGCGTCACCGCGATGATCCACACGTCCAGAGATGGAGCGCCGTGCGTCGTGTGCAAGCACCTAGTCGCTCGGCGAGGGCAGCGAGAGGAGGAGGCTAGGGTTTCAAGTGAATCAAACCTAAACCGTGGAAAGCACACTCTGCGCTCTCCTCCTCCCCTCCTTATATAGCCACGAGATGAAACCCTAAACCAGGCCCACCAAAGCATGCTAAGCCCACGAGGTTCATTAATTACGGATCAATCCAAATTAATGCGTCCCACCCATTAAGTGTGTGACCTGCGAGGTTCACATACGTTTGGACATGGATTCGGAAAACTCCTTTTCAATCCAATAGTTGGTAGCGGCTTCTTGCAAAGTATGCCAACTCCCAAACATCTTGTGATCAAATCGAGCAGAACCTATCAAAAGAACTCATGTAATAATCCCTTTGCCAAGTATATGAAGATTGATCTCAAGGCGAGAAGCATGTCATCCTTTGATGATTCAATCCATCTCTCGTATCAGTGATATATTAATAAGTTGTGATTGACTCCTCAATCACGGCATGGCCATGCACTTTCTTAATCATATCACACGAGTGGCCTTGTCATATATCTCCGTTTCATTGGGTGGCAAATTCCATCTTATTTGCTCACTTCCCTCTGCACGTTTCATAGTAAACATGAAAGCTACCTTTATAACTATCCGGTTAGGAAGTAGTGTTTGATAGCCCCAAGGAAAACTATTACACATGTAGGGAATATGACAATCTCAGGTCTAAGGATCATACATCTTCTAGGTATGAGATACATCGATGACACATAAGAATGAAACATTCTCGCGATGTCCCATAGCGGGTCTATCTAACCCATGTTCTTCAACATGGTCCACAATGTAGAGATGATATCTCCATATCCCATGATCTATGAAGCATGATCATCGATCATTTCATGTGCTGATCTATTCATCGTAGTCCTATACGATGATATCCGATCAGAGATATTTATCGAATTACATCATTAAGTAAAGAGCTTCATAATCAAGTCACATACTTGTTGATCAATACAATGATATACATTCATTGGACCAATAATCATATTATTATTCATAAACATAGTCATGTTACAATCATCTAAATGATTGCCTCAAGGGCATAACACTAACAAGGGCCACGGGGAGTCATCGTCGTGGCATCGTCTTTCCAGCTTGCCTACAACTGCGAGCGCAGCAGTTGTGAGCTTGCCTCGGCAGTCATCGCGTCTGCCGAGCTCGACAACCTCAGGAGGGAAGCCTCCGAATCCGCCCCTGAGTCCAGCAAGTCGGGGGCGGGATCCTTCAAGTCCGCCGAGGACACGAAGGAGGTCGCGGTCGATCCCTGTGATCCGACCAAGACCGTGCGGATCGGAGCCACGCTCCCCGCCAAATAGGAAAGCGCGCTCGTCGACTCCCTCCGCACCAACAAAGACATCTTCGCATGGAGGTCCTCCGACATGCCGGGAATCCCAAGGGAAGTCGTCGAGCACTCCTTGAGCATCCGACCAGGCTCAAAGCCGGTCGCCCAACGCCTGCGCCGCTTCGACGAGGAGAAGCGCGGGATCATAGGAGAGATCGCCAAACTTACGCCTGCGGGGTTCGTAAAGAGGTGAGCCACCCGGTGGCTAGCCAACCTGTGACTTGTAAAAAGAAAAATGGGCAATGGAGGATGTGCGTTGACTATACGAGTCTCAACAAAGCATGTCCCAAGGATCCGTTCCCTTTGCCCGCATCGACCAAGTCATCGACTCCACGCGGGTGCGAGTCCCTCTCTTTCTGGATGCCTACTCGGGCTACCACGATTGCGCTAAGGAGTCCGACCACCGCTCGCGACTTCCTTCATCACCCCGTTCGGCTCGATTACGCTACGTTACGATGTCGTTCGGCCTAAAGAACGCGGCGCTACATACCAACGATGTATGCAAGCGTGCTTCAATAACCCGATCGGTAGTAACGTTGAGGTGTCGTCGGCGATGTTGTCGTAAAAACCAAGAAGGCCGGCGACCTTGTCCCGACACTGGAAGAGACCTTTGCGAACCTTGGCGATTCCGCATAAAGCTCAATCTGAAAATGCGTTTTGGGGTCCCCAAAGGAAGCTCCTTGGCTTCATTGTCTCGGCGAGGCATCGAGGCCAACCAGGGAGAAGATATTAGCAATCGCAAGGATGGGCCCAATCGGCAACCTCAAGGGGTCCAGAGGTGGCCGGATGCCTAGCGGCTTTGAGCCGTTTCGTGTCTCGCCTCGGCGGCGCGAATGCCACTCTGAGCTACTCAAGAGATCCGACCGCTTTAGCTGGACCCGAAGCTCGGAGGCCCTCACCGCTGAAGGCCTTCTGTCCTCGCCTCCGATCTGATCGCCCGGCACCGAGGAGCCGTGTTCTCTACATCGCCGCCACTACCCAAGTCGTCGTATGCGGCCCTCGTGGTGGAAGCGGCGGAAGAAGGCCGCAAACTTAAGGTACAACGGCCACCTTACTTCATTAGCGAGGTCCTTTCCGAGTCCAAGACTCGGTACCACAGTCTGAGAAGCTACTCTCACGCGGTGCTCATTGCGAAGAAAGCTCGTCCACTACTTCGATCGGCACAACATCACCGTGGTGACCACGTCCCGTTAAGCGAGATCGTCCCAAGCGCGGCCGCCTCGGGAAGGATAGCCAAGTGGGCACTCGAGCTCGGCGACCACGACATCACATCGTCCCTCGGGCGGCGATCAAATCGCGAGCCCTAGCCGACTTCGTCATTGAGTGGACCGAAACCGAGCTCCACGGTGATCGAAGACCCCGTCTTGGACAATGTACTTGATGGGTCTTACAACAAGAATGGCGCGCGCGCTGGGTTATCATCATCTCCCACTTGGAAACAAGCTCGATCGCCATCGGTGCTTTTCGGCGCCACCAACAACGTTGCGAGTCTGAGGCCCTCGTCAGCGGTCTCGGATCGGCTGCCGACCTCGGTGCTCGCCGACTCGTCCACGGGGACTCCAAGCTTGTCGTCGACCAAGTCATGAAGGCGCGGGCCCCGAGACGCCCGTATGGCGCGTCTTGTCGAGAAGTGCGCGGGCTCGAAGTCTTGATTCAAGGGCTTGAGCTTCACCATAGCTAAGCCTTCTAATAGCGGCGCTTGACTACTGCCAATCGGCCTCCGGTGAGAGCGGTCCCGCGGGATCTTCGTCTGCGACCTCTGCGACCTTCCATCCGGTGGGCCGGTGGCGAAACGGTCCCAAACCTACCTAGCACGGTCGCCCGATCGCCCGTGGCGGGCGTGAGACTTGGCGGGTCGAGCCGCGGCGTGCTAGCAACCGAGTCCGTGGAGAAAGCCATTCATAGATCGTTTGTGAGCGGGTCGCTTCCTCTCGACCCGGCCGAGGCCGGCGCCTCGCCCGGCGAGCAAAGTCTTTCGTCTGGTCGGTCCGACCTTTACAAAGAGCCTCGGGTCCTCAAAAAGTGCGATACGGCCGACCAAGGAAAACAAGCTATTTGGGCGACATACAGTGGAATTTGCGGTCACCACGCTGCGCCCGATCTCACGGTGGGAAAGGCCTTTCGGCAAGGTTTCTATTGGCCGACCGCCGTGTCAAACCTTGAGCACATCGCGCGCACTGCGAAGGATGCCAATTCTTTGCGAGCGGACATATCTGCCCGGCTCGGGCCTTCGCGACAATCCCCATCACGTGGCCTTTTGCGGTTTGGGGCTCGATCGGTCGGGCCTTTCAAGAAAGCGCCGGGGCTTTACCCATTGCTCGTCGCGGTGGACAAGTTCACCAAGTGGATAGAGGCCAAGCGGTCGTAAAGCGTCACGTCGGCTGGCGGCCATCTTCTTCCAGCGACATAGTCTTTAGATTCGAGTCCCAAACTCCATCATCACCGACAGCGAGAGCGCAGTTCACGGGAAGGAATTCCTCGAGTTCTGCGATGACTTCAACATCCGCGTCGATTGGGCGGCCGTGGCCCATCCGCGGACCAACGGCCGGTCGGCGCGCAAGCGGCATGATCCTTCAAGGGCTCAAGCCGCGGATCTTGATCGGCTCAAGCGCTTCGGCGGGCGGGGGTGGCCGAGCTACCCTCCGTCCTCTGGAGTCTACGGACCACGCCCGACCGGGGCGGGGTTCACACCGTTCTTCATGGTATCACGGTCTTTGAAGCCGTCTTCTTAAGCGAATATGGAGTATGGCGCCCCAAGGCGCAAGCCGAGGAGGCTCGGGGCTCGCCGCACAACAAGACTCCGTCGACCCGGATCGGCGAGGCGCATGAGCGTGGCCGTCTGCGATCGGCGGTATCAACAAGCTCTGCGGCGTTATCACGGCCGCCCGAGTTCGAGGCGGTCTTCGATCTTGTCGACACGGTCTGCGTCGGGTCGGACCGGCAAGGATAAGCACAAGCGTCGCCCCACAGGAAGGCCCTTCACCGTCGTGCGAGATCCTCGGCTGGCACCTTTCGGCTCAAGGACACCGACGGCGCATCCTTCCAAATGCATGGAATATAGAAAAGTTAAAGCGATTCTATCCTAAACTCTTTTCCTCTTCCTAGCGTGCTCTTTACTTTCTTCCTTAGAGCACACGGTGCGCCATCTGACGACTTCGGGGCTGCCCTTCAGCGCCAGTTCAAGCGCTCCGGTCGGCGCTTGCGCGGGTTGATGACCCGACCGACCACAAGGTCCTTCGGCGGTAACCCCTTGACCCAAGTGCTCGACTTACGCTCCAGTAGCTATGATTGCTAACACTTTGCGGAAGAAGGAAGTACCCAGTGGAGTGACCTTTGGGTCGGCGAGGAACCTCCTCCCGCCTACGAACTCGGTGTCTCACGCGCTTATGAGTGCGTGACCGGCCGGTCATGATGTCTATCCGGCGGTAACCCTCTCAACCCAAGTGTTACGACCTCGCCCGGCTATGGTTGCTAAGTAGCGCCAGCGGAAGAAGGAAGTGCCCGAGTGGAAAGATCCTGGCGGTCTAGAACACTCCTATCCCTCACAAGTCGCCTAACATTGCATAGCCAAGTCTCAATCCACCTCGCTCCTCTCAAAGCGACCCGACCTACGCGCCAAGTGACCCTGTGGTCCTTGAGGCTATGGTCGACCAGCGCTCATCCTAAATACGAAAAGGGCGAGGGCGATTACGGAACTTGATAAATTCAAGATTGTTTAAATAGCGGTCTTTACAATCTAAAAGGATAAAGCTAACTATATTTTTATTCTTCTTGGCGAGGCGGCCGGTGGCGAGGCGGAGAGTTGGCGCCTCGGCTTCTGGAGGCGGCTGCTTGGCGGGATCTGGTGGCGATCTCGGGCGTCTTGGCTCGACCGGGAGCTCGAGCGGTCGATCTCCTCGTCGATCCGGTTCCAGCTCGCCGCGCCCACCACCGCGAGTCGATGCCGTCGTAATACGAGATGGTGTTGACCGGCAAACAAAGCTCAAGCGCGCAGCCGGTGGTGACCGCCTCTTCTCTGAATCGGCTTCCGGGCGGCCACGAGAAAAGAACACTCGGGCTGCCAGGCTCCAGGATCGATCGCGAACCTCGGCCGGCCTTGCGGAGGGCCTCGGTTGGCGCTCATCTCGGCCCGGCCGTCGCCGCAACCTTTACGCCGCCGGGCCTCGTCGAACCACGATCCTCACGTCGCGAGCATCGAAGCCGTTCTGCGCCTCCGCGGCGATGCTCAGTTCTTCTGCGCCTCTGCGGTTGCGGAGATTTTGGATAAGTTCGCCACAGGGTCGCACCCCCAAACTTAATTGAAGAATTGAGACACTTACCGGCGCGAGTTGGTGATTGCGGCTTCCGACTTGCGCCTCGTATGAAGTCTTGGCTCGGCGATTCCTTGAGCGATGCCGCTTCGGGCGAACTCGGACAGCGTCCCCACGAGCCTTGTTTCGCTCGGTCGCGGCGTGTTACTGCGTCTGCGCGATCCCCTCCGTGGCAGCGGCGGCATCCTTAGCCTCGGTGACCTCGTCGAAGAACTCGATTCGCCACTTTCGCCCTCAAGGCCTTGGCTCTGGCGCTCATCATAAAGGGCCTTTGTGGCCTCTTCAAATCCATGGCGGATCACCACCGCCTCGACCGCCTAATGCCGGGGCCTCTGGGCTAAGCGCGACTCAAGCGCGACCGGCCCCACTCCTCAGCTGCGTAGCCGCATTGTTGTCGGGCTGGCTGCGAGCTCAACTGGCGCCTGGCGAGCCCGCAAGTGCTCCAAAACGTGGACACTCCGTTAGTCGCGCGGAAGAACTATCAAAAATGTGCAGCGAGTCGAACTTTCCTGGCGACCTGCAGGCGTGGTGGACTCCCGACCATCGTATCCAGCATACAGGTGGAAGACTTGAGCAAGAGCGGACCTTCGCGGATCGCCTATCTCGGCCGGCGTCGGTAGCGCCTTGCCGAAGAGGCGGCCCACTCGCTCTCCTCCGCGACCCATGGCGCCCGACCGGGATTACACCCGTGGCGGCGCGCTTCGCTCGCCCGTTCGGGCGGGGCGTCGCCGATCAAAGCACCATGGGCAAGGGTGGCGAGTCAACCCTTGAAACCCCCTCGGCGACTGCGCTGAGGAGCATCGGTCGGCACCTCCCCACAGGGCGAGGTCGAGCACCTCCGTCGCCGGCTCGCCACGGTGGCGCGATCACGGCGGCGCCATTGTCTCATCCTCGAAGCAGCGATCCGTCGTCGGTGGGAGTCCCCGCCGGGCGCGGAAGTTCTTCTTGGCCACGACCTCGGGTAAGGCCCGTCCTCGGCGACCGCGCCCTCGGACCTTGGCGCGCGACCTCCACCGACCCGATCGGGTCACGAAATCACCGGCGTCGTTACTTGCGGAGCCGATCACGGCCACGCCACGGTCACCCGGTATAGGCGCTGCGTTGCAAAGATTCAAGAGTCGCTCGGCGGCTTTGCCAAAAGAAAAATGCTCCAATAAAAGAATACACTTACAAGGCGGCGGGTGCGTGGCACGCGCGCCTCTTTGCGACCCCCGCCAAAGTCAAGTCGGTGAGTCGCTTCCCGAAGCCACCTCGGTAGAGATTTGCGGCGGCCATGCGGCGCAAGATCACCCCGCTGGGGATCCGTAGCCACGGGGGCCGTGATGCCGCCTCGGCGAGTCGCGCTCGCCGGGCCGCCGATCGGCGGTCGGGAAAAACCCACCATAGGGGTGGCGGAGGCACTCCTTGTCGATGGAGGTTGTCCCCACGGCGGTGGTCTCAGACACATCCTCGCCCGCCTTGCGCCACGCGTTCCTTATCTTCTTCCTCCTCCTTTCCTCCTTCCGCTTCTTGCGGGAGAGTCGACCTCGTCTTCGCGGCGTATCTGCGCTTCCTTATCCCGGGGCGGCGCGAGAAGACATCCCCATGAGCCCCTAAGAGGATGCGGGAATGTCGGTCAAGTGCTAAGGACAAAGAAAGAGAGCGAAAGGAATTTCACGGCTTACGGTTGGCGGAAAAGCGCGAGAATGGCTCGGGTGGCCATCGCGCGCCACCGTGGCGCTCGCCCGTAACGGCCGCCACCGGGCCTCCACCTCGAGCGCGGCCAGCTCGGGTTACGCCATCCTCGCCCGGTCGGACGGCCCGCGTGCGGAGCGAAGTGCGGCACATGCACAAGTGGTTGCCGCGCATCCCCATAAAGCGCGCACAACCACGTCCCGGTGAGCCCGCCTCCTTTGAGCCACGATCGCTCCACGATCGGGGCCAGCTTATTCTTCTCCCTCTTCTCGGCGCCCGGTTCCACGCTCCTCCACCATGGGTAGCTTGCGGTGAAGCGAGGGGCTGTCGCCAACGTTTTGAGCGTAGAGCCATTGAACGCCGGCCCTTGTTGGGCGAGGCGGTTTACCTCAGTACTCCGTGCTTCGGCCGGGCGAAGGCTGGAGGCGAGCCACCAGCGCCACGGCGTCCAGAGCGGCCTATCTTCTGAGCCTTGCACGGAAGAAGTGCCTCCTAGCGCCCGGTGCGGCTCGATCCCAGGAAGGCCTCACACGGCGTGATGAAGATGGCGATGTGGAGGACCCCATTGGGGTTGAGATGGTGCACCTCCACCTTGTAATGAGGCAGCGGCCCGGACGAGCGGTGTGCGGCGAGCCAAAGCCGCGATCGAAGAGCGAGCGGGCACCACGATCTCGTCGCCCGCGCAGCGCTGGTGGCGACCGGTCGGCACCCTCGGTAGGAAGGTCTGCGGCATGAGAAGCCCTTCTTCACCAAGCCCGGCGCTTGTTGTCTTCTTGTGAGCACTCCGCCCACGACATCTTCCGCGGGGAGCGGCGGAAGGTGAGAAAGAAAGGTGGGTTTTCTTTCCTTAGCTCTCTGGTGCTTTTCTTGTTTGAGCGAGACGAGAGAGGCAGGCAAGCGTGACCACCGAAAGCACCCAGGCGTATTTATAGAGGGCGGCGACGCCGAGCCAGCGAGCACCCGTCAAGCGAGCGTCGCGTCCACCCTCTTTGTTGCGCCCGACTGGTAACTCCGGTTTCAATACCACTCCGCTTTTAATCCTGTCATGTCGGACGACAAGGGCCATAAAACGCCGCCCGAACAACGTGTCCGTAACCTCTTGGTCTCGCCTTTAGGCGGAGCAGTTGCTCGAGCGCGCGAAGCCAACTGGGCGGCTGCGGCCCAAGGCGGCAAAAGCTTTGTGGCTTGCGCGGGGCCAATGACAGTGTGGGTTCAAAAGGCCTACCCACGGATGGGTATAAGGCGCCCACAAAACAGAGCAAGGGGCGGTATGAGGTGAGCCCACGGTGGGCCCTCGGTTAGGTCTCGTGGCGGCATAATCACCTCTACTCGCGTCAGAGACCATACTCCACACTCTCCGGAGCTCATCAATGGCGACGGCCCGGTGTGCTTTCGGGGTCGTGGACGACCCGAGTCCATCGGGATTGAGTAGAAAGGTTTTTTTATGGGTGCGCCCCACAGCGGGGCAGGACACCCTACTGCAGGGACCGTCGCTCGGAAGGGTCCCCCTTGGCGGGACCTCCCGGGACCCACTCGGACTACCGCTATTAGCTCCACGAGCACGGCGTTCAAACCAGCGCAGTGCGCGCGCCGCTCATCCCCTCCGGGTCCCACACTGCGGATGGGGTATACATGTGGGATAGGCGGCGGCCATTCCTCTCGCGACTACCCTGCGCGAAGCGAGGACTCGAGAAGGATGCCCGTCGTCCGGCTACGACGGTAGCGAGCACTCACGTCCGGCTACGACGGTAGCGAGCACTCCGCGTCCGGCTACGGCGGTAGCGAGCACTCACGTCCGGCTACGACGGTAAATGAGCACTCACGTCCGGCTCGGCGGTAGCGAGCACTCCGCGTCTAGCTACGGCGTTAAGCGAGCACTCGGACACCGAACCTCCGCGAGGCATCCGGTCGTCCTGCCGACCAAGGCACTCGGACACCAGAACCTCACAGAGGCATCCGGTCGTCCTGCAGAGCCAAGGCGATCGGACACCGAACCTCTCGAGGCATCCGGTCGTCCTGCCCGACCAAGGCGGTCGGACACGAGAACCTCACAGAGGCATCCGGTCGTCCCCGCCGACCAAGGCCTTTGTCTAGCTACGACGTTAAGCGGCGCTCGGACACGAGAACCTCCGCGAGGCATCCGGTGCGTCCCTGCAGGCCAAGGCATTTGTCTGCTACGGCGTTAAGCGAGCACTCGGACACCGAACCTCACGAGGCATCCGGTCGTCTGCCGACCAAAGCGATCGGACACCGAACCTCACGAGGCATCGGTCGTCACTGCCGACCAAGGCACTCGGACACGAGAACCTCACGAGAGGCATCCGGTCGTCCCTGCCGACCAAGGCCTTTGTCTAGCTACGACATTAAAAGAGCACTCGGACACCGAACCTCACGAGGCATCCGGTCGTCCCGCCAGACCAAGCGATCGGACACCGAACCTCACGAGGCATCCGGTCGTCCTGCCGACCAAGGCACTTTCGGACACCGAACCTCTCGGAGGCATCCGGTCGTCCTGTCGACCAAGGCGATCGGACACCGAACCTCTTAGAGGCATCCGGTCGTCCTGCCCGACCAAGGCACTCGGACACGAGAACCTCACGAGGGCATCGGTGCGTCCTGCCGACCAAGGCCTTTGTCTAGCTCTGACGTTAAGCGGCGCTCGGACACGAGAACCTCACGAGGCATCCGGTCGTCTGCCGACCAAAGCGATCGGACACCGAACCTCACGAGAGGCATCCGTCGTCTGCCGACCAAGGCACTCGGACACTGAACCTCTCGAGAGGCATCCGGTCGTCCTGCCGACCAAGGCGATCGGACACCCGAACCTCACGAGAGGCATCCGGTCGTCTGCCGACCAAGGCACTCGGACACGAGAACCTCACGAGGCATCGGTCGTCCTGCCCGACCAAGGCGATCGGACACGAACCTCACGAGAGGCATCCGTCGTCCTGCCGACCAAGGCCTTTGTCTAGCTCTGACGTTAAGCGCGCTCGGACACGAGAACCTCACGAGGCATCCGGTCGTCCTGCCGAGCCAAGGCACTCGGACACGAGAACCTCACGAGGCATCCGATCGTCCTGCCGACCAAGGCGCGATCTAGCTACGACGTTAAGCGGCTCGGACACCGAACCTCACGAGGCATCCGTCGTCACATGCCGACCAAAGCGGTCGGACACGAGAACCTCACGAGGCATCCGGTCGTCCTGCCACCAAGGCAACATCTAGCTACGACGTTAAGCGAGCACTCGAACACCGAACCTCACAGAGGCATCCGGTCGCCGGCCGAGACCAAGCGCGCCGTCCACAGCGATTAAAATTAAAGCAAACTCATCGCGAAGACATTTTCATAAAGAAAAAGAAAATTTCATTATAGGCCAGCGAGCTCGGACTTTGCGACTTTACACGATGCAAGCGGATACAAGAGTGGCCCGCATTGCTGCAGTAGGACTCTACCGCGCCTAGAACCTATCAAACATCCGTGCGGCATCGGTGGCAAGCGGCATCTTTGGTAGGCCCTTGCACAGTCGGCGGGACAGCCGCGCGCGCGCTGAAGTAACTGCGCCGATGCTTCATTGCCGTTCGGCGACATCGGCGGCCACACCAACTACTGGTCGGCGCCCTTGCGCCATCGCCTCGAAGGGCCCCCTTACCACCTCGAGCCTCGGGCGGCCTCGGCGGCAGCGTCAGCGAAGCGGCGTCACGGGCTCTGACTTCTTCCTCCTAAGCTCGGCCATCGCTGGTCGAACTCAGCCCAAAGCTTCGGCGGAGGATCTTCTTCTCCCATGACGCCATCGCGAAGCTAAAGACTAGAGGTGTCTCGAAGCCATTTGAAAGAAACGAAGAAGAGCTCTCATCCCCTTCAAGCAAGCTACGCGCACATATATATATATCCGGACGAAGGGAGGCTAGCGTCTCGAGTAAATGCGGTGCGGAAAAGCGGCGTCCTTCACGAACCGAGCGATCAAAGAAGACTAGCGGCGGGGCCGCGTAAACTATACTCGGCATGCGCAGCGGCGAGTAAAAGCCTCGGCGGTTCAAATGCCCCGGCCAAACTCGGGGCAGCCGTCCGGATCAACGAGGCACACACGACGGAAATCGCTTAACCGGATCGGGCGGACCGACCGACCGGGCCGGCCACCACTTTCGTCCAAGTTCAACCCCCAGCCGAATCTGCAAAATCGCTCGGGAGTTCGGGGCTCTCGCGAATACTAATAACGAGGATACCCCAGCGGCCCGGCGGCGAGCTAGCGGCCTCAAGCATATCTCGACCCAGCGAGGCGCGCCGCCGCCACCGACCGAATCGCTGCGAGACCGCGCCAAGACATCCGCTCCCGGCCGGCGAGAGGCGAATCCGACGAACAGCGCTCAGGCCCCTCTTGGCGGGCGGGATCTCCGACTCCGGCCGGACAGCGCTCCCGACCCTCTTGGCGGGCGGGATCCCCGACTCAACCGAACCAAGGTAGCGGGCCCGAGGGCGCGTGTCGAGTCCTCGTCGGCCTACCGCCACGTACCCCGAATGAGGTCAATCGAGTGACTATACAAGAGCGGTGGCTCCTTCCCAAGAAGATCGGTGATTGCGAAGACAAAGCTTCGGCCCATCAACCCGATCCACGTCTGATCTGGCGCCGCGCTCCTCCGGCGGCACCAGCGCCCGCGCGCGCGTCGGCGTCGCAAAGTCACGAGAGGGCAAGTGCGCTATTTCAGGGAATACCTAACCTCCACGACCACCAAGGCTACCAACCCGGCATGGGCAAAGCGGGTGGCGACAAGTCCACGGGACGAAGGGCCGGAGCTCTAACATAGGTCACCTCGCTCTTCCCCCAACTCTCGATGTAACTGCCTTCCTTACGTATAAAAGGAGGCGGGACTAAGCGATTCAAAAAGAGGAGACATAAGAACATGAGAGACTAAGTCATTTAGGGGCCTCAAATGCAGTAAAACATAGTGCAAAAGCAATACAATACGGCTATCGAGAATGGGTAGGGACTTTCGGCCCGAACGGTATACATCTTGGACTCACGAGTCTAACCATTCGAGGAGTGGAGCGCGACCCCTAGACTTACAAATTTACTTGGCGCTCAAAGCGCCGCGGTCGGACTTCCGTCGCGAGGCGACAGGATATCCTTCGACCCTTGGCTCTGGAAGGTCCCTGCTCTTTCGGGCTTACCTCCTCCTGCAATAGCGGAGTGCAATTAGATCACGAAATACAACAAGCTAGGCCAAGCTGTAATGTACTAAGTCGGATGTCTTACGATGGCGAGAGGCAGCGTGCGCGATGGCGGGGTTTGCGACTACAAGCTACCGTCGGGGTTTTCTTTGTCCTCGCTAATACCCAGTTGCGTGCCCGTTTCTCACATATATGGGAGTAAAGCATCGTCGTCCGGAGTTCGCGCACTCCTCGGCTAGTCGCGCCCTCTGCCTTCTTCCCCTCATAGCCGCTTTGTCAGAGGTGGTGCGGGTGCGTGTTGTGCCTCTGGATAGCGGTATTCCTCTCTCTTAGCCGCTCTGCCTCAGGCGTACCCTTCATCGTCATGAACTCCTCCCAAACATCTGTATTAACAAGCGGATACCTCTCGAATGGTGTCGACCTTTTAAATGCGTACTCACTTTGTGCATGAGGGCCACAAGTGCCTCAAGGCCACACCATCCTCTTCAAGGCGTACCGCCTCGCGTTGCATTCATCTTCCTCCTCTATAATCCATTTTCCTTAACCTCGTCCCACAACCGATTCTTACGCTCGTGACTTCCTTCCTCCAATCCTTAATCGTTATTGGCACTCTCTCACCAATTGACCGAGGAATGAATGGTATCGCCCCTTGTACTTGGGAGGGCTGTCTGGACCCCGTGGCATTGAAGTGGAGAACTGCGGTGTTCTCCACTGTGGCCCCTGTGTTCGGTCCTCGGGCCTTCCTCACCTTACTCGGCCTCTCAACATTTGGAACTTGGCTCGGCCCTCAGGAGCACCTTCTACTGCTGTGCGAGAGCCGATGCTCTCTAATTGTGACATTTTGAGTTTTCTTATCGATAAGATCATATATTTGACATGAGAGAAAGCAATTCATTACCTATTTTGTGAACTTGACAATAAATCATGTAAAGCAATAGCTGAATAGATAAGTAATAAGATGTAAGCTGTTCTAGCATATTTGGTAGAGTAACAAATGAGCGAATGATCTTCAAAAAGTTTATCCGTTGACCACCTAAATCGTACCAACGATAACCCCTACTCTCTAAATAGGTTTGGTCCTAATCCCATTCGAGGATATGTGGTTCGAGCAAGTTCCTAAGCGTTGTACAACTCGGAGAAAATTTAATGACATCTCATTTGTTCTCCGGTACGTCTCGACAACGGGTCAAGAGGGTGTATACCGGAGAACACCGTGAGAGATGCTCTGCAAAATCTACTCTGCGGTTGTACAACGACTCGAGAACTTGCCCGAACCACATATCCTCAGCTATCAAAAGCGGGACAATTCGAGACCACTTGCTTATGAATGTGATGAAATGGCATATTCATAAACAAGCACTCTCGAATGGGAGGCGTGGATTACGCATTTTTAACTCTAACGTAGATCATATTATAGTAACATGTAGGTAAAATTAATTCTTGTAATTGCGATTAGATGTGAAAGCATTCATTATGAAATTTGAACTAAGAAATGTTTGCAAAAATAATCACAAGCAAGTAGATGTAAGTGAACATGGTAATTTAAGCATTACGGAACATATATCCATGTCTTACTTATCAAACATTTACTTGTTGATTAATCGACTTAACATTTTATTTTCTTGTTGTATGTCAGCAGTTGCAACTACAAAGTTCACCAAATGCATCAATTAGTAAATCATCCAAGCGAAGGACTAGACAAATGACATATTGTGGCTGTGAACTAAATTTAACTCTCTTATGTGAAGGCTTACAAGGATGCCAACAATGAAATAACAATATTAATGAGAAGTGCAAGGAAGAGAGGACTCACATCATAAAATAGCTTCCGAAACTAAAGAAGGTAACCAGCGAGAAAAATAGTTGCTAACTACTTGGTACTTAGTTCATACATGTTTATAGTTGCTAACTCACATACATGTTTATAGTTGCTAACCAACGAGAATCGAATACTGTTGAAGTTTGCCCGTTACTGAGTAATGCTATATCTACCTAGCCTTAAGATTAACGACTTTCGGCAAAATGTAAAGCCACGGGTTGAGAACAACGGCACAACTTCGCGAAATTGTGCCATCCAATCTTTGCGATGATTGTATTCACATACAAGACAAAGGATTCAGCGAAAACTGATTGTATTTAGTGAGACACTCTCCACGGCAAGGGCACCGGCTTTGATCGTCGGTGCGGCACCAACACCGGTCGGCAATGAAAGTGTCGTCGGTGTCTGCGGTACACAAAGCAGATGAACTACGTGGAGTGAAAGAATCCGGAAGGCAAATACTATATGTGCAAGCAAGTGGCTCTTGCAATCTTATGTGCCTACAACACGCTAGTAGTTCAATTTAAATGTTGCTCAACATCCGGTGAATTCAAGTACTAAATGGATTGACTATTCGTATGACACTTGCATTCGTACCAACAATAAGCTCTGTTGTAACAGATGGTATAATTCAATCGATTAGGCCTAACCTTTGTGTAATCTCGGATCCTCATATTGATCCAAGAAACATGGGATCGCACTTACTATAAATAGTAAGAACAAAACTAAGCATTTTGCTACGTAAGGGTGAAAAAGTACCTTCAGGCTAGTATTCTCCTTGACACCTTTTAATTGGATCCATGACTAATTCGAGACAACCGAATGGAATTACAATGTTTGAAGCAATAGAAAATAGGCGGCCACCTCCACGAGAACAGCATAAAGCAGCGATGAAGCTCCACGAGGGCAACGATGAGAAATGTTTGCAAAAGAAGCACAAGCAAGTAGATTTTACTTGAGGATGATGACAAATAGCCAAAGGAGTGATACATGAAAGTATATTAAAGTTGTGTGAAAAAGTATACAAGGAACAACATAAAGTTACTCCTTCCTTCTAACATTTGAAGGTGCCTTATTTTTTTGTAGCCTATCTTGATCGACCTATCTATAATCATGGCAAACTAAAGGCCTATTGAAACTAATCTAGCAGTTTATCTAAAACCATTTACCATTTGAAGAAAGAAAGAACATTGTATATATGCATGTAGGGCTGAGATGATACCTAACACATTGGCATGGTGATTGCGGGAAAGAAATGTAAGAGGAAAAGGAACCAAATTGGCATGAGGTTGACCATGTATGAGTGTTAGTGTAATAAATTGTTTCCATTCATGGGTCGGTGTTCTTGAAATTGATTCAACGAGACATCGATGACTAGATTTTAAATGCACTCATAATGCACCAACATGGACCACATTTGATGTCCATACAAATGTCCATAAAGGTTCACAGATATTCCAAAGAAGCTAGGAAGGCATTTGCATTTGCGGTTGCTATTACTTGGGCACAATCAACCAAAAGCGAATCATATGCAAGGCAATTCAACAATACTTACAAAGCATCTGAGAGATAATAATTCACCACATTAATGGTGATTGGGCACTTGTGCATCAAACATCTGAGATAATACTTAAGCAACAAGGCACCACGAAAGTTCATCCTATTCACATCTCACTTCACAATCGAAATTGCACGATAATTGCACTAATTTGGTTGATTTTTACCTCGAGGATGGCGGCACACGGGATGATGAGCTCACGGGAGGAGGCGCCGTGGGAGCAAGCGAGGAGGAGGCCAGTGAGGGAGGAGGTTGCCGGGCGTGGCGGCGGCGGGTTAGGCGACGAGGCGTCGGGTGGGTGGTATTGCGTCGGGCGTGGGGCGGGCGTGGCGGCGGCGGCCGTCGGCAGCGTCGGGCGGGTCGCGAGCGTCGGCGAAGCGGCGAGAGTCGGGCGAGCGTGAGGCGGCGGTCGAGTGAGCGTCGAGTGGGTCGTGGCTAACGTCGGCGTGAAGCGAAGCGTGGCGAGCGGACAATGGGGAAGCGAGCGTCGGCGGGTCGTGGCGTCGAGGCGGTGGCGTGGCGTCGGGCGGCGGCGAGGCGTGGAGGCGGTCGTATTGCGTCGAGCGTGGGGCAAGCGTGGCGGCGGCGCGAGCGGTCGTCGGCGCATTGCTAGGGTTAAGGCGATGTATGTAGCGCCCAAATAGGCTATCGATCATCGATGTCGGTTTATAAAGAAAACCGACACAACGATCTATATTCATCCGTATCGGTTTATTTAATAAAGCGACACGGATAAGATTAATCACCGTATCGCTTTTAAATACAAAAAGCGAAACGATAATGGATATATCCGTATCGCTTTTAAATAAAACCGACAACGATGTATCTCAATATATCGTATCACTTTTTAAAGAAAACCGACCTTTGGTGTCTATAATCATCGATGTCGGTTTTTAATAGAACGAACACGGATAAGCTCAATATCATGTCGCTTTTTCAAATAAAACCGACACGGATGTGCATATTCATCCGTATCGCTTTTTGAATAAAACGAAACAGCGATGTACCTCAATATGTATCGTATCACTTTTTCAAAGAAAACCGACAACGATGTGCATAGTCATTCGTATCGCTTTTTGAATAAAACCGACAACGATGTAGTTCTTTGCCTTTGTTTCCTTTCGGACAAACCATGAAGTCTAAATTTTGAAATTAGATCAAAGAGTGAAAAACTTTTGCAAATATCGTTGGAATTATTTAAAATTTTCGGATATATACTTTGAGATACTACAAATCTTTTCAAAAGAATTTTTGCAAAGAGAGTTAGCATTGGAAAAAGATGCCAAAATTCACTTTCTAGGCATGAATTTTCCTTAAATAGTTGAAAAGTCAAAACTTTTGGATGAAGTCAAGTTTTTAAAAATTTCCAAAAATGATTTCATATAGTTTAGCCTCATTTCTGTGTCTCAAAATTATATAGATTGTACATCGCATCGAGACTACACTATATGTAATTGCTAGACAATAGCTCCATATATGGTCCAGTACACTTTCCTTATTGTGGCATTGCTTACTAATAATAAACTTTATCACCTATCTGCAAGTTCCGAATTTTCATCATTTCATCAGAGAGAGAGAGAAAATGCCATAACTTTTTCGTACATTGTTCAAATTATTAGGAATTTTGCCAGAAATTTGTGCGTAAAGCGTAGAAAAGTCAAAACTTTTTCAAATTACTCGGAATTGCGATAATTTCCATAAATGATGATTCGACTATTTGCAAACAATTCACCATGGATTTTTACTTTGAGCATTGTAAACTATTTCACATACATAATACAACAATGTGATTAACAACAAACATTATAATAGTCCATTTATTTACAATCGCCCTTCATGATGATCTACTCGCATGTAATTGGCTCCATGTGTGTCGTCATCCCCACTAAAACAGGCCCCATCGCAAATGAAGGTATCTCATCGAATTGGTTATACTCTTCTTCGTCTACAACATCTTCAACTCCTACGATCCGTCTCTTGCCATGAAGAGCGATGTACAACCTCGGATTGGCGGATCACGCGTAGAAGACTTGAGTTGTTTGCCCATGAGGCGAATGGGTCATCTTTGTGGCGAGTCTGCTGAGATCCGCAATAGTAAAGCCTCTCTTGTCGACCTTCACTCCATGTGGAAGTCCTACCCACTTACATTGGAACAATGGAACTTGGTATATTCCGTGTCGAGCTCCCAAATTTCTTGATCAACCCATAGTAGGAGTTCATTGTGGTTGGAGAGACTCTTTCAGTGATGATAATCGGAGAAAGCATTTATGCTCACACCTTTATTTTGGACGATACTCTTGGAATCTTGACTCTCGATGTAAAGGTGTAACCATTAATATCGTATCCACTGCCATATCGTACATTAAATCTTGGTCGTCGACCAACCATTTCGTTCTCACTAAAGGAGACCTCGCTTTTCTTTGAACCATGTGAGGAATCGATCATTGTGTTCTTGTGCGATGGAGAGGTCATCCATTTGTGGATTCTCTTCCGTAATATCAACTTATCTTTGCTCGATGTATGGGCGAACCTGTATTTGATACGCAAGGCATCAAATGCGCTTTGCAATACATATCAAACCTCGAACTCATTAGTTTGGACCCAATGGTTCCTTTACCGCAAATCGCCCTCGTGGCGAGATCACAGGAACACCGATTGCTTGTCTTTTACCTAGGTAGTCCACGAGAACTCAATAACCTCTTGATCCACATAACCTTCAACAATACTACCCTCGGTGAGACCGATTCCTCACGTAGGACTTTAATATACCCATGTACCTCTCGAGCGGATACATGTAGCGTAGGAAAGCGGGCCCACATATCTTAATCTCTCGACAAGGTGAACAACAAGGTGGACCATTACGTCGAAGAGCGGCGGTGGGAAATGCATCTCAAGGCGACACAGTCTGCACCACCTCACTCTGTGGGTTGTCTAGCATATCGGGGTCAATAACTGCGAGAGATCGCATTGAAGAAAAACACAACTTTGTGATTGCCAACTGACATCCTCTGGCGAATATTTGGATTACAGGCCCAGGAGCATTTGGGTCATCAATACATGGCGGTCGTGGGACTTCATGCCCAACAACTTCAAATCATCCATGGACACAAGCTTCTTAATGTTTGCGGAGTAGCGGATGGAACTTTAATACCTTGGAGACTTTTGCGAGATCTTCTTTCTCCTTCTTGGGCGAGGTGTAGCATGCGTGAGGATGTACGGACCTTTACCATCCTCCTCTATCACTTTGCAAGCCTTGGCACGATTCCCATGTAGGCCATGTCACGTGAGCATTCACACCATCCTTGGTCTTCCGGGTATGTTCGTGAGGATACCAACCAAATTATCGCGGACATTCTTTTCAACATGCATGACATCAATACAATGTCGGACATCTAACTCCTTCGATGCAGTAAGTCCCAAAATATTGACCTCTTCTTCCAAATTGTCCTTGGGCCGAGCAGTTCTGACTCTTTACGTCTTTGAACATCGATATCCTCTACCGTGAATATACTTGCCTTCCACTCATGGGCTGCGGTGCGAGCGGACTTCCCTCTTCCCATCAAATTTGTCATCCATCTTATGGTATCGATGACTTGGTAGAAACCTCGGTGACCCATATACAGTTTTACGGAATTTGGCGACCATAGACTCTCGATCTCCTCTTCACAAATAGGACACGCTTTGGCTCCTTTAAATCTTGTAACCGCCAAATTACCAAGAGCAGGAAATCATTTATGGTGCAAAATACCATAGCAGTAGGGTGAAATGCTCTCTTTTATGCGCATCCCACACCACGACACCCTCATTCCACAATTTTACCAAGTCCTCGTCGGTGGTGCAAGGTACACATCAATATCATTTCATTTGTTTGGGTCCAGAGATTAGTAATGACATCATGATATACTTCGCTTCATACACAACCAAGGAGGAGGTTGTAGATACACATGAAGCTGGCAGGTCTTTGTGTGTTGCTCATGTTACCAAATGGATTCATTCCATCGGTACTCAACCCAAATCTTATGTTCCTCATTTGGCACCAAACTCCTCATGTTTCCAATCGATGTTTCTCCATTGAGCGAATCGTGAGGTGTCTCAGTTGCCATCTTCCTTTCGAGTTTCATAATGCCAGCGCAACAATTTTGCCTCTCGGGATTTGCAAACAACCGCTCGAGACGGGGAATGATGGGCAAGTACCACAAAACCTTGGCGGTGCACCTTTAGTGACCTCTTCACCGTCGTTGCCCGACTCTTACGCTTCTTGTCATTCGCTTCTCCTTTTGTTTGTCTGGGGGCACACATAAGCTGGACACGTCGTGCGATTCTGATGTGCGTTCACGGTACAAGATGCAATCATTCGGACATGCATGTATCCTTTCTATTTCCATTCCCATGGGACATAGTAGCTTATTTACTTCATAAATGCTTGTTGGCAAGCTGGTTTCCCTCGGAGCGGATCAGATAGAAGAACTAAGTGCATTTAAACTTGTATCATCCAGCGGTGTTTTGCCTTGATTCGAACAATGCAGGACCGAACCCAACTTGGTGTATTCCGCTTTTGCCGGGACCGGTTTGCAAATCGAAACCCTCTGTGTATCTTGCACTAGTCGAGGATCACGCTAGTGCACCTGATGGAAACATAGATGAAATACCATTCCATACAACGAATTAACTAAGAAGAAGCAAATTATTATTGAATAAAGCAAGCGACCTTATGGTCAATGTTTACACCATTATGCCTTAAGGGCTTAAGAAACAAATACTATTGCGGTGGAAAAGATAACTTGAACCATTCGACATGCCACGGGCAATAAATGCGAGAGCGCCTTCTAATCCACGTAGTCTTCATAGAATTTCTCCTCATGATATTCATTATCTCCTTCAGCAACTGATCAATAAGGGCATAAAGCCGTGAGTACAAAGGTACTCAGCAAGCCGTAGGGAATTGATGCAATATATTCATGCAAGGCTTGACAAGGATAGCTATATGGTTCATTTGCGAAAGCAATAACGAATTGAAAATACAATAAATAGATTGAAAGCATATTTATGAAAAGATAAGTAATTAAGCTGGTAGACCAATGGTAGACAACATGAGCAGAATGGCGAGGCATCACCTACACCATCTAAAACAAGTATCAACCAATAAATTTAACAGTATTAACTTTGACAACAAAACAACGGTGAACTCCCGTTCACATCCCAACAATTCCACATTCCACATTTCATAAAACACTCTATACCCGTGTGAAATTCGGGCTTGTCCATGACCATGACGCGGCTATTGAATAGTTTACACTCTGCAAAGGTTGTACTTCTTTACCCACAAGACATGATCGGCTCTTGTTGCCATGCGCAATAAGCACACTTCCTTTGGTGTGTTGGCGGAGAGATCATGACAAAACCTTTACAATGCATTGTCTAAACTTCGTCTTTGCCCGCTAAGGTTTAGCCCCTTAGGGCCCCCTCTTGCGCCTTGCGAATCTACCCGTCCATCCGGAACCCACACCACCATTGGCGGTACTCAAGGCTAGACATTGCAAATTAATCATTAAGCTGTCCCATTCGGACATGTGGTAATGCAGTTAGACCAGTTCAATGGCGCACAAGATTAAGTCCTTAAATTGTCTCGGGCAAGACATCCACATCCCAATGTGCTAAAAGCACCCCTTTCTTGCCACGATCACTTGCGAGGAAAACAATTCGTTCAACCAAGACCAATGGCAAACCCATGTGGTACAACAAATTTTACAGAGTGGCTCAGTACGATTCAATATCTTATTAAGTCAATATTATCATTATTCACATGTGACATGAATCCCAACATATATGTAAGCATGTCTAAGCATAGCTACGATAACCCAATGTTGGTATAATGATTATGTCCAACTAGTAATGTCCCAACCTAGGTCTAACAATGGATACATGGCATACAACTAATCAAGGTGGTATAATGTCAACTAGGTATACATCTACTCCCATTAAATAAGCATTGATACACAAAATAGCATGCAATTGTTATAAAGTAAATTACTTTTGCAAACATAGGATCAATATGATCAAAGGATTATGACTTTCCTTGCTGATCTAGTGCTGAATCTTGGTCTTCGAAGTCTTCGTTCGCTCCCTCGGAATTAGCGTCTACCGGGAAAGAAGCAACGAAACCAAATAAATACAAAACAGAGACTCAAACAAGCTCAAAACTGAAAATAAATGGCTCTGGAAGATAGATCTTGATTTTATACAAATTTAGAAACTTGAATCGCCTCAATCAGAGTTCGTATGAGGGAGAACGAGCTTCTGGAAAATTAAATCAGAGAAAAAGAATGAAAATTAGAAAATCAGAATTTCTGGATTTATTTTTATCTTTGGAAGCGATGCAATCTTTGGCGTCGGCGAGTTCCGCAGTGGACTCGATCCACAGCGCGGCTTTCAGTTCACCGTGCACCCGGCGCCGATCGGCGTCGATCTTGTGGCGGCTTTAGAGTGGCAATGTAGCGGCGGTGGTGGCGCATTTGCGGCGCCTGCAGCGAGCCGCGCGTCGAACATCCGTCATTGCGAATCGGATGGCGAAAAGGCGCAGCGAGGTAGCGTGGCCAGATCTGGGCGATGGAGCGGGATCCGATGGCCAAGGCGGGGCTGCGGAGCGGAAGCGGCAGGCGCAATCTGGAAGCGAGCGCCATCCATCGGACGGTTGAGGTTGGCTGGCTTGCGAAGCGGCGCGAGAAGCTTCTACGGAGGCGGGAAGAAAGCGAGGCCAGCGGCGAAGGCTGATGGATCGGACCGGGACAAAGCGAGCAAGGGAGAGAGCGTCACGGCGAACTTCGGGAGACCAACGGCAGCGGCGGAGAAACCGTGGCGGCGGCGGAAGCAGCGGAAGAAGTTCGAACGCAGCGACAACCGGCGAGCTCGCGTGAAGCGGCAGCGGCGGCTAGAGCGTGAAGTAGAAGCAACGGCGGCGGCGCGAAGAATCTCGGGGCGTGGCGGCAAATAGCGACCTCGGGGCCGTGTCGACCACGGACTCCAAGGCGTCTGTGCGAGGACTCAGCGGCGGCGGCGCGATTAGGGTTTGCAACGGCGGCGGTGGCGCATCGCATGCGCCGTCCGCCTGGCCTTGAATCCGGCAGCGATGGCGCAGCATTTATTTGAACAAAGCTGGCCGTCTTGTGGCGAGAGGAATGACAGGCGGCGAGGCTGGCGAAGCGTAGCGGAAGAAGAATGGGCGAGGAAGATTCGGCTCGAAAGGATTTTTGAAAATAGAATCATTTTCCGATTTAAGAAAAATCGAGAAATTCGAATAAAATCAAATAAATTCAAATAAATATCAAATAAATTGAAAAAATCCCCAAAGATACTGAAAAGTTCCTTGGAGCACAAGGAACCCAACTAAAGCGAAATTCTTTAGTTTGATGAATGGTTTAGCCAAATTAAATCCTTTCATTTATGGAAAATTCAAATTAAGCGGAATTAATTCAAAGAAATGCAAATGGTTCATCTTTGATTTCTAACATTCAAAACTTCAATTTTGGGATGTTCTGACTTTAAACTTTGTGAAACGGTTTGGCATACGTCTTCCATCAAGATTTTAAACTTTTCAAACTCTCTTTCCGTGTAATTACCCTCCATCCATAACATTTGCTCCAATTATCCTCCTCAAACATATCAATTTGCAACTTCGTCATCCGGTTCCACTTGTCTTCGTTGCATCAGGAAGGTACTACACCCTCCAGTGATGGATCAACATGTGTAATTTCTCACGAAGCCCGTCAAATCGAGCGGTCCTCAATTTGGTGAGTTGCTAAATCTCCTCAGTTGGTGCAATCAATGCAAGGACAATATATGAAGTTTAAACCCCTCCTCACCATATCCATACGCAATTTTTTAGAACTCCTTAACACCCTATGAAATTCGGCACTCACACGGCTTTTACGATACATCCATTCCTCACGGTCCATACTGCAATTAAATTTACACAATAAATTAAGGAGAAACTAGGCGACAACTAGCTAGCTATTTTAAATATTGAGACATCATTTCAATTAATATTACCTTTGCAAAATAGAGGGGGGTTCAAGATATATAAATGTACTCCCGATCGATACCTAGCTTCTTCCACGGTTTGGAGCTTCAATTCCTAGATAGGAGTCATAAATTTTTAAAATCAACAATGATATCAAATAATCTAATTATATAGCTAGTGCATTAGCTTGCAAATCTTTTACTACAACGAAACAAAACAAGGGTACCAACGATGACACCTAATCTCTAAATAGGTTAGGTCCTAATCCCATTCGAGGATATGTGGTTCGAGCAAGTTCCTAAGCCGTTGTACAACTCGAGAGAAAATTTGGCTGACATCTCCCATTTGTTCTCGGTGCGTCTCGACAGCAGGTCAAGAGGGTGTGCATATGGAGAACACCGGGGAAGCGCTACGAAATCTACTCTGCGATTGTACAACGACTCGAGAACTTGCCGAATACATATCTTCATTGTCCAAAAAGCGTGGACAATTCGAGAATGCTAAACATAAATATGCCATTTCATTCGGTATATTTGTAAATAAGCATCCTCGAGCAGGAGGCGTAGGTTCATAACCTAAACTCTAACATTTATCACAAGATAGCAACAATAATTCCATATTAACATGAGAGCACTATAATAATTAAATAGATGTGTGCTTATCAAATAAAAGTGTGAAATCGAAGGCACGTACACAATTCGGTGCAACCTAAACTTTATTCACGACATATCGAAATTACCTAGTGCAAAATTGAAGGGTTTAAGAATTGCCCACATTTTGAAGAAAACCTTAAATGAGGGCAAAAGAGAATCTCCTCAAGATAGGGTTTCAAATTTGCCTCTTAATACCCACCCATGAGGACTTCAAATTTTCTCACCCAAGTATTGCTTTGAACCACACAATATGAGATGTTTTCTCGGGTGGCGTGAAGAAATCTCCTGCAGAGCAACAACGAGAGAAGAGTTCAGCTCGAGTGCTATATATGACCTGCGAGGCACATCGGAATCGGTTCTTTTCAAAAGCGATAGTGATGTGAGCGCTCATCATTATCGGTTCTTTTATAGAAGCGATAGTGATGGCGCGTGGACATCGAGAATCGGTTCTTTTAGAGAAGCGATAGTGATGTGTCTGATCATCAATATCGACCACATAAAAAGAACCGATAGTGATGATCGACGTCTGCGTCAGCTATCGCTTCTTCTAGAAACCGATAGTGATGTGCGTAGTCATCACTATCGGTTCTTTTGATAGAAGTGATAGTGATGATCGCGTCTTGTCGATGTCAACTTTTCTTAGAGCGATAGTGATGTATATGCGCGTCACTATCGACTTTTATCGAAAGGCAGATAGTGATGTGGATGTGATCATCACTATCAACGTTTGTTGGGCAGATAGTGATGACGAATTCAGCATCTCTATCGTTTTTAGTTTAGAACCGATAGTGATATGCCCGATGTTACATCACAATCAGTTATAATCTTAGAACCGATAGTGATTATTACTAACGCCTTTCGAAGTTATTTATCGCGTCGTTTTTCGTAAAGACTTAGAAGAAATCACGGATAAGCGATAGTGATGTGCGGATTCGTAGTAGTGCTCTTTGGAGTCGAAAGAGACAACACCGTTCCTAGCAAACCACAGGACCAAGCGCTCTGATTAATTCTTGGAAAGAAGCTAGGCTAGAAATGACGAGCTGAGAAGATGGCGTGAGCAGTGTAACTAAGTATGGCGGAAGATCATGGGACTGCTCCGGCACCACGTGCACGCTCGACGAGAGGAACAGGAAGAGCCAAAGTGCATGCGAAGCCGTACAACTTGTGAAGCATACAATTAAGTTGTGCTGCTTGTGCATGCATGCATGATTCGAGTCCAGGTCAGCCTGCCCTCGCTGGAAACGAACTGGTCATCACCGCGAAGGCCGTCAGGTGAAGCACTAATGTGACCAGCCGCCGCACCAACCACAGCGCGCACGTGTCCAGGCTGAGCCAACAATTGGCGAGTGTCATCGACAATCAATGTGACAACTAGATGGCATTAGTAGTCATCTGCGTGTTTCATTGAAAAGACGGTCAAAGCTACACGATCTCGTGTCAGTTGTGTCCACGAGATACTGTGTGTGACCACATGAGTTCTTGTGCGATTTGTGTCCATAGGATAAACGTATGTGAGTTCCTTCAGAGATATTGCGCACATTAGAAAAGATAATGCTGCACGACAAGATCAAAAGGAAGCGTTCGCGGCGTACAAAATCGAGTCCGTCGAAGTTGACTCCGGGGCGTTGAAGAGATGTGTCACGTCAAAGTCAAGTCCGTCAAAGATGAGTTCGGGATGTTGAGGAGTTGTTGTCGTCGTTATAGATGTGTGTGCGCATGAGAGTTCTTGCAAGTGTGTTCAAGTTCTTTCGTGGGTAAGCTCTAATGCGAGTCTGCGTCGCCGTCAAGTTGTGTTACCGGTAAAAAGACAATTGGAGCTGAGGCAAAATGTCGTAATTATCGGCGAGGTGCGTCACCGGTGGTATGGCCAACAAGAAGAAGACGAAACTCCATGGAGATGCGTTCACCATCCTGTGTTGAGTATGAGTTGGGCAAATCGTAGTTGAGACCGATTGCCTCAAAGAGTAAGAGTTGGTGTGTCAAGATTAGGGGGGAAATATTAGAGATAATCTTGATATGCATTAGTTAAAAGATAAGATTTAGTTTTAGCTTTAGAAGGTTCAAATTCTGCAAGTTTTGTTTGAGTTTGTTAAGATTAGGAGTTCGGATTGCTATCTAACTTAGCATGTTGTTGGCGTCAAAAACTTGATGTAGGGTTTAATGACAACACACGGATGAACAAGGGTTTAGGCGTGCGATCGATTTGACACATGTGAGCAAGGTAAAAAATATAAAATTCAATCAAAAGCCGATCGTCAAAATCAATCGGCTTGGACTCAATCGACTTGAAGCGATTAAGATCAAGGTAACAAGATAAATCTAATTAGCGGATTAAGGCTAATCGGAGAGATAAAAAGCGGATCGATTACGAAGAAGCGTCGCAACAAAATCGAGAACAACTCGAACACGGGGTGTAATTGATGAAGATCAACAATCGGCGTCGCAACTTTATTGATCAAGATCGATTACAAGGCTAAATTCTGAAGCTACTCTAGTCGACGGAAAAGAAAGTAAAAGCTGGTTGATTGTATTGAGTTGATGATCATCTACTGGCTAAGCCGCTCCTTCTTTTATACCTTTGGCGATAGTGTCTGTTACAACCGCTTCAAGCCGTGTCCGTATCGACCATATCTTTGAGCAGTTATTTCCTAAAAAATCTTAGTTAGCATAAATATCTCAAACTTTCTTAACATGCATTAGCGTCCATATCTTTGATTTCATTGCGATTATGGTTAGACTTGCCAAATTTTGGTGCAAACATATGCCCCATTTTTGAGAGATGTGGTCATCTTTCAAAAATATCAATATCGACTTTTCAATCGACCAGCGTTTGAACTTCACCCATTAGCTATTTGCTTTATTCGCGTAATTTTTGACATGCGGGTAGTGCTCTTTAATTACCGTGTCCTTTGAAATTCGTTTCCACTTCTTCAAATTTTCACTTTGTTACAAGCGGCCCCGCTCGGTCATTCTTCACGCTCTTGAGCTCGCATCATCCTAATCGGCCTCTTCTTCTTGTTTCCTTGTCAGCAGTACATCGACAAGTCATCCTTTCAATTCAATCGACTTACGCACCAAGATCGGCGAATGGATTCCTCTCGGTACTCATCCCAATTCCTAACAGCGTCGATCGAGTTTTCCTCGGCCCATTAGGAAAATTAGATGTAGCTACAATTATTGATTAAGTAACTCGTCTCCCCTTATCGGCTAGAGGTATAATATTGAGGTTGGAGTAAGAGTTTTAGAGCTTGGTCATTTGCACTCAAAGGGTGGAAGAGTTGGTATAATCGGATAGCGGCCCAAAAGGGAGTCTTGGGAGAGGATGGGCATAGCAGAATGCATTCCTTTAAGTTTAGCCGATCCGAGGCCAATGAGCCCTTAGTGGCCACGGCTTGTTATTACGGTCGGACTCCTTTAATACCTTTATGTTTCGTATTGGCATGGTTGGCTGACTTTGCTAGATGTTGCTCAGATTTCTTTGTTTAAGGCGGATAGAGAACAAATATCGGCCTTTAGTGCCAAACCAAAGTACAAATTGATTCGGGCTAAGGGTGAGGATGGTCTAAATACATAGCCAATAATAACAAGATAAGCGATGCAGTATCGGACGAAGAGCATGTTGCTTTCCTCAATCTCACGGCTGAGCGATTTCTAATACATAGTGCTTCCCTAAGGCCAAGTATATCAAACAATTCTTTGAAGAATTTGGTGGAAGGTCGTCGGTGGCATTGGGAAAATATTTCTAGGAAGCGATGTATCAAATGATGCATGTCATCGAGTCGGCTATACGGGCTTGCGGATTTTTACGTGGGCAATGTAGGCGGGCGTTGTGGTTTATACAAGTGCAGGTTATATTGCTTTTTAGCCAGACCATTCGATTTGGAGCCTCTGAATCTGACCTTCCCAAGAGAGGACAATGAAGAAAATGCCATTCCTCAATTTGGCGGGGCGATATTTTGTGACGATTCATCATGTGCTCGAGCAATGAAACTAAGATCTGCGCGGTAGCTCGAAGAAATACATGTCCTTTTTCTTAATCGGCGACACGGATTTGAGACAAAGAGATTTTTATTTCTGATGGTGTGGCGATTTTCCATGGCCTTCATTTCTTCAACTTGAAGCGATGGATTACGCAATGCCTCACGAAGACTCTTGACTTGTATAAATTTTCATTTCCTTGCGTCCTTCATCTTTGGACTTCATACAAGAATCGGACTTTCCGGTAGTCATCACGAATTTTATCATCCATCGGTTTATGCGAGCAGCTCGGTTTTGGACAAATAATCCCAAGCCTCCAACTCCTTAATCGGCTTGAGCCAGAGCGAGTCAGCGATTACTACATCTCTGAAATCGTCCTTGAAGTGGCCGATGACTTGCAGTTCAATCTTTGCCACACTTCTTTACGAATACGAGGCAGGCGGGAGGTTATACAAAGTGGTGGTCGATTATTGCGAGGCTTTATATCGATCAAAGTCTCATCTAATATCATTCGAGTTTTCCAAATCTTAGAAGCCGGCGCTAGTATCTAATCGCGACTCTAGCGGCGATACTTCATCGTCGGGATATACTAACACGAATGTAGGTGTTCCTAGCGAGTATCGGCTTAGAATCTAAACCTTTCATAATATCACTTTACGAAGTTTATGCAAATTTACTTTGCATCTAACTTGGTTTTACCTTTTATAGAAACAAGCTGTTAAGCTCCATCGGGTGATGAGCAACCCAAAAAACAATCGCAGGCGGCTGTTGTCACTGGCTATGCATCAGGATCCTTGGGTCTACAAAGCCCAACTCTTTCGGACTTGGAGAAGCAAAAACAACCCAGTAAGTTTTATTGTCGGCTTCCTTATAAAACTGATCCTTGACTAACTAGATCATTTGCCTGACAAATCTTCAGAGAAGAAGCGGAAATATACAAAGGCTACCGCCAAAAAGGTCTCCAAGCCTCTCGAGCAGAGTGGTGAGAGTTCTCCGACAATATCAGCTACGGGGGAGGTAGGTGATCGTACTTTGTGTAATGAATAAAATTTGATGCATTGGCTTACTCTATATTTATTTCTTTTAGCCATGTGATGCTCCAAGTCGTGATGATCTTAGTGATCTTAGAACATATCTTCTGCGCCAATCCTGCTGCGGCGCGACGACCCCATCTGCTCGGTACCGATCTGCGAGTCGTCGGATCAACAAATTTGCTAGGATTCTCCTTGGCGATCTCGATGACCGAAGATTATGGCCACCGATGACTACGATCTTTGAGATCGGGAGAATCGCAAGTCTCAAAGAAGCATCGGTTGTGGTGACTTCGAGCACGGTATGAAAGAAAAACTTAACAAGCTCTTGATTTAGTCACAAGGCCACAATCGGAGATCACGGCCAATAGCCAACCCATCCCAGTAATGCTATGGCGGCGTTGAAACCGACCTACCTCGGAGCGATGGCGGCTCTTCTAGCGTGTGCCATTTGGATGAAAGAAAGTCCGATGTGTGGGCGGCGCAAGACGGTTGGCGTCGTGAAGCCCAAGAGGCGATCGAAACTTTTGGATGAATTGGTGCGCGATGCGAGCAAAAAAGCGCAAGTTTGATGCGGTGCTCAGCGACTTAGTCGACTAAGGAATCCCTCTCCAAGCTAGAAAAAGCAAAGAAACTTCTCTTGGGAAGCTGGCCAAGCTTGAAAAGCAAATCGGAGAAAGGCCAACAAATCTTGGAGACCAACTGCGTCGGATGAAAGAGAGAAACTTAGCATTGTAGAGGTTTGTCGACAATGTGACAAAGCAATCGGCCAAAGTCGGGCGGTGCAGGGAATGCCAAGGATGATGAGCGTCTTCTTGATGAGATCAAAGAGATTATTGCAAAGCGTGAGCGCTCTGTCGGCTCTGGCGCATCCCTTCTGATTCGGGTATCAGATGTTAAACTACGACTGTAAAACTTTGGCGGTTGTTTGAAAACACTTGTCTGAATGCTTGTAACTTTGTTATGTTTATAATCGGTATTTAACGATTTTATTTCACATCTTGCGTCTTACGAGCTTGCTATCTTTTTAGCCGGTTAACGACATCGTGTTTAATCTTGGCTTTGATGAAGTGGTTTTTAGTCGACTGGGCTCCAATCCATACGCTAGGATAGTATTTTTTCAAATATTTCCCATTAATTGCTTTAGGCAAGACATACCCTCTATCATTTCCAATACGTCGAGTTTTTCGCGACTAGCCGATTAACTTTGTATGGCCCTTCCCATGTAGGTGACCATTTTCCGTCGGTTATCCTTGATCTAACGAGCAATATTGTTTTCTATACCAAATCGGCGATCGAAAGACTTAGGCAAGACTCTTTTATTGTATGCCCTTGCAACCACGACCTTATTTTCTTAAGCCGATCAAGCGTGAACAAGCGTAACTCTGCTAGCTCATCCAAGTTGTCGATCATTAAATTGTTGTAGTCTCGAGCCGACAAACCATTTTATGCGGCTATTATTATCGATTCAATGTTGATCTCTCGGGTAAACGACTTCTTGTCCATATACCAATTGGTAAGGTGAAAGCCGTCACTCGTGATAAGGCGGTAGATAGGCTCAAAGTGACTCCGATAGAGTTGAATGCCAATTCCTTGGCTTTTCATCAATTTTCTTTTGATCGACAATTAGTGTTTTATTAGGCGACTCGGCTGTCCATTGCTTTGGCGTAATATGGCGAAGAGTTTAACAATTTAATCCCTAGACTCGTTGCGTAACTACGAAACTCGTTAGACATGAATACCCGTACCTTGATCGGTCGTGATTATTGCGGTATTCCAAACCGATGGACGATATGTTCATTCACAAAACTAATCGCCTCAACAACTGGTCACCTTTTTAAGTGGTATAGCCTCGACCCACTTTGAAATAATCGATCGTGACCAAAATAAACTTGTGGCCTTTACTCGAAGCAAGAAATATTTGGCCAATTATATCTATTCCCCAACCTCACGAGCGGCCAAGGTTTGATGATTGGATGTAAAGCCCGATCTTTGGTGCTAGTTGTATGTTGCCAAACTTTTGACATGTTTGACATCCTTTATAATACTTGAAACAATCTTCTAACATCGTGCGACCAAAAATAACCCGTTAAATACGAGCATCCATTTCATCTTATGTCCGATTGATGGGAACCACAAATGCCTTCGTGTACTTCACCCATTGCCACCGTGCTTCTTGGCCTCAATACATCTTAACAATAAACCTTCTATAGTCAGATAATATAGTAA